>CM070874.1:210174080-210910460 GCA_036365515.1 Torymus aiolomorphi
TTTTTTCAATTAGCTAATAACTTTACTTTTTCTTAAAATGATTTTCAGGAAACTATATTCATGAAATTCACCGCAAATATAAACAGAAGAGTTGGAAAAAATAAAATTTCTGAAAATTAATATTTTTTATGGAAAAACTACTTTAAATTTATGATTTTCTGAATTTCTATATTTTTCTGTGGTTACCATTTTAAAATTATTTAATAAAATATTTTCAGATTTCCAGCACCTATTCCTGATGAATAAATTTCAAGTAATTCGAAATATTATAAAATCATGTAATAGTTTTTTAGTAACGCAAAACTTTAAAAAAACTGTACACAGAAATAAGCCTACTAAAGAAAAATACCATAGAACTTCAAAATAACGTATTCAGTTTAATTTTTTCCCTTGGTGAAACTCACAAGGAAGGTACCCTATGTAAGTCGCCGATTTGGACGATATTGCAATATGTTGTAGTACATTAAAAATAAGAGACACGTATTTTTTTTTACGTGCTGTCAAAAAACGAATAAAAAGCTAGTTTAATGAAACCGACGCCAAAAGTTGTCAGAATAAAAAAGCCTTCAAAACAGCATTACTTTCAATTTAAGGGTAGCAACCCTATTTTTTTCAAGAAAACTAAGCTTTTCTCATCAATTTTCAGCTATAAAAATTACAATAAATTATATATCGCCTCAAAACAGATTTCATTTAAAGAAAATTAAAAAATAAAGTTGACCTGTCTCGTGGTTTTGGCCAAAATTATTTTTTAGGGGTAACTACCCCTTATTTATATTTTGTTCATTATTTCAGAAAATAAATAAAGACATCTTAATCAAAACCAACGCTAAAATTTTAAAATAAGAAAGGCTTCAAAACAGCATTATTTTCAATTTTAAGGTAGCAACCCCTATTTTTTTTTCAAGACGATTCTAGCTTTTTCATCATTTTTCAGCTATAAAAATTATAATAAATTATATATCGCCGAAAATTAAAAATAAAGTTCACCTGTCCCGTGGTTTTAACCAAAATTATTTTTAGGGTAACTACCCTTATTTTTATTTTGTTCATTATTTCAGAAATAAATAAAGATACCTTAATAAAACTAACGCTAAAAATCTTAAAATTAAAAAGGCCATAAATCTGCATAACTTTCAATTTTAAGGGTAGCAACCGATATTTTTTAAAGGAAATTAAGTTTTTTTTATCAATTTTCAGCTATAAAAATTACAATAAATATATCTCTTTAAAAAACCATTCCATTGAAAAAATTGACCATAAAATTTTGACCAATAACACAGACAAACGCTATGTAATTTTAGCGCTTTCGGGCAATACGAAATACTAATTATCATTAATTTTGCAAAATTAGTTTGGTTAAACTACTTGTTTAAACGGATTATTGTAAAGCTTTTTCGAAAAACTAATTTTGACTTGAATTCCACAAGAAAAGTAACGTGTTTATTTAAACTTTATTATATTTTATGTATTATTATAAATACTTCGTCAAAGGCAATCGTACCGTTTTGATACGTGATAAATAAAGCATTAAAAAAAATTAATGTGTTTGTGCGTGTGTGTACGTGGATGTAAGTGATTTTTATGCAGTAAATAAGAGTAATCGCTGATTGTGAATGAGAAAATAATACGTTATTTTTATGTTATTATGAGGCGGATATTTATAGATTGGTGATTTAACTCGTAGTTTCATATATTGCTGGCAAACATTGTATTTATAAATCGGTAGAGTTCCAGTCGTGCAGTGTTGTTTTGTGAAAGTGGTTATTTCTACAATATTGTGGCTGTAATATTGCATCAATTCATTTTTTTTAATGTCAGCAGCACTACAAAACTACAGGTAAATGTCTATTTATATATCAGATCTAATGCATTAATTGTAAGAATTTCGTATCTGTCTATAGGCTTTAATAAAATTATAACAGCTTTTCAAAATTATATTTTGCGTTATTTTTAATGAACATATTAGAAAGTATGCAATTTCGTACATTGTTACATTTTTGGAGATACATTTGACGTTATAGAGCACAAATAGTTTAAATTGATTTTTCTTTAATTTTAAAGATTTAAAAAATCCTGATTTATAAGTGCATAAAGTATTTTTAATATTTTTACGAAAATTAAAAAGTGTATCAAAATATACTTTATTGTGTATACTGTATTGTTTACTTTCTGTTATTAACAAAATTATAGACTCCTGATTCAATTTTTAGCCAAAATTGTATACGGTTCCTTTACTATTAGATGTTTTACAAATAATAAATTTTACATACAAATAATAATTTTAAATAACTAAATCTTAATTTTAATAAATCTAAATTAACAGGCATTGTGCAAAAAAACTCGGGATTACCTTCTTTTCATTTTAATCAAGCGCTTTAGTAAAGAAATATACAGATACGATATTCTTAATAGATGCTTAACAGGATGGCCCAAAGTATAAATATTTGTTTTATTTGTATGTGTCGCCTTTTTAAATGCTACATTATTATCTTGTGAAAATATGGTATTTTTTTAATATTTAAACAAATATTTCCCGGTAAAAGACATTGGTCGCATGATGGCGTACATCAGTAAAATCGTACAACGTACAACGTACAAAGCTTCCTCATTGAGAAATAGCTATGTTCTCGCAACATAGTAATGTAACGTTTAGAGGGGTGACGCATACAAATTAAAAAAATGTTTTTATTTTCAGCATTCTATATATGTGTGTTGTAAAGATACTATTTCTGTATGCAATTATTCTTATAAATGTTTGATTATTTTAGCACTCAAAATGAAAATTAATCCTCTGAATGTTATTAATTTGCTGCTTGCCTATTTCCAAACACTTGATATTGAAGATAGCCCTTATAATATTAAAGAAATAGAAATAAAAGACCATTTCCAAATGATACTGTTAGATTTAATGGAATCGTCTAATAGCATAGATGTTATAATGGAAAAATCGTTGGATTTTCAAGAAGAATATAAAGAAACAGATGCACGTATTGTGGAAGATGTTGATTTACATACACTTCCTTACTATCCTGAATTACCTACGGATCAATGTACGGGACATGAAGAACCATTGAGTTTTGAATACAAAAAAGGGCTGTAGAATATTGGAGAAGTGGAAAAACAAAAAAGAATTTATCGCTTAAAACAGTTCAAAATAGATTCAGGAAAGTCAGTTTTGAAACACAGTTACATCGCTGGGCTCACCAAATCAATCAAGGTGGAACTTACCGAGAAAAAATTGCAAGAATTTGCGATTTCACACTAGAAAATTTTAAAGCTGCTACTGAAGCTGGATTAATAATTCATGACAACGATTTAAGAAGATGGGCTCTACAAGCACGAAAAGTAATCGGAAATGAGGACGTAAGATTTACAGCTTCAAAACATTGGCTTTCAAAATTTAAAAACACACATAGAATTGTTTCTCGAAAAATTAATAAATTTATCACAAAAAAAAGTATAGAAAATAGAAATGATTTGCATAAAAAAGAAGTAGAATTCGTAACAGAAGTCAAACAATTGATTAATCAAATAGGCGCTGGCAATACATATAATTCAGACCAGTCTGGTTTTCAGTTGGAAATGCATTCTGATCGATCTCTTGCTTTCAAGGAGAAAAGAAATTACGGTGCCTTGTACAGTCGGTCACATCAACAACTCATAGCTATACTGTACAGCCGACAATTTCAGCCACAGGAAAGTTACTATCACCATTATTTTTAGTATTAAAGGAACGAAGCGGAGAATTTGGACCAATTGTCTCACAAAATTTGCTTGTGCCTACAAACGTATATGTTACATCCTCGACATCTGGAAAACTTAATTCAGATAAAATCACGTTCTATTAATTTCTAAAAATAAAACGTTAATTATTTTGGAAGACACATTTAAATAAAATCAAAATTTGTAGAACTCTTTAAGGCGTGGTTAAAAGAGGTATATTTTCCTCAAGTTGGACCTAGAAGCATGCTGCTAATTGATTCGTGGAGTGGTCATTGTCCAACGATTGTACAGGAAGTTACGTCACATGATAAAACACTACATCTCAAAATGATACCTACAGGAACGACTGAAAACATACAGCCGTTAGATGTATATGGATTCCGCACATGGAAGAACTATGTTAAACATTTTTCAGACCATGTTTTGCTCATAGACGACGACTTAAATTTACATTTGAGAAATAATATAACTAAATTACAGTCCTTGGTTCATAACCAATTTTCATCTCCACGATATGAAAATCTATTTAAATATTCGTGGTATAAAAGTGGGTATCTTGTGACTCGACCAGGAGATTTCGATGACCCCGTAAGTTTCAGTTTCGGAGATTCCTGTGCAACGCATTGTGAGATCAATGGTTGTAATAATGTTGCAATTGTTAGATGTTCGTGGTGTAAAAAATCTTTATGCTTAAAACACTTTTTTGAAGAATATCATTATTGTACAACCTACAATCCATAATGCCTCGAGCTATTCGACAAACAATTACTTTTTTGAAAATACTTTAAATTTTTTGTAGTAATAATAATAATAAAACTTGTGTTGTTAAAACAAAAACCATATTTACGTTAGTCATCATTTCATTTTGTATTTTTCTGCAATACGTAACTTTAATTTTTATTATTTTTTTGAAAAAAAATTAATCTCACTAAATTTTGATTATTTACGCAATTTTTTCAGAAAAAAATAATAAACACATTTACCCTCCCTGCTAGAAAAAGTTAGTAGAAGTCGATACAAATCGATAAGTTTCACCATTGAAGTCAATAAAGTCTCTTAATTTCCTTAAAAAGAGGAAAATAGGGGATCCTACCCTTAAAATTGAAAGTGATAAAGATTTGTGGCCTTTTTAATTTTAAGATTTTTAGCGTTAGTTTTATTAAGGTAATTACCCTCTAAAAAATAATTTTGGTTAAAACCACGGGACAGGACAACTTTATTTTTTAATTTTCTTTAAATGGAATCAGTTTTAAGGCGATATATAATTTATTATAATTTTTATAGCTGAAAATTGATGAAAAAAGCTTAGTTTTCTTGAAAAAAAATAGGGGTTGCTACCCTTAAAATTGAAAATAATGCTGTTTTGAAGCCTTTCTTATTTAAAATTTTTAGCGCTGGTTTTATTAAGGTATCTTTATTTATTTCTGAAATAATGAACAAAAAATAAATAAGGGGTAGTTACCCCTAAAAAATAATTTTGGCCAAAACGACGAGACAGGTCAACTTTATTTTTTAATTTTCTTTTAAATGGAATCAGTTTTGAGGCGATATATAATTTATTGTAATTTTTATAGCTGAAAATTAATGAAAAAAGCTTAGTTTTCTTGAAAACAAAATAGGGGTTGCTACCCTTAAAATTGAAAGTAATGCTATTTTGAAGGCTTTTTTATTCTACAACTTTTGGCGTCAGTTTCATTAAGCTAGCTTTATTCGTTTTTGAAATATTTGAAAAAAACTGTTTTTGAGGGTGAACTTTAGGGGTAGATTTCACTCCATTAAAGTGTCTATCAGCGCGTAAAAAAAAATACGTGTCTCTTATTTTTTAATGTACTACAACATATTGCAATATTTTCCAAATCGGCGACTTACACTTGGGGTACCTTCCTTGTCAGTAATTTTTGCTCTTAATAAGCTGGAAATTTCGATTTGGTTCGTTGTTTTTCTCAAACTAATGTAGGTTTATGCTAGATGTGCTTGTTTTTACTAACATTTTCCTAATATATAGTGCTTGAAATGCTTGTTTTTACCAATATTTTCCTAGTATATGGGGAAAAGTGCATGGAATCCTGCAAGAAACAGCGAAAAACCATGATTCTCTTTACTTTTTGCCCTTTATGAGCCGGAAAAAGATTTGCATCATTGTTTTCCTTAAAATAACGAAGTTTTATACTAAATATGCCTCATTTTACCAATATTTTCCTAGTAAATAGAGAAAAGAGCGTGGAATCATGCGAAAAACAGCGAAAAACCATGATTTTCAGACCTGTTTGCTCGTTAAACACAAGAAATATGCATTTGGATCATTGTTTTACGCAAAATAAGGTATTTTTATGCTTGAAATGCCGGATTTTTCCAATATTATCCTAATATATGGTGAAAATTGCCTGTTTTTACTAATATTTTCCTAGTATATGATGAAAAGTGCGTGGAATCCTGCAAAAAAGAGGGAAAACCATTATTTAAAGTACTTTTGCCTCTTAATGAGCGGGAAAAAGAGATTTCAATCATCTTTTTCCTCAAAATAACGTAGTTTTATACTAAATATGCCTGTTTTTACCTATATTTTCCTAGTATATGGTGCAAAGTGCGTGGAATCCTGCAAAAAACGGGGAAAACCATTTTTTAAAGTACTTTTGGCTCTTAATGAGCGGGAAAAAGAGATTTGAATCATTGTTTTCCTCAAAATAACGTAGTTTTATACTAAATATGCATGTTTTTACGATTATATTCCTAATATATGGTGAAAAATGCTTGTTTTTACCAATATTATCCTAAAATATGGTGAAAAGTGCGTGGGATACTGAAAAAAACGGAAATCCCTAATTTTTAGTAATTTTTGCTCTTAATGAGCTGGAAGTTTCGATTTGGTTCGTTGTTTTTATCAAAATAATGTAGGGTATGCTAGAAATGCTTGTTTTTACCAATATTTTCTTAATATAAGGTGTAAAATGCCTCTTTTTACCAATATTTTCCTAGTATATGATGAAAAGTGCGTGGAATCCTGCAAAAAAGAGGGAAAACCATTATTTAAAGTACTTTTGGCTCTTAATGAGCGGGAAAAAGAGATTTGAATCATTGTTTTCCTCAAAATAACGTAGTTTTGTACTAAATATGCCTGTTTTTACCAATATTTATCTAGTATATGTTGATAAGAGCATGAAATCATGCGAAAAACGGCGAAAAACCATGATTTTCAGTCTTGTTTTCTTTTTAAGCAGAGGAAATATGGATTTGGATCATTGTTTTCCGCAAAAGAAGGTAGTTTTATGGTAGAAATGACAGTTTCTACCAATATTTTCTAATATCTGGTGAAGAGTGCGTGTAATCAAAGAAAAAAGAGTAAAACCATGATTTTCAGTACTTTTTGGTATTCAAAAACGGGAAATGTGGATTTGGTTCGTTTGTCTCAAGATAATGTAGGCTTATGCTAGGAATGCCTGTTTTTACAAATATATTTCTAATATTTTGTGAAAAACGCACGTTGCTACCAATATTTTCCTAATATATTGCGGAAATTGCGTGGAATCCTGCAAAAAATAGCGAAGAACAATGATTTTCGGTACCTTCTGCTCTTGTTCGGGATTGTATAGTACCGCAAGTGTCCGCTAGATGGCAAGCGCCAAATCGCTACCTGCAATGAAAAACATCACCCTGAGTGTATAAGTATAGGCACGCGACTTGCACTCGGGGGAGACATTAAAACATACAGTGTTCTCTACTTACTACTTTTACTTGCTTTACTTTGCTAATAATACGAGAAGCTCTCGTATTATTTGCCGTTACCCCTTGCCTACTTGCTCGAACGCATTGCGTTCATCTTCTACCTACAGTTCAATTTCGCCTTTCGAGGAAAGTTGATGCAAAGACTCTTGGAATCTTAATTCCAAGTGTCTATCTTTTGTACAGAACTTATTCTTTGCGAGAAAAGTTGGATACATTGACTCTAGGAGTCAACCGTCCCATTATCACATACAGCTTTTGCCTTACATACTTTACTGCTTTACTTATAATACGAGAAGCTCTCGTATTAGTTACTGTTTCCATTCGCTTACTTTACGCGAACATACATTATCACACGTTAGCCTGCATTAAATGCATACACTTTATGTTTCCACTATATTTGCTTGCCTATAACTACTTCGTCTTAATTGCGAATAATACGGATTCTTACTTTTTCTGCTTTCAACTTATTCTTTGCGAGAAAAGTTGGAAGCATAGATTCTTAGAGTCTTAATTGCTATTTTAAGCTTAGCTGATAATACGTGGGCTCTCGCATTATTAGTTTGCCTATTGCATATACCTTGCGTATTGCTTTCCTCTCTTACTCGAACGCGCGTAGCGTTCAAATCCTTTTTGCTTCAATTTTACTTTCTAGTGGGTTGGAGCAAAGACTTTCAGAGTCAATACAATTTATTATTTTCTCTCGGCGATAAACCCTAACAATATAAAATCCGTATACGTTCGGTCGTATACAGCTCTTAATGAGCTGGAAAAATGGATTTGCTCCATTGTTTTCCTCAAAATATCCTAGATTCAAGATAAAATGTCTGTTTTTACCAATATTTTCCTAGTAAATAGAGAAAAGATCGTGGAATCATGCGAAAAACAGCGAGAAACCATGATTTTCAGACCTGTTTCATCGTTAAACGCAGGAAATATGGATTTCGATCTTTGTTTTACGAATAATAAGGTAGATTTGTGCTAGGAATGCCAGATTTACCAATGTTTTCCTATTATATTGTGAAAAATGCGTGGCATGCTGCAAAAAACAGCGAAAAACCATGATTTTCAGTACTTTTTGCTCTTAATGAGCTGGAAAAATAGATTTGCATCGTTGTTGTCCTCAAAATAATGCAGTTTTATACCAAATTTGCCAGTTTTTACCAATATTTGCCTCATATATGGTGAGAAGTGCGTGGGATCGTGCAAATCTCAGGGAAACCCATGATTTTCAGTAATTTTTGCTCTTAATGAGCTGGAGATTTCGATTTGCTTTGTTGTTTTACTCAAAATAAGGTAGGTTTATATTAGAAATGCTTGTTTTTACCATTATTTCCTAGTATATGGTGAAAAGTGCGTGATCCTGCAAAAAACAGGGAAAACCATCATTTAAATTACTTTTGTACTTAATCAGGTGGAAATATTGATTTTTATCTTTGTTTTCCTAAAAATATCGTAGGTTCACGATAAAATGCCCGTTATTACCAATACTTTCCTAGTAAAAAGAGAAAAGAGCGTGGAATCATGCGAAAAACAGGGATAATCATGATCGGGTTATTGGGTCATGATTTAAAGTACTTTTTGATATTAAAACGCAGGAAATTTGCATTTGGTTCGTTGTTTATCTCAAAATAACGTAGGTTTATGCTAGAAATGCCGGATTTTACTACTATTTTCCTATTATATTCAGAAAAATGTCTGTTTTTACCAATACTTTCCTAGTATATGATGAAAAGTGAGTGGCATCCTGAAAAAACAGCGAAACACCATGATTTTCAGTACCTTTTGCTCTTAATGAGCTGGAAAAATAGATTTGCATCATTGCTTTCCTCAAAATAACGTAGTTTTATACTAAATATGACAGTTTTTACCAATATTTACCTACTATATGGTGAAAAGTGCGTGGAATCCTGCAAAAAACAGGGAAAAAAATGATTTTCAGTACTTTTTGGTAATCAAACGCAGGAAATTTCGATTTGGTTCGTTGTTTTTCTCAAAATAACGTAGGTTTATGCTAAAAATGATTGTTTTTACCAATATTTTTATAGTATATGGTGAAAAGAGCGTGTAATCATGCGACAAACTTCGAAAAACCATGATCTTCAGTCCTGTTTGTTCATAAAACGCAGGAAATATTGATTTATATCATTGTTTCCCGCAAAATAAGGTAGTTTTGGATACAAATGACTGGCTTTGGATTTGGATCGTTGTTTTTCAGAAAATAACGTAGGATGATGATAGAAATTCCTGTTTTAACCATTATTTTCCTAGTATACGGTGAAAAGTTCGGGGAATCCTTCAAAAAACAGCGAGAAACAATGATTTTCAGTCCTTTTTGCTCTTAATGAGCTGGAAAAATGGAATTGCATCATTGTTTTACTCAAAATAACGTAGGATTACGTTAAAATGCCTGTTTTTATCCATATTTACCTAGTATATGGTGATAAGAGAATGGAATCATGCGAAAAACGGCGAAAAACCATGAGTTTCAGTCCTGTTTTCTTTTTAAGCACAGGAAATATGGATTTGGATCATTGTTTTCCGCAAAAGAAGGTAGTTTTATGGTAGAAATGACAGTTTTTACCAATATTTTCCTAATGTCTGGTGAGGAGTACGTGTAATCAAAGAAAAAACCGCTGCCAATTCCACGTAGCTTCCTCAAAATAATTTATCAATTCCTTTTTTTATACTTTATAAAATAAATTTTCGCAAAAACAAATGAAGAAAATGTATTGAAATTTTAACTAAATATAGTTTTTAATAAGTGTAATAAGTGGTTAAAATTTTGAGTCGATTTATGAAGTATTCTTTGTAAAACAAGTATTCGAAAATATTTCAAAATAATTAGTTCTTTAAGAAATAACAAACATCTGTATTATTTTAATAAATTGTTATTTTCATAATCTTATCTGCTTTCATAATGATTGAAAACTCGCTGTAGGGGTATATTTTTAATTTTATTTATATAATAGGGTCTTTTGTTATTCATAAATTATACGTGTTTTTTGAGTGATCGTCAATTTCATTAACCTACCTTCATTATGCCTCGTTGCAATATTTTTAAATAACGAACCTAATAGCTTATTAAATTAGAAAAAGCAAGAAAACAACACGCGTGCGTATCGCGTGTCGTTTCCACTGGAATAAACCATATATTTGTGGAATAAACAATATATTTGTGAAATTTCATTACGAAATATTATCTATTAATTATACAAAATATCACAGTAAAATAATTTGGGGGTAATATTAACTATGAAAAGGGTTTTTATATATTGTGAATTGAATGTTATGACGGAAAATTATTCTCCGTCATTTTTCTCTCTCCCTAGATACTCATTGTACTAATCCTTCTTAGATCTTACAGGTGCAGACGCCGCGGAAGAACGCTCGGCTGAGGGAGAGACAGAGAGAGAGTGAGAGAGAGAGCGCGAGAAGCGCGCGCGAACCGTTTAGACTCGTGAGAGTGTCAATTAGTCTCGTTTGGGATAGCGCGCGCGCTCCTTGCCCTTAAGAACCAAAGATTCCGACGTGCGTTCCCGTGAGTGTGAGAGTGTGTGTGAGTGAGTGCGCATCTGGCCACGACTGTGTGGCCTGTTCCAGCCTCCGAGAGGCGACAACCTACGAGCGGCGCACCAGGAGCTGGTGCAAACGAGAGGCCGGCGACAGCGAACACGCCACGTGTGTTAGTGCCGGCTCAACTTCTCTCTCTTGAACTCTCGGTGACTCGGGCCTCCTCCTCGCCCCTGCTGACCGCGAATCGCACATTGTGCGCTGCGTCCTCTTTTCCCCTCTTTGACTCGTTCAATAAACCTTGTTATTTGTTATTTAACTCTCGCGAGGGAGCATTCATTTACTACCCCGTTCTCTCTTCCTTTTCATTCAACATTCGCATGCGGCGTGCATTGCACGAGGTGTGCTAGCCTGCCGCCGCATGCAGTCTTTGTAACCGGATAATTCCGAGCAGCCGGAGAATTAATTATCCGTTACAAATTGGAGCCCCTCGAAAAACCCACATTTTCGAGAACGTGGGTACTTAGGAAAATTTAAATTCGCATCCGGAGTGTGGAAAATTGCAGCGCGCAGTGATATTAGTTTACGCAGCGCATCTGTGTATTGAACACTGGCAATTAAACACCGGTGGGGTGGATGCATTAAGCATCACCGCACTCCGGAAAAGTCAGCGAACGCTCATTTTTACGCCAAGGTTATTGTCGGAGAGTATATTCGACAGCCGTCGCGCATACGCGCAGCGACAGCAACCGCGGACAGTGTTTACGTTGCGCGCAGATACAGGACTCGGGTCGCGCAGAACGTAAACAAAGCCTTTCCAGCACACAAGTTTTCGTACTGTGTGTTGGAGAGAGACAGACTACTCCGAATATTATATTCGGAGCAAGAATTATTTCGTGCGCGGCTGAATATTATTTCAGCTTAGGCGCTATTCGAGCCAGACTCAATACGCGACGCGCATATGACAACAATGCGCCTTATGTACACTTGCACTTTTATTGTTTGATCACGAGTTTGAAAGCGACCTCGCATTAATAAGCGTTGATGAATTGCATAAACTTGAACACGCGTTATCGCAAAAGTAATAAAAATAATTGAAATCTGTTTAAACAAGTTAACTTTTATTATACTTTAAAATTAATAAGAAATTTTTTTTGTCTTCTCTCTCGGTAATTACCCACCGACATCGATTTAAAATTGGAAGTAAATTAAATTTTGGAATTACTCTCAAAACTACTAAATTTAATATTCAAGTTAAATAAAAATTTGAACGATTATTGAAAAAATAAAAATTTGCTAACGCGAAATAACGCATGTGCGAACTCGCTGTTCAAAACTCAATATCTAGGCACACGCAACGTAGCTTGCGAATCGCGATACACAGCAGCGTGGAAGCAGCAACAGCTGATCGCTCGGGAACTATCGTACCCCGACGGCGAATGACGCGAGGGCCGTATAGTTACCTAGTAGACACCTAGCGTAGACTATAGAATTCGAAGGCGAACTTTCGCAACGCCCTGCATTTAAGTCAGGTTGAAAAATTAGATACATTTACCTTATTATCGATTAACGAATAAAATATAAAATCATACTATATTGAAATAGATACGAAATCAGAACATTAGACTTACAGAAAACGAAATAATTTAGAACTAATAGCGAGAACGCATATACGTTCTAAACTATTTCAGAGAAATTCGGGTCACAAAATTATTTGAATAAAACAGAATTTTTTTCTTCTCTTCTCTATTATACTGAAGTATTAAGCCTTCAAGAATTCTTAGTAAAATAACTCTGGAATTTTAAGTTAGACCAAATACTCTTCCAGTTAAAATCAAAAGCCCAACAAATTACGCAATCCAATAATTTATTTCATATTTACTTTTTAAAAATTATTAGTATCCTATCTAATTTAGGAAAAAAAAAATTTTTTTTTATAATAAAAAGAGAAAATAACTTAAATGAGATGATTAATAAAATATTCTCGGAATTTACTTACCGCGATTCACGCGAAATAAATTCACAGAATTTAACGAACGTAATTTACCTATTGCAATGAATTATTGAATGCGTATGTTCAAGTGCAAAGCTGAATGCGACACATCTAGACAAAGCGCAAACGACCCCACAAACAGTATAAATTATTATAAATTAGTATAAATTATTATAAATTATTTGAATTTATCCATTCTTGGTTTTACTTGGTTTTAAAAAATTGCCCTTTGTGAATTCAAATTTTCTTGTGGTTAAATTGATACACAAGAAAACAAATAAAACTGGAAGAGGCAAAATTTTTCTTTCTTTTGCTTTATTAAATTTTCTTTTACCGCATTCCGATTTAAATAAGGAAATATTAAAAACTCCATCCTCATTAAATATAAAAGAGAATTGACCAGCGATTAGCGCAAATTAAACTTGAAAACACCAAGGCGTAATAATTAAAAATTAAAACTTTAAAACCCGAATTCCTCAGCGAAGCGCATTAGGGATTTTTAGGTCAACAACATGCCACTTCTAGACGACGATACATTCGAAGACATCATGGAGGTGGAAATCCAAGGCTGGATAATGAACCTGGCAGGCGAGCCGCTCGACGATGCGCTCGAAAAATTAGAACTTTTAAAAAGCGGCACACAGTTTGCAAAAGCGGATAGGTTATATAGGCGATTGCGAGGTGACTATACAGCGAACGATTTCATGCGAATGGAAGAAACAAAAGACGAAGCAGAAGCATTCGATAGAAGAAACAAGAAATTGGAAAATCTTATACAAACTCTGACGTTCGACGCACGTACACTCGACGAGCTGGCAGAGGCGAAATAAGGCGTGCAGCTACGAGATGCACACACAACACGCAAAGACGTCAAACGTCAACGCCACTAGACCAAGCCCATACACTACTGGACCAATTGGACATCGCAATCACTGAAGTACAAGAAGAAAATGCCTGCGCGACAACACTATCACCAACCGCAGAGCAAATATGGCCCGCGACAACGCAAAATCAACCAGGACCAATGCGAACGGCGCAGCAAGATATCCGTGATGCGATAACCCTGGGAAAAGCGATAGCCGAAGGAAGATTTCCATCGCCTATCACAACACAGTCAACGGGGGTAAACACGCTAACGTCCACGGCGACAACAGCGAGTACGGCCGTAGCCAGCACCGCGGGCACGTACACAATGCACTCGGCCCCGCAATCGGTCTTTACGATACGAACAGCACCTACAGCCGACGACCATGTACAATGCACGCTCACAAACGGCAGAACATACACAATGACAAGAGCATGCGAAATGATGAGAATACAGGGAATCGCAAAAGACTATGACAAGGAAATAAAGCAGCTGCAGGAGCAGATGTCAGATCTGATAGCGAGTACACGCCTGCACGCAATGTCAAATAAAACGACAAGCAATGAAGCGAGCTCGCAAAAACATAAAACAGTGAACTTCCAAGACAGGTACAGATTAGTGTACCTTGACGAAGGAAGTACACAAGCGGACTCGCGCAACACAGCGACGAGCGCAAACGCGCGACAACCACCAGCGCTAAACCCAGCAGCGTAAAGCTTCACACCGCAAAGGTATTATGCGGACGAGCGTGGCCCTCAATAACATCCTCAGCTTCATGCCCGCGACCGGCAAGAGTCTTGGGGGAGGGGGAGCCTCCCGAGTAACTCGCAAAGTAGATACTCGGGCGCTCCATCAATCCATAAACGTGGACGTTGACAGAACGGTGCGGCAGTGGAAACTGCAATTCACCGGCGAGAAAGGCAGCAGTATCGAGGAATTCCTCGAGCGAGTTAACGAATGCCGCTCGCTGGCGCGAATAACTGACGAGGACCTGCTGAATGCTATGTCCGAGCTGACGTCTGGCGTGGCAAGGCATTGGTGTCGCCAAGCTCGCAAAAACTGGAGAACTTGGGAAGACTTCTGCGCCGCCGCCCGCCGCTGCTACGGGGTCGACAAGCGATTCCAGCAACGACTCGTCGGCGAAGCGCAAGCCCGCACCCAAGGCAGAGACGAGCCTGCAAGGGATTATATTGTATGCCTACTTACGATTTTAAGTAAGTTTGAGGAGCCTTGGGAGGACGAAAGACAACTCGAGCACATATATAGAAATATGCTGCCCATTATCCAACGCTTAGTGCCGTGGGAGAAAGTTACAGACATAGACAAGCTCATAGAGCTTGCATGAGAAGCGGAAGCGCTAAGGGAGACGGAGAGGAGTTACAAACCTCCCCCGAACCCGGACGATAGTCTGTTACCAGACGTAGCCTACAAGGGGCCAAAGTCCGCGAAAACGCAACCGCAGCGCAGCAAAAGTAGCCTGGCGGCTATGGCTAGTGGCGCGCCTCCACAAGACACACGCGGACAACCCGTGACGAGCGATGGCAAGCCAAGCCTAGCCGCGATGGCAGAGCAGTTGGCCCAGAGGCTCGATCAGCTGATTAACCGGCTACTAGACGAAAAACTTTCCAAACTTAACTTGAGCAGGAAGCGACCCCTGGGTCCGCCGCCGGTGAGCAACGGCCCTCCCAAGAGGACAGGAGCGTACCGCAAGAATGGTCGCAGTTCCCCTAACAAGCCTAGGAAAAACGCCCCGGCAAGCACCGGCGAGAAGAATTACGCGCCACCCACTCCAACCAGCGACAAGAACGCCTACAGCCAGCCCGGGCCAAAAGAGCACGTACGGTGTTGGGGTTGTAGCTGGCCTGGCTACATTAAGCCACACTGCCCGGAGTGCTCTGGAAAAGGCAGAGGGGCGCGTAGATGAGGTCCCTCTCCCACCCCCCCAAACCTGACGTGACCTCAACGGCGCCTCGGCCAGGCGCCTCGCCTACGTCCGTCGCTGCAAGCTCTACCGACTTGGAGGGAAATTTGAGTACCCCGAGTCAACCAGAATACTCACGATAGCATCTACCAGTGGGTCTCGGCGGATTTCGCATACGCGCGTTACACGATTCAGGCACATCTCGCACCGCAGTAGGCCCGATTGGCTTGCAGATTGCGACCGCGTGCGGCAAGCAGATTATGCCGCACCGCGGAAGTGGCGCACGCCTCGCCAACGGCAAAACCGCGGCGCTGCTGGGCCACGTAGATCTGCCATTTGACGTGGCAGGTGTGCGACATAACCTCGACGTGGTGATTCTCGAGGAATTGGACGCAGACTGTCTGCTCGGCGCCGACTTCATGCGCAAATTTAACGCCGTGCTGTGGCCGCGCGAATCGACGCTTAGCATCGAAGGAGTTAAAGAGCGAATTCCGCTAGAACTAGCTTCACTAGCTCACGATGAAGCAAGCGCTGTCCACCTCGCTTCGATCCGTCTCGCCGATGTTGATGAGGCCCAGCGGCGACAGTTGCAAGAGTTGCTCGATTAACTGCTGTCCGCGAGCAACGCGCCATTAGGATGCACCAGCTGGACCGAACACAACATCGAAGTCTCGAGCTCTAGGCCCATTAAGCAAAAATATTACCCCGTCTCGAAAAAGATCGAGGAGGAAATGCACAAGCAAGTGCGAGAGATGCTCGAGGCGGGCATTATTATCCAATCGACCAGCGAATGGTCGAGCCCTGTTGTGATGCAACGGAAAGCGAATCGCACGTACCGATTCTGCATCGATTATCACAAGTTGAACGCGGTAACGAAGGCGAACGCGTACCCGCTCCCTCACATGGATGCAATTTTACGCAAGCTCCAAAACGCTATATATCGACGATACATATCGACTATCGATCTGAGCAGCGCCTACCACCAAATTCCGTTGCGGAAGGAGGCGCAGGCGCTAACTGCGTTTACTATCACTGGAATGGGCCTCTTCGAATTTATCCGAATGCCTTATGGGGTAGTGGGCGGACCAGCAACCTTCCAGGAGCTTTCGGACTGCGTTATAGGTCCAGAAATGGAACCTCATGCGTTCTCCTACTTGGACGATACTATTATCGTCACTGAGATGTTTGAGGAACATCTCAAGTGGCTCAGCCACGTTTTCCGGCGTATTAAAGACGCAGGTCTCACGATTAACCGTGAGAAAAGCGAGTTCTGTCGCAGCGAGGTCAAGTTTCTTGGGGTCTTAGTTAACCGAGACGGCTTTAAGCCTGACCCGGACAATATAGCTCCAATTTTGGAATATCCGGCGCCGAAGAACCTCAAACAGCTGCGAAGGTTCCTTGGCATGGCCTCGTGGTATCGCAAGTTCTTGCCCGACTTTGTGACGACCGAAGGGCCGCTCACGCAGTTAACCAAGCACAACGTTGCATGTGTGTGGAGTGACGCGGAGCAATCCGCATTTGAGCAAATTAAAGCTCTCATTGCGTCTGCCCCGGTATTACACCGTCCGTCGTTTGAACACCAGTTCGTGATTCAAACGGACGCGAGTGATACTGGCCTTGGAGCGGTACTCACGCAGACAATCGACGGCGAAGAGCGAGTTTTATGCTTCGCAAGCCGCACGATGACTGCGGCGGAACGGAATTATTCCGTCACGTAACGCGAATGCCTCGCAGTTTTGTGGGCGATACGCAAGTTTCGTGCTTACGTCGAAGGCTATCATTTTAAAGTGATAACCAACCATAGTAGTCTGAAATGGTTATGCAATTTGCATAATCCCACCGGACGCTTAGCGCGGTTGGGGCTTGAAATGCAAGCGTATGACTACGACGTCGAGCATCACAAGGGCTCACTGAATCACGTGCCTGATGCGCTCTCTCGCATGTTTGAGGACGAGGAAGCGCCAGACCTCGCGGCAGTAGATATCTCCGAAGAGACAGATTATGCCTGGTACAAGCGCATGGTCGCCGCCGTCGAACAAAATCCCAGAGATTACCCGTGGTGGAAGTTATTTCACGGGCGCCTCTGCATCTGCCGTCCGAACCCTGCGGTCGAAGATTTACTCGAGGACGAGGACGCTTGGAAATTAGTCTTGACAGTAGAGAAGCGCGAGAAAGCGATGCAAGAGAGCCACGCAGAACCTACTGCGGGCCACTTAGGCCGAGCGAAAACGCATGCGCCTGTCACGCTCTATTATTACTGGCCTTCGCTGCGTAAAGATGCTACTGACTTTGTGCGAAACTGTTTGATTTGCCAGCAGTGCAAGGTGCAGCAGACAGCGCCGGCAGGCCTCGCGACAGCCATCGCGTATTACGCCCGTGGCAAATTGTCGCGGGGACATTATTGGGCTTTTCCCCAGGTTCGCTCGAGGTTTCGAGTACCTTCTAATCTTCCTGGAGTTACTAAGTGGATCGAATGCGTACCGCTTCGCAAGGCGAACTCACGTACCATCGAAAAGGAACTAGAACAGCGAATCTTCCTACGCTTCGGTGTACCCGAAGCTTTTCACTCCGACAATGGAACGGAGTTCAAGAACAAGGCTCTTGACTCCTTCCTGAACAAGTGCGGAGTTACGCATACGACGATTCCGCCGTATCACGCGCAGGCGAATCCTGTGGAGCGAGTCAATCGCACGGTGAAAACCATGATCACCGCGTTCCTCGAAGAAAACCACAAGGATTGGGATTTGCACATCCCGAACTGATGATCGCGTATAACACTGCGACGCAAGAGTCGACGGGGTCGAGCCAGCATTTCTGAACATGGGCCGGCAACCGACTTCGCCCGTTTTCTTGAAGACCCGCGAGAAGCGCGCAGCAGAAGAGCTCGCAGAAGCGGCCGAGCTCGAGCGTTGGCACGCGCGGCTGTAGAAGTTGCGAGACGTGCAACAATCCGCCGCGAAGAACGCTTCAGCAGCGCAACAGCGACAGTCGCATTATTATAATGCGTCTCGCCGCGATGTTCGCTTCGAACTGGAAGACAAAGTTTGGAAGCGCAATCGCATTCTCTCCTCGGCATCCCAAGGCGTAGCAGCGAAGCTAGCGCCGAAATACGCCGGTCCGTACGTAATTTCCGCCAAACTAGGCTCGAATATGTATGAGCTGCAAGACCTTGATGGAAAAGACTGCCGCAAGGTCCACGTAGAAGACCTTAAATTCTATCATGAAAAGGTTGATCTTACCGCTGAGGCAGGGAGCTCAACTGACGTTAACTCGGCACGCGATGACCTGGCTGGGGAAGATCCCGATAACGACGGATCTCCCAATGACCTGGCGAGCGAGCAGCAGCCCGCACCCCGCAAGAGCGGAAGACGACGCAAAGCACGGTTGGTGGTAACGCGAACCACACGTGTCATAGGGGCCCAGGTGAGGAAGCGCTCGCGAGTAACGGCAGACGCTGACGAGCGAAAGGCGCTACCACTCGCGCCAATCGCTAGCGCAACGCCACCCCGAAGCCGCGGACGACTGAAAGGCAGCCCCAACGAAACGCGTCACGACACCTTCCCCCCGGCACGCGCGCCGCAACGCGCCGAGCAGGTCACTAACCCCGTAACCTCACGCCTCACCATTGAACATAGTAACCATCTCATTTACCGCTAGGGCGAATCATCCACGGATGAGCCCATAAGTGCCCGCGCAACGCGTGAAGGAGCGCGACTCCGCATGAACACGGGCCTGCAAGCCACCAAAAGAAAAAAAATGTAAAAGGGAACCCGAGTTACTCATTTATCCCTTTTACACACGCGAAGCGTATTGCGTGGCTTGCCGAGCCACCAGCCTTACTGCATATTGCATGACGGAGAGAGATTACCTCGAGCTGGTACGTCGCCCGTAACCAGCGTCTGGGGGAGGGGAATATGACGGAAAATTATTCTCCGTCATTTTCCTCTCTCCCTAGATACTCATTGTACTAATCCCTCTTAGATGTTACAGGTGCAGACGACGCGGCAGGACGCTCGGCCGAGAGAGAGACAGAGAGAGAGCGCGCGCGAACTGTTTAGACTCGTGAGAGAGTCAATTAGTCTCGTTTGGGATAGCGCCCGCGCTCCTTGCCCTTAAGAGCCAAAGATTCCGACGTGCGTTCCCGTGAGTGTGAGAGTGTATGTGAGTGAGTGCTCACCCGGCCACGACTGTGTGGCCTGTTCCAGCCTCCGAGACGCGGCAACCTGCGAGCGGCGCACCGGGAGCTGGTGCAACCGAGAGGCCGGCGACAGCGAACACGCCACGCGTGTAAGTGCCGGCTCAACTTTCTCTGTCTCTCTTGTACTCGCGGCGACTCGGGCCTTCTCCTCGCGCCTGCTGACCGCGAATCGCACATTGTGCGCTGCGTCCTCTTTTCCCCTCTTTGACTCGTTCAATAAACCTTGTTATTTGTTATTGAACTCTCGCGAGTGATCATTCATTTACTACCCCGTTCTCCCTTCCTTTTCATTCAACATTCGCATGCGGCGTGCATTGCACGAGATGTGCTAGCCTCGCCGCCACATGCAGTATTTGTAACCGGATAATTCCGAGCAGCCGGAGAATTAATTATCCGTTACAATGTGTATTAGTTGCGTTCCAAGTCGGTAGGGTATATTGTATTATTTATATCTTAATATAAATACTTTTGTGTTGACACATTATTAATTGCATCTAATAAATGATTTAAAGAAGCGATTAAGTCAATTTTACTTCCAAAATCGCTACACATACAAAGCTCAATTTTTTTCATTTATTAATTTTACTAAAAATATTTTAACCTCAAATATCTGAAATTTATGGACCAATCATTTTGCCCCAAGAAAGAAAATACAACTCTACAAGAAATTTTGAAGTGAATAAGTCAATTTTATTCCAGCAATCGTTGCACATACAAAACTCATTTTTATTTTTTTCATTTTTCAATGCTTACGTTTTTTTTTTTATAATAACAGAATACCCTATAAAAGAAAATTTTTTTTTTAGGAAATATAGCTATTTTAATTATATTTCGAATGCTACCCATTCCTTTCGAATACATAGAGCTATTCTCAAGAAATTACGATTTGAAAAAACGTTAAAAATATTTTAACCTCAAATATCTCTTAAATCTATGGACCAATCATTTTGCCCAAATAACTCGACCGATAACTATACAAAATCCACCTCTACGAAGAATTTTGAAGCGATTAAGTCAATTTTTACTCCCGCAATGGTGAGTCATACCAAACTCATTTTTTTTCATTTTTCTATGTTTACGTTTTTATTAATAACAAAAGAACCGTGATAGCTAGAAAAATAATTTTTTTTAGAAAATATAGGTATTTAAATTCGCTTTCGAATGCCACCCATCCAATTCAGATACATAGAGCCGTTTTCGAGAAATTTCCATTTGAAAAAAAGGTTAAAAAAATTTGACCTCAAATATCTCAGAAATTTATGGACCGATCATGTAGCCCAAAGACCTTAGCCGAGATCTATCCAAAATCTACCTCTATAAGAAATTACAATGCGATTAATCCAGGTTTACTCCATAAAACGTGTGACATAGAGAACACATTTTTTCCATTAAGTAATTTTATTCTCAAAAACCAACCAACAGAATGGATTAAAATTTTCACAGATTATAGCAATTTATATTCTGCATTATCGTGAATTTTCTCCAAAAAATTGACCGTTTAGTTTAGGAGTTATTAGCTTTTAAAAAAAAAAACACGTTTTTATAAATAACAAGAGAACCGTGATAGCTAGATAATTTTTTTTTAATTATAGGTTTTTCTATGCTCTTTCGAATGTGACCCATCCGATTCAAAAATTTAAATCCGATCATTAAAAAAAATCAAAAATAAATTTTTCGAAAATAAAAATTTGAAATAAAACAAAAACGAATCAGTAAATCATCAAAAATTATTTTCTTCCCGAATTCGGAATAAAAAAACAAAAAAAATGAGAACCTGATGGTTAAAATCGACCGCGTAGATCCGGAGATAGAGCGGTATATACATACACACACACACACACACACACACACACACACATACATCCATACAGACATTTTCTAAAATCATATGAAACAAGCGCCTAACACCTCTAATGATGTTTATAGAGAGTTTTAACGAAGTTGAAAATTTTACTATTACAAAGCTTCTTCTAGGAGGAAGCAAAAGGGTAAAACCATGATTCTCAGTACTTTTTGGTATCCAAAAACGGGAAATGTGGATTTGGTTCGTTTTTCTCACGACGTAGGCTTATGCTAGGAAAGCCTGTTTTTACCAATATATTTCTAATATTTGGTGAAAAATTCATGATACTACCAATATCTTCCTAATATATTTTGAAAATTGCGTGAAATCCTGCAAAAAACAACGATAAACCATGATTTTAAGTACTTTTTTTACTTGATCAGCTGGAAATAATGATTTTTAGCATTGTTTTCCTCGAAATATCATAAGTTTACGTTAAAATGGCTGTTTTTACCAAGATTTTCCTAGTTTATGGAGAAATGATAATGGAATCATGGGAAAACAGCGAAATACCATGATTTTCAGTCTTGTTTGCACTTTACACGCAGGAAATATGGATTTGGATCATTGTATTGCTCAAAACGACGTAGGTTTATTCCAGAAATGCCTGTTTTTACCAATATTATCCTAATGTATGGTGAAAAGTGCGTGGAATTCTGCAAAAAACAGGGGAAACCATAATTTAAAGTACTTTTTGGTATTAAGACGCAAGAAATTTGGATTTGGTTCATTGTTTTTCTCAAAAAAATGTAGGTTTATGCTGGTAATGCCTGTTTTTACGAATATTTTCCTAGTATATGGTGAAAAGTGTGTGGAATCCTGCAAAAAACAGGGACCATGATTTAAAGTAATTTTTGGTACTCAAACGCAGGAAATTTGGTTTTGGTTCTTTGTTCTTCTCAATATAACGTAGGTTTATGCTAGAAATGCCTGTTTTTACCAATATTTTCCTAATACATGGTGAAAAATGCACGTTTCTACCAATATTTTCCTAATATATTGCGAAAATTGCGTGGAATCCTGCAAAAAATAGCGAAAAACAATGATTTTCAGTACGTTTTGCTCTTGTTCGGGATTGTACAGTGCCGCAAGTGTCCGCTAGATGGCAAGCGCCAAATCGCTACTCGCAATCAAAACCATAGCCCCGAGTGGATAAGTATAGGCACGCGACTTGCACTCGGGAAGAAATTAAAACATACAGTATCCTCTACTTAATACTTTTACTTGCTTTGATTACTTTGCTAATAATACGAGAAGCTCTCGTATTATTTGCCGTTACCCATTGCCTACTTGCTCGCACGCATTGCGTTCATCTTCTGCCGACAGTTCAACTTCGCCTTTCGAGGAGAGTTGGCTACAGACTTTTGGAATCTTAATTCCAAGTGTCTATCTTTTGTACCGAACTTATTCTTTGCGAGAAAAGTTGGATACATTGACTCTAGGAGTCAACCGACACATTATTACATACAGCTTTTGCCTTACATACTTTACTGCTTTACTTATAATACGAGAAGCTATCGTATTAGTTACTGTTTCCATTCGCTTACTTTCCGCGAACATCCATTATTACACGTTAGCCTGCATTAAATGCCTACACTTTATGTTTCCACTATATTTGCTTGCCGATAACTACTTCGTCTTATTTGCGAATAACTTTTTCTGCTTTCAACTTATTCTTTGCGAGAAAAGTTGGAAGCACAGATTCTTGGAGTCTAAATTGCTATTTTAAGCTTAGCTGATAATACGTGAGGCTCTCGTATTGTTAGTTTGCCTATTCCATAAACCTTGCATTTTGCGTGCCTATTTTACTCAACGCGCATAGCGTTCAAATCCTTTTTGTTTCAATTTTACTTTCGAGTGGGTTGGAGCAAAGACTTTCAGAGTCAATACAATTTTATATTTTCTCTCGGCTATAAACCCTAACAATATAAACACCGTATACGTTCGGTCGTATACAGCTCTTAATGAGCTGGAAAAATGGACTTACTTCATTGTTTTCCTCAAAATATCCTAGGTTCAAGATAAAATGTCTGTTTTTACCAATATTTTCCTAGTAAATAGAAAAAAGATAGCGGAACCATGAGAAAAACAGCGAAAACCATGATTTTCAGACGTGTTTGATCCATAAACGCAGGAACTCTGGATTTCTATATTTGTTTTACGCAAAATAAGGTAGTTTTGTGCTAGAGATGCCGGATTTTACCAATATTTTCCTATTATATTGTGAAAAATGCGTGGCATCCTGCAAAAAACAACGAAAAACCATGATTTTCAATCCTTTTTGCTCTTAATGAGCTGGAAAAATAGTTTTGCATCACTGTTGTCCTCAAAATAATGTAGTTTAATACCAAATTTGCCAGTTTTTATCAATATTTGCCTCATATATGGTGAAAAGTGCGTGGAATCCTGCAAAAAACCGGGAAAAACATGATTTAAAGTATTTTTTCCTATTAACGTGCTGCAAAATAAGTTTCATACTAAATATGCCTGTTTATACCACTATTTACCTATTATATAGTGGAAAGTGCGGCGAATCCTACAAAAAACAGGGAAAACCATGATTTAAAGTACTTTTTGCTCTTCACGAGCTGGAAAATAAGTTTCATATAAAATATGCCTGTTTATACCAATATTTACCTAGTATATGGTGAAAGGTGCGTGGAGCCCTGTAAAAACAGGGAAAACCATGAGTTAAAGTTCTCTTTGCTCCTACCGAGCTGGAAAATAAGTTTCATACTAAATATGCCTATTTATACCAATATTTACCTAGTATATGGTGAAAACTGCGTGGAATCCTGCAAAAAACAGGGAAAACCATGATTTAAAGTACTTTTAGGTATTCAAAAACAGGATATTTCGATTTGCTTTGTTGTTTTTCTCAAAATATCGTAGGTTTATACTAAATATGTCTGTTTTTACCGATATTTTCCGTAAATATGGTGAAAAGTGCCTTTAATCCTGCAAAAAACAGGGAAAAAAAATGATTTTCAGTGGTTTTGTATTCAAACGCAGGAAATTTCTATTTGGTTCGTTGTGTTTCTCATAATAACATAGTTTTCTACTAGAAATTCTTGTTTTTACCAATCTTTTCCAAATATATGGTGAAAAATGCCTGTTTTTACTAATGTTTTCCTAACATATGGTGAAAAGTGCGTGGAATCCTGCAAAAAAAAAGAGAAACCATGATTTTCAGTACTTTTTGTACGTAATCAGGGAAAATCATGATTTAAGGCCATGTGAGAACGAAAAATCTAGTAATAAGTCTCACATGGTAAAGCAGATATTGGCAAGTTATGTATAATCCCCGATAGATGGCGAGAGTGCTCTCTACCGTATGCATATTTAAGTGCGGAAATTGCTCACAGATGGCGCCGCATATAGTTTTTTAAGTTAGATTTTTAAGTCCTCGCTTCGCTCGTGCGAAAAACGTCTTTTGCGGTAAATAATCACTTTTCACACCTGTGTCATAATATACTGTGAGCTTTACTTCAATTTTATGTACACAATAAATTAAGGCAGTGCTCATGATAATGCACTAGTAAAAATGTTTTCACTGTATTCTAGTTTTCATTTCTTATTCGTTAATGAATTAAAGATTATTTAAAGTATTACGTAAATAAACTAATACTCAATAAGAATAATACATTGAAATAAAACTCGCGTATCATAGCTTAATTAGTTTGTTGCCGGCTTCTTTTTGTAATATTACCTTTTTATGTATAAATGATGTATTTTATTATTATATATTATATATTTTTTATTATTATATATTATATATACTTTATTATTATCTAATATTTTTGGGATTTTTTCTTTTCGAGAAAACCATTGGCTAATAACCAGAAAAAATGAAACCGTTACAGTCCATCCATAACATTCTGCAAATTAATTTTGAATCCCTTTTTAAAAAAGTGATGAGCGGCCATGTTAAAGCACCTAAAGGCTTCATTTTGATTGGTCTATATAGAATAGGCGCCAAGATTTGCTTTATAAATTGCTTGAGATTAAGAGGTTTGAATTTTTAAAAATGAAATTGATTTTTCCCTTCTTAAAAAAGTGATGAGCGGCCATGTGCTTCAACATACCTAAAGGCTTGATTTTGATCGGTCTATATAGAATTAGCGCCAAGATTTGCTTCATAAATTGTTTGAATTTGAGAGGTTTGAATTTTTAAAAATGAAATTGATATTTTTTTTTTTTAAATATAACTAAATCAAAATAGCATCTAAATATTTATTTTAAAATAAGAAAAACGAGCTGATTGGTCCAAATAAAACCAATAAAAAGTTTGGAATTATGAAATATTTAAACTAAAAATATAAGTCATAAATATTATTAATGACTTAAAATTTGGTTTTGTATAAGAAAGAAGTATTCAAATTTTATCTGTAGTTAGCAATGAAGGATTATGAATACTGTTTTGATAACAGTTAAAGTTCTAACCTTCAAATTTTTGTATTGTAGAAATTCCTCCTATATTAAAAATGGAGATGGATTTGAGGAGGCAGCCATATTGCTTTTAGAGGGCTGCCGTATTGCTGATCAAAAAATATGATTGGTCGACCCAAATTAGGGCCTCTGCGCGCATAGTGCGCTAAAATTCCTAGGAAACTAAAATAAATATAATCCAAGTTTCAATAAAAAATATTGGATAAATTTGCGCGTGATGTAAAAAAGTCAAATAAATTTTAAATTCATAATATTTCAATATTAATTGTGTAGGTATAATGAAGGTAAAGGAGAGCGTGCGCAGCACGCCTGAACTTGCTAGTTCAGATCAAATTACAATTATATTGATCACATTGTAATTTAGAATAATAAATGATCTATTTTAAACGCTCAAGCGTATTATATATATATATAATAAATCAAGATTTGTAAATTATATATCATATAAAATAATGATTTGTAAATTATGATGTGAAATCATCATGGTATGAGAAAATAACATGCTGAGCTATAAAGCTTTTAGATGACACTTTTAGATATCAAGCATATACTATTTTTTTTTATAATTTGTAGGGTGACTGCACCAGTGAAGGAACGAATAAGGAACACTAATAAAGGAACACGCAATCTTAGTATCTAAATAAGTGTCACCAGTGAAGGAATACAGCGCCAGTGAAGGAATACTTAATAGCGGCGATTTTATGATTTTATTCTTAACAAGATAATTTCTTTTGTGCAGAATCTTTATATACAATGAAATAAAAATTTTCAAGGATTCGAAAATTATCGTCATGTTAGATAAACAATACTTAGAAAGCTTGATATTTTCATATATATAAAGAAAATGTTCATTCACCGGTGATTGTTCCAATACTGGTATAGTCACCTATCATATTTATTATACTAAAAATATTTTGTTTTTAGTATAATAAATTATTTTACGTATTACAAAAGTGTAACTCTGAAAAATATTGTCATTTTTTGTATATAAATACTACATTAAATCAACTACAATGCATGCACTAACTACATAATTACACACTACTTTTGTACTACTCATACTCGTTCATCATATATTATGACATTGTAGTATCTAAAGTATCAATTTTAGATACCGGTCATATGCTAGCTATTCATTTTAGCATTTAGATTATGTTCATTTTAAATATTCATTGTTATTTATATTATATTCATTTTAGATATTGTTATTGTCGCAAACAATTTTCTTTTTCTTTTATAGTGTATTCTTTCATTTGCAATATAATCACATTATGCATTATAAAATTATAAGCATTATTTTAATACATTTTGAACATTATCAATTTTTGCTAGTCCACAAATGTACTGAGTTAAATAAACAATGCATGCACTAACTACATAATTATACACATGCAACTACTCATTCGTCATGTTTTATGAGAATGTAATATGTTAATATTAGTAATACCTATATTAATTTTCGTTTTCTTTTTCGTATTCTTTTTTCTTTTCTATTCTGTTTTTTTTTCGTATTCTTTTTCTTAGTAATACCTACATTACTTTTCGTTTTCTTTTTCGTTTTCGTATTCTTTTTTCTTTTCCATTCTGTTTTTTTTCGTATTCCTTTTTCTTTTCTATTCTGTTTTTTTTTTCGTATTCTTTTTTTCTTTTCTATTCTGTTTTGATTTTGAGATTAGAGTGGTATAAAAACTATTACGCCAGTCAAATACTTTTCTTCATCCTACTTGTATGTCCATCGACAGTCATTCGACATTATTTACAGTGTAATAATAACTACTAAAAATAGTTTTACTATTCAAAAGTAATAAATATGTTTAAAATTCAATATTCTAATATTGTATTTATCAAGAGCGGATCTTCTATATTCCAGTTTCTGTTCGAAAAATCGAAAAATTCTTTATTACAAGAGTCCATTTAACATGGTAAATGAATAAACAGACAAAAAATAATGGTTTCCTTACCCAATTCACGTATCTCGAAAACTTCATCGTTCATAGCGATAAAAAGGCACGTCAGACTCTCCGGCTGGGTGAGATGTATATCGAAAGGTTCATCGAGCGAGGCCAGCACCCAGTATCGCACGTCTGGATCGGTATCTGTAATACCGACGACGAGAAGCTTGCCTAGCACACTAGACATTGTGCTGGTAACAGTGGGTCCAGGCTGGCCGAGAGCAAGTCGCAGCAACCGCAAACAGATCTTGACAGCCTCGAGCCGTACTTCTGGCTCTTCCCAGGTAAGGAACTAATCAGCGCAGCGTCGTACAAACTGGAGCAGAGAATTGCCGTTGAAATTGAAGGTGCCGTGGGTCCGCAGACTCAGGACTGTTGAGGCAACGTCGATTTCCGTCGGCGGAGTAGAGACTGGACTGGCAGCTGTCCACGGAGCGCCTGGGTGACGTAAAGGTTTGTACATCAGCACCTGTGAGAGCATGCGTAGGAGACCCTGCGATATGTCCGGCTTCAGAGACGGTACGCTGTGGGCCAGCTCTCGTAGGGACGTCGTTAGTATGGGCGAGAGTCCGGTTGCCAGCATGGGTTCTAGTAGGTCGCGGGTCGGCTGTTATTGTTTGCTTTACCGCATGGCCGAGCAGAGTGATGCAGACAAAGACGGCGGGCTCGAGTGTCCAGCTCATCTTCTTGTTCGGGGTTTCTTTGGACGGCAGCGAACTTTTTATCACCTCCATGATCTTTGGCAGATAGGGTTTGATTGCTTCGTCTACGGCAACGGCGATCAATCCGATAGTTGTGAATGCCGCCTCTCTGTCCTTTTCTCTGCCCCGCAAGCTCAACAGCAGGTCGTTTAGAACCTCGCGTAGATTGTCGACAACAAACTTTTCTTTGTTGAAGGCGCCAAGTCGGGGCAGTAACGTCATGAGGGCATTCTGGATGTGCCCATTGCGACTGTGTCGCTGGTTGATCACGTCGCTGTTGATGTCGTCGAGCTTCTCTAGCATGAGACTGCGACAGACGGCTGCCTCATGAATCGGATAGAGGCTATGCTGGACACTCGATGCGTTCTGTGATGCGACCATTTCGATACGAGGCTCGTCCTCAATCTGGGCATCAACGATAGAATATCGTTTTCGTTCGTTTGCGAGGAGCATTTAGTCGATCCATTAGATCCTCGTAAAGTCGTTCCCATTGGAGATTACTGCAACGTAGCAGCTCATTCAGAGACTAGAAGCGATACGTGAATACGTTTGTCTCGGTTAAAATCCTTCTCACGACTAAGCCAGCCACTATCTCGTCCTAGCATTGTTTGTACCACTGGGATTTGTGCATATGCTTGGCAGTCTCGCCCTGGGCCGTCACCACTAGAGCTGCCCTGACAGCCTCGACTGCTCCTTCTCTAATCACGGGCTTAGAATCTCGTACAGCATTGAATATGAGCTCGAAGAACTGTGTCACCTGTTGGAAGAAGTATGTAGGCATGGAAACTGCAAGTTCCTTGAGAACAAGGACAGATGCGTGTCGTGTGTTTTCATGTCTGTCACCGCTGAGCCACTCAAAAGCTCTCTTGACTTCAAATTCCACATATTCTGCAGTAAAGGTAGCAGATACCAGAGCTAACTTCCCAACTGTCTTGGCAGCTATTTCCATAACTCCAACATCATCGGAGGTAATTGGCAAATCTTATAGTGCGAGTATTGATGTTTCCTACGTCTGCTCCAAAAGGCCAGACAATTGCCAGTATTCCTCCCTTCTTCTCATTTATATCTGAGCCGGATACCATTTCAAATATGTGGTGATTGAATTCATCCATGAAGGCTGTGATTTCTTCTTGCGTGACTTCGCGTAACTCTGTCTTGACATAAAGACAGAGCTCGCGAGCTGCCTTATTCCTGACATCTTCATGTTTTGATTTAAGCCGCTGTACAAACTGTATAACCAGCGAACTTGTCATCTTTATGATGACAATCTAGTAACTCACCGCCTAGAATTAAAAAATATACTAATGTAAAGACATTTCTAAAAAGAATAAGACAATAATTAGTACATCTTAAATTACTTATTAATGAATATAGCATATTTGCTATATTTTTAGCTTAAAGACAAATCCAAATTCTGCGCCTAAAAATACGTAGAAGAACGTTTGATTACCGAGGAAATTCCAGATGCTTAGGCAGAGCTCCCTCAGCACTGAAACTAATTGCCTACTAATGTGAGAAGCCGAGCTGAGAATTAATTCCTGTTATTCTTGAAATTTTTTTTACATGATCTACTATATTCTCTTGACTAAAATAATCCTCTTGGTTTATATACTTGTCTTAATTAAAAAATTATGAAAAAATCCTCTTGATTAATAAAATCCTCTTGATTGAAAATGTTTTCTTGATTAAAAAATTCTTTTGATTAAAAATATCCTCTTGATCGAAACAATCCTTTTGATTGATAAAATCCTCTTAAACGAAAAAAAAAATCCTCTTGGTTGTCAAAGTCCTCTTGATTTACAATCCTTTTGATTGATAAAATCGTCTTGATTGGCAAAGTCCTTTTGATTTACAATCCTCTTGATTGGTAAAATCCTGTTGATTGGCAAAATCCTCTTGATTTACAATCCTCTTGATTGGCAGTCCTCTTGATTGACAGTCCCCTTGCTTACAGTCCTCTTGATTGACAGTCCTCTTGCTTACAGTCCTCTTGATTGGCAATCCTCTTGCTTACAGTCCTCTTGATTGACAGTCCTCTTGCTTACAGTCCTCTTGATTGACAGTCCTCTTGCTTACAAACCTCTTGATTGGCAGTCCTCTTGATAACACTAAGTACACTTGAATATGCAAGCAAAGTAGTCTCATCTTTTGTGTACAGTTTTCGCGTTACCAAAGTCCTCGAGCACAGGTTCGGCGCTGAGAATCGTTGCTTGACCTCGCAAGCGGGCGAGCCCTTCTGGCTCACGGTGGAGCGATGATGGAGCAGAAAATTCGTTGACTCGGTCTTACCGGAACCGCTCTCGCCACTTATCACAATGCACTGATTCTTCTTCTTCTTGAGCACGCAGTGATATCTTTCAAGCCTTTGATTCTGATAAAGATTCATATGCTTCGGATTATAAATCGAATAGAATTTGAAGGAGTTCCGGGCGAGCAGTATGCTGCCAACGTAGGTATAAATATTGCCGGTGATAAATCGGCAGCTGGCAGATATCCGGATACTCCTTATCATGCGGTTGATGCATAAAGCGATTGAAGTAGATTAAGGAACTGCGGATCCATGGGAAATCTGCTGTCTGACCACAGGTAGCCAGACGTAAAACCTGAAAGTTATGCATTTTATTAGTTATGAATTTACTCATACAATTATTTGCACAAAAATTTTTAATTTGTTTTGCTTATTCTTTAAATTAACTGGGCCACAAAAAAATTATTTTTTTTTTATTAAGGTGGTTGTCCTCGGACTTTCTAGTCAAAGCAGTGCTAAATATAGAAGTTAGCTAAAGTTAAAAAAAAAATTGTAATGTGATTTATTTAATTCAAATGATAGAGATAGTCAATGTATTATAAATAAAGTGTATTTAACATGACTAAAGTAACTTTTTATAAAATAGCGATATTTTGGAAACTAGATATCGTCACTACAAACATTTTTTATTATTCTTGGAGTAATGAATAGAGACTCATGAAGGGTTTCCATCCTAAATCTAAAATTAGCATAGAAACAAAAAAAATTCCGGTTATTTATCAATAGTTGTTTGTAGTGACAACATCTAATTTCTACAATATCGACATTTTGTGAAAAAAGTTATCTTAGTCATGTTAAATACACTTTATAATAAATAAATCACATTACAACTATGGTTTTTTTTTATTTTAGGTAACTTCATCATTTAGCACTTATTTTGACTAGGGAGTCGAGCAGAACCACCTTAAGGGGTAACGCCACTCTAGAAGTCGAAAAAAACGCGATTTTCGGAAATTTAAAAAAAGATTAACTTGCAAACTATTATCGCAGCATTCATTATGTCAGTTGGAAACTGTGCGTAGGTATTCTATTGTGTTGGCAGGCAGTAACTTGTTTTGCTCACTGGAAACAAAAATCTATAATTTCCTATGTGTGTTTAGTCTTTTCAAATCTCTTGAGTATTTTGACATGTTTATTGCAGAAGTTTACTGATGTTGTTAGACAATATTCTAGATTTTAACTGAAAAAGAAGAAATTATTTGTTATTACAAATTAAAAACTGATAACATTTAATTAAATATAACACCTTTGTTCAAATTCACAAATTAATAAAAACAGAATCTTACAATCGTTATAAAAGTATTAAAACGGTATTTCAAAAATAAAATTGCTTGTTACAAATATGTGAATAAAAATTAAGAATTTAAATCTAAAATTTCAGCATGGCACCCCTTAAAAGTCAATCAATCAAACTGACTTTTACAGATTAATATAAATTTTTCATAATTTTTACATGCTCTCAGATTTATGGCTCAACCATGTCCCCTTAAATTAAATATTCTATGCCTTGCATCTTGTCAACACAGCTGTTACAGCAGACCTATAGAGCTTACGGACAGACTCACACTACACTACATGAAAAGGGTCAAAATTCAAAACTTGACAAGAAAATTCAGCCAGCTCCTACAATATAAAAGCCACCTGTCAGATTTAGCAGTTAGATTGGCCATTCAATGTTATCAATATTAACTTTCAGGTGATGTGTCCGTACTTAATCCAAAGAATATAAGAATGATAGATATCCGCTTCAGTAATGCATCTCAGATATCTCATGTACTTTGGAGTTGACTTTATCTTTCTGAAAGTACATGTAATTTAATAAAAAAATGAAAATATCGAATTTTTCATTTTTGACAGTTCTAAAAAATACACAAGCAGTGTCTTAGCTAAATCTGGAAAATTGCATAATTTCATTTTTTTTATTAAATTATACCTACTTACAGAAAGATAAAATCAGCTAAGAAATACATGCGATGCCTGAAATATATTTTAGAAGCAAATTTCTATCATTCTTATATTCTTTTGGATTAAGTACTAAAACAGATCACCTCAAAGTAAACATCGACAACACTTAATGATGAGTACATCAGCTACATCTGACAGGTGACTTTTATATTAAAGGAGCGGGATTAATTCGTCTTCTCAAGTTGTAAATTTCAGTCTATTTATTTAAATATGTTTTCTCTTCTGAAATCTGAGATTCCGTGTGGTGTCAATTTGTCCGAAAGATCTATAGATTTATAGACCTGCTTGTAATATGATAATTAATTTTTTCTTTAAGAGAGTATGATTGAATAATAGATCTAGGTACCTGTCAGAATTATGAAAAGTTGATTATAACTTGTAAAAGTCAATTAACGCTCATTAATTATTCATTAACTACTACAATTAAACTGAATTTTAAAGGTTAACATAGCTTTTTCACAATCTTTACATGCACTGATGCCTAGCATTTTGTAAACATAGCTGTTACAGCAGGCCTTGTAACGGAATGGCTTCTGGGGTAAAATCCCAAAAAGCCACAGGCCAGCGATGCCTTAGAACACGGTGCCGCGGGTGTCAGACTAAAATGACTTGCCCGGGGATCTGCTCCTGGAATTCCGAAAACAACGCGAAGATCGCACGCGAACTGCGCTTTCCAACTAATTGGATCGCTGAGTTAAAAGCGCGCGCTCAAAGAGTGAAGCGCACGGCCGCTACGCTCAGATATGAAAACGACCAGCGGCGTCGTTTTCCCGCGGAGACGGCAGTATCCGGGAGAAGGTTAGTTTAAGGTCGATAAATGAAGAATAGCCTCAATTATTTCATAGCACAATAACAAGGTCTATTCTAATTAATCATTTACATCAAAAACGCGTCGCGTTGCGCGCCGACAAGAAGACGGGATCCACCGCTCGGCGCGGGCGGATCAAGGTATCTATTTTCACTGGGCCGGTGAACGCACCACCGGCCACTCGCCGCTGCGAGTCGAAAATACACAAATAAATCGCTGCGCGGGAAGTACAAAGAGGCTTACCGGGAGAGGAGTGCACTCCTCTCGTCGCTCGCTCACGAATCCGCTCCTGCGTCAGGCCTTATCCTACGGTCGACTCGAAGTGTTCAGGCCGAGTCCTAACATCCAGCCTTCACCTACCGATGTTTCGGATCCCAAGAGTGGCTCGGATTGTTCACGTGCGCTGGTCTCCGTGGACGGTACGTGGACGGGCGCTGCTCTGCACCGGTAAGGACGCACGATACCGTTTTCTTCGCGGACGATCACATTAACTCGCGTACGCGCGGTTTGACAGCCCGAGAGAATCTGATTCAAAAATGCCAAAGTCGCGCAGCCCCCCGCGCAGATCGCGAATACATCGTTCGAGCGATGTCAACAAATGCTCGAGATGCGTGAATTCGCAGAACGAGAGTCAAACGAGTTCGATAGAATACGGAGAACCGAGATTCTTATTTTCTCCGTATTTTATCCTGGAACTCCGTTATACCCCTCTCCCAGACGTTGCGTAGCGGGAGAGAAGCCACTCGATACCGAGGCTCTCGTTCAACGCGACTTTACGTCAACGGCGGCGTTGACGAGCTGAGCGACAGGCCCGGATACGCGCTGGTTACCGCTTGCATCAAAGCGGCAACCACTTGATCCACGTCGAGGGATCGTACGCATGCGCACGGTAGGTCGCTCTTCACCGTGAGACCGCTGAACTCCAACGGTGGTCGGGACTCGTCATATGACGCTTGACGGACCGGAGGCTGTCGGCTCTCATGGCGCTGAGGCTCCGGTCGACGACCGCCTTCGCTCCTCTTCGGAAGGGCGTTTTGGAGGTCGTCTCGTCTTCTTGTCCTCTTCGGTCGCTGTTGCCACTGCGGACAGGCCCAGTGAAGATGCGTCGATGACTGGCGTCCAACACAATTTTTTGGTTGGACTCGGTGGTGAGGAGTTATATGATCCGAGCATGTTCCTCGACCTTGATGAGCGGTATTCTCGAGTGCCCAAGCTTGGCTTAGTTGACCGCCGTCTGCGGCGTCGAGAAAATACCGTCGACCACGGATTCGAACCCACCTCTTGGTTCGAACCGGGTCCGCTCGAGGATTTCTTGTGTTGGTCTCCTTTGGGTGACCTTGGAGGTCGTTGCGTGGCCGATGCATACGCCTCCTTTTTCCTGTCGATCTGGACTTTTGCGGGCTTTGGAACGACTTGAGGTTGTCTCTAGTCCCTTGGCCCGATCGAGGTCGCGACTTGGCAGAGCGCTTGGTTGCGCCTGCAACTCGAATCTTGTTAGACGTAGCTGAATCGTGAAGCGACGACATTTGCATTCGTAACTGGTGCAGTTCGTCGTGCAGCCGTCTTACTTCTTCGCTTAAGCGTCTAAATTTCTCCTCCTCAAATTTGCGCGTCCGATTACACTTACACTCGCAACGATGCTCAATTTCTGTTTGCGTTGATGCGTCAAAGAGTTGCGAGATAATCGGCGTGCTGTCCACCAGTTGTGCTGTCACCAGATTGTCAATCTTTCCCTCGCTGTTCCTTGGAAGGCTTGGCTGTTCTTCGTCTTCAGGAGTCTGAGAGACGGTAATACATCCGTCCGCTTCCGATATATTCTCCAAGCGGCTTATATCGGACGTTCCGGACAGGGGGGGCTTGGAGGATCTTCCCTCCCCCAGGCTGTATTTGCTCTGTCGTCGTGAGCTTGTGAGTATTCAGCACAACCGTTCGGTGCCCTCAGGCAGTCTGTATACGCCAAGCGACGGGGAGTATCAGATTTCACGAACAGGGAGAAGCTTGGAGGATCTCCCCTTCCCCAGGCTGTGCTTACTCCGACGTCGATTTCGTGGATGGACGCTGAAATTGCTGGCGATGGTAAAGTTGCCGCACGGCTGTCCGAATTCCATGAGCGGTCTGCATTCCCGAGCAACTCGCGTTCTCGGATCCTTCGGACTGGGAGGAGATCGGGGAATCTCCTCTCCCCCAGGCTGTGCTGCACTTTAGTTGCATCTGGACCTCACCCAGTCCTCTCGCTGGAGTTAAAGGGCTCCATAGTAACGTAAGAGCCTCGTTTCTTACGTCGGGAGGACTGCCTGCTCTTTGATCCATGATCTGCAATACATGTGTCTTCATGGATCTCAGCAAGTTGTTGTCGACTGCTTTGTTCGATGTCAATTGCTGAAACAGGCTGTGGGCCGAGGGATCTTCATTGTAGTTCGCTTCTGGAGCTCTGCTTGGGTTAAGGATCATTCCGTTGATGTACTTATTCCTCAATTCGAGTCTCCTTGTGAACTGCTCAATTGCACTTCCACTTATTTCCTATGTGAAGTGGGCAGGGTTGTAATTTCCCATTAGTCATTGAGTGACTCGCCTAGAATCCCCCTCGATATATCCAGTCCTTCTTAAATCTAGAGCTATATTTGCTTCTATTACAGCTTGGAAGCTCAACTCTAGATTTTTGCGCCACTGCTCCATCGATTCGGCTAGTTCTTCTGAGGTCGATGATTCCATCTTCTGAAGCTAGACCGATTATACAAAAATTTGGCGACGAATTGTGTATGTGCGCAACTAACTGCTGAGATTCTCTCTCGAATTGGCCGTCTATTACGCAAATTACAATGTTAGAATCCTAACTACCATACACAATTGTCCCAAGCCGCTCGAGAACGACGTATCTCGATGCAGCTAGCTAGGGAGAGAGCGTGGCAATTCCAAAAAAAAAATTTTTAGCGAAGATACCGATTTGACTAAAACCCGCAATAAAAAAAAAGGAATGAAAGTGTTCTCACTTTCGACCGGCTGCACGCACAGGCACGGTCACTCTATTCCAAAAAAAATCGCGTGAAAATCGCTTGAAATCTCGCTTCAAAAAAAAAAGGAATTTAATTTCGCCACATATGACGACGAAAACACATACAATCGTCGTTTAAATGCTCTCGCCCTGGCTTTACAGCAGTTTAAAAGGCTCGGGACGAGTATACACAATACTGCCCGAGCATAAACATAAACACCTACAAAAACAAGCAATCTGGAGTTTTATGTTTATGTTTCTATGCGCGCCGCGAGTCTTCTTGTCTGTTTGCTTACGCCCGGCACCTCGACTTGGCGAGTTTAAATCACTGCGCCTATCAGCTATAACGGCTTATGCCCACTGGCCGTCTGCTGATAGTCCGGTGCAGTGATCCGCGCGCGGGCGAATTTAAAAGAAACGCGATTTGAATAGGCAGATCTCGAATGTACCGGCCGCTAACCTTCTCCATAAACCCAACACGTTGGGCGCCATTGTAACGGGATGGCTTCTGGGGTAAAATCCCAAAAAGCGACAGGCCAGCGATGCCCTACAACACGGTGCTGCGGGTGTCAGACTAAAATGACTTGCCCGGGGATCTGCTCCTGGAATCCCGAAAACAACGCGAAGATCGCACGCGAACTTCGCTTTCCAACTAATTGGATCGCTGAGTTAAAAGGGCGCGCTCAAAGAGTAAAGCGCACGGCCGCTACGCTCAGATATGAAAACGACCAGCGGAGTCGTTTTCCCGCGGAGGCGGCGGTATCCGGGAGAAGGATAGTTTAAGGTCGATAAATGAAGAATAGCCTCAATTATTTCACAGCACAATAACAAGGTCTATTCTAATTAATCATTTACATCAAAAACGCGTTGCGTTGCGCGCCTACAAGAAGACGGGATCCACCGCTCGGCGCTGGCGGATCAAGGTATCTATTTTCGCTGGGCCGGTGAACGCACCACCGGCCACTCGCCGCTGCGAGTCGAAAATACACAAATAAATCGCTGCGCGGGAAGTACAAAGAGGCTTACCGGGAGAGGAGTGCACTCCTCTCGTCGCTCGCTCACGAATCCGCTCTTACGTCAGGCCTTATCCTTCGGTCGACTTCGGAGTGTTCAGGCCGAGTCCTAACATCCAGCCTTCACCTACAGATGCTTCGGACCCCAGGAGTGGCTCGAATTGTTCACGTGCGCTGCTCTCCGTGGACGGTACGTGGACGGGCGCTGCTCTGCACCGGTAGGGACGCACGATACTGTTTTCTTCGCGGACGATCAAATTAACTCGCGTACGCGCGGTTTGACAGCCCGAGAGAATCTGATTCAAAAATGAATCGAGCGCGACTTTGCATCCACCAAAGTCGCGCAGCCCCCCGCGCAGATCGCGAATACATCGTTCGAGCGATGTCAACAAACGCTCGAGATGCGTGAATTCGCGGGAACGAGACTCAAACGAGTTCGATAGAATACGGAGAACCGAGATTCTTATTTTCTCCGTATTTTATCCTGGAACTCCGTTATAGCCTATAGATCTATAGATCTTATGGACAGACTCACAGTACACTACACGAAAAGAGCCAAAATTCCAAACTTGACAAGAGAATTCATCCGGCTCCTACAATATGAAAGCCACCTGTCAGATTTAGTAGTTGGATTGGCCATTCAATGTTATCAATATTAACTTTCAGGTGATGTGTCCGTACTTAATCCAAAGAATATAAGAATGATAGATATCCGCTTCAGTAATGCATCTCAGACATCTCATGTACTTTGGAGTTGACTTTATCTTTCTGAAAGTACATGTAATTTAATTAAAAAAAATGAAAATATCTAATATTTCATTTTTAACAGTTCTAAAAAATACACAAGCAGTGTCTTAGCTAAATCTGGAAAATTGCATAATTTCATTTTTTTTTATTATATTATACCTACTTACAGAATGATAAAATCAGCTAAGAAATACAAGCGATAACTGAAATACATTATAGAAGCAGATTTCTATCATTCTTATATTCTTTTGGATTAAGTACTAAAACACGTCACCTCAAAATAAATATCGACAACACTTAATGATGAGTACACCTGCAACATCTGACAGATGGCTTTTATATTACAGGAGCGGGATTGATTTGTCTTTTCAAGATGTAAATTTCAGCCTATTTAATTAAATATGTTTTCTCTTCTGAAATCTGAGGTTCCGTATAGTGTGAATCTGTCCGAAAGTTCTATAGATTTATAGGCCTGCTTGTAATATGATAATTAATTTTTTCTTTAAGAGAGTATGATTGAATACAAATCTAGGTACCTGTCAGAATTATGAAAAGTTGACTATAACCTGTAAAAATCAATTAATATTCATTAATTATTCATTAATTACTACAATGAAACTGAATTTTAGAGATTAAAATAACTTTTTCACAATCTTTACATGCACTCAGATTTATTGCTCAACCATGCAATCTTAAATTGAATATTGGATTCCTTCCATTTTGTGAACATAGCTGTTACAGCAGGGCAAACTATAGATGTACAGAAATGGGCCAAAATTCAAAACTTGACAAGAAAATTCATCCGGCTCCTACAATAGGAAAGCCACCTGTCAGATTTAGTAGTTGGATTGGCCATTCAATGTTATCGATATTTACTTTCAGGTGATCTGTCCGTACTTATATCCAAAGAATATAAGAATGATTGATATCCGCTTCAATAATGCATCTTAGACATGTCATGTATGTTTGAGTTGACTTTATCTTTCTGTAAGTAGATATAATTTAATAAAAAAATGAAAATATATATTTTTTCATTTTGACAGTTCTATAAAAAATACACAAGCAGTGTCTTAGCTAAATCTAGAAAATTACATAATTTCATTTTTTTTTTTTTATTAAATTATACCTACATACAAAAAGATATTTGCTTAAAAATATATCGGCTTAAAAATATTCATAATCAGCTTAAAAATACATGAAATGCATGAAATGCATTATATACCTATCAACAACACTTAATCATCATTAAGATTATGTACACCTGTTAAATCTGACAGGTGGCCTCTTATAGTTGCTGCTTTTCCTGGAAGCAAAATAAAAACCCTGAAACAAAAAAATGAAGCTATAGCAATGGTCGAAAGCAGTAAATTACTGAAATAATAACTATATAATAAATAATAACAAAGAAAAAGACCACAAAGTGGTCATAGTGTAAAAAAAGAAATACAGACTAGATCAGGTTCCATGGACAATCTGGAAGAAGATGAAGCTGCCAAAACGTGCATATCAGGAAGCCCTTCACTCAAGGTTACCCATGGCCGTTGTTGAGTTTGTCAAAATTGCAGTTCCCAATTTGGTGCTATTTTATCATAAGTCTCCTGCCTTATGATGGTGATGTTAATGCTCATATTGATAGTCTCACAACTTCCAATCGATACTGAAGAACCGTATTGGGAAAAAAAAAATTTGGTTTAGTAAATAATGTTTGTTATTTTAGATTTGAATTCCCTGACTCGTGTAGAAAAGAAAAAGGAAAATCAAAAATTTTCTATGAGCACAGTCTCTTTGGCCGGCAAAGGAAAACAATAATAGAAATTTTTTAGATTCAATATGAAAAGTAATTATATTAAATAAGAAATAACTAAAGAATTAGATTAATAATAATATGTTTTAAAACATTCTGCTTAGAATAAATTATTACATGGTACCATAACCATAAACTATAATACCTCTACACATATAACTAACTGCTAGCATCAATGGAAACACAGCTGTCATCACAATAGTAAATACTAAGATTTCTAATTCCTTTATACGGCGTTTCTCAATTGCTTTTTTACTTTTTGCACTCTAAAGTAGATTTAAAAGTAAAGATTTAGTATATCATATTTGATAAAGTTCATTCATTTAATAAGTTTGTGAAAGTGTTTAATACAAGTAGTGTACAATGAGTGTTTTGTTGAAGTTTCAAATTAGTTTGACAATGAGACAGTATTGTCAAGCACACTCTCTATGAATAGAAATATATTTATTTCAAGATTCAGTTTAATTTATAATCATCAAATCTACAGTTACATCTACCTTTATATGGTATAAGTTGGTTCAGACATATGAGGTACGTCTTGAACTTAACTATGTACTGTACATTGGTTGAAATACATAATTTAATTAATTTTTGAATGACTTACTTTTCTGTTAATCTCCTCAAAGGTCTTCTTTATAGTAATATAATTCATCATCAAGATCCTTTGTCATTTTTACTTCTGTAGTCCAATTACCAATGCGATCATGTCCTTCTTGTTTTGTAATTTTTAAAAAATCCCAACCAAGGGGCAAATTCTTAAGATTACAGGGCATCTCATTGTAATCATTTTCCTTAGATTCACTTGCACTTGCCGCAGAATTAGAATCTCCACGTTCGCCTTCAGTTCTAGCTTGCTTCCTCTGTACATTTTCTTTTGTGGCTACTCTCTGATTAGATACTATTTGAGCAATCTTGCTTCTTCCTTTTGCTGTTCTACATTCTTACCCCTGCCTGGTTTCCTTTTATTCTTCTTTGCCAATAAAATAAGACCAAGTGCCTCTGCCTTTGTGCTCAATAATCTTTGATCTTTTTCTTCCAAAGTATCACCGTATTTCAAACCAAGAGCCATGAAAGCAGACTCAATCTATCCTAAAATAAGAAAGCACAAAAATCTAAGTGAGCTCCAACATTGATTAAAGCACTGCCTGTTTCCAACAGGGAAAGATCCTGGTTTCTAGACTACTGCTATCCATAAACTGATTAAGCAGCATTTTCAGCCGATGCTCCGAGTTTATGGTTTCCCGATGGCTCGGTTTTTTGTGCAACTTCTCCTTGACCATCGCGTCGATGAGACGTTCGCGCTCCTCGTGCAGCCGGCGCTGCTGTTCCAGGAGGGTCTTTATCGTGAACGATCGTCGGCAGGACAACCGGGTGTTGACGCACTCGGTAATTTACGTTTGGGGTTAGGATATACGTCAGTCCACGACGCGATGTACGTGACTCGACGACGCGCGCGCAGCTGTGCTACAGCCTGCAGCGCATGCGCTTGGGCGTACACGCACACGGACAAGGCCAACAGTGTCACCGCCATTGCCATCGCTCTGAGGCGATGTTACACATTACCCATATGATAATAGGTAATAATCTATTTTTTTTTGCAAATTATGTAAAATCAAGAGAACATTCCTCTAAGTTTCATAATATTATACCCTTCTGAAAAGTTTCAAGTCAAAATATTAATTCGTTTTTGCGAAACTTTGAACAAAATTTTGACATCACGCTTCGTCTACCTCGAAATTTTGTTCAAAGTTTATGCAAAAACGAATTGATATTTTGACTTGAAATTTGGCAGGAAGGTAGAATATTGTGAAATTTAGAGCAATGTTCTCTTGATTTTGCATAATTCGGTGTATTTTCTTTTTTATTAGCGTCAAACCGTTGGATCGACTCGGTCGGTAAAAATTGAGTAAAGCTTTTAACACGTTTTTTTTAATTATTATTAGAATTATTATTTATTAAGTAATAAAGTAATTTAGAATTTTTTAAGAAAAGTCAAAAACTAGTTTTAAAAAAATCTGCGCATCTTAAATTGCGTAGTTTAAAGGGTTCATTAAAAGTCAAAAGAACTGCGAGTTACTTACGAACTAATTACCAAGCAATTACATTTTCTGTAATGTGACATTAGAGTTTTTTTTAATTAACTCCCTGTCAACTCTTGACAATAAAAAAGTGAAATTAAATTTGTCTCTGGTTTTTGATGATTATTAAGAATTTACAGGTAATTTCAAACCACAATAAGAAATTTCAAAGCTTTACCTTCCTGAATTTAGGAGAAAAAGGCGAAAACATTTAGTGCAATCTCATATTTCATCCAACGGGTTGTCCAAAATATGAAAATGCAAAACTGTTTTAGCCTTTTTCTCCTAAATTAGCAAAGGTAATGCTTTCAAATTTTGTGTAATGACTTGAAATGATCTACAAATTAATAATAATCATGCAAAAAATCAGAGGCAAATTTAATTTACATTTTGAATTTGAAGAAAATGATTAAAAAATAAATCTAACGAGTATTTGGTGAAGATTATCCATGCCAATAATTCTTCAAATTACCATTTGTATTTTCTGGCCGATGCAGCCAGATGAAGCTTTCGAGCAGTGCGAATCAGGAAGCCTTTCAGTCAAGGTTACCTTTTGATGCCCTTGTAGACTTTGTAAAAGTTGCACTGTGCAATGACAGCAGTGAAGACCAGCAGCAGTACCATAACAGCTTTTGAAACAATACCTTTTCCTGGAGAAATCACAAGGGTCATCGTCACAGCCTTGAAGCCATGCTTGTCCTTCATCAGCTATCTTGTACGCAGCTGCCATTGAAGATTAGATGAAAACATTGTTTGCAAGTTCCTTTGAACTCTTAAAGCATTTGGAAAACACCTGAAATACAAATTTATGTACCATCTAGACGTATGAAGAAAATGATTGGAAGCCGACTCACCTAGTTTCAACTTGTAGATGATTTACCGTGCACAAGTATTCCTATTAGAGAGTGGGTCAACTAAAGAAAACAGCATATACATATTCTAAATCTCGCTGTCACCTTCACAGTTAACTGACCAATTCACACAGTCTGGAAGCCATCCTCATACACTTGTGATGTGCAAGAAAACAAGTAATGTGATTAATTGCTTAGTAAAAGAAATGCTAATAATCACTGATCTCACCTAGAGACTGAAATACTGGAGATATCAACATAACCTCTTCTTGTTCCCATAGTAGTCGACCTTTGCAACCTCTTTCTTCGTTATCACTGGCAAATAATATGTATGAGCTGTTCCTCAGCGGGAAGTCTTTTTTTCGTCATCACCGGGGACATCACCAAAATATAGATACATATGTGTACCCATACATGCACTAAAGCATGACTAAAACTCTCTTGAGGCTTGTATGGCACCAGCAGACTCCAGAACATGCGTATTCTTCATAGACACCAGGGGAGGTGATAGCACTTCTGGATTGGCTTTGTGAGGAACTTTTGGTACTATTTTCTTGAAAGCCTCCTGGCTGCGATATTAATGGTCTTGTCTCTTCTGTCAGGAAAAGAAGACAGAAATAGAAATTTTTCATCACATAGTTCGTCTTATATGTTATTAATATAAAATATATTATTTTTCACATTAAATATGAAAAAAGATTCATTTTTAAATGACTTACTTTTCTGACATCTCCCCAAAGGTCTTCTTCATAGTAAGTAGTATGATCCATCATTAATAGCTTACACAAGATCTTGTGTCATTTTTACTCGTGTAGTCCAATCACCAGTATGATCATGTCCTTCATATTTCAGAATTCTCGAAGAAGCAGGCTGTGTAACGCTGAGCAATTTATTGATATCACTGTCAGATATTTCATAATCATTGAATACATGTGGATCTGCACCTTTTTGCGTGTCTGTATTCACTAAAACTTTAAAGTGATCAGAAAATTTGAATTTCTTTTCCATGCTTGGCTGCTTTGAAGTAAGGATCTTCATTGATAATGGTTTTTGTTACTCGACGGAAAAGCTGCATATTCAAATTCATCAAACTTCTTCTCTACTAGGTCAGACTTATTGGAAGGCAGTTATAGAGATTCGTTATCTTCATAATGCACTATAAGCGTATCAGTATCGGGTCACTTCAGGATCGCTTAAGGAGTAAAAATAGACTCCACCTTCTTATACCCTTCTATTGTTATGATGTTCCTTGCAATACAAAATATAAACAATATGATTTCTTCAAAAATTTCTTACACTAAGAATTTCATTGAATCTGTATATCTAAGTGTTTACTTGGTAAAATGCTTACATGCGCACTACTATAAGCACTTTGGAGAGAGTTTTTCATAGTTACACACTTGTCGTTTTGTCCACTGCTGGTATATAGAGCAAAAATCTTTATTTCCACATTCACATAAATATTTACATAATTTCTATTAACAGTAGCTTCCACTCCTCCAGTTTAATTAACTCGAACCATCACTTTCATTGAGCACAGCAACAACTCAAAACAAGCTAACAGTGGACATCGCTGCACCAAGACACTCAATTAGGTACCTGCCAGAACAAAAATAACCACATTTTGGGGTTATGCGCTCTTGCCTTTTGACAACTTCGTTCCTCCGCGAGAGTGAGAGTGCAAGAGCTGTGGCAACGAGTTCTCGTCCGCGGCATCAGGTCTTTATGCGATGCTCGTTTGTGGCACCAGTCCCACTAAACACCCGGGTTTCCGCTGGACTTGGGTTGAGTGTGGCGACGAAGACGACGCTGCTGGCTGCGCTCTCGCGCCTCTGCTGCTGCTGGCTGCGCTCTCGCGTCTCTGCATGCTGCTGTTGTCAGCGGCTTCATGTCGTCAGCCGTGAACACATAAGCGCGTTCGCTCACGTTTGGCCGCGGTCGGCCGCGGTCGTCGGCCGCGGTAAGAGCGCACGCGCTCGCTATCCCTACGCCATCAGTCGAGTGCGAGTTCGGTCGTCTTTGACTTCGGAGGTACTTCGATTTGGCAACGTCGCACGATCGTTTGACCGCTTTTGGGTAGTTTTCTTCTGCTTGCTAGAACTGTACCTATATAGTTACGTGCAAATAATAAAAATTAGTGAGTGGAGCCATCGAATAAAGATGCTGATTCTGCAGCTCTAATTCATTATTACAAAATATAAAGATTTACTGACATTTTCACATAAAGCATTGAGTATCTGTGATCCCAGGTTTAGTGCGCCATCTGTTCATCCTGTGCGGTGGGCCCATAAGAACTAAATCACCTGTGCGGACAGGAGAATAGTTCTTATGGGCCTACCGTACGGTATTTACAGATGGCGCCGCTAAATCTGGGATCGCAGATTGTCTATGAACACCAAACGCATCATTTCAAATCGCGCGAACTTCCTAATCTCTTTGCCACGATGCCAAATCGTGTGTGCAATGATCGGCTTAGCCTAAAGCATTTTATTCAGTTGCTTATATTCACTCTAAAAGTTAGTGAATCAACATTTGAATGGATGCATAATATTTATGGGTTATTACATATACATTTCTTAAAGTTTTATCAAAGTAAGACCGTTTTCAACTCTTTCTTAAGTAAAACCGTGGAAAAAATGATGACCCATAAGACAACGTGTTAACGGCGTAAACATGAAATTAATATTAAACTTTTTAGATTACAGAAAAAATCATACATAGTTTTTGTATTCTTGCGTAGCACTTTCTTTCAGCATAAAAGAAAACATTCTGAGCCCTAGGGTCTAACACAGAAGGGTTTATTTGAACAATCAATTCCGAATTACTTGTTTATTGGAAAAGAAAATTTCGTCCTATCACAGGATACGATAAATGCAAGTCCAAATTACTTATATATTGGAAAAGAAAACTTCCTCCTATCACAGGATTCGCTATATGAAATCCCAAATTATTTATTTATTTATTGGAAATAAAAATCTTTTCCATCATCAAGAGTTGATATTATGGTTGTTTATCAAATTAATCTAATAAATACAGGATTCAAGGATAGAACAATTTTCGTATAAAATGAACCACCAATCGACGTCTAATTCCGGGATGAGGCCTGCGGGTGGGGAGCACGCTCAGCGCTCGAGCGTGCTCCCCAGCCGTAGGCTACATCAGAAGCGCGGGACTAGTGGCAGATACGGAAAACGAGGCAGATTCATCAAAATAACTTAGGTCTATGCTAAACATGTCTGTTCTTTTCAATATTTTCCTAGTATATGGTGAAAAGTGCGGGGTATCCTGAAAAAACAGCGAAAAATCATGATTTCCGGTACTTTTTGTTATTAATCTGCTGGAAATACGGATTGCGGTCATTGTTTTCGTCAAAATCACTTAGAACTATACGAGAAATGCCTGTTGTTATCAATATTTTCCTAGTATATGGTGAAACGTGCGTGGCATCCTGCAAAAAACAGCGTAAAACCATGATTTTCAGTACCTTTTGTTCATAATCTCCTGGAAATATGGTTTTGCATCATTGTTTTGCTCAAAATGACGAAGTTTTATGCTAAATATGCCTGTTTTAAACAGTATTTTCCAAGTATATGTGGGAAAGTCCGTGGTAACCTTCAAAAAACAGACAAAAACCATGATTTTCAGTACTTTTTGTTCTTAATCTGCTGGAAATATGGATTTCGATCATTTTCTCGTGAAAATAACTTAGGTCTATGCAAAAATGCCTGTTTTTAACAATATTTTCCTACTATATGTTGAAAAGTGTGTGGTATCCGGCGAAGAACAGCGAAATACCATGATTTTCGGTACTTCTCGTTCGTAATCTGCTGGAAACATGGATTTGGATCATTGTTTTCTTCAATATGACGAAGGTTTAGGCTAAACATGACTGTTTTCACCAATGTTTTTTGATAATATATCGTTAAAAATGCCTGTTTTTACCAATATTTTCCTAGTATATGGTGAAAAGTTCGTGGTATCCTGCAAAAAACAGCGAAAAACCATGATTTTCAGCACATTTTGTTCTTAATCTGTCGGAAATATGGATTTCGATCATTTTTTTCGTGAAAATAACTTAGGTCTATGCTAAAAATGCCTGTTTTTACCAATATTTTCCTAGTTTATGGTGAAAGGTGCGTGGTGTCCATCAAAAAACAGCCAAAACCCTTGATCTTCGGTACTTTTTGTCCTTAATCTGCTGGGAATATGGATTTGGAATATTCTTTTCCTCAAAATGAGGAAGTTTTATGCTAAATATGCCCATTTTTACCAATATTTTTATAATAAATCGTTAAAAATGTCTGTTTTTACCAATATTTTCCAAGTATATGTTGAAAAGTGTGTGGAATCCTGCGACAAACAGGGAAAACCATAATTTAAAGTTTTTTTTCTCTTCGTGAGTTGGAAATTATGATTTCTATAATTGGTATCCTCTAAATATCATGAGTTCACGATCAAATACATTGTTTTACCAATATTTTCCTAGAATACGGTGAAAAGTGTGTGGAATCCTGCAACAAACAGTGAAAATCGTGATTTAAACCACTTATTGGTACTCAAAAGCCCGAAATTTAGATTTGTTTCGTTCATTATCTCAAAATAACGAGGGTTTATGCCAGAAATCCCTGATTTTACCAATATTTTCCTAATATATGGTGAGAAATGCCTGTTTTTAGCAATATTTCGCTAGTATATGGTGAAAAGTGCGTGGAATCCTGCAATAAATAGGGAAAGCCATAATTTAAAGTTCTTTTTCTCTTCGTGAGTTGGAAATATTGACTTTTATAATTGGTATCCTCTAAATATCGCTGGTTCACGATAAAATACATTGTTTTACAAATATTTTCCTAGAATATGGTGAAAAGTGTGTGGAATCCTGCAACAAACAGGGAAAACCATGATTTAAAGCACTTATTGGTATTCAAACGTCGGTAATTCAAATTTGTGTCGTTCTTTATCTCAAAATAACGTAGGCTTATGCTAGAAATGCCTGTTTTTACCAATATTTTCCTATTATATGGTGAAATGTGCGTGGTATCCTGCAATAAACAGGGAAAACCATAATTTAACGTACATTTTCTCTTCGTTAATTGGAAATATGGGCTTTTATAATTGGTATCCTCTAAATATCGTGGGCACACGATAAAATACATTGTTTTATAAATTTCTTCGTAGTAGATGATGAAAAGTGCCTGGAATCCTGCAACAAACAGGGAAAACCATGATTTAAAGCACTTAATGGTAATCAAAATCCGGAAATTTAGATTTGTTTCGTTCTTTATCTCAAAATAACAGAGGTTTATGCCAGCAATCCCTGTTCTTACCAATATTATCCTAATATCTGGTGAATAATGCCTGTTTTTACCAATATATTTCTAGTAAATGGCGAAAAGTGCGTGGAATCCTTTAATAAACAGGAAAAACCATAATTTAAAGTACTATTTCTCTTCGTGAGTTGGAAACTATGATTTCTATAATTGGTATCCTCTAAATATCGTGAGTTCACGATAAAATACATTGTTTTATCAATATTTTCCTAGTATACGGTGAAAAGAGTCTGGAATCCTGCAACAAACAGGGAAAACCACGATTTAAAGCATCTATTGGTATTCAAAAGCCTGGAATTTTGATTTGTTACGTCCTTTATCTCAAAATAACGTAGGTTTATGCCAGAAATTCCTGTTCTTACCAATATTATCCCAATATATGGTGAAAAATAATTGTTTTTACCAATATTTTCCTAGTATATGGTGAAAAGTGTCTGGAATCCTGCAATAAACAGGAAAAACCATAATTTAAAGTACTATTTCTCTTCGTGAGTTAGAAACTATGATTTCTATAATTGGTATCCTCTAAATATCGTGAGTTCACGATAAAATACATTGTTTTACCAATATTTTCCTAGAATACGGTGAAAAGTGTGTGGAATCCTGCAACAAACAGGGAAAACCATGATTTAAAACACTTATTGGTATTCAAAAGCCGGATATTTAGATTTGTTTCGTTCATTATCTCAAAATAACGAGGGTTTATGCCATAAATCCCTAATTTTACCAATATTTCCCTAATATATGGTGAGAAATGCCTGTTTTTAGCAATATTTCGATAGTATATGGTGAAAAGTGCGTGGAATCCTGCAATAAATAGGAAAAGCCATAATTTAAAGTACTTTTTCTCTTCGTGAGTTGGAAATATGGACTTTTATAATTGGTATCCTCTAAATATCTGTGCTTTTCAACATTTTCCTCGTATATGATGAAAAGTGCGGGATATCCTGCAATAAACAGCGAAAAATCATGATTTTCGGTTCTTTTGGTTATTAATCTGCTGGAAATACGGATTGCGGTCATTGTTTTACTGAAAATGACAAAGTTTTATGCGAAATATGCCTGTTTTTAACAGTATTTTCGAAGTATATGGTGAAAAGGCCGTGGTATCCTACAAAAAACAGCGAATAACCATGATTTTCGGTACATTTTGTTCTTAATCTGCTCGAAATGTAGCTTTCGATCATTGTTTCAGTCAAAATAACTTAGGTCTATGCTAAAAATGCCTCTTTTTAACAATATTTTCCCAGTATATGGTGAATAGTGTGTGCTATCCTGCAAAGAACAGCGAAAAACCATGATTTTGGTACTTTTTGTTTTTAATCTGCTGGAAATAAGGATTTGGATCATGTTTTTCCACAATATGACGAAGTTTTATGCTAAATATACCGGTTTTTACAAATATTTTGATAATATATAATTAAAAATGCCGGTTTTTACCAATATTTTCCGAGTATATGGTGAGAAGTACGTAGTATCCTGCAAAAAACAGCGAAAAACCATGATTTTCAGTACCTTTTGTACATAATCTCCTGGAAATATGGTTTTATATCATTGTTCTACTCTAAATGACGAAGTTTTATGCTAAATATGCCTGTTTTTAACAGTATTTTCCAAGTATATGGTGGAAAGTCCGTGGTAACCTGCAAAAAACTGAGAAAACCCATGATTTTCAGTACTTTTGTTCTTAGTCTGCTGGAAATATGGATTTCGATGATTTTTTTCGTGAAAATAACTTAGGTCTATACTAGAAATGCCTGTTTTTATCAGTATTTTCCTAGTATATGGTGAATAGTGCGTGCTATCCTGCAAAAAACAGCGAAAACCCGTGATTTTCAGTACTTTTTGTTCTTAATCTGCTGGAAATATGGATTTCGATCATTTTTTTCGTCAAAATAACTTAAGGTCCATGCTAAAAATGCCTTTTTTTCCAATACATTGCTAGTATATGGTAAAAAGTGCGTGGTATCCAGCAAAAAACAGCGAGAAACCTTTATTTTCTGTACTTCTTGTTCTTAATCTGCTGGGAATAAGGATTTGGAATATAGTTTTCCTCAAGATGATGAAGTTTAATTCTAAATATGGCTGTTTTTACCAATATTTTCATAATATATGGTTAAAAATACCTGTTTTTACCAATATTTTCCAAGTATATGGTTAAAAGTACGTTGTATACTGAATAAAAGAGCGAAAAACCATGATTTTCAGTATAACATTTTCAAAATAACTTAGGTCCATGCTAGAAACGCCTGTTTTTTCCAACACGTTCCTAGTATATGGTAAAAAGTGCGTGGTATCTTGCAAAAAACAGCGGGAAACATTGATTTTCTGTACTTATTGTTCTTAATCTGTTGGAAATATGGATTTCAATCATTTTTTTCCTGAAAATGACTTAGGTCTATGCTAAAAATGCCTATTTTTACCAATATTTTCCTAGTATATGGTGAAAACTGGGTGGTATCCTGTAAAAAACAGCGAAATCCATGATATTCGGTACTTTCTCTTCGTAATCTGCTGGAAATATGGTTTCCGATCATTGTTTTCGTCAAAATAACTTAGGTCCATGCTAAAAATGCCTATTTTTTCCAATACGTTGCTAGTATATGGTGAAAAGTGCGTGGTATGCTGCAAAAAACAGGGAAAAACCATGATTTTCGGTACTTTTAGTTCTTAATCTGCTGGAAATATGGATTTCGATCATTGTTTTCGTCAAAATAACTTAAGGTCCATGCTAACAATGCCTTTTTTTGCAATACATTGCTAGTATATGGTGAAAAGTGCGTGATATCCTGCAAAAAACAGCGAAAAACCATGATTTTCAGTACTTCTTGTTCTTAATCTTCTGGAAATATGGATTTCGATCATTTTTTTCGTGGAAATAATTTAGGTCTATGCAAAAAATGCCTGTTCTTTTCAATATTTTCCAGTATATGGTGAAAAGTGCGGGGTATCCTCCAAAAAACAGCGTAAAATCATGATTTTCGGTACTTTTTGTTATTAATCTGCTGGAAATCCGGATTGCGATCATTGTTTTCGTCAAAATCAGTTAGGGCTATACTAGGAATGCCTGTTGTTATCAATATTTTCCTAGTATATGGATAAAACTGCGTGGTATCCTGCAAAAAACAGCGAAAAACCATGATATTCAGTACCTTTTGTTCACAATCTCCTGGGAATATGGTTTTGCATCATTGTTTTACTGAAAATGACGAAATTTTATGCTAAATATGCCTGTTTTTAGCAGCATTTTCCAAGTATATGGTGGAAAGTACGTGGTAACCTGCAAAAAACAGAGAAAAACCATGATTTTCAGTACCTTTTGTTCTTAATCTGCTGGAAATATGGATTTCGATCATTGTTTTCGTCAAAATAACTTAGGTCTATACTAAAAATGGCTGTTTTGAACAATATTTTCCTAGTATATGGTGAAAAGTGCGGGGTATCCTGCAAAAACAGCGAAAAATCATGATTTTCGGTACTTTTTGTTTTTAATCTGCTGGAAATAAGGATTTGTCAAAATCACTTAGGGCTATCCTAGAGATGCCTGATTTTATCAATATTTTTCTAATATATGGTGAAAAGTGCGTGCTGTCCTGCAAAAAACAGCGAAAAACCATGATTATCAGTACCTTTTGTTCATAATCTCCTGGAAATATGGTTTTGCATCATTGTTTTACTCAAAATGACGAAGTTTTATGCTAAATATGTCTGTTTTTAACAGCATTATCCAAGTATATGGTGGAAAGTCCGTGGTAACCTGCAAAAAACAGCGGAAAACCATGATTTTCAGTACTTTTAATTCTTAATCTGCTGGAAATATGGATTTTGATGATTGTTTTGTTCAAAATAACTTAGGTCTATGCTAAAAATGCCTGTTTTTACCAACATTTTCTAGTATATCGTGAAGAGTGTGTGGTATCCTGCAAAAAACAGCGAAAAGCCATGATTTTCAGTACTTTTTTCCTTAATCTGCTCGAAATATGGACTTTGATCATTCTTTTCGTCAAAATATCTTAGGTCTATGCTAAACATACCTGTTTTTAACAATATTACCCAAGTATATGGTGAAAAGTTCACTATATCCTGCAAAAAACAGCGAAATACCATGATTTTCAGTACTTTTTGTTCTTAATGTGCTGGAAATATGGGTGTCGATCATTGTTTTCGTCAAAATACATTAGCTCTATTCTAAAAATGCCTGTTTTTACCAACATTTTCTAAGTATATGGTGAAACGTCCGGTGTATCCTGCAAAAAACAGCGAAAAATCATGATGTTCGGTACTTTGTGTTCTTAATCTGCTGGAAATATGGATTTCGATCATTTTTTTCGTGAAAATAACTTAGGTCCATGCTAAAAATGCCTTTTTTCCGATGCATTGCTGGTATATGGTGAAAAGTGCGTGGTATCCTGCAAAAAACAGCGAAAAACCATGATTTTCAGTACTTTTTCTTCTAATCTGCTGGGAATATGGATTTGGAATATTCTTTTCCTCAAAATGAGGAAGTTTTATGCTAAATATGCCAATTTTTACCAATATTTTCATAATATATGGTTAAAAATGTCTGTTGTTACCAACATTTTCCAAGTATATCGTGAAAAGTGCGGGATATCTTGCAAAAAACCGCGAAAAATCTTGATTTTCGGTACTTTTTGTTATTAATCTGGTCGAATTATGGATTTCGATCATTGTTTCAGTCAAAATAACTTAGTTCTATACTACAAATGCCTGGTTTTATCAACATTTTCCTATTATATGGTGAGAAGTGCGTGGTATCCTGCAAAAAACAGCGAAAAACCATGATTTTCGGTACTTTTTGTTCTTAATGTGCTGGAAATATGTGTGTCGATCATTGTTTTCGTCAAAATACATTAGCTCTATGCTAAAAATGCCTGTCTTTACCAACATTTTCCAAGGATATGGTGAGAGGTACGTTGTATCATGAAAGAGACAACGAAAAACCATGATTGTCCGTACTTTTTGTTCTTAATCTGCTCGAAATGTAGCTTTCGATCATTGTTTCAGTCAAAATAACTTAGGTCTATGCTAAAAATGCCTCTTTTTAACAATATTTTCCCAGTATATGGTGAATAGTGTGTGCTATCCTGCAAAGAACAGCGAAAAACCATGATTTTGGTACTTTTTGTTTTTAATCTGCTGGAAATAAGGATTTGGATCATGTTTTTCCACAATATGACGAAGTTTTATGCTAAATATACCGGTTTTTACAAATATTTTGATAATATATAATTAAAAATGCCGGTTTTTACCAATATTTTCCGAGTATATGGTGAGAAGTACGTAGTATCCTGCAAAAAACAGCGAAAAACCATGATTTTCAGTACCTTTTGTACATAATCTCCTGGAAATATGGTTTTATATCATTGTTCTACTCTAAATGACGAAGTTTTATGCTAAATATGCCTGTTTTTAACAGTATTTTCCAAGTATATGGTGGAAAGTCCGTGGTAACCTGCAAAAAACTGAGAAAACCCATGATTTTCAGTACTTTTGTTCTTAGTCTGCTGGAAATATGGATTTCGATGATTTTTTCGTGAAAATAACTTAGGTCTATACTAGAAATGCCTGTTTTTATCAGTATTTTCCTAGTATATGGTGAATAGTGCGTGCTATCCTGCAAAAAACAGCGAAAACCCGTGATTTTCAGTACTTTTTGTTCTTAATCTGCTGGAAATATGGATTTCGATCATTTTTTTCGTCAAAATAACTTAAGGTCCATGCTAAAAATGCCTTTTTTTCCAATACATTGCTAGTATATGGTAAAAAGTGCGTGGTATCCAGCAAAAAACAGCGAGAAACCTTTATTTTCTGTACTTCTTGTTCTTAATCTGCTGGGAATAAGGATTTGGAATATAGTTTTCCTCAAGATGATGAAGTTTAATTCTAAATATGGCTGTTTTTACCAATATTTTCATAATATATGGTTAAAAATACCTGTTTTTACCAATATTTTCCAAGTATATGGTTAAAAGTACGTTGTATACTGAAAAAAAGAGCGAAAAACCATGATTTTCAGTATAACATTTTCAAAATAACTTAGGTCCATGCTAGAAACGCCTGTTTTTTCCAACACGTTCCTAGTATATGGTAAAAAGTGCGTGGTATCTTGCAAAAAACAGCGGGAAACATTGATTTTCTGTACTTATTGTTTTTAATCTGTTGGAAATATGGATTTCAATCATTTTTTTCCTGAAAATGACTTAGGTCTATGCTAAAAATGCCTATTTTTACCAATATTTTCCTAGTATATGGTGAAAACTGGGTGGTATCCTGTAAAAAACAGCGAAATCCATGATATTCGGTACTTTCTCTTCGTAATCTGCTGGAAATATGGTTTCCGATCATTGTTTTCGTCAAAATAACTTAGGTCCATGCTAAAAATGCCTATTTTTTCCAATACGTTGCTAGTATATGGTGAAAAGTGCGTGGTATGCTGCAAAAAACAGGGAAAAACCATGATTTTCGGTACTTTTAGTTCTTAATCTGCTGGAAATATGGATTTCGATCATTGTTTTCGTCAAAATAACTTAAGGTCCATGCTAACAATGCCTTTTTTTGCAATACATTGCTAGTATATGGTGAAAAGTGCGTGATATCCTGCAAAAAACAGCGAAAAACCATGATTTTCAGTACTTCTTGTTCTTAATCTTCTGGAAATATGGATTTCGATCATTTTTTTCGTGGAAATAATTTAGGTCTATGCAAAAAATGCCTGTTCTTTTCAATATTTTCCAGTATATGGTGAAAAGTGCGGGGTATCCTCCAAAAAACAGCGAAAAATCATGATTTTCGGTACTTTTTGTTATTAATCTGCTGGAAATCCGGATTGCGATCATTGTTTTCGTCAAAATCAGTTAGGGCTATACTAGGAATGCCTGTTGTTATCAATATTTTCCTAGTATATGGATAAAACTGCGTGGTATCCTGCAAAAAACAGCGAAAAACCATGATATTCAGTACCTTTTGTTCACAATCTCCTGGAAATATGGTTTTGCATCATTGTTTTACTGAAAATGACGAAATTTTATGCTAAATATGCCTGTTTTTAGCAGCATTTTCCAAGTATATGGTGGAAAGTACGTGGTAACCTGCAAAAAACAGAGAAAAACCATGATTTTCAGTACCTTTTGTTCTTAATCTGCTGGAAATATGGATTTCGATCATTGTTTTCGTCAAAATAACTTAGGTCTATACTAAAAATGGCTGTTTTGAACAATATTTTCCTAGTATATGGTGAAAAGTGCGGGGTATCCTGCAAAAACAGCGAAAAATCATGATTTTCGGTACTTTTTGTTTTTAATCTGCTGGAAATAAGGATTTGTCAAAATCACTTAGGGCTATCCTAGAGATGCCTGATTTTATCAATATTTTTCTAATATATGGTGAAAAGTGCGTGCTGTCCTGCAAAAAACAGCGAAAAACCATGATTATCAGTACCTTTTGTTCATAATCTCCTGGAAATATGGTTTTGCATCATTGTTTTACTCAAAATGACGAAGTTTTATGCTAAATATGTCTGTTTTTAACAGCATTATCCAAGTATATGGTGGAAAGTCCGTGGTAACCTGCAAAAAACAGCGGAAAACCATGATTTTCAGTACTTTTAAGTCTTAATCTGCTGGAAATATGGATTTTGATGATTGTTTTGTTCAAAATAACTTAGGTCTATGCTAAAAATGCCTGTTTTTACCAACATTTTCTAGTATATCGTGAAGAGTGTGTGGTATCCTGCAAAAAACAGCGAAAAGCCATGATTTTCAGTACTTTTTCCTTAATCTGCTCGAAATATGGACTTTGATCATTCTTTTCGTCAAAATATCTTAGGTCTATGCTAAACATACCTGTTTTTAACAATATTACCCAAGTATATGGTGAAAAGTTCACTATATCCTGCAAAAAACAGCGAAATACCATGATTTTCAGTACTTTTTGTTCTTAATGTGCTGGAAATATGGGTGTCGATCATTGTTTTCGTCAAAATACATTAGCTCTATTCTAAAAATGCCTGTTTTTACCAACATTTTCTAAGTATATGGTGAAACGTCCGGTGTATCCTGCAAAAAACAGCGAAAAATCATGATGTTCGGTACTTTGTGTTCTTAATCTGCTGGAAATATGGATTTCGATCATTTTTTTCGTGAAAATAACTTAGGTCCATGCTAAAAATGCCTTTTTTCTGATGCATTGCTGGTATATGGTGAAAAGTGCGTGGTATCCTGCAAAAAACAGCGAAAAACCATGATTTTCAGTACTTTTTGTTCTAATCTGCTGGGAATATGGATTTGGAATATTCTTTTCCTCAAAATGAGGAAGTTTTATGCTAAATATGCCAATTTTTACCAATATTTTCATAATATATGGTTAAAAATGTCTGTTGTTACCAACATTTTCCAAGTATATCGTGAAAAGTGCGGGATATCTTGCAAAAAACCGCGAAAAATCTTGATTTTCGGTACTTTTTGTTATTAATCTGGTCGAATTATGGATTTCGATCATTGTTTCAGTCAAAATAACTTAGTTCTATACTACAAATGCCTGGTTTTATCAACATTTTCCTATTATATGGTGAGAAGTGCGTGGTATCCTGCAAAAAACAGCGAAAAACCATGATTTTCGGTACTTTTTGTTCTTAATGTGCTGGAAATATGTGTGTCGATCATTGTTTTCGTCAAAATACATTAGCTCTATGCTAAAAATGCCTGTCTTTACCAACATTTTCCAAGGATATGGTGAGAGGTACGTTGTATCATGAAAGAGACAACGAAAAACCATGATTGTCCGTACTTTTTGTTCTTAATCTGCTGGAAATATGGATTTCGATCATTGTTTTCGTCAAAATAACTTAGGTCTATGCTAAAAATGCCTTTTTTCAACAATATTTTCCAAGTATATGGTGGAAAGTCCGTGGTAACCTGAAAAAACAGCGAAAAACCATGATTTTCAGTACTTTTTGTTCTTAATCTGCTGGAAATATGGATTTCGATCATTATTTCGTGAAAGTAACTTAGGTCTATGCTAAAAATGCCTTTTTCTACCAATATTTTCCTAGTATATGGCGAAAAGTGCGTGGTGTCCATCAAAAAACAGCGAGAAACCTTGATTTTCGGTACATTTTGTTCTTAATCTGCTGGAAATATGGATTTGGAATATTCCTATCCTCAAAATGAGGATGTTTTATGCTAAATATGGCAATTTTTACCAACATTTTCATAAGATATGGTCAAAAATGTCTGTTTTTACCAATATTTTCCAAGTATATGGTGAAAGGTACGTTGTATCCTGAAAAAAACAGCGGGAAACCATGATTTTCAGTACTTTTTTGTAAGCGAATTTCTAGAAATATTGTTCGAATTGCGAATTGCGAACGCGTTCTGGAAATTTTCATATATTTACCTTGCGAACTAGAAGTTTGTATTTCTTAGAATACGGGGGAGGAACGCCTCACCCGCGAGACTGTACGTTAACTGTGATTGGTCGCGCGCGACACCAGTTGGAGACGAGCATTGTTTACGCGTGCGATAGATGCTTAGTGCGTGCACGTTTTGGAAGGCGCTTGGCGACGACGCCGGCGAGAGCGCGAAGGCGAGCGCGCCCTTCGAGACATTCCTCCGGGATCGGTCAGACGAGTAGGTACTCGACGTCTCACGTCGATCGGGATTCGTTTGCCTCTCACGAGCACCGCAATCATTTTGCTACGCGATAAGTTACGTGCGATCACGTTCGGTCTCACTGTTTGTAATCACACATATTTTATTTCTTCTAATACTCTTTAACAATAAACTCAATCTTACTCTTCACCCAAGTGTTTTGATCGTCTTATTTATCCGCTCCAACCATCCTACTACAATCTAGGTATGGGGTAAAGAGCAAGTAAGTACTGTGAAAGAGCAAATAAGTGTGATTAAGAGTTAAGAAGCAGTGTGGAGACGTTTGTAGGACAGTATACATAACATTTGGTGAGGGACAGTTGTGCATTCTCGCAGAAGCTTTGAGTGCGACGGTTTGTGTGTTGACGTGGAATGTACTACGTTTTGTGAGACCTCTACCCAATAAGCATTTTGAACAGTTTGTAATTTTAAGTGTAGCAAGATGGAGGCTTATACGGTGGTGCAGTTAAAAACATTTTTACGTGCAAGACAACTTCCGCTTAATGGGACGAAAGCGGAGTTGATTTTAAGACTTTTAGAACATGATCCGAATATCCACGAAACATTAAGACAAGAAGAACTAGAGCGACAGCAATTAGACGCGCAACAGCAGGAGCAGGAGCGCGAATTAGCAGAGAGACAACAGCGTGATCGAGAGAACGCAGAGCAGCTATTGCAGGAGAGGGCGCACCAAGATAATGTGCAGGAACAAGTAGATGGCAACGCGCCTATTCAAAATGCCGACGCCCAGAGACTTCCTCTTCAAGCAGCCGACGATCTAAGGCGTGAGTTAGAACTGCTCCGAAGAGAAAGAGACGTAGCGCTCCGAGAGCTACAAGTGATGCAGCGCCTGGGGAACGCTCCGCAACAAAGTTCGGCGAGCGTGAGTACTCAGCGCAGCGACGTCAGGAGTATGTCTACAACATCGGTAAGCATAAGAGCTATAGGAGAGCTTTTAAGTGATTTTGAAGGTCGCGAAGACACTTTTTGGAGATGGCGACAACAGCTCGAACTATTGATGGCTACGTACAAATTAGACGAAAATACGGCGCGCGTGTTAATCAGTTCAAAGTTAAAGAAACGCACTTTAGAGTGGTTTCATTCGAAATCAGAACATTTAATGTTGAGCATAGTGGATTTACTTCAACGCATGGCAACTTTATTTGATGATCGTCCAAAAAAATTAAAGCTTTGTAAAGATTTCGAGGCTAGAGTATGGCAGAAGAAAGAACCGTTTTCTGACTATCACCACGATAAATTAATACTTGCAAATCGCGTACCTATTGCCGACAACGAAATCATTGATTACCTAATTGAAGGAATTCCGGATGAACGGTTACAGGATCAAGCACGAATGATGCAGTTCAAGGAGAAGAGCAGCCTACTAGAAACGTTTAAGAAAATAAGTCTCGATACAAAAAAAAGTGGCCGTGACAGCAAAGAAAATAAGCCACCGGCGTCAGCGCGCAATGAAGGTGCGCGGGCCAATGAAGAGAGATGTTACAATTGCAACCAGCTTGGACATAGAGCAAGCAGCTGCCCAAAACCAAAGAGACCTATTGGTTCTTGTTTCATATGCTCGTCGACGGAACACAAAGCACGTGACTGCCCGAAGCGGACGACGCGTCAGCGGCAAGAGCAACGAGCAGACCCAACGGCCGGACATCGGAGAAGCGGCGGTGCAGCGACGGCAGCGAACGCTACAGGGACTTCAAGCAACGTCTTGCAGCTATCAACGCTGAGCGCTCCATATACGGATACATTAACATTCTCGAGTCGCGACGATAATGATAAAATTTTCAATTTTGCGCTTAATGCGATTTTAGATTCGGGATCACCGATAAGTATTATTAAAAGTAGTTTTGTACCTGGCGATTTACGTACGCCTGTAGGTGATATACATAATGTATTTTGCGGTATAAATAATTCGCGGTTAAAGATATTAGGCATTTTCGAAAGAGATATAGTGGTTGAAAGTATTAAGATAAGAATGAAATTTTATGTTGTTCCGGACGAAACAATGAATTTTACTGCGTTGCTCGGAAGAGATTTTTTCACACATTAACGTGACTCTCAACGACCGCGTGATTATTTTAAAACGTGATGATGAATCCGTATTAAGGTTAAACAATGAAATTAAAGAATTAATGCACATTGAGTACGTGAACGCAATCGAGGATGTGGGAGAAAACCTGAAAATAAATCCGGAAATTGATTTTGAAACTGCTGAAAAGGTAAAATCTATGTTTAAAAATAACTATGAAAAATTTAAAGAAAAAGATACCAATGAAATTGATTATGAGATGAAAATATTTTTGACGCACAATCAACCTATCGGTTTTCGCCCTCGTAGATTATCTTTTGCGGATAAGGAAAAACTACGTCTAATATTAGATGATTTAGTAAACCGAAACATTATACGACCGAATACGTCACCGTACGCGAGTCCCATCGTATTTACTACTAAGAAATCAGGGGAAGCGCGACTATGTGTAGATTATAGGGAACTCAATAAGATAACTGTAAGTGACAATTATCCTTGTCCTTTGATTGATGACAATCTTGATCGTTTAAAAGATAAGAAATATTATACAACGCTCGATTTAAAGGATGGATTTCATCACGTAAAAATTGCGGAGGAGTGTATTGCATGTACATCGTTTATAACGCCTCTTGGACAATACGAGTATTTGCGATATCCGTATGGATTAAAGAACGGCACTCGAGTTTTTGCGCGTTTCATTAACTTAGTTTTTGAAAAATTAATAACAGAAAACAAAGTTTTACTTTTTGTTGATGACATTTTAATCGCGACAGAAAGTATTGATGAGCACTTAGAAATTTTAAGAGAAGTATTTACATTAGCAGGTCGAGCGAAGTTAGAATTCAGGTTAGATAAATGTCATTTTTTACAAACGGAAATTAATTATTTAGGGTATCATATTGATGTAGATGGCATACATCCGACGGATGAGAATATTGCATCTGTTTTAAACTATCCGGTGCCGAGAAACGCGAAAGAGGTATTGCGATTCGTGTGCTTGGCGAGTTACTTTCGTAGATTTATTCCGAGCTTTTCAGTTATTGCAAAACCACTTTATGATCTAGTTAAGAGGAACGCGTAATTCATATTCGGCAATCGGGAAATAGAATCATTCGAGAATTTGAGAAATCACCTTGTCAGCCGTCCAGTGTTAGCAATCTACTCACCGAGAGCAGAAACTGAGCTACATTGCGATGCAAGCGCATCCGGATTCGGCGCGATTGTTTTACAGAGAAAAGCAGATGGTTTATTTCGTGTCGTTTCGTATTTCAGTCAACGTACTTCTTCCGCGGAATCGCGTTATCACAGTTTCGAATTGGAATGCTTAGCGGTCGTGAACGCGATTAAAAGATTTAATGTTTATTTATCTGGATTAAAATTTAGAGTAGTGACCGATTGCGACAGTTTTCGCTTAACATTGTCTAAAAAAGATATTAATCCGCGCATAGCGAGATGGGCATTATTTTTACAAAATTATGATTTTGATGTACAACACCGACCCGGTAGGCGAATGAGTCATGTAGACGCTTTGAGTAGATGTCACAGCGTACTTACGGTAGAGTCTAATACTTTTGAGCGTACTTTATCAATTTGCCAGGATCGCGATGGGGAGATAATCAAAATACGCGATAAGTTAGAAAAAAAAGAAATACCTTTGTCTGAGTTACGTGACGGTCTAGTCTACCGTAAAGACAAAAATAAGAAACTGTTATTTTATGTTCCTCGTTCAATGGAAGCAAACGTGATAAGAACGTGTCACGATGACATTGGACATGTAGGTGTAGACAAAGTAGTCGGCAACATTTCAAAAGTTTATTGGTTTCCGCAAATGCGCGATAAAGTTAAAACCTATATAGAAAATTGTTTAAAATGTATCGAATTTTCACCAAAGCATGGAAAACGTGAAGGTTTTCTACATGCTATTCCAAAGCAAAACGTGCCTTTTGACACTGTTCATATTGACCATTTAGGCCCGCTGGAGAAAACGGGAAAGGGTTTTAAACATATTTTAGTAGTTGTAGATGCATTCACAAAATTTACGAAGTTGTACGCATGCAAGTCGACAACCAGCGCAGAAACCATTAAGCATTTGAAAGAATACACGAGAGTGTATAGCAAACCACGGCGCATAATATCAGCTAGAGGCACTGCCTTCACCTCGGGAGAATTTAAAAACTATGTGCAGAGCGAGGCAATTAATCATGTGTTAATAGCAGTAGCTACGCCACGAGCAAACGGGCAAGTCGAGCGTCTAAATCGCGACATTACGCCTATGTTGGCGAAGGTAGCTGAAGATACCAATAAATGGGACCTAGTTCTCTATAAAGTTGAATTTGCGATAAATAACACCGTGTGTAGTACTAGAAAAGAGACCCCGAGCAGGTTATTGTTCGGCATAGATCAGCAAGGCGATGTCAATGATGTACTTCGAGCAATTCTTAATAATAGGGAAAATAAGCGAAACTTACACGAGTTAAGAAATAAAGCGAGCGAAAATATTGTTAAAGCGCAAACTCAAAATGAGAAAATTTATAACGCGAAGCGTAAAGATGCACAAGAATATAAGGAAGGTGATTATGTAATGATCCGAAACATAGATACTTCTGTTGGTGTGAACAAAAAGCTTTTACCACGGTTTAAAGGACCGTACATTGTAAAGAAAGTATTAGGTAACGATAGATATGTAATCACAGACATAGATGGTTTTCAAGTTTCGCAAATGCCCTATAACGGAGTCTGTGCATCGGATCAAATCAAGCAAATATGTTATTTAAATTTTGATATGCTAGAAAATCTATCGAAAAAAAAAAAAAATATTAAACTGTTCAGTTGTCATTATGACGGCCGAGACGGCCTTGATGTTAGGTTTGGCCGAGTTGTAAGCGAATTTCTAGAAATATTGTTCGAAATGCGAATTGCGAACGCGTTCTGGAAATTTTCATATATTTACGTTGCGAACTAGAAGTTTGTATTTCTTAGAATACGGGGGAGGAACGCCGCACCCGCGAGACTGTACGTTAACTGTGATTGGTCGCGCGCGACACCAGTTAGAGACGAGCATTGTTTACGCGTGCGATAGATGCTTAGTGCGTGCATGTTTTGGAAGGCGCTTGGCGACGACGCCGGCAAGAGCGCGAAGACGAGCGCGCCCTTCGAGACATTCCTCCGGGATCGGTCAGACGAGTAGGTACTCGACGTCTCACGTCGATCGGGATTCGGTTGCATCTCACGAGCACCGCAATCATTTCGCTACGCGATAAGTTACGTGCGATCACGTTCGGTCGCACTGTTTGTAATCACACATATTTTATTTCTTCTAATACTCTTTAACAATAAACTCAATCTTACTCTTCACCCAAGTGTTTTGATCGTCTTATTTATCCGCTCCAACCATCCTACTACATATTGTTCTCAAACTGCTGGAAATATGGATTTCGATCATTGTCTTCGTCAAAATAACTTATATACATGCTAAAAATGCCTGTTTTTTCCAATACATTGCTAGTATATGGTGAAAAATGCGTGGTATCCTACAAAACACTGCGAAAAGCCTTGATTTTCTGTACTTTTTGTTCTTAATCTGCTGGGAATAAGGATTTGGAATATTGTTTTCCTCAAAATGAGGAAGCTTAATGCTAAATATGTCTGTTTTTATCAATATTTTCATACTATATGGTTTAAAATGCCTGTTTTTACCAATATTTTCCAAGTATATGGTGAAAAGTACGTTTTATCCTGAAAAAAACAGCGAAAAACATTGATTTTGAGTACTTTTTGTCCTTAATCTGCTGGAAATATGGATTTGGATCATTGTTTTCCTCAAAACGAGGGAATTTTATGCTAAATATCGCTGTTTTTACCAATATTTTCGTAATATATGTTGAGAAGTACGTGGCATCCTGCAAAAAACAGCGAAAAACCATGATTTTCAGTACTTTTTGGCCTTAATCTGCTGGAAATATGTATTTTGTTCATTGTTTTCGTCAAAACGACGAAGTTTTATGCTAAATATCGCTGTTTTTACCAATATTTTCCTAATATATGTTGAGAAGAACATGGTATCCTGCAAAAAACAGCGAAAAACCACAATTTACTGTACTTTTTGTTTTTAATCTGCTGGAAATATGGATTTCGATCATTATGTTCCTCAAAATGAGGAAGTTTTATGCTAAATATGGCTGTTTTCACCAATATTTTCATAATATATGGTTAAAAATGCCTCTTTTTACCAATATTTTCCAAGTATATGGTGAAAAGTACAATGTATCCTGAAAAAAACAGCGAAAAACAATGATTTTCAGTACTTTTTCTACTTATTCTTCTGGAAATATGGATTTCGATCATGGTTTTCGTCAAAATAACTTAGGTCTATGCTAAAAATACCGGTTTTTACCAACATATTCCTATTTTATTGTGAAAAGTGCGTGGTATCCTGCAAAAAAACGGCGAAAAAAGATGATTTTCGGTACTTTTTGTTAGTAATCTGGTGGAAATATGGATTTTGATCACTGTTTTCGTCAAAATAACTTAGGTCTATACTAGAAATGCCTGTTTTTATCAATATTTTCCTAGTATATGGTGAAAAGTGCGGGTTATCCTGCAAAAAACAGCGAAAAATCATGATGTTCGGTACTTTGTGTTATTAATCTGCTGGAAATATGGATTTAGATCATTGTTTTTGTCAAAATAACTTAGGTCTATACTAGAAATGCCTGTTTTTATCAATATTTTCCTAGTATATGGTGAAAAGTTTGTGTTACCCTGCGAAAAACCATTATTTTCGTACCTTTGGTTCTTCATCTCCTGGGAATATGGATTTGGATCATTGTTCTACTCAAAATGACGAAATTTTATGCTAAATATGCCTGTTTTAACAGTATTTTCCAAGAATATGGTGGGAAGTCCGTGGTAACCTGCAAAAAACAGCGAAAAACCGTGATTTTCAGTACTTGGTGTTCTTAATCTGCTGGAAATATGGATTTCGATCATTATTATCATCAAAATGAGGAAATTTTATGCTAAATATGCCTGTTTTTACCAATATTTCCCAAGTATATGGTGAAAAGTTCGTTGTATCCTGCAAAAAACCGCGAAAAACCATGATTATCAGTACTTTTTGTTCTTAATCTGTTGGAAATATGGATTTCAATCATTTTTTTCTTGAAGATGACTTAGGTCTATTGTAAAAATGCCTATTTTTACCAATATTTTCCTAGTATATGGTGAAAAGTGGGTGGTATCCTGCAAAAAACAGCGAGAAACCATGATTTTCGGTACTTTTTCTTCGTAATCTGCTGGAAATATGATTTTCGATCATTGTTTTCGTCAAAATAACTTATGTCCATGCTAAAAATGCCTATTTTTTCCAATACGTTGCTAGTATGTGGTGAAAAGTGCGTGGTATCCCACAAAAAACAGAGAGAAACCATGATTTTCTGTAGTTTAGTTCTTAAACTGCTTGAAATATGGATTTCGATCATTGTTTTAGTCAAAATAACTTAAGGTCCATGCTAAAAATGCCTTTTTTTCCAATACATTGCTAGTATATGGTGAAAATTGCGACGTATCCTGCAAAAAACAGCGGAAAACCACGAATTACGGTACTTTTTGTTTTTAATCTGCTGGAAATATGAATTGCGATCATTCTTTTCGTATATATGGTGAAAAGTACGTTGTATCCTGCAAAAATCAGCGATAAACCGTGATTTTCAGTACATTTTGTTCTTAATCTGCTGGAAATATGGTTTTCGGTCATTGTTTTCGTCAAAACGACTAAGGTCTATGCTAAAAATGGCTGTTTTTACCAATATCTTCCTATTATATGGTGAAAAGTGCGTGGTATCCTGCAAAGAACAGCGAAAAACCATGATTTTCGGTACTTTTTGTTCTTAATGTACTGGAAATATGGGTGTCGATCATTGTTTTCATCAAAATACATTAGCTCTATGCTAAAAATGCCTGTTTTTACCAACAATTTCCTAGTATATGGTGAACAGTGTGTGGTATCCTGCAAAAAACCGCGAAAAACCATGATTTCCAGTACTTTTTGTCCTTAATCTGCTGGAAATATGGACTTGGATCATTGTTTTCTTCAAAATAACTTAGGTCCATGTGAAACATGCCTGTTTGTACCAATATTTTCCAAGTATATGATGAAAAGCTCGTTGTATCCTGCAAAAAACAGCGAAAGACCATGATTTTCAGTACTTTTTGTTCTTAATCTTCTGGAAATATGGATTTCGATCATTTTTTTTTTGAAAATAGCTTAGGTCTATGCTAAAAATGCCTGTTTCTAACAATATTTTCCTAGTATATGGTGAAAAGTGCGGGGTATCCTGCAAAAAACAGCGAAAAATCATGATTATCGGTACTTTTTGTTATTAATCTGCTTGAAATACGGATTGCGGTCATTGTTTCGTGAAAATCACTTGGGGCTATACTAGAAATGCCTGTTGTTATCAATATTTTCCTAGTATATGGTGAAAAGTGCGTGATATCCTGCAAAAACAGCTAGAGACCATGATTTTCAGTACCTTTTGATCATAATCTCCTGGAAATATGGTTTTGCATCATTGCTTTCCCAAAATGACGAAGTTTTATGCTAAATATGCCTGTTGTTAACAGCATTTTCCAAGTATATGGTGGAAAATCCGTGGTAACCTGCGAAAAACAGCGAAAAACCATGATTTTCAATACTTTTTGTCCTTAATCTGCTCGAAATATGGATTTGGATCATTGTTTTCATCAAAATAACTTAGGTCTATGCTCAACATACCTGTTTTTACCCATATTTCCCAAATATATGGTGAAAAATTCATTGTATCCTGCAAAAAACCGCGACAAACCATGATTATCAGTACTTTTTGTTCTTAATCTGTTGGAAATATAGATTTCAATCATTTTTTTCTTGAAAATGACTTAGGTCTATGTTAAAAATGCCTATTTTTACCAATATTTTCCTAGTATATGGTGAAAAGTGGGTGGTATCCTGCAAAAAACAGCGAAAAACCATGATTTTCGGTACTTTTTGTTCTTAATGTGCTGGAAATATGTGTGTCGATCATAGTTTTCTTCAAAATAAGTTAGCTCGATGCTAAAAATGCCTGTTTTTACCAACATTTTACAAGTATATGGTGAAAGGTACGTTGTATCATGAAAGAGACAGCGAAAAACCATGATTTTCGGTACTTTTTGTTATTAATCTGCTGGAAATATGGATTTCGATCATTGTTTTCGTCAAAATAACTTAGGTCCATGCTAAAAATACCTGTTTTTTCCAACACGTTCCTAGTATATGGTGAAAAGTGCGTGGTATCCTGCAAAAAACAGCGGAAAACATTGACTTTCTGTACTTATTGTTCTTAATCGGCTGGGAATAAGGATTTGGAATATTGTCAAATTGAGGAAGTTTAATGCTAAATATGGCTGTTTTTACCATTATTTTCATAATATATGGTTAAAAATGCCTGTTTTTACCAATATTTTCCAAGTATATGGTGAAAAGTACGAAGTATCCTGAAAAAAACAGCGAAAAACAACGATTTTCAGTACTTTTTGTACTTATTCTGCTGGAAATATGGATTTCGATCATTGTTTTCGTCAAAATAACTTAGGTCTATGCTGAAAATACCGGTTTTCCCCAATATATTCCTATTTTATTGTGAAAAGTACGTGGTATCCTGCAAAGAACAGCGAAAAACCATGATTTTCAGTACTTTTTGTTCTTAATCTGCTGGAAATATGGATTTCGATCATTGTTTTCGTCAAAATAACTTAGGTCTATACTAGAAATGCCTGTTTTTATCAATATTTTCCTAGTATATGGTGAAAAGTGTGTGGTATCCTGAAAAAACAGCGAAAAATCATGATTATCATTACTTTTGGTTCTTAATCTGCTGGAAATATGGATTTCGATCATTTTTTTCTTGAAAATAACTTAGGTCTATGGTAAAAATGGCTGTTTTTACCAATATTATCCTAGTATATGTTGAAAAGTGGGTGGTATCCTGCAAAAGAAGCGAAAAACCATGATTTAGGGTACTTTTTCTTCGTAATCTGCTGGAAATATGATTTCCGATCATTGTTTTCGTCAAAATAACTTAGGTCCATGCTAAAAATGCCTATTTTTTCCAATACGTTGCTAGAATATGGTGAAAACTGCGTGGTATCCTGTAAAAAACAGCGAAAAACCATGATTTTCAGTACTTTTTGTACTTATTCTGCTGGAAATATGGATTTCGGTCATTGTTTTCGTCAAAATAACTTAGGCCTATGCCAAAATGCCGGTTTTCACCAATATATTCCTATTTTATTGTGAAATGTGCGGGGTATCCTGCAAAGAACATCGAAAAACCATGATATACAGTACTTTTTGTTCATAATCTGCTGGAAATATTGATGTGGATCATTGCCTTCGTCAAAATAACATAGGTATATGCTAAATATGCCTGTTTTTACCAATATTTCACAAGTATATGGTGAAAATTTCGTTGTATCCTGCAAAATAAAGCGAAAAACCATGATTTTCACTACTTTTTGTTCTTAATCTGCCGGAAATATGGATTTCGATAATTTTTTTCCTGAAAATAACTTAGGTCTATGCTAAAAATGCCTGTTTCTACCATTATTTTCCAAGTATATGGTGAAAAGTGAGTGGTATCCTGCAAAAAACAGCGATAAGCCATGATTTTCAATACTTTTTGTCCTTAATCTGCTCGAAATATGGATTTGGATCATTGTTTTCGTCAAAATAACTTAGGTCTATGCTCAACATACCTGTTTTTACCCATATTTCCCAAATATATGGTGAAAAATTCATTGTATCCTGCAAAAAACCGCGACAAACCATGATTATCAGTACTTTTTGTTCTTAATCTGTTGGAAATATAGATTTCAATAATTTTTTTCCTGAAAATGACTTAGGTCTATGTTAAAAATGCCTATTTTTACCAATATTTTCCTAGTATATGGTGAAAAGTGGGTGGTATCCTGCAAAAAACAGCGAAAAACCATGATTTTCGGTACTTTTTGTTCTTAATGTGCTGGAAATATGTGTGTCGATCATAGTTTTCTTCAAAATAAGTTAGCTCTATGCTAAAAATGCCTGTTTTTACCATCATTTTACAAGTATATGGTGAAAGGTACGTTGTATCATGAAAGAGACAGCGAAAAACCATGATTTTCGGTACTTTTTGTTATTAATCTGCTGGAAATATGGATTTCGATCATTGTTTTCGTCAAAATAACTTAGTTCTATGCCAAAATGTCTGTTTTACCATTATTTCACAAGTATATGGTGAAAAGTTCGTTGTATCCTGCAAAAAACAGCGAAAAACCATGATTTTCGGTACTTTTTGTTCTTAATGTGCTGGAAACATGTGTGTCGATCATAGTTTTCTTCAAAATAACTTAGCTCTATGCTAAAAATGCCTGTTTTTACCAACATTTTACAAGTATATGGTGAAAGGTACGTTGTATCATGAAAGAGACAGCGAAAAACCATGATTGTCTGTACTTTTTGTTCTTAATCTGCTGGAAATATGGATTTCGGTCATTGTATTGGTCAAAATAACTTAGGTCCATGCTAAAAATACCTGTGTTTTCCAACACGTTCCTAGTATATGGTGAAAAGTGCGTGGTATCCTGCAAAAAACAGCGGAAAACATTGATTTTCTGTACTTATTGTTCTTAATCGGCTGGGAATAAGGATTTGGAATATTGTCAAATTGAGGAAGTTTAATGCTAAATATGGCTGTTTTTACCATTATTTTCATAATATATGGTTAAAAATGCCTGTTTTTACCAATATTTTCCAAGTATATGGTGAAAAGTACGAAGTATCCTGAAAAAAACAGCGAAAAACATTGATTTTCTGTACTTATTATTCTTAATCTGCTGGAAATAAGGGTGTGGAATATTGTCAAAATGAGGAAGTTTAATGCTAAATATGGCTGTTTTTACCATTATTTTCATAATATATGGTTACAAATGCCTGTTTTTACCAATATTTTCCAAGTATAGGGTGAAAAGTACGATGTGTCCCGAAAATAACAGCGAAAAACAATGATTTTCAGTACTTTTTGTACTTATTCTGCTGGAAATATGGATTTCGATCATTGTTTTCGTCAAAATAACTTAGGCCTATGCTAAAAATGCCGGTTTTCACCAATATATTCCTATTTTATTGTGAAATGTGCGGGGCATCCTGCAAAGAACATCGAAAAACCATGATTTACAGTACTTTTTGTTCATAATCTGCTGGAAATATTGATGTGGATCATTGCCTTCGTCAAAATAACATAGGTGTATGCTAAACATGCCCGTTTTTACCAATATTTCACAAGTATATGGTGAAAATTTCGTCGTATCCTGCAAAAAAAAGCGAAAAACCATGATTTTCACTACTTTTTGTTCTTAATCTGCCGGAAATATGGATTTCGATAATTTTTTTCCTGAAAATAACTTAGGTCTATGCTAAAAATGCCTGTTTCTACCATTATTTTCCAAGTATATGGTGGAAAGTCCGTGGTAACCTGAGATAAAGGGCGAAAAACCATGATTTTCAGTACTTTTTGTTCTTAATCTGCTGGAAATATGGACTTGGGTCATTGTTTTCGTCAAAATAACTTAGGTTTATGCTAAAAATGCTTGTTTTTAACTATATTTTCCTAGTATATGGTGAAAAGTGCGGGGTATTCTGCAAAAAACAGCGAAAAATCATGATTTTCGGTACTTTTTGTTATTAATCTGCTGGAAATACGGATTGCGGTCATTCTTTTTGTCAAAATCACTTGGGGTTATACTAGAAATGCCTGTTGTTATCAATATTTTCCTAGTATATGGTGAAAAGTGCGTGATATCCTGCTAAAAACAGCGAAAAACCATGATTTTCAGTAACTTTTGTTCATAATCTCCTGGAAATATGGGTTTGCATCATCGTTTTACTAAAAAGAGCCGAACTTTTATGCTAAATATGCCTGTTTTTAACAGCATTTTCCAAGTATATGGTGGAAAGTCCGTGGTAACCTGCTAAAAACAGAGAAAAACCTTGATTTTCAGTACTTTTTGTTCTTAATCTGCTGGAAATATGAATTTTGATCATTGTTTTCGTCAAAATAACTTAGGTCTATGCCAAACATACCTGTTTTTACCAATATTTCCCAAGTATATGGTGAAAAGTTCGTTGTATACTGCAAAAAACAGCAAAAATCATGATTTTCGGTACTTTTTCTTCGCAATCTGCTGGAAATATGATTTCCGATCATTGTTTCGTGAAAATAACTTAGGTCCATGCTAAAAATGCCTGTTTTTTCCAATACGTTTCTAGTATATGGTGAAAATTGCGTGGTATCCTGCAAAAAACAGCGAAAAACATTGATTTTCTGTACTTATTATTCTTAAAATGCTGGGAATAAGGATTTGGAATATTGTCAAAATGAGGAAGTTTAATGCTAAATAAGGCTGTTTTTACTATTATTTTCATTATATGGTTACAAATGCCTGTTTTTACCAATATTTTCCAAGTATAGGGTGAAAAGTACAGCGAAAAACAATGATTTTCAGTACTATTTGTACTTATTCTGCTGGAAATATGGATTTCGATCATTGTTTTCGTCAAAATAACTTAGGCCTATGCTAAAAATGCCGGTTTTCACCAATATATTCCTATTTTATTGTGAAATGTGCGGGGTATCCTGCAAAGAACATCGAAAAACCATGATTTACAGTACTTTTTGTTCATAATCTGCTGGAAATATTGATGTGGATCATTGCCTTTGTCAAAATAACTTAGGTCTATGCTAAACATGCCTGTTTTTACCAATATTTCACAAGTATATGGTGAAAATTTCGTTGTATCCTGTAATAAAAAGCGAAAAACCATGATTTTTAGTACTTTTTGTTCTTAATCTGCTGGAAATATGGATTCCGATCATTTTTTTCGTGAAAATAACTTAGGTCTACGCTAATAATGCCTGTTCTTTTCAATATTTTCATAGTATACGTTGTAAAGTGCGGGCTATCCTGCAAAAAACAGCGTAAAATCATGATTTTCGGTACTTTTTGTTATTAATCTGCTGGAAATACGGATTGCAGTCATTGTTTTCGTCAAAATCACTTTGGACTATACGAGAAATGCCTGTTGTTATCAATATTTTCCTAGTATATGGTGAAACGTGCGTGGTATCCTGCAAAAAACAGCGTAAAACCATGATTTTCAGTACCTTTTCTTCATAATCTCCTGGAAATATGGTATTGCATCATTGTTTTGCTCAAAATGACGAAGTTTTATGCTAAATATGCGTGTTTAAAACAGTATTTTCCACGTATATGTGGGGAAGTCCGTGGTAACCTGCAAAAAACAGAGAAAAACCATGATATTCAGTACTCTTTGTTCTTAATCTGCTGGAAATGTGGATTTCGATCATTTTTTCGTGAAAATAACTTATGATTTTCAGTACTTTTTGTTCTTAGCCTGCTGGAAATATGGATTTCGATCATTTTTTTCGTGAAAATAACTTAGGTCCATGCTAAAAATGCCTTTTTCTCCAATACATTGCTAGTGTATGGTGAAAAGTGCGTGGTATCCTGCAAAAAAAACAGCGAAAAACCATGATTATCAGTACTTTTTCTTCGGAATCTGCTGGAAATATGGATTTCGATCATTGTTTTCGTCAAAATAACTTAGGTCTATGCTAAAAATGCCTGTTTCTAACAATGTTTTCCTAGTATATGGTGAAAAGTGCGGGGTATCCTGCAAAAAACAGCGAAGAATCATGATTATCGATACTTTATGTTATTAATCTGCTGGAAATACGGATTGCGGTCATTGTTTTCGTCAAAATCACTTGGAGCTATACTAGAAATGCCTGTTGTTATCAATATTTTCCTAGTATATGGTGAAAAGTGCGTGATATCCTGCAAAAACAGCGAGAGACCATGATTTTCAGTACCTTTTGTTCATAATCTTCTGGAAATATGGTTTTGCATCATTGTTTTACCCAAAATGACGAAGTTTTATACTAAATATGCCTGTTTTTAACAGCATTTTCCAAGTATATGGTGGAAAGTCCGTGGTAACATGCAAAAAACAGCGAAAAACCATGATTTTCAGTACTTATTGTTCTTAATCTGCTGGAAATATGGGTGTCGATCAATGTTTTCGTCAAAATACATTAGCTCTATTCTAAAAATACCTGTTTTTACCAACATTTCCCAAGTATATGGTGAAAAGGTCGGGGTATCCTACAAAAAACAGCAAAAACCACGATTTACGGTACTTTTTGTTTTTAATCTGCTGGAGATATGGATTTCGATCATTATTTTCATCAAAATGAGGAAATTTTATGCTAAATATGCCTGTTTTTACTAATATTTCCCAAGTATATGGTGAAAAGTTCGTTGTATCCTGCAAAAAACCGCGAAAAACCATGATTATCAGTACTTTTTGTTCTTGAACTGTTGGAAATATGTATTTCCATCATTTTTTTCATGAAGATAGCTTAGGTCTATGCTAAAAATGCCTGTTTTTACCAATATTTTCCTAGTATATGGTGAAAAGTGCATGGTGTCCTACAAAAAACAGCGAAAAACCATGATTTTCGGTACTTTTAGTTCTTAATCAGCTGGAAATATGGATTTTGATCATTGTTTTCGTCAAAATAACTTAAGGTCCATGCTACAAATGCCTTTTTTTCCAATATTTTCATAGTATATGGTGAAAAGTGTGTGGTATCCTGCAAAAAACACCGAAAAATCATGATTTTCGGTACTTTTTGTTATTAATCTGCTGGAAATACGGATTGCGGTCATTGTTTTCGTCAAAATCACTTGGGGCTCTACTAGAAATGCATCTTGTTATCTATATTTTCCTAGTATATGGTGAAAAGTGCGTGATATCCTGCAAAAGACGCGAAAAACCATGATTTTCAGTACCTTTTGTTCATAATCTCCTGGAAATATGGTTTTGCATCATTGTTTTACTCAAAATGACGAAGTTTTATGCTAAATATGCCTGTTTTTAACAGCATTTTCCAAGTATATGGTGAAAAGTCCGTGGTAACCAGCAAAAAACAGCGAGAAACCATGATTTTCAGTACTTTTTGTTCTTAATCTGCTGGAAATATGCATTTTGATCATTGTTTTCATCAAAATACATTAGCTCTAATCTAAAAATGCCTGTTTTTACCAACATTTAACAAGTATATGGTGAAAAGTGTGGGGTATCCTGCAAAAAACAGCGAAAAATCATGATGTTCGGTACTTTGTGTTATTAATCTGCTGGAAATATGGATTTAGATCATTGTTTTCGCCAAAATAACTTAGGTCTATACTAGAAATGCCTGTTTTATCAATATTTTCCTAGTACATGGCGAAAAGTGCGTGCTACCCTGCCAAAAACAGCGGAAATCCATGATTTTCAGTACTTTTTGTTCTTAATGTGCTGGAAATATGGGTGCCGATCATTGTTTTCGTCAAAATACATTAGCTCTATTCTAAAAATGCCTGTTTTTACCAACATTTTCTAAGTATATTGTGACATGTGCGGGGTATCCTGCAAAAAACAGTGATAAATCAGGATGTTCGGTACTTTGTGTTATTAATCTGCTGGAAATATTGATTTAGATCATTGTTTCGTCAAAATAACTTAGGTCTATGCCAAAATGTCTGTTTTACCAATATTTCCCAAGTATATGGTGATAAGTTTATTGTATCCTGCAAAAAACCGCGGAAAACCATGATTATCATTCCTTTTTGTTCTTAACCTGTTGGAAATATGGATTTAGATCATTTTTTTCTTGAAAATAGCTTAGGTCCATGCTAAAAATGCCTGTTTTTACCAATATTTTCCTAATATATGGTGAAAAGTGTGTGGTATCCTGCAAAAAACAATCAAAAACCATGATTTTCAGTACTTTTTGGCCTTCATCTGCTGGAAATATGTATTTTGATCATTGTTTTCGTCAAGACGACGGAGTTTTATGCTAAATATCGCTGCTTTTACCAATATTTTCGTAATATATGTTGAGAAGAACATGGTATCCTGCAAAAAACAGCGAAAAACCACGATTTACGGTACTTTTTGTTTTTAATGTGCTGGAAATATGGATTTCGATCATTATGTTCCTCAAAATGAGGAAGTTTTATGCTAAATATGGCTGTTTTAACCAATATTTCCATAATATATCGTTCAAAATGCCTGTTTTTACCAATATTTTCCAAGTATATGGTGAAAAGTACGATGTATCCTGAAAAAAACAGCAAAAAACAATGATTTTCAGTACTTTTTCTACTTATTCTGCTGGATATATGGATTTCAATCATGGTTTTCGTCAAAATAACTTAGGTCTATGCTAAAAATACCGGTTTTCACCAACATATTCCTATTTTATTGTGAAAAGTGCGTGGTATCCTGCAAAGAACAGCGAGAAAAGATGATTTTCGGTTCTTTTTGTTCGTAATCTGGTGGAAATATGGATTTTGATCATTGTATGGACAAAATAACTTAGGTCTATACTAAAAATGCCTGTTTTTATCAATATTTTCCTAGTATATGGTAAAAGTGCGGGGTATCCTGCAGAAAACAGCGAAAAATCATGATGTTCGGTACTTTGTATTATTAATCTGCTGGAAATATGGATTTAGATCATTGTTTTCGTCAAAATAACTTAGGTCTATACTAGAAATGCCTGTTTTTATCAATATTTTCCTAGGATATCGTGAAATGTTCGTGCTACCCTGAAAAAACAGCGAAAAACCATTATTTTCGTACCTTTGGTTCTTTATCTCCTGGAAGTATGGATTTGGATCATTGTTCTAATCAAAATGACGAAATTTTATGCTAAATATGCCGGTTTTAACAGTATTTTAAAAGAATATGGTGGAAAGTCCGTGGTAACCTGCAAAAAACAGCGAAAAACCATGGTTTTCTGTACTTGTTGTTCTTAATCTGCTGGAAATATGGATTTCGATCATTATTTTCATCAAAATGCGGAAATTTTATGCTACATATGCCTGTTTTTACCAATATTTCCCAAGTATATGGTGAAAAGTTCGTTGTATCCTGCAAAAAACCGCGAAAAACCATGATTATCAGTACTTTTTGTTCTTGATCTGTTGGAAATATGGATTTCAATCATTTTTTTCTTGAAACTGACTTAGGTCTATGCTAAAAATGCCTATTTTTACCAATATTTTCCTAGTATATGGTGAAAAGTTGGTGGTATCCTGCAAAAAACAGCGAAAAACCATGATTTTCGGTACTTTTTCTTCGTAATCTGCTGGAAATATGGATTTCGATCATTGTTTTAGTCAAAATAACTTAAGGTCCACGCTAAAAATGCCTTTTTTTCCAGTACATTGCTAGTATATGGTGAAAATTGCGACGAATCCTGCAAAAAACAGCGAAAAACTACGATTTACGGTACTTTTTGTTTTTAATCTGCTGGAAATATGAATTTCGATCATTCTTTTCGTATATATGGTGAAAAGTACGTTGTATCCTGCAAAGATCAGCGAAAAACCGTGATTTTCAGTACATTTTGTTCTTAATCTGCTGGAAATATGGTTTCCGGTCATTCTTTTCGTCAAAACGACTAAGGTCTATGCTATAAATGGCTGTTTTTACCAATATCTTCCTATTATATGGTGAAAAGTGCGTGGTATCCTGCAAAGAACAGCGAAAAACCATGATTTTCGGTACTTTTTGTTCCTAATGTGCTGGAAATATGGGTGTCGATCATTGTTTTCATCAAAATACATTAGCTCTATGTTAAAAATGCCTGTTTTTACCAACAATTTCCTAGTATATGGTGAAAAGTGTGTGGTATCCTGCAAAAAACCGCAAAAAACCATGATTTTCAGTACTTTTTGTTCTTAATCTACTGGAAATATGGATTTCGATCATTTTTTTCTTGAAAATAGCTTAGGTCTATGCTAAAAATGCCTGTTTCTAACAATATTTTCCTAGAATATGGTGAAAAGTGCGGGGTATCCTGCAAAAAACAGCGAAAAATCATGATTATCGGTACTTTTTGTTATTAATCTGCTGGAAATACGGATTGCGGTCATTGTTTTCGTCAAAATCACTTGGGGCTATACTAGAAATGCCTGTTGTTATCAATATTTTCCTAGTATATGGTGAAAAGTGCGTGATATCCTGCAAAAACAGCGAGAGACCATGATTTTCAGTACCTTTTGTTCACAATCTCCTGGAAATATGGTTTTGCATCATTGTTTTACCCAAAATGACGAAGTTTTATGCTAAATATGCCTGTTTTTAACAGCATTTTCCAAGTATATGGTGGAAAGTCCGTGGTAACCTGCAAAAAACAGCGAAAAACCATGATTTTCAATACTTATTGTTCTTAATCTGCTGGAAATATGGATTTTGATCATTGTTTTCGTCAAAATAACTTAGGTCTATGCTAAAAATGCCTGTTTTTACAAACATTTTCTTAGTATATCGTGACTAGTGTGTGGTATCCTGCCAAAAACAGGGAAACGCCATGATTTTCAGTACTTTTTGTTCTTAATGTGCTGGAAATATGGGTGTCGATCATTGTTTTCGTCAAAATACATTAGCTCTATTCTAAAAATTCCTGTTTTTACCAACATTTTCTAAGTATATTGTGAACAGTGCGGGGTATCCTGCAAAAAACAGCGATAAATCAGGATGTTCGGTACTTTGTGTTATTAATCTGCTGGAAATATGGATTTAGATCATTGTTTTCGTCAAAATAACTTAGGTCTATGCCATAATGTCTGTTTTACCAATATTTCCCAAGTATATGGTGAAAAGTTCGTTGTATCCTGCAAAAAACCGCGAAAAACCATGATTATCATTCCTTTTTGTTCTTAATCTGTTGGAAATATGGATTTCGATCATTTTTTTCTTGAAAATAGCTTAGGTCTATGCTAAAAATACCTGTTTTTACCAATACTTTCCTAATATATGGTGAAAAGTGTGTGGTATCCTGCAAAAAACAACCAAAAATCATGATTTTCAGTACTTTTTGTCCTTAATCTGCTGGAAATATGGATTTTGATCATCGTTTTTGTCAAAACGACGAAGTTTTATGCTAAATATCGCTGTTTTTACTAATATTTTCCTAATATATGTTGAGAAGAACGTAGTATCCTGCAAAAAACAACGAAAAACCACGATTTACGGTACTTTTTGTTTTTAATCTGCTGGAAATATGAATTTCGATCATTCTTTTCGTATATATGGTGAAAAGTACGTTGTATCCTGCAAAAATCAGCGAAATACCGTAATTTTCAGTACATTTTGTTCTTAATCTGCTGGAAATATGGTTTTCGGTCATTGTTTTCGTCAAAACGACTAACGTCTATGCTAAAAATGGCTGTTTTTACCAATATCTTCCTATTATATGGTGAAAAGTGCGTGGTATCCTGCAACGAACAGCGAAAAACCATGATTTTCGGTACTTTTTGTTCTTAATGTGCTGGAAATATGGGTGTCGATCATTGTTTTCATCAAAATACATTAGCTCTATGTTAAAAATGCCTATTTTTACAAACATTTTCCTAGTATGTCGTGACAAGTGTGTGGTATCCTGCCAAAAACAGCGAAAAACCATGATTTTCAGTACTTTTTGTTCTTAATCTTCTGGAAATATGGATTTCGATCATTTTTTTCTTGAAAATAGCTTAGGTCTATGCTAAAAATGCCTGTTTCTAACAATATTTTCCTAGTATATGCTGAAAAGTGCGGGGTATCCTGCCAAAAACAGCGAAACACAATGATTTTCAGTACTTTTTGTTCTTAATGTGCTGGAAATATGGATTTCGATAATTTTTTCGTGAAAATAACTTAGGCATATGCTAAAAATGCCTGTTTCTACCATTATTTTCCTAGTATATGGCGAAAAGTGCGTGGTACCCTGCAAAAAACAGCGAAAAACCATGATTTTCGGTACTTTAAGTTCTTAATCTGCTGGAAATATGGATTTCGATCATTGTTTTCGTCAAAATAACTTAAGGTCCATGCTCAAAAGGCCTTTTTTTCCAATACATTGCTAGTATATGGTGAAAAGTGTGTGGTATCAAGCAAGAAACAGCGAAAAACCTTGATTTTCTGTACTTCTTGTTGTTAATCTACTGGGAATAAGGATTTGGAATATTGTTTTCCTCAAGATGAGGAAGTTTAATGCTAAATATGGCTGTTTTTACCAATATTTTCATAATATATGGTTAAAAATGCTTTTTTTACCAATATTTTCCAAGTCTATGTTTAAAAGTTCGTGGTATCCTGAAAAAAAGAGCGTAAAATTTACAGTACTTTTTGTTCATAATCTGCTGGAAATATTGATGTGGATCATTGCCTTCGTCAAAATAACTTAGGTCTATGTTAAACATGCCTGTTTTTACCAATATTTCACAAGTATATGGTGAAAATTTCGTTGTATCCTGCAAAAAAAAGCGAAAAACCATGATTTTCAGTACTTTTGTTATCAATATTTCAAATTATCAATTATCAAATGTTGTTATCAATATTTTCCTAGTATATGGTAAAACGTGCGTGGTATCCTGCAAAAAACAGCGTAAAACCATGATTTTCAGTACCTTTTCTTCATAATCTCCTGGAAATATGGTTTTGCATCATTGTTTTGCTCAAAATGACGAAGTTTTATGCTAAATATGCGTGTTTAAAACAGTATTTTCCACGTATATGTGGGAAAGTCCGTGGTAACCTGCAAAAAACACAGAAAAACCATGATATTCAGTACTCTTTGTTCTTAATCTGCTGGAAATGTGGATTTCGATCATTTTTTCGTGAAAATAACTTAGGTCCATGCTAAAAATGCCTTTTTTTCCAATACATTGCTAGTGTATGGTGAAAAGTGCGTGGTATCCTGCAAAAAAACAGCGAAAAACCATGATTATCAGTACTTTTTGTTCTTAATCTGTTGGAAATATGGATTTCGATCATTTTTTTCTTGAAAATAGCTTAAGTCTATGCTAAAAATGCCTGTTTTTACCAATATTTTCCTAGTATATGGTGAAAAGTGGTTCGTATCTTGCAAAAAATAGCGAGAAACCTTGATTTTCTGTACTTTTTCTTCGTAATCTGCTGGAAATATGGATTTTGATCATTTTTGTCTTGAAAATAGCTTAGGTCTATGCTAAAAATGCCTGTTTCTAACAATATTTTCCTAGTATATGGTGAAAAGTGCGGGGTATCCTGCAAAAAACAGCGAAAAACCATGATTTTCAGTACTTTTTGTTCTTAATCTGCTGGAAATATGGACTTGGGTCATTGTTTTCGTCAAAATAACTTAGGTCTATGCTAAAAATGCTTGTTCTTAACAATATTTTCCTAGGATATGGTGAAAAGTCCGTGGTAACCTGAAAAGAAGAGCAAAAAACCATGATTTTCGGTACTTTTTGTTATTAATCTGCTGGAAATACGGATTGCGGTCATTCTTTTTGTCAAAATCACTTGGGGTTATACTAGAAATGCCTGTTGTTATCAATATTTTCCTAGTATATGGTGAAAAGTGCGTGATATCCTGCAAAAAACAGCGAGAAACCATGATTTTCAGTAACTTTTGTTCATAATCTCCTGGAAATATGGGTTTGCATCATCGTTTTACTATAAAAGGCCGAACTTTTATGCTAAATATGCCTGTTTTTAACAGCATTTTCCAAGCATATGGTGGAAAGTCAGTGGTAACCTGCTAAAAACAGAGAAAAACTTTGATTTTCAGTACTTTTTGTTCTTAATCTGCTGGAAATACGGATTGCGGTCATTGTTTTCGTCAAAATCACTTTGGACTATACGAGAAATGCCTGTTGTTATCAATATTTTCCTAGTATATGGTGAAACGTGCGTGGTATCCTGCAAAAAACAGCGTAAAACCATGATTTTCAGTACCTTTTCTTCATAATCTCCTGGAAATATGGTTTTGCATCATTGTTTTGCTCAAAATGACGAAGTTTTATGCTAAATATGCGTGTTTAAAACAGTATTTTCCACGTATATGTGGGAAAGTCCGTGGTAACTTGCAAAAAACAGAGAAAAACCATGATATTCAGTACTCTTTGTTCTTATCTGCTGGAAATGTGGATTTCGATCATTTTTTCGTGAAAATAACTTAGGTCCATGCTAAAAATGCCTTTTTTTCCAATACATTGCTAGTGTATGGTGAAAAGTGCGTGGTATCCTGCAAAAAAACAGCGAGAAACCATGATTTTCTGTACTTTTTCTTCGTTATCTGCTGGAAATATGGATTTAGATCATTTTTTTCTTGAAAATAGCTTAGGTCTATGCTAAAAATGCCTGTTTCTAACAATATTTTCCTAGTATATGGTGAAAAGTGCGGGGTATCCTGCAAAAAACAGCGAAAAACCATGGTTTTCAGTACTTTCTGTTCTTAATCTGTCGGAAATATGGATTTTGATAATTTTTTCCTGAAAATAACTTAGGTCTTTGCTAAAAATGCCTGTTTCTACCATTATTTTCCAAGTATATGGTGGAAAGTCCGTGGTAACCTGAAAAAAAGAGCGAAAAACCATGATTTTCAGTATTTTTGTTCTTAATCTGCTGGAAATATGGACTTGGGTCATTGTTTTCGTCAAAATAACTTAGGTCTATGCTAAAAATACTTGTTCTTAACAATATTTTCCTAGGATATGGTGAAAAGTGCGGGGTATCCTGCAAAAAACAGCGAAAAATCATGATTTTCGGAACTTTTTGTTATTAATCTGCTGGAAATACGGATTGCGGTCATTCTTTTTGTCAAAATCACTTGGGGTTATACTAGAAATGCCTGTAGTTATCAATATTTTCCTAGTATATGGTGAAAAGTGCGTGATATCCTGCAAAAAACAGCGAAAAACCATGATTTTCAATAACTTTTGTTCATAATCGCCTGGAAATATGGGTTTGCATCATCGTTTTACTATAAAAGGCCGAACTTATATGCTAAATATGCCTGTTTTTAACAGCATTTTCCAAGCATATGGTGGAAAGTCCGTGGTAACCTGCTAAAAACAGAGAAAAACTTTGATTTTCAGTACTTTTTGTTCTTAATCTGCTGGAAATATGGATTTTGATCATTGTTTTCGTCAAAATAACTTAGGTCTATGCCAAACATACCTGTTTTTACCAATATTTCCCAAGTATATGGTGAAAAGTTCCTTGTATCCTGAAAAAAACAGCAAAAAACAATGATTTTCAGTACTTTTTCTACTTATTCTGCTGGATATATGGATTTCGATCATTATTTTCATCAAAATGCGGAAATTTTATGCTACATATGCCTGTTTTTATCAATATTTCCCAAGTATATGGTGAAAAGTTCGTTGTATCCTGCAATAAACCGCGAAAAACCATGATTAACAGTACTTTTTGTTCTTGATCTGTTGGAAATATGGATTTCAATCATTTTTTTCTTGAAACTGACTTAGGTCTATGCTAAAAATGCCTATTTTTACCAATATTTTCCTAGTATATGGTGAAAAGTTGGTGGTATCCTGCAAAAAACAGCGAAAAACCATGATTTTCGGTACTTTTTCTTCGTAATCTGCTGGAAATATGGATTTCGATCATTGTTTTAGTCAAAATAACTTAAGGTCCACGCTAAAAATGCCTTTTTTTCCAGTACATTGCTAGTATATGGTGAAAATTGCGACGAATCCTGCAAAAAACAGCGAAAAACCACGATTTACGGTACTTTTTGTTTTTAATCTGCTGGAAATATGAATTTCGATCATTTTTTTCTTGAAAATAACTTAGGTCTATGGTAAAAATGGCTGTTTTTACCAATATTATCCTAGTATATGTTGAAAAGTGGGTGGTATCCTGCAAAAGAAGCGAAAAACCATGATTTAGGGTACTTTTTCTTCGTAATCTGCTGGAAATACGGATTGCGGTCATTGTTTTCGTCAAAATAACTTAGGTCTATGCTAAAAATGCCTGTTTCTTACAATGTTTTCCTAGTATATGGTGAAAAGTACGTTGTATCCTGCAAAGATCAGCGAAAAACCGTGATTTTCAGTACATTTTGTTCTTAATCTGCTGGAAATATGGTTTCCGGTCATTCTTTTCGTCAAAACGACTAAGGTCTATGCTATAAATGGCTGTTTTTACCAATATCTTCCTATTATATGGTGAAAAGTGCGTGGTATCCTGCAAAGAACCGCGGAAAACCATGATTTTCGGTACTTTTTGTTCCTAATGTGCTGGAAATATGGGTGTCGATCATTGTTTTCATCAAAATACATTAGCTCTATGTTAAAAATGCCTGTTTTTACCAACAATTTCCTAGTATATGGTGAAAAGTGTGTGGTATCCTGCAAAAAACCGCAAAAAACCATGATTTTCAGTACTTTTTGTTCTTAATCTACTGGAAATATGGATTTCGATCATTTTTTTCTTGAAAATAGCTTAGGACTATGCTAAAAATGCCTGTTTCTAACAATATTTTCCTAGAATATGGTGAAAAGTGCGGGATATCCTGCAAAAAACAGCGAAAAATCATGATTATCGGTACTTTTTGTTATTAATCTGCTGGAAATACGGATTGCGGTCATTGTTTTCGTCAAAATCACTTGGGGCTATACTAGAAATGCCTGTTGTTATCAATATTTTCCTAGTATATGGTCAAAAGTGCGTGATATCCTGCAAAAACAGCGAGAGACCATGATTTTCAGTACCTTTTGTTCACAATCTCCTGGAAATATGGTTTTGCATCATTGTTTTACCCAAAATGACGAAGTTTTATGCTAAATATGCCTGTTTTTAACAGCATTTTCCAAGTATATGGTGGAAAGTCCGTGGTAACCTGCAAAAAACAGCGAAAAACCATGATTTTCTATACTTATTGTTCTTAATCTGCTGGAAATATGGATTTTGATCATTGTTTTCGTCAAAATAACTTAGGTCTATGCTAAAAATGCCTGTTTTTACCAACATTTTCTTAGTATATCGTGACTAGTGTGTGGTATCCTGCCAAAAACAGGGAAACGCCATGATTTTCAGTACTTTTTGTTCTTAATGTGCTGGAAATATGGGTGTCGATCATTGTTTTCGTCAAAATACATTAGCTCTATTCTAAAAATTCCTGTTTTTACCAACATTTTCTAAGTATATTGTGAACAGTGCGGGGTATCCTGCAAAAAACAGCGATAAATCAGGATGTTCGGTACTTTGTGTTATTAATCTGCTGGAAATATGGATTTAGATCATTGTTTTCGTCAAAATAACTTAGGTCTATGCCATAATGTCTGTTTTACCAATATTTCCCAAGTATATGGTGAAAAGTTCGTTGTATCCTGCAAAAAACCGCGAAAAACCATGATTATCATTCCTTTTTGTTCTTAATCTGTTGGAAATATGGATTTAGATCATTTTTTTCTTGAAAATAGCTTAGGTCTATGCTAAAAATACCTGTTTTTACCAATACTTTCCTAATATATGGTGAAAAGTGTGTGGTATCCTGCAAAAAACCACCAAAAATCATGATTTTCAGTACTTTTTGTCCTTAATCTGCTGGAAATATGGATTTTGATCATCGTTTTTGTCAAAACGACGAAGTTTTATGCTAAATATCGCTGTTTTTACTAATATTTTCCTAATATATGTTGAGAAGAACGTGGTATCCTGCAAAAAACAACGAAAAACCACGATTTACGGTACTTTTTGTTTTTAATCTGCTGGAAATATGAATTTCGATCATTCTTTTCGTATATATGGTTTAAAGTACGTTGTATCCTGCAAAAATCAGCGAAATACCGTAATTTTCAGTACATTTTGTTCTTAATCTGCTGGAAATATGGTTTTCGGTCATTGTTTTCGTCAAAACGACTAAGGTCTATGCTAAAAATGGCTGTTTTTACCAATATCTTCCTATTATATGGTGAAAAGTGCGTGGTATCCTGCAAAGAACAGCGAAAAACCATGATTTTCGGTACTTTTTGTTCTTAATGTGCTGGAAATATGGGTGTCGATCATTGTTTTCATCAAAATACATTAGCTCTATGTTAAAAATGCCTATTTTTACAAACATTTTCCTAGTATGTCGTGACAAGTGTGTGGTATCCTGCCAAAAACAGCGAAAAACCATGATTTTCAGTACTTTTTGTTCTTAATCTTCTGGAAATATGGATTTCGATCATTTTTTTCTTGAAAATAGCTAAGGTCTATGCTAAAAATGCCTGTTTCTAACAATATTTTCCTAGTATATGGTGAAAAGTGCGGGGTATCCTGCCAAAAACAGCGAAACACCATGATTTTCAGTACTTTTTGTTCTTAATGTGCTGGAAATATGGATTTCGATAATTTTTTCGTGAAAATAACTTAGGCATATGCTAAAAATGCCTGTTTCTACCATTATTTTCCTAGTATATGGCGAAAAGTGCGTGGTACCCTGCAAAAAACAGCGAAAAACCATGATTTTCGGTACTTTAAGTTCTTAATCTGCTGGAAATATGGATTTCGATCATTGTTTTCGTCAAAATAACTTAAGGTCCATGCTCAAAAGGCCTTTTTTCCAATACATTGCTAGTATATGGTGAAAAGTGTGTGGTATCAAGCAAGAAACAGCGAAAAACCTTGATTTTCTGTACTTCTTGTTGTTAATCTACTGGGAATAAGGATTTGGAATATTGTTTTCCTCAAGATGAGGAAGTTTAATGCTAAATATGGCTGTTTTTACCAATATTTTCATAATATATAGTTAAAAATGCTTTTTTACCAATATTTTCCAAGTCTATGTTTAAAAGTTCGTGGTATCCTGAAAAAAAGAGCGTAAAATTTACAGTACTTTTTGTTCATAATCTGCTGGAAATATTGATGTGGATCATTGTCTTCGTCAAAATAACTTAGTTCTATGCTAAACATGCCTGTTTTTACCAATATTTCAGAAGTATATGGTGAAAATGTCGTTGTATCCTGCAAAAAAAAGCGAAAACCCATGATTTTAAGTACTTTTTGTTCTTAATCTGCTAGAAATGTGGATTTCGATCATTTTTTCGTGAAAATAACTTAGGTCTATGTTAAAATGCCTGTTTTTAACAATATTTTCATAGTATACTTTGTAAAGTGCGGGCTATCCTGCAAAAAACAGCGTAAAATCATGATTTTCGGTACTTCTTGTTATTAATCTGCTGGAAATACGGATTGCGGTCATTGTTTTCGTCAAAATCACTTTGGACTATACGAGAAATGCCTGTTATCAATATTTTCCTAGTATATGGTAAAACGTGCGTGGTATCCTGCAAAAAACAGCGTAAAACCATGATTTTCAGTACCTTTTCTTCTTAATCTCCTGGAAATATGGTTTTGCATCATTGTTTTGCTCAAAATGACGAAGTTTTATGCTAAATATGCGTGTTTAAAACAGTATTTTCCACGTATATGTGGGAAAGTCCGTGGTAACCTGCAAAAAACACAGAAAAACCATGATATTCAGTACTCTTTGTTCTTAATCTGCTGGAAATGTGGATTTCGATCATTTTTTCGTGAAAATAACTTAGGTCCATGCTAAAAATGCCTTTTTTTCCAATACATTGCTAGTGTATGGTGAAAAGTGCGTGGTATCCTGCAAAAAAACAGCGAAAAACCATGATTATCAGTACTTTTTGTTCTTAATCTGTTGGAAATATGGATTTCGATCATTTTTTTCTTGAAAATAGCTTAAGTCTATGCTAAAAATGCCTGTTTTTACCAATATTTTCCTAGTATATGGTGAAAAGTGGTTCGTATCTTGCAAAAAATAGCGAGAAACCTTGATTTTCTGTACTTTTTCTTCGTAATCTGCTGGAAATATGGATTTCGATCATTTTTTTCTTGAAAATAGCTTAGGTCTATGCTGAAAATGCCTGTTTCTAACAATATTTTCCTAGTATATGGTGAAAAGTGCGGGGTATCCTGCAAAAAACAGCGAAAAACCATGATTTTCAGTACTTTTTGTTCTTAATCTGCTGGAAATATGGACTTGGGTCATTGTTTTCGTCAAAATAACTTAGGTCTATGCTAAAAATGCTTGTTCTTAACAATATTTTCCTAGGATATGGTGAAAAGTCCGTGGTAACCTGAAAAAAAGAGCAAAAAACCATGATTTTCGGTACTTTTTGTTATTAATCTGCTGGAAATACGGATTGCGGTCATTCTTGTTGTCAAAATCACTTGGGGTTATACTAGAAATGCCTGTTGTTATCAATATTTTCCTAGTATATGGTGAAAAGTGCGTGATATCCTGCAAAAAACAGCGAGAAACCATGATTTTCAGTAACTTTTGTTCATAATCTCCTGGAAATATGGGTTTGCATCATCGTTTTACTATAAAAGGCCGAACTTTTATGCTAAATATGCCTGTTTTTAACAGCATTTTCCAAGCATATGGTGGAAAGTCAGTGGTAACCTGCTAAAAACAGAGAAAAACTTTGATTTTCAGTACTTTTTGTTCTTAATCTGCTGGAAATACGGATTGCGGTCATTGTTTTCGTCAAAATAACTTAGGTCTATGCTAAAAATGCCTGTTTCTTACAATGTTTTCCTAGTATATGGTGAAAAGTGCGGGGTATCCTGCAAAAAACAGCGAAGAATCATGATTATCGATACTTTATGTTATTAATCTGCTGGAAATACGGATTGCGGTCATTGTTTTCGTCAAAATCACTTGGAGCTATACTAGAAATGCCTGTTGTTATCAATATTTTCCTAGTATATGGTGAAAACTGCGTGATATCCTGCAAAAACAGCGAGAGACCATGATTTTCAGTACCTTTTGTTCATAATCTTCTGGAAATATGGCTTTGCATCATTGTTTTACCCAAAATGACGAAGTTTTATACTAAATATGCCTGTTTTTAACAGCATTTTCCAAGTATATGGTGGAAAGTCCGTGGTAACATGCAAAAAACAGCGAAAAACCATGATTTTCAGTACTTATTGTTCTTAATCTGCTGGAAATATGGGTGTCGATCATTGTTTTCGTAAAAATAACTTAGGTCTATGCTAAAAATGCCTGTTTTTACCAACATTTTCTTAGTATATCGTGACTAGTGTGTGGTATCCTGCCAAAAACAGGGAAACGCCATGATTTTCAGTACTTTTTGTTCTTAATGTGCTGGAAATATGGGTGTCGATCATTGTTTTCGTCAAAATACATTAGCTCTATTCCAAAAATTCCTGTTTTTACCAACATTTTCTAAGTATATTGTGAACAGTGCGGGGTATCCTGCAAAAAACAGCGATAAATCAGGATGTTCGGTACTTTGTGTTATTAATCTGCTGGAAATATGGATTTAGATCATTGTTTTCGTCAAAATAACTTAGGTCTATGCCATAATGTCTGTTTTACCAATATTTCCCAAGTATATGGTGAAAAGTTCGTTGTATCCTGCAAAAAACCGCGAAAAACCATGATTATCATTCCTTTTTGTTCTTAATCTGTTGGAAATATGGATTTAGATCATTTTTTTCTTGAAAATAGCTTAGGTCTATGCTAAAAATACCTGTTTTTACCAATACTTTCCTAATATATGGTGAAAAGTGTGTGGTATCCTGCAAAAAACAACCAAAAATCATGATTTTCAGTACTTTTTGTCCTTAATCTGCTGGAAATATGGATTTTGATCATCGTTTTTGTCAAAACGACGAAGTTTTATGCTAAATATCGCTGTTTTTACTAATATTTTCCTAATATATGTTGAGAAGAACGTGGTATCCTGCAAAAAACAACGAAAAACCACGATTTACGGTACTTTTTGTTTTTAATCTGCTGGAAATATGAATTTCGATCATTCTTTTCGTATATATGGTGAAAAGTACGTTGTATCCTGCAAAAATCAGCGAAATACCGTAATTTTCATTACATTTTGTTCTTAATCTGCTGGAAATATGGTTTTCGGTCATTGTTTTCGTCAAAACGACTAAGGTCTATGCTAAAAATGGCTGTTTTTACCAATATCTTCCTATTATATGGTGAAAAGTGCGTGGTATCCTGCAAAGAACAGCGAAAAACCATGATTTTCGGTACTTTTTGTTCTTAATGTGCTGGAAATATGGGTGTCGATCATTGTTTTCATCAAAATACATTAGCTCTATGTTAAAAATGCCTATTTTTACAAACATTTTCCTAGTATGTCGTGACAAGTGTGTGGTATCCTGCCAAAAACAGCGAAAAACCATGATTTTCAGTACTTTTTGTTCTTAATCTTCTGGAAATATGGATTTCGATCATTTTTTTTCTTGAAAATAGCTAAGGTCTATGCTAAAAATGCCTGTTTCTAACAATATTTTCCTAGTATATGGTGAAAAGTGCGGGGTATCCTGCCAAAAACAGCGAAACACCATGATTTTCAGTACTTTTTGTTCTTAATGTGCTGGAAATATGGATTTCGATAATTTTTTCGTGAAAATAACTTAGGCATATGCTAAAAATGCCTGTTTCTACCATTATTTTCCTAGTATATGGCGAAAAGTGCGTGGTACCCTGCAAAAAACAGCGAAAAACCATGATTTTCGGTACTTTAAGTTCTTAATCTGCTGGAAATATGGATTTCGATCATTGTTTTCGTCAAAATAACTTAAGGTCCATGCTCAAAAGGCCTTTTTTTCCAATACATTGCTAGTATATGGTGAAAAGTGTGTGGTATCAAGCAAGAAACAGCGAAAAACCTTGATTTTCTGTACTTCTTGTTGTTAATCTACTGGGAATAAGGAGTTGGAATATTGTTTTCCTCAAGATGAGGAAGTTTAATGCTAAATATGGCTGTTTTTACCAATATTTTCATAATATATGGTTAAAAATGCTTTTTTTACCAATATTTTCCAAGTCTATGTTTAAAAGTTCGTGGTATCCTGAAAAAAATAGCGTAAAATTTACAGTACTTTTTGTTCATAATCTGCTGGAAATATTGATGTGGATCATTGCCTTCGTCAAAATAACTTAGGTCTATGTTAAACATGCCTGTTTTTACCAATATTTCACAAGTATATGGTGAAAATTTCGTTGTATCCTGCAAAAAAAAGCGAAAAACCATGATTTTCAGTACTTTTTGTTCTTAATCTGCTGGAAATATGGATTTCGATCATTTTTTTCGTGAAAATAACTTAGGTCTGTGCTAATAATGCCTGTTCTTTTCAATATTTTCATAGTATACTTTGTAAAGTGCGGGCTATCCTGCAAAAAACAGCGTAAAATCATTATTTTCGGTACTTTTTGTTATTAATCTGCTGGAAATACGGATTGCGGTCATTGTTTTCGTCAAAATCACTTTGGACTATACGAGAAATGCCTGTTATCAATATTTTCCTAGTATATGGTAAAACGTGCGTGGTATCCTGCAAAAACAGCGTAAAACCATGATTTTCAGTACCTTTTCTTCATAATCTCCTGGAAATATGGTTTTGCATCATTGTTTTGCTCAAAATGACGAAGTTTTATGCTAAATATGCGTGTTTAAAACAGTATTTTCCACGTATATGTGGGAAAGTCCGCGGTAACCTGCAAAAAACACAGAAAAACCATGATATTCAGTACTCTTTGTTCTTAATCTGCTGGAAATGTGGATTTCGATCATTTTTTCGTGAAAATAACTTAGGTCCATGCTAAAAATGCCTTTTTTTCCAATACATTGCTAGTGTATGGTGAAAAGTGCGTGGTATCCTGCAAAAAAACAGCGAATACCATGATTATCAGTACTTTTTGTTCTTAATCTGTTGGAAATATGGATTTCGATCATTTTTTTCTTGAAAATAGCTTAAGTCTATGCTAAAAATGCCTGTTTTTACCAATATTTTCCTAGTATATGGTGAAAAGTGGTTCGTATCTTGCAAAAAATAGCGAGAAACCTTGATTTTCTGTACTTTTTCTTCGTAATCTGCTGGAAATATGGATTTCGATCATTTTTTTCTTGAAAATAGCTTAGGTCTATGCTAAAAATGCCTGTTTCTAACAATATTTTCCTAGTATATGGTGAAAAGAGCGGGGTATCCTGCAAAAAACAGCGAAAAACCATGATTTTCAGTACTTTTTGTTCTTAATCTGCTGGAAATATGGACTTGGGTCATTGTTTTCGTCAAAATAACTTAGGTCTATGTTAAAAATGCTTGTTCTTAACAATATTTTCCTAGGATATGGTGAAAAGTCCGTGGTAACCTGAAAAAAAGAGCAAAAAACCATGATTTTCGGTACTTCTTGTTATTAATCTGCTGGAAATACGGATTGCGGTCATTCTTTTTGTCAAAATCACTTGGGGTTATACTAGAAATGCCTGTTGTTATCAATATTTTCCTAGTATATGGTGAAAAGTGCGTGATATCCTGCAAAAAACAGCGAGAAACCATGATTTTCAGTAACTTTTGTTCATAATCTCCTGGAAATATGGGTTTGCATCATCGTTTTACTATAAAAGGCCGAACTTTTATGCTAAATATGCCTGTTTTTAACAGCATTTTCCAAGCATATGGTGGAAAGTCAGTGGTAACCTGCTAAAAACAGAGAAAAACTTTGATTTTCAGTACTTTTTGTTCTTAATCTGCTGGAAATACGGATTGCGGTCATTGTTTTCGTCAAAATCACTTTGGACTATACGAGAAATGCCTGTTGTTATCAATATTTTCCTAGTATATGGTGAAACGTGCGTGGTATCCTGCAAAAAACAGCGTAAAACCATGATTTTCAGTACCTTTTCTTCATAATCTCCTGGAAATATGGTTTTGCATCATTGTTTTGCACAAAATGACGAAGTTTTATGCTAAATATGCGTGTTTAAAACAGTATTTTCCACGTATATGTGGGAAAGTCCGTGGTAACCTGCAAAAAACAGAGAAAAACCATGATATTCAGTACTCTTTGTTCTTATCTGCTGGAAATGTGGATTTCGATCATTTTTTCGTGAAAATAACTTATGATTTTCAGTACTTTTTGTTCTTAGCCTGCTGGATATATGGATTTCGATCATTTTTTTCGTGAAAATAACTTAGGTCCATGCTAAAAATGCCTTTTTCTCCAATACATTGCTAGTGTATGGTGAAAAGTGCGTGGTATCCTGCAAAAAAAACAGCGAAAAACCATGATTATCAGTACTTTTTCTTCGGAATCTGCTGGAAATATGGATTTCGATCATTGTTTTCGTCAAAATAACTTAGGTCTATGCTAAAAATGCCTGTTTCTAACAATGTTTTCCTAGTATATGGTGAAAAGTGCGGGGTATCCTGCAAAAAACAGCGAAGAATCATGATTATCGATACTTTATGTTATTAATCTGCTGGAAATACGGATTGCGGTCATTGTTTTCGTCAAAATCACTTGGAGTTATACTAGAAATGCCTGTTGTTATCAATATTTTCCTAGTATATGGTGAAAAGTGCGTGATATCCTGCAAAAACAGCGAGAGACCATGATTTTCAGTACCTTTTGTTCATAATCTTCTGGAAATATGGCTTTGCATCATTGTTTTACCCAAAATGACGAAGTTTTATACTAAATATGCCTGTTTTTAACAGCATTTTCCAAGTATATGGTGGAAAGTCCGTGGTAACATGCAAAAAACAGCGAAAAACCATGATTTTCAGTACTTATTGTTCTTAATCTGCTGGAAATATGGGTGTCGATCAATGTTTTCGTCAAAATACATTAGCTCTATTCTAAAAATACCTGTTTTTACCAACATTTCCCAAGTATATGGTGAAAAGGTCGGGGTATCCTGCAAAAAACAGCAAAAACCACGATTTACGGTACTTTTTGTTTTTAATCTGCTGGAGATATGGATTTCGATCATTATTTTCATCAAAATGAGGAAATTTTATGCTAAATATGCCTGTTTTTACTAATATTTCCCAAGTATATGGTGAAAAGTTCGTTGTATCCTGCAAAAAACCGCGAAAAACCATGATTATCAGTACTTTTTGTTCTTGAACTGTTGGAAATATGTATTTCCATCATTTTTTTCATGAAAATAGCTTAGGTCTATGCTAAAAATGCCTGTTTTTACCAATATTTTCCTAGTACATGGTGAAAAGTGCATGGTGTCCTACAAAAAACAGCGAAAAACCATGATTTTCGGTACTTTTAGTTCTTAATCAGCTGGAAATATGGATTTTGATCATTGTTTTCGTCAAAATAACTTAAGGTCCATGCTACAAATGCCTTTTTTTCCAATATTTTCATAGTATATGGTGAAAAGTGTGTGGTATCCTGCAAAAAACACCGGAAAATCATGATTTTCGGTACTTTGTGTTATTAATCTGCTTGAAATACGGATTGCGGTCATTGTTTTCGTCAAAATCACTTGGGGCTCTACTAGAAATGCATCTTGTTATCTATATTTTCCTAGTATATGGTGAAAAGTGCGTGATATCCTGCAAAAGACGCGAAAAACCATGATTTTCAGTACCTTTTGTTCATAATCTCCTGGAAATATGCATTTTGATCATTGTTTTCATCAAAATACATTAGCTCTAATCTAAAAATGCCTGTTTTTACCAACATTTAACAAGTATATGGTGAAAAGTGTGGGGTATCCTGCAAAAAACAGCGAAAAATCATGATGTTCGGTACTTTGTGTTATTAATCTGCTGGAAATATGGATTTAGATCATTGTTTTCGCCAAAATAACTTAGGTCTATACTAGAAATGCCTGTTTTATCAATATTTTCCTAGTACATGGCGAAAAGTGCGTGCTACAATGCCAAAAACAGCGGAAATCCATGATTTTCAGTACTTTTTGTTCTTAATGTGCTGGAAATATGGGTGCCGATCATTGTTTTCGTCAAAATACATTAGCTCTATTCTAAAAATGCCTGTTTTTACCAACATTTTCTAAGTATATTGTGACATGTGCGGGGTATCCTGCAAAAAACAGTGATAAATCAGGATGTTCGGTACTTTGTGTTATTAATCTGCTGGAAATATTGATTTAGATCATTGTTTTCGTCAAAATAACTTAGGTCTATGCCAAAATGTCTGTTTTACCAATATTTCCCAAGTATATGGTGATAAGTTTGTTTTATCCTGCAAAAAACCGCGAAAAACCATGATTATCATTCCTTTTTGTTCTTAACCTGTTGGAAATATGGATTTAGATCATTTTTTTCTTGAAAATAGCTTAGGTCCATGCTAAAAATGCCTGTTTTTACCAATATTTTCCTAATATATGGTGAAAAGTGTGTGGTATCCTGCAAAAAACAATCAAAAACCATGATTTTCAGTACTTTTTGGCCTTCATCTGCTGGAAATATGTATTTTGATCATTGTTTTCGTCAAAACGGCGGAGTTTTATGCTAAATATCGCTGTTTTTACCAATATTTTCGTAATATATGTTGAGAAGAACATGGTATCCTGCAAAAAACAGCGAAAAACCACGATTTACGGTACTTTTTGTTTTTAATGTGCTGGAAATATGGATTTCGATCATTATGTTCCTCAAAATGAGGAAGTTTTATGCTAAATATGGCTGATTTAACCAATATTTTCATAATATATCGTTCAAAATGCCTGTTTTTACCAATATTTTCCAAGTATATGGTGAAAAGTACGATGTATCCTGAAAAAAACAGCAAAAAACAATGATTTTCAGTACTTTTTCTACTTATTCTGCTGGATATATGGATTTCGATTATGGTTTTCGTCAAAATAACTTAGGTCTATGCTAAAAATACCGGTTTTCACCAACATATTCCTATTTTATTGTGAAAAGTGCGTGGTATCCTGCAAAGAACAGCGAGAAAAGATGATTTTCGGTTCTTTTTGTTCGTAATCTGGTGGAAATATGGATTTTGATCATTGTATGGACAAAATAACTTAGGTCTATACTAGAAATGCCTGTTTTTATCAATATTTTCCTAGTATATGGTAAAAGTGCGGGGTATCCTGCAGAAAACAGCGAAAAATCATGATGTTCGGTACTTTGTATTATTAATCTGCTGGAAATATGGATTTAGATCATTGTTTTCGTCAAAATAACTTAGGTCTATACTAGAAATGCCTGTTTTTATCAATATTTTCCTAGGATATCGTGAAAAGTTCATGCTACCCTGAAAAAACAGCGAAAAACCATTATTTTCGTACCTTTGGTTCTTTATCTCCTGGAAATATGGATTTGGATCATTGTTCTAATCAAAATGACGAAATTTTATGCTAAATATGCCGGTTTTAACAGTATTTTAAAAGAATATGGTGGAAAGTCCGTGGTAACCTGCAAAAAACAGCGAAAAACCATGGTTTTCTGTACTTGTTGTTCTTAATCTGCTGGAAATATGGATTTCGATCATTATTTTCATCAAAATGCGGAAATTTTATGCTACATATGCCTGTTTTTACCAATATTTCCCAAGTATATGGTGAAAAGTTCGTTGTATCCTGCAAAAAACCGCGAAAAACCATGATTATCAGTACTTTTTGTTCTTAATCTGTTGGAAATATGGATTTCAATCATTTTTTTCTTGAAACTGACTTAGGTCTATGCTAAAAATGCCTATTTTTACCAATATTTTCCTAGTATATGGTGAAAAGTTGGTGGTATCCTGCAAAAAACAGCGAAAAACCATGATTTTCGGTACTTTTTCTTCGTAATCTGCTGGAAATATGGATTTCGATCATTGTTTTAGTCAAAATAACTTAAGGTCCACGCTAAAAATGCCTTTTTTTCCAGTACATTGCTAGTATATGGTGAAAATTGCGACGAATCCTGCAAAAAACAGCGAAAAACCACGATTTACGGTACTTTTTGTTTTTAATCTGCTGGAAATATGAATTTCGATCATTCTTTTCGTATATATGGTGAAAAGTACGTTGTATCCTGCAAAGATCAGCGAAAAACCGTGATTTTCAGTACATTTTGTTCTTAATCTGCTGGAAATATGGTTTCCGGTCATTCTTTTCGTCAAAACGACTAAGGTCTATGCTATAAATGGCTGTTCTTACCAATATCTTCCTATTATATGGTGAAAAGTGCGTGGTATCCTGCAAAGAACAGCGAAAAACCATGATTTTCGGTACTTTTTGTTCCTAATGTGCTGGAAATATGGGTGTCGATCATTGTTTTCATCAAAATACATTAGCTCTATGTTAAAAATGCCTGTTTTTACCAACAATTTCCTAGTATATGGTGAAAAGTGTGTGGTATCCTGCAAAAAACCGCAAAAAACCATGATTTTCAGTACTTTTTGTTCTTAATCTACTGGAAATATGGATTTCGATCATTTTTTTCTTGAAAATAGCTTAGGTCTATGCCAAAAATGCCTGTTTCTAACAATATTTTCCTAGAATATGGTGAAAAGTGCGGGGTATCCTGCAAAAAACAGCGAAAAATCATGATTATCGGTACTTTTTGTTATTAATCTGCTGGAAATACGGATTGCGGTCATTGTTTTCGTCAAAATCACTTGGGGCTGTACTAGAAATGCCTGTTGTTATCAATATTTTCCTAGTATATGGTGAAAAGTGCGTGATATCCTGCAAAAACAGCGAGAGACCATGATTTTCAGTACCTTTTGTTCACAATCTCCTGGAAATATGGTTTTGCATCATTGTTTTACCCAAAATGACGAAGTTTTATGCTAAATATGCCTGTTTTTAACAGCATTTTCCAAGTATATGGTGGAAAGTCCGTGGTAACCTGCAAAAAACAGCGAAAAACCATGATTTTCAATACTTATTGTTCTTAATCTGCTGGAAATATGGATTTTGATCATTGTTTTCGTCAAAATAACTTAGGTCTATGCTAAAAATGCCTGTTTTTACCAACATTTTCTTAGTATATCGTGACTAGTGTGTGGTATCCTGCCAAAAACAGGTAAACGCCATGATTTTCAGTACTTTTTGTTCTTAATGTGCTGGAAATATGGGTGTCGATCATTGTTTTCGTCAAAATACATTAGCTCTATTCTAAAAATTCCTGTTTTTACCAACATTTTCTAAGTATATTGTGAACAGTGCGGGGTATCCTGCAAAAAACAGCGATAAATCAGGATGTTCGGTACTTTGTGTTATTAATCTGCTGGAAATATGGATTTAGATCATTGTTTTCGTCAAAATAACTTAGGTCTATGCCATAATGTCTGTTTTACCAATATTTCCCAAGTATATGGTGAAAAGTTCGTTGTATCCTGCAAAAAACCGCGAAAAACCATGATTATCATTCCTTTTTGTTCTTAATCTGTTGGAAATATGGATTTAGATCATTTTTTTCTTGAAAATAGCTTAGGTCTATGCTAAAAATACCTGTTTTTACCAATACTTTCCTAATATATGGTGAAAAGTGTGTGGTATCCTGCAAAAAACAACCAAAAATCATGATTTTCAGTACTTTTTGTCCTTAATCTGCTGGAAATATGGATTTTGATCATCGTTTTTGTCAAAACGACGAAGTTTTATGCTAAATATCGCTGTTTTTACTAATATTTTCCTAATATATGTTGAGAAGAACGTGGTATCGTGCAAAAAACAACGAAAAACCACGATTTACGGTACTTTTTGTTTTTAATCTGCTGGAAATATGAATTCCGATCATTCTTTTCGTATATATGGTGAAAAGTACGTTGTATCCTGCAAAAATCAGCGAAATACCGTAATTTTCAGTACATTTTGTTCTTAATCTGCTGGAAATATGGTTTTCGGTCATTGTTTTCGTCAAAACGACTAAGGTCTATGCTAAAAATGGCTGTTTTTACCAATATCTTCCTATTATATGGTGAAAAGTGCGTGGTATCCTGCAAAGAACAGCGAAAAACCATGATTTTCGGTACTTTTTGTTCTTAATGTGCTGGAAATATGGGTGTCGATCATTGTTTTCATCAAAATACATTAGCTCTATGTTAAAAATGCCTATTTTTACAAACATTTTCCTAGTATGTCGTGACAAGTGTGTGGTATCCTGCCAAAAACAGCGAAAAACCATGATTTTCAGTACTTTTTGTTCTTAATCTTCTGGAAATATGGATTTCGATCATTTTTTTCTTGAAAATAGCTTAGGTCTATGCTAAAAATGCCTGTTTCTAACAATATTTTCCTAGTATATGGTGAAAAGTGCGGGGTATCCTGCCAAAAACAGCGAAACACCATGATTTTCAGTACTTTTTGTTCTTAATGTGCTGGAAATATGGATTTCGATAATTTTTTCGTGAAAATAACTTAGGCATATGCTAAAAATGCCTGTTTCTACCATTATTTTCCTAGTATATGGCGAAAAGTGCGTGGTACCCTGCAAAAAACAGCGAAAAACCATGATTTTCGGTACTTTAAGTTCTTAATCTGCTGGAAATATGGATTTCGATCATTGTTTTCGTCAAAATAACTTAAGGTCCATGCTCAAAAGGCCTTTTTTTCCAATACATTGCTAGTATATGGTGAAAAGTGTGTGGTATCAAGCAAGAAACAGCGAAAAACCTTGATTTTCTGTACTTCTTGTTGTTAATCTACTGGGAATAAGGATTTGGAATATTGTTTTCCTCAAGATGAGGAAGTTTAATGCTAAATACGGCTGTTTTTACCAATATTTTCATAATATATGGTTAAAAATGCTTTTTTTACCAATATTTTCCAAGTCTATGTTTAAAAGTTCGTGGTATCCTGAAAAAAAGAGCGTAAAATTTACAGTACTTTTTGTTCATAATCTGCTGGAAATATTGATGTGGATCATTGCCTTCGTCAAAATAACTTAGGTCTATGTTAAACATGCCTGTTTTTACCAATATTTCACAAGTATATGGTGAAAATTTCGTTGTATCCTGCAAAAAAAAGCGAAAAACCATGATTTTCAGTACTTTTTGTTCTTAATCTGCTGGAAATATGGATTTCGATCATTATTTTCGTGAAAATAACTTAGGTCTGTGCTAATAATGCCTGTTCTTTTCAATATTTTCATAGTATACTTTGTAAAGTGCGGGCTATCCTGCAAAAAACAGCGTAAAATCATGATTTTCGGTACTTTTTGTTATTAATCTGCTGGAAATACGGATTGCGGTCATTGTTTTCGTCAAAATCACTTTGGACTATACGAGAAATGCCTGTTATCAATATTTTCCTAGTATATGGTAAAACGTGCGTGGTATCCTGCAAAAAACAGCGTAAAACCATGATTTTCAGTACCTTTTCTTCATAATCTCCTGGAAATATGGTTTTGCATCATTGTTTTGCTCAAAATGACGAAGTTTTATGCTAAATATGCGTGTTTAAAACAGTATTTTCCACGTATATGTGGGAAAGTCCGTGGTAACCTGCAAAAAACACAGAAAAACCATGATATTCAGTACTCTTTGTTCTTAATCTGCTGGAAATATGGATTTCGATCATTTTTTCGTGAAAATAACTTAGGTCCATGCTAAAAATGCCTTTTTTTCCAATACATTGCTAGTGCATGGTGAAATGTGCGTGGTATCCTGCAAAAAAACAGCGAAAAACCATGATTATCAGTACTTTTTGTTCTTAATCTGTTGGAAATATGGATTTCGATCATTTTTTTCTTGAAAATAGCTTAAGTCTATGCTAAAAATGCCTGTTTTTACCAATATTTTCCTAGTATATGGTGAAAAGTGGTTCGTATCTTGCAAAAAATAGCGAGAAACCTTGATTTTCTGTACTTTTTCTTCGTAATCTGCTGGAAATATGGATTTCAATCATTTTTTTCTTGAAAATAGCTTAGGTCTATGCTAAAAATGCCTGTTTCTAACAATATTTTCCTAGTATATGGTGAAAAGTGCGGGGTATCCTGCAAAAAACAGCGAAAAACCATGATTTTCAGTACTTTTTGTTCTTAATCTGCTGGAAATATGGACGTGGGTCATTGTTTTCGTCAAAATAACTTAGGTCTATGCTAAAAATGCTTGTTCTTAACAATATTTTCCTAGGATATGGTGAAAAGTCCGTGGTAACCTGAAAAAAAGAGCAAAAAACCATGATTTTCAGTACTTTTTGTTCTTAATCTGCTGGAAATACGGATTGCGGTCATTGTTTTCGTCAAAATCACTTTGGACTATACGAGAAATGCCTGTTGTTATCAATATTTTCCTAGTATATGGTGAAACGTGCGTGGTATCCTGCAAAAAACAGCGTAAAACCATGATTTTCAGTACCTTTTCTTCATAATCTCCTGGAAATATGGTTTTGCATCATTGTTTTGCTCAAAATGACGAAGTTTTATGCTAAATATGCGTGTTTAAAACAGTATTTTCCACGTATATGTGGGAAAGTCCGTGGTAACCTGCAAAAAACAGAGAAAAACCATGATATTCAGTACTCTTTGTTCTTATCTGCTGGAAATGTGGATTTCGATCATTTTTTCGTGAAAATAACTTAGGTCCATGCTAAAAATGCCTTTTTTTCCAATACATTGCTAGTGTATGGTGAAAAGTGCGTGGTATCCTGCAAAAAAACAGCGAGAAACCATGATTTTCTGTACTTTTTCTTCGTTATCTGCTGGAAATATGGATTTAGATCATTTTTTTCTTGAAAATAGCTTAGGTCTATGCTAAAAATGCCTGTTTCTAACAATATTTTCCTAGTATATGGTGAAAAGTGCGGGGTATCCTGCAAAAAACAGCGAAAAACCATGGTTTTCAGTACTTTTTGTTCTTAATCTGCCGGAAATATGGATTTTGATAATTTTTTTCCTGAAAATAACTTAGGTCTTTGCTAAAAATGCCTGTTTCTACCATTATTTTCCAAGTATATGGTGGAAAGTCCGTGGTAACCTGAAAAAAAGAGCGAAAAACCATGATTTTCAGTATTTTTGTTCTTAATCTGCTGGAAATATGGACTTGGGTCATTGTTTTCGTCAAAATAACTTAGGTCTATGCTAAAAATGCTTGTTCTTAACAATATTTTCCTAGGATATGGTGAAAAGTGCGGGGTATCCTGCAAAAAACAGCGAAAAATCATGATTTTCGGTACTTTTTGTTATTAATCTGCTGGAAATATGGATTTTGATCATTGTTTTCGTCAAAATAACTTAGGTCTATGCCAAACATACCTGTTTCTACCAATATTTCCCAAGTATATGGTGAAAAGTTCCTTGTATCCTGCACAAAACAGCGAAAAATCATGATTTTCGGTGCTTTTTCTTCGCAATCTGCTGGAAATATGGTTTCCGATCATTGTTTTCGTTAGAATAACTTAGGTCCATGCTAAAAATGCCTATTTTTCCAATACGTTGCTAGTGTATGGTGAAAAGTGCGTGGTATCCTGCAAAAAACAGCGAAAAACCATGATTTTCGGTACCTATAGTTCTTAATCAGCTGGAAATATGGATTTCAATCATTGTTTTCGTCAAAATAACTTGAGGTCCATGCTAAAAATGCCTTTTTTTCCAATAGATTGCTAGTGTATGGTGAAAAGATGGCGGTATCCTGCAAAAAACAGCGAAAAACCATGATTTTCAGTACTTTTTGTTCTTAATCTGCTGGAAATATGGATTTCGATCATTTTTTTCGTGAAAATAACTTAGGTCCATGCTAAAAATGCCTTTTTTCCAATTTATTGCTAGTATATGGTGAAAAATGCGTGGTATCCTGCAAAAAACAGCGAAAAACCATGATTACCATTACTTCTTGTTCTTAAACTGCTGGGAATATGGATTTGGAATATTCTTTTCCTCAAAATGAGGAAGTTTTAAGCTAAATATGCCAATTTTTACCAATATTTTCATAATATATGGTTAAAAATGTCTGTTTTTACAAACATTTTCCTAGTATATGGTGAAAAGTGCGAGGTATCCTGCAAAAAACAGCGAAAAATCATGATTTTCGGTACTTTTTGTTATTCATCTTCTGGAAATATGGATTTCGGTCATTGTATTGGTCAAAATAACTTAGGTCCATGCTAAAAATACATGTTTTTTCCAACACGTTCCTAGTATATGGTGAAAAGTGCGTGGTATCCTGCAAAAAAAAGCGAAAAACCATGATTTTCAGTACTTATTGTTCTTAATCGGCTGGGAATAAGGATTTGGAATATTGTCAAATTGAGGGTGTTTAATGCTAAATATGGCTGTTTTTACCATTATTTTCATAATATATGGTTAAAAATGCCTGTTTTTACCAATATTTTCCAAGTATATGGTGAAAAGTACGAAGTATCCTGAAAAAAACAGCGAAAAACATTGATTTTCTGTACTTATTATTCTTAATCTGCTGGGAATAAGGGTGTGGAATATTGTCAAAATGAGGAAGTTTAATGCTAAATATGGCTGTTTTTACCATTATTTTCATAATATATGGTTACAAATGCCTGTTTTTACCAATATTTTCCAAGTATAGGGTGAAAAGTACGATGTGTCCCGAAAATAACAGCGAAAAACCATGATTTTCAGTACTTATTGTTCTTAATCTGCTGGAAATATGGATTTCGATCATTGTTTTCGTCAAAATAACTTAGACCTATGCTAAAAATGCCGGTTTTCACCAATATATTCCTATTTTATTGTGAAATGTGCGGGGTATCCTGCAAAGAACATCGAAAAACCATGATTTACAGTACTTTTTGTTCATAATCTGCTGGAAATATTGATGTGGATCATTGCCTTCGTCAAAATAACATAGGTGTATGCTAAACATGCCCGTTTTTACCAATATTTCACAAGTATATGGTGAAAATTTCGTTGTATCCTGCAAAAAAAAGCGAAAAACCATGATTTTCACTACTTTTTGTTCTTAATCTGCCGGAAATATGGATTTCGATAATTTTTTTCCTGAAAATAACTTAGGTCTATGCTAAAAATGCCTGTTTCTACCATTATTTTCCAAGTATATGGTGGAAAGTCCGTGGTAACCTGAGATAAAGGGCGAAAAACCATGATTTTCAGTACTTTTTGTTCTTAATCTGCTGGAAATATGGACTTGGGTCATTGTTTTCGTCAAAATAACTTAGGTTTATGCTAAAAATGCTTGTTTTTAACTATATTTTCCTAGTATATGGTGAAAAGTGCGGGGTATTCTGCAAAAAACAGCGAAAAATCATGATTTTCGATACTTTTTGTTATTAATCTGCTGGAAATACGGATTGCGGTCATTCTTTTTGTCAAAATCACTTGGGGTTATACTAGAAATGCCTGTTGTTATCAATATTTTCCTAGTATATGGTGAAAAGTGCGTGATATCCTGCTAAAAACAGCGAAAAACCATGATTTTCAGTAACTTTTGTTCATAATCTCCTGGAAATATGGGTTTGCATCATCGTTTTACTACAAAGAGCCGAACTTTTATGCTAAATATGCCTGTTTTTAAAAGCATTTTCCAAGTATATGGTGGAAAGTCCGTGGTAACCTGCTAAAAACAGAGAAAAACCTTGATTTTCAGTACTTTTTGTTCTTAAACTGCTGGAAATATGAATTTTGATCATTGTTTTCGTCAAAATAACTTAGGTCTATGCCAAACATACCTGTTTTTACCAATATTTCCCAAGTATATGGGGAAAAGTTCGTTGTATCCTGCAAAAAACAGCAAAAATCATGATTTTCGGTACTTTTTCTTCGCAATCTGCTGGAAATATGATTTCCGATCATTGTTTCGTGAAAATAACTTAGGTCCATGCTAAAAATGCCTGTTTTTTCCAACACGTTTCTAGTATATGGTGAAAATTGCGTGGTATCCTGCAAAAAACAGCGGAAAACATTGATTTTCTGTACTTATTATTCTTAAAATGCTGGGAATAAGGATTTGGAATATTGTCAAAATGAGGAAGTTTAATGCTAAATAAGGCTGCTTTTACCATTATTTTCATTATATGGTTACAAATGCCTGTTTTTACCAATATTTTCCAAGTATAGGGTGAAAAGTACAGCGAAAAACAATGATTTTCAGTACTATTTGTACTTATTCTGCTGGAAATATGGATTTCGATCATTGTTTTCGTCAAAATAACTTAGGCCTATGCTAAAAATGCTGGTTTTCACCAATATATTCCTATTTTATTGTGAAATGTGCGGGGTATCCTGCAAAGAACATCGAAAAACCATGATTTACAGTACTTTTTGTTCATAATCTGCTGGAAATATTGATGTGGATCATTGCCTTTGTCAAAATAACTTAGGTCTATGCTAAACATGCCTGTTTTTACCAATATTTCACAAGTATATGGTGAAAATTTCGTTGTATCCTGTAATAAAAAGCGAAAAACCATGATTTTTAGTACTTTTTGTTCTTAATCTGCTGGAAATATGGATTTCGATCATTTTTTTCGTGAAAATAACTTAGGTCTACGCTAATAATGCCTGTTCTTTTCAATATTTTCATAGTATACGTTGTAAAGTGCGGGCTATCCTGCAAAAAACAGCGTAAAATCATGATTTTCGGTACTTTTTGTTATTAATCTACTGGAAATACGGATTGCAGTCATTGTTTTCGTCAAAATCACTTTGGACTATACGAGAAATGCCTGTTGTTATCAATATTTTCCTAGTATATGGTGAAACGTGCGTGGTATCCTGCAAAAAACAGCGTAAAACCATGATTTTCAGTACCTTTTCTTCATAATCTCCTGGAAATATGGTATTGCATCATTGTTTTGCTCAAAATGACGAAGTTTTATGCTAAATATGCGTGTTTAAAACAGTATATGTGGGGAAGTCCGTGGTAACCTGCAAAAAACAGAGAAAAACCATGATATTCAGTACTCTTTGTTCTTAATCTGCTGGAAATGTGGATTTCGATCATTTTTTCGTGAAAATAACTTATGATTTTCAGTACTTTTTGTTCTTAGCCTGCTGGAAATATGGATTTCGATCATTTTTTTCGTGAAAATAACTTAGGTCCATGTTAAAAATGCCTTTTTCTCCAATACATTGCTAGTGTATGGTGAAAAGTGCGTGGTATCCTGCAAAAAAAACAGCGAAAAACCATGATTATTAGTACTTTTTCTTCGGAATCTGCTGGAAATATGGATTTCGATCATTGTTTTCGTCAAAATAACTTAGGTCTATGCTAAAAATGCCTGTTTCTAACAATGTTTTCCTAGTATATGGTGAAAAGTGCGGGGTATCCTGCAAAAAACAGCGAAGAATCATGATTATCGATACTTTATGTTATTAATCTGCTGGAAATACGGATTGCGGTCATTGTTTTCGTCAAAATCACTTGGAGCTATACTAGAAATGCCTGTTGTTATCAATATTTTCCTAGTATATGGTGAAAAGTGCGTGATATCTTGCAAAAACAGCGAGAGACCATGATTTTCAGTACCTTTTGTTCATAATCTTCTGGAAATATGGTTTTGCATCATTGTTTTACCCAAAATGACGAAGTTTTATACTAAATATGCCTGTTTTTAACAGCATTTTCCAAGTATATGGTGGAAAGTCCGTGGTAACATGCAAAAAACAGCGAAAAACCATGATTTTCAGTACTTATTGTTCTTAATCTGCTGGAAATATGGGTGTCGATCAATGTTTTCGTCAAAATACATTAGCTCTATTCTAAAAATACCTGTTTTTACCAACATTTCCCAAGTATATGGTGAAAAGGTCGGGGTATCCTGCAAAAAACAGCAAAAACCACGATTTACGGTACTTTTTGTTTTTAATCTGCTGGAGATATGGATTTCGATCATTATTTTCATCAAAATGAGGAAATTTTATGCTAAATATGCCTGTTTTTACTAATATTTCCCAAGTATATGGTGAAAAGTTCGTTGTATCCTGCAAAAAACCGCGAAAAACCATGATTATCAGTACTTTTTGTTCTTGAACTGTTGGAAATATGTATTTCCATCATTTTTTTCATGAAAATAGCTTAGGTCTATGCTAAAAATGCCTGTTTTTACCAATATTTTCCTAGTATATGGTGAAAAGTGCATGGTGTCCTACAAAAAACAGCGAAAAACCATGATTTTCGGTACTTTTAGTTCTTAATCAGCTGGAAATATGGATTTCGATCATTGTTTTCGTCAAAATAACTTAAGGTCCATGCTCAAAAGGCCTTTTTTTCCAATACATTGCTAGTATATGGTGAAAAGTGTGTGGTATCAAGCAAGAAACAGCGAAAAACCTTGATTTTCTGTACTTCTTGTTGTTAATCTACTGGGAATAAGGATTTGGAATATTGTTTTCCTCAAGATGAGGAAGTTTAATGCTAAATATGGCTGTTTTTACCAATATTTTCATAATATATGGTTAAAAATGCTTTTTTTACCAATATTTTCCAAGTCTATGTTTAAAAGTTCGTGGTATCCTGAAAAAATAGCGTAAAATTTACAGTACTTTTTGTTCATAATCTGCTGGAAATATTGATGTGGATCATTGCCTTCGTCAAAATAACTTAGGTCTATGTTAAACATGCCTGTTTTTACCAATATTTCACAAGTATATGGTGAAAATTTCGTTGTATCCTGCAAAAAAAAGCGAAAAACCATGATTTTCAGTACTTTTTGTTCTTAATCTGCTGGAAATATGGATTTCGATCATTTTTTTCGTGAAAATAACTTAGGTCTGTGCTAATAATGCCTGTTCTTTTCAATATTTTCATAGTATACTTTGTAAAGTGCGGGCTATCCTGCAAAAAACAGCGTAAAATCATGATTTTCGGTACTTTTTGTTATTAATCTGCTGGAAATACGGATTGCGGTCATTGTTTTCGTCAAAATCACTTTGGACTATACGAGAAATGCCTGTTATCAATATTTTCCTAGTATATGGTAAAACGTGCGTGGTATCCTGCAAAAAACAGCGTAAAACCATGATTTTCAGTACCTTTTCTTCATAATCTCCTGGAAATATGGTTTTGCATCATTGTTTTGCTCAAAATGACGAAGTTTTATGCTAAATATGCGTGTTTAAAACAGTATTTTCCACGTATATGTGGGAAAGTCCGTGGTAACCTGCAAAAAACACAGAAAAACCATGATATTCAGTACTCTTTGTTCTTAATCTGCTGGAAATGTGGATTTCGATTATTTTTTCGTGAAAATAACTTAGGTCCATGCTAAAAATGCCTTTTTTTCCAATACATTGCTAGTGTATGGTGAAAAGTGCGTGGTATCCTGCAAAAACAGCGAGAGACCATGATTTTCAGTACCTTTTGTTCATAATCTTCTGGAAATATGGTTTTGCATCATTGTTTTACCCAAAATGACGAAGTTTTATACTAAATATGCCTGTTTTTAACAGCATTTTCCAAGTATATGGTGGAAAGTCCGTGGTAACATGCAAAAAACAGCGAAAAACCATGATTTTCAGTACTTATTGTTCTTAATCTGCTGGAAATATGGGTGTCGATCAATGTTTTCGTCAAAATACATTAGCTCTATTCTAAAAATACCTGTTTTTACCAACATTTCCCAAGTATATGGTGAAAAGGTCGGGGTATCCTGCAAAAAACAGCAAAAACCACGATTTACGGTACTTTTTGTTTTTAATCTGCTGGAGATATGGATTTCGATCATTATTTTCATCAAAATGAGGAAATTTTATGCTAAATATGCCTGTTTTTACTAATATTTCCCAAGTATATGGTGAAAAGTTCGTTGTATCCTGCAAAAAACCGCGAAAAACCATGATTATCAGTACTTTTTGTTCTTGAACTGTTGGAAATATGTATTTCCATCATTTTTTCATGAAAATAGCTTAGGTCTATGCTAAAAATGCCTGTTTTTACCAATATTTTCCTAGTATATGGTGAAAAGTGCATGGTGTCCTACAAAAAACAGCGAAAAACCATGATTTTCGGTACTTTTAGTTCTTAATCAGCTGGAAATATGGATTTCGATCATTGTTTTCGTCAAAATAACTTAAGGTCCATGCTCAAAAGGCCTTTTTTTCCAATACATTGCTAGTATATGGTGAAAAGTGTGTGGTATCAAGCAAGAAACAGCGAAAAACCTTGATTTTCTGTACTTCTTGTTGTTAATCTACTGGGAATAAGGATTTGGAATATTGTTTTCCTCAAGATGAGGAAGTTTAATGCTAAATATGGCTGTTTTTACCAATATTTTCATAATATATGGTTAAAAATGCTTTTTTTACCAATATTTTCCAAGTCTATGTTTAAAAGTTCGTGGTATCCTGAAAAAAAGAGCGTAAAATTTACAGTACTTTTTGTTCATAATCTGCTGGAAATATTGATGTGGATCATTGCCTTCGTCAAAATAACTTAGGTCTATGTTAAACATGCCTGTTTTTACCAATATTTCACAAGTATATGGTGAAAATTTCGTTGGATCCTCCAAAAAAAAGCGAAAAACCATGATTTTCAGTACTTTTTGTTCTTAATCTGCTGGAAATATGGATTTCGATCATTTTTTTCGTGAAAATAACTTAGGTCTGTGCTAATAATGCCTGTTCTTTTCAATATTTTCATAGTATACTTTGTAAAGTGCGGGCTATCCTGCAAAAAACAGCGTAAAATCATGATTTTCGGTACTTTTTGTTATTAATCTGCTGGAAATACGGATTGCGGTCATTGTTTTCGTCAAAATCACTTTGGACTATACGAGAAATGCCTGTTATCAATATTTTCCTAGTATATGGTAAAACGTGCGTGGTATCCTGCAAAAAACAGCGTAAAACCATGATTTTCAGTACCTTTTCTTCATAATCTCCTGGAAATATGGTTTTGCATCATTGTTTTGCTCAAAATGACGAAGTTTTATGCTAAATATGCGTGTTTAAAACAGTATTTTCCACGTATATGTGGGAAAGTCCGCGGTAACCTGCAAAAACACAAAAAAACCATGATATTCAGTACTCTTTGTTCTTAATCTGCTGGAAATGTGGATTTCGATTATTTTTTCGTGAAAATAACTTAGGTCCATGCTAAAAATGCCTTTTTTTCCAATACATTGCTAGTGTATGGTGAAAAGTGCGTGGTATCCTGCAAAAAAACAGCGAAAAACCATGATTATCAGTACTTTTTGTTCTTAATCTGTTGGAAATATGGATTTCGATCATTTTTTTCTTGAAAATAGCTTAAGTCTATGCTAAAAATGCCTGTTTTTACCAATATTTTCCTAGTATATGGTGAAAAGTGGTTCGTATCTTGCAAAAAATAGCGAGAAACCTTGATTTTCTGTACTTTTTCTTCGTAATCTGCTGGAAATATGGATTTCGATCATTTTTTTCTTGAAAATAGCTTAGGTCTATGCTAAAAATGCCTGTTTCTAACAATATTTTCCTAGTATATGGTGAAAAGTGCGGGGTATCCTGCAAAAAACAGCGAAAAACCATGATTTTCAGTACTTTTTGTTCTTAATCTGCTGGAAATATGGACTTGGGTCATTGTTTTCGTCAAAATAACTTAGGTCTATGCTAAAAATGCTTGTTCTTAACAATATTTTCCTAGGATATGGTGAAAAGTCCGTGGTAACCTGAAAAAAAGAGCAAAAAACCATGATTTTCGGTACTTTTTGTTATTAATCTGCTGGAAATACGGATTGCGGTCATTCTTTTTGTCAAAATCACTTGGGGTTATACTAGAAATGCCTGTTGTTATCAATATTTTCCTAGTATATGGTGAAAAGTGCGTGATATCCTGCAAAAAACAGCGAAAAACCATGATTTTCAATAACTTTTGTTCATAATCGCCTGGAAATATGGATTTGCATCATCGTTTTACTATAAAAGGCCGAACTTTTATGCTAAATATGCCTGTTTTTAACAGCATTTTCCAAGCATATGGTGGAAAGACCGTGGTAACCTGCTAAAAACAGAGAAAAACTTTGATTTTCAGTACTTTTTGTTCTTAATCTGCTGGAAATATGGATTTTGATCATTGTTTTCGTCAAAATAACTTAGGTCTATGCCAAACATACCTGTTTTTACCAATATTTCCCAAGTATATGGTGAAAAGTTCCTTGTATCCTTCACAAAACAGCGAAAAATCATGATTTTCGGTGCTTTTTCTTCGCAATCTGCTGGAAATATGGTTTCCGATCATTGTTTTCGTTAGAATAACTTAGGTCCATGCTAAAAATGCCTATTTTTCCAATACGTTGCTAGTGTATGGTGAAAAGTGCGTGGTATCCTGCAAAAAACAGCGAAAAACCATGATTTTCGGTACCTATAGTTCTTAATCAGCTGGAAATATGGATTTCAATCATTGTTTTCGTCAAAATAACTTGAGGTCCATGCTAAAAATGCCTTTTTTTCCAATAGATTGCTAGTGTATGGTGAAAAGATGGCGGTATCCTGCAAAAAACAGCGAAAAACCATGATTTTCAGTACTTTTTGTTCTTAATCTGCTGGAAATATGGATTTCGATCATTTTTTTCGTGAAAATAACTTAGGTCCATGCTAAAAATGCCTTTTTTCCAATACATTGCTAGTATATGGTGAAAAATGCGTGGTATCCTGCAAAAAACAGCGAAAAACCATGATTACCATTACTTCTTGTTCTTAAACTGCTGGGAATATGGATTTGGATTATTCTTTTCCTCAAAATGAGGAAGTTTTAAGCTAAATATGCCAATTTTTACCAATATTTTCATAATATATGGTTAAAAATGTCTGTTTTTACAAACATTTTCCTAGTATATGGTGAAAAGTGCGAGGTATCCTGCAAAAAACAGCGAAAAATCATGATTTTCGGTACTTTTTGTTATTCATCTGCTGGAAATATGGATTTCGATCATTGTATTCGTCAAAATAACTTAGGTCTATACTAGAAATGCCTGTTTTTATCAACATTTTCCTAGTATATGATGAAAAGTGCGTGCTATCCTGCAAAAAACAGCGAAAAACCATGATTTTCAGTACCTTTTGCTCTTAATCTCCTGGAAATATGGATTTCGATTATTGTTTTCGTCAAAATAACTTAGGTCTATGCCAAAATGTCTGTTTTATCAGTATTTCACAAGTATATGGTGAAAAGTTCGTTGTATCCTGCAAATACAGCGAATAACCATGATTTTCGGTACTTTTTGTTCATAATGTGCCGGAAATATGTGTGTCGATCATTGTTTTCGTCAAAATACATTAGCTCTATACAAAAAATGCCTGTTTTTACCAACATTATCCAAGTATATGGTTAAAGGTACGTTGTATCATGAAAGAGACAGCGAAAAACCATGATTGTCTGTACTTTTTGTTCTTAATCTGCTGGAAATATGGATTTCGGTCATTGTATTGGTCAAAATAACTTAGGTCCATGCTAAAAATACCTGTTTTTTCCAACACGTTCCTAGTATATGGTGAAAAGTGCGTGGTATCCTGCAAAAAACAGCGGAAAACATTGATTTTCTGTACTTATTGTTCTTAATCGGCTGGGAATAAGGATTTGGAATATTGTCAAATTGAGGGTGTTTAATGCTAAATATGGCTGTTTTCACCATTATTTTCATAATATATGGTTAAAAATGCCTGTTTTTACCAATATTTTCCAAGTATATGGTGAAAAGTACGAAGTATCCTGAAAAAAACAGCGAAAAACATTGATTTTCTGTACTTATTATTCTTAATCTGCTGGGAATAAGGGTGTGGAATATTGTCAAAATGAGGAAGTTTAATGCTAAATATGGCTGTTTTTACCATTATTTTCATAATATATGGTTACAAATGCCTGTTTTTACCAATATTTTCCAAGTATAGGGTGAAAAGTACGATGTGTCCCGAAAATAACAGCGAAAAACCATGATTTTCAGTACTTATTGTTCTTAATCTGCTGGAAATATGGATTTCGATCATTGTTTTCGTCAAAATAACTTAGACCTATGCTAAAAATGCCGGTTTTCACCAATATATTCCTATTTTATTGTGAAATGTGCGGGGTATCCTGCAAAGAACATCGAAAAACCATGATTTACAGTACTTTTTGTTCATAATCTGCTGGAAATATTGATGTGGATCATTGCCTTCGTCAAAATAACATAGGTGTATGCTAAACATGCCCGTTTTTACCAATATTTCACAAGTATATGGTGAAAATTTCGTTGTATCCTGCAAAAAAAAGCGAAAAACCATGATTTTCACTACTTTTTGTTCTTAATCTGCCGGAAATATGGATTTCGATAATTTTTTTCCTGAAAATAACTTAGGTCTACGCTAATAATGCCTGTTCTTTTCAATATTTTCATAGTATACGTTGTAAAGTGCGGGCTATCCTGCAAAAAACAGCGTAAAATCATGATTTTCGGTACTTTTTGTTATTAATCTACTGGAAATACGGATTGCAGTCATTGTTTTCGTCAAAATCACTTTGGACTATACGAGAAATGCCTGTTGTTATCAATATTTTCCTAGTATATGGTGAAACGTGCGTGGTATCCTGCAAAAAACAGCGTAAAACCATGATTTTCAGTACCTTTTCTTCATAATCTCCTGGAAATATGGTATTGCATCATTGTTTTGCTCAAAATGACGAAGTTTTATGCTAAATATGCGTGTTTAAAACAGTATTTTCCACGTATATGTGGGGAAGTCCGTGGTAACCTGCAAAAAACAGAGAAAAACCATGATATTCAGTACTCTTTGTTCTTAATCTGCTGGAAATGTGGATTTCAATCATTTTTTCGTGAAAATAACTTATGATTTTCAGTACTTTTTGTTCTTAGCCTGCTGGAAATATGGATTTCGTTAATTTTTTTCGTGAAAATAACTTAGGTCCATGCTAAAAATGCCTTTTTCTCCAATACATTGCTAGTGTATGGTGAAAATTGCGTGGTATCCTGCAAAAAAAACAGCGAAAAACCATGATTATCAGTACTTTTTCTTCGGAATCTGCTGGAAATATGGATTTCGATCACTGTTTTCGTCAAAATAACTTAGGTCTATGCTAAAAATGCCTGTTTCTAACAATGTTTTCCTAGTATATGGTGAAAAGTGCGGGGTATCCTGCAAAAAACAGCGAAGAATCATGATTATCGATACTTTATGTTATTAATCTGCTGGAAATACGGATTGCGGTCATTGTTTTCGTCAAAATCACTTGGAGCTATACTAGAAATGCCTGTTGTTATCAATATTTTCCTAGTATATGGTGAAAAGTGCGTGATATCCTGCAAAAACAGCGAGAGACCATGATTTTCAGTACCTTTTGTTCATAATCTTCTGGAAATATGGTTTTGCATCATTGTTTTACCCAAAATGACGAAGTTTTATACTAAATATGCCTGTTTTTAACAGCATTTTCCAAGTATATGGTGGAAAGTCCGTGGTAACATGCAAAAAACAGCGAAAAACCATGATTTTCAGTACTTATTGTTCTTAATCTGCTGGAAATATGGGTGTCGATCAATGTTTTCGTCAAAATACATTAGCCCTATTCTAAAAATACCTGTTTTTACCAACATTTCCCAAGTATATGGTGAAAAGGTCGGGGTATCCTGCAAAAAACAGCAAAAACCACGATTTACGGTACTTTTTGTTTTTAATCTGCTGGAGATATGGATTTCGATCATTATTTTCATCAAAATGAGGAAATTTTATGCTAAATATGCCTGTTTTTACTAATATTTCCCAAGTATATGGTGAAAAGTTCGTTGTATCCTGCAAAAAACCGCGAAAAACCATGATTATCAGTACTTTTTGTTCTTGAACTGTTGGAAATATGTATTTCCATCATTTTTTTCATGAAAATAGCTTAGGTCTATGCTAAAAATGCCTGTTTTTACCAATATTTTCCTAGTATATGGTGAAAAGTGCATGGTGTCCTACAAAAAACAGCGAAAAACCATGATTTTCGGTACTTTTATTTCTTAATCAGCTGGAAATATGGATTGTGATCATTGTTTTCGTCAAAATAACTTAAGGTCCATGCTACAAATGCCTTTTTTTCCAATATTTTCATAGTATATGGTGAAAAGTGTGTGGTATCCTGCAAAAAATACCGAAAAATCATGATTTTCGGTACTTTTTGTTATTAATCTGCTGGAAATACGGATTGCGGTCATTGTTTTCGTCAAAATCACTTGGGACTCTACTAGAAATGCATCTTGTTATCTATATTTTCCTAGTATATGGTGAAAAGTGCGTGATATCCTGCAAATGACGCGAAAAACCATGATTTTCAGTACCTTTTGTTCATAATCTCCTGGAAATATGGTTTTGCATCATTGTTTTACTCAAAATGACGAAGTTTTATGCTAAATATGCCTGTTTTTAACAGCATTTTCCAAGTATATGGTGTAAAGTCCGTGGTAACCAGCAAAAAACAGCGAAAAACCATGATTTTCAGTACTTTTTGTTCTTAATCTGCTGGAAATATGCATTTTGATCATTGTTTTCATCAAAATACATTAGCTCTAATCTAAAAATGCCTGTTTTTACCAACATTTAACAAGTATATGGTGAAAAGTGTGGGGTATCCTGCAAAAAACAGCGAAAAATCATGATGTTCGGTACTTTGTGTTATTAATCTGCTGGAAATATGGATTTAGATCATTCTTTTCGCCAAAATAACTTAGGTCTATACTAGAAATGCCTGTTTTATCAATATTTTCCTAGTACATGGCGAAAAGTGCGTGCTACAATGCCAAAAACAGCGGAAATCCATGATTTTCAGTACTTTTTGTTCTTAATGTGCTGGAAATATGGGTGCCGATCATTGTTTTCGTCAAAATACATTAGCTCTATTCTAAAAATGCCTGTTTTTACCAACATTTTCTAAGTATATTGTGACATGTGCGGGGTATCCCGCAAAAAACAGTGATAAATCAGGATGTTCGGTACTTTGTGTTATTAATCTGCTGGAAATATTGATTTAGATCATTGTTTTCGTCAAAATAACTTAGGTCTATGCCAAAATGTCTGTTTTACCAATATTTCCCAAGTATATGGTGATAAGTTTGTTGTATCCTGCAAAAAACCGCGAAAAACCATGATTATCATTCCTTTTTGTTCTTAACCTGTTGGAAATATGGATTTAGATCATTTTTTTCTTGAAAATAGCTTAGGTCCATGCTAAAAATGCCTGTTTTTACCAATATTTTCCTAATATATGGTGAATAGTGTGTGGTATCCTGCAAAAAACAATCAAAAACCATGATTTTCAGTACTTTTTGGCCTTCATCTGCTGGAAATATGTATTTTGATCATTGTTTTCGTCAAAACGACGGAGTTTTATGCTAAATATCGCTGTTTTTACCAATATTTTCGTAATATATGTTGAGAAGAACATGGTATCCTGCAAAAAACAGCGAAAAACCACGATTTACGGTACTTTTTGTTTTTAATGTGCTGGAAATATGGATTTCGATCATTATGTTCCTCAAAATGAGGAAGTTTTATGCTAAATATGGCTGTTTTAACCAATATTTTCATAATATATCGTTCAAAATGCCTGTTTTTACCAATATTTTCCAAGTATATGGTGAAAAGTATGATGTATCCTGAAAAAAACAGCAAAAAACAATGATTTTCAGTACTTTTTCTACTTATTCTGCTGGATATATGGATTTAGATCATGGTTTTCGTCAAAATAACTTAGGTCTATGCTAAAAATACCGGTTTTCACCAACATATTCCTATTTTATTGTGAAAAGTGCGTGGTATCCTGCAAAGAACAGCGAGAAAAGATGATTTTCGGTTCTTTTTGTTCGTAATCTGGTGGAAATATGGATTTTGATCATTGTATGGACAAAATAACTTAGGTCTATACTAGAAATGCCTGTTTTTATCAATATTTTCCTAGTATATGGTAAAAGTGCGGGGTATCCTGCAGAAAACAGCGAAAAATCATGATGCTCGGTACTTTTTGTTTTTAATCTGCTGGAAATATGAATTTCGATCATTCTTTTCGTATATATGGTGAAAAGTACGTTGTATCCTGCAAAGATCAGCGAAAAACCGTGATTTTCAGTACATTTTGTTCTTAATCTGCTGGAAATATGGTTTCCGGTCATTCTTTTCGTCAAAACGACTAAGGTCTATGCTATAAATGGCTGTTTTTACCAATATCTTCCTATTATATGGTGAAAAGTGCGTGGTATCCTGCAAAGAACAGCGAAAAACCATGATTTTCGGTACTTTTTGTTCCTAATGTGCTGGAAATATGGGTGTCGATCATTGTTTTCATCAAAATACATTAGCTCTATGTTAAAAATGCCTGTTTTTACCAACAATTTCCTAGTATATGGTGAAAAGTGTGTGGTATCCTGCAAAAAACCGCAAAAAACCATGATTTTCAGTACTTTTTGTTCTTAATCTACTGGAAATATGGATTTCGATCATTTTTTTATTGAAAATAGCTTAGGTCTATGCTAAAAATGCCTGTTTCTAACAATATTTTCCTAGAATATGGTGAAAAGTGCGGGGTATCCTGCAAAAAACAGCGAAAAATCATGATTATCGGTACTTTTTGTTATTAATCTGCTGGAAATACGGATTGCGGTCATTGTTTTCGTCAAAATCACTTGGGGCTATACTAGAAATGCCTGTTGTTATCAATATTTTCCTAGTATATGGTGAAAAGTGCGTGATATCCTGCAAAAACAGCGAGAGACCATGATTTTCAGTACCTTTTGTTCACAATCTCCTGGAAATATAGTTTTGCATCATTGTTTTACCCAAAATGACGAAGTTTTATGCTAAATATGCCTGTTTTTAACAGCATTTTCCAAGTATATGGTGGAAAGTCCGTGGTAACCAGCAAAAAACAGCGAAAAACCATGATTTTCAATACTTATTGTTCTTAATCTGCTGGAAATATGGATTTTGATCATTGTTTTCGTCAAAATAACTTAGGTCTATGCTAAAAATGCCTGTTTTTACCAACATTTTCTTAGTATATCGTGACTAGTGTGTGGTATCCTGCCAAAAACAGGGAAACGCCATGATTTTCAGTACTTTTTGTTCTTAATGTGCTGGAAATATGGGTGTCGATCATTGTTTTCGTCAAAATAGATTAGCTCTATTCTAAAAATTCCTGTTTTTACCAACATTTTCTAAGTATATTGTGAACAGTGCGGGGTATCCTGCAAAAAACAGCGATAAATCAGGATGTTCGGTACTTTGTGTTATTAATCTGCTGGAAATATGGATTTAGATCATTGTTTTCGTCAAAATAACTTAGGTCTATGCCATAATGTCTGTTTTACCAATATTTCCCAAGTATATGGTGAAAAGTTCGTTATATCCTGCAAAAAACCGCGAAAAACCATGATTATCATTCCTTTTTGTTCTTAATCTGTTGGAAATATGGATTTAGATCATTTTTTTCTTGAAAATAGCTTAGGTCTATGCTAAAAATACCTGTTTTTACCAATACTTTCCTAATATATGGTGAGAAGTGTGTGGTATCCTGCAAAAAACAACCAAAAATCATGATTTTCAGTACTTTTTGTCCTTAATCTGCTGGAAATATGGATTTTGATCATCGTTTTCGTCAAAACGACGAAGTTTTATGCTAAATATCGCTGTTTTTACTAATATTTTCCTAATATATGTTGAGAAGAACGTGGTATCCTGCAAAAAACAACGAAAAACCACGATTTACGGTACTTTTTGTTTTTAATCTGCTGGAAATATGAATTTCGATCATTCTTTTCGTATATATGGTGAAAAGTACGTTGTATCCTGCAAAAATCAGCGAAATACCGTAATTTTCAGTACATTTTGTTCTTAATCTGCTGGAAATATGGTTTTCGGTCATTGTTTTCGTCAAAACGACTAAGGTCTATGCTAAAAATGGCTGTTTTTACCAATATCTTCCTATTATATGGTGAAAAGTGCGTGGTATCCTGCAAAGAACAGCGAAAAACCATGATTTTCGGTACTTTTTGTTCTTAATGTGCTGGAAATATGGGTGTCGATCATTGTTTTCATCAAAATACATTAGCTCTATGTTAAAAATGCCTGTTTTTACAAACATTTTCCTAGTATGTCGTGACAAGTGTGTGGTATCCTGCCAAAAACAGCGAAAAACCATGATTTTCAGTACTTTTTGTTCTTAATCTTCTGGAAATATGGATTTCGATCATTTTTTTCTTGAAAATAGCTTAGGTCTATGCTAAAAATGCCTGTTTCTAACAATATTTTTCTAGTATATGGTGAAAAGTGCGGGATATCCTGCCAAAAACAGCGAAACACCATGATTTTCAGTACTTTTTATTCTTAATGTGCTGGAAATATGGATTTCGATAATTTTTTCGTGAAATAACTTAGGCATATGCTAAAAATGCCTGTTTCTACCATTATTTTCCTAGTATATGGCGAAAAGTGCGTGGTACCCTGCAAAAAACAGCGAAAAACCATGATTTTCGGTACTTTAAGTTCTTAATCTGCTGGAAATATGGATTTCGATCATTGTTTTCGTCAAAATAACTTAAGGTCCATGCTCAAAAGGCCTTTTTTTCCAATACATTTCTAGTATATGGTGAAAAGTGTGTGGTATCAAGCAAGAAACAGCGAAAAACCTTGATTTTCTGTACTTCTTGTTGTTAATCTACTGGGAATAAGGATTTGGAATATTGTTTTCCTCAAGATGAGGAAGTTTAATGCTAAATATGGCTGTTTTTACCAATATTTTCATAATATATGGTTAAAAATGCTTTTTTTACCAATATTTTCCAAGTCTATGTTTAAAAGTTCGTGGTATCCTGAAAAAAAGAGCGTAAAATTTACAGTACTTTTTGTTCATAATCTGCTGGAAATATTGATGTGGATCATTGCCTTCGTCAAAATAACTTAGGTCTATGTTAAACATGCCTGTTTTTACCAATATTTCACAAGTATATGGTGAAAATTTCGTTGTGTCCTGCAAAAAAAAGCGAAAAACCATGATTTTCAGTACTTTTTGTTCTTAATCTGCTGGAAATATGGATTTCGATCATTTTTTTCGTGAAAATAACTTAGGTCTATGCTAATAATGCCTGTTCTTTTCAATATTTTCATAGTATACTTTGTAAAGTGCGGGCTATCCTGCAAAAAACAGCGTAAAATTATGATTTTCGGTACTTTTTGTTATTAATCTGCTGGAAATACGGATTGCGGTCATTGTTTTCGTCAAAATCACTTTGGACTATACGAGAAATGCCTGTTGTTATCAATATTTTCCTAGTATATGGTAAAACGTGCGTGGTATCCTGCAAAAAACAGCGTAAAACCATGATTTTCAGTACCTTTTCATCATAATCTCCTGGAAATATGGTTTTGCATCATTGTTTTGCTCAAAATGACGAAGTTTTATGCCAAATATGCGTGTTTAAAACAGTATTTTCCACGTATATGTGGGAAAGTCCGTGGTAACCTGCAAAAAACAGAGAAAAAGCATGATATTCAGTACTCTTTGTTCTTAATCTGCTGGAAATGTGGATTTCGATCATTTTTTCGTGAAAATAACTTAGGCCCATGCTAAAAATGCCTTTTTTTCCAATACATTGCTAGTGTATGGTGAAAAGTGCGTGGTATCCTGCAAAAAAACAGCGAAAAACCATGATTATCAGTACTTTTTGTTCTTAATCTGTTGGAAATATGGATTTCGATCATTTTTTTCTTGGAAATAGCTTAATTCTATGCTAAAAATGCCTGTTTTTACCAATATTTTCCTAGTATATGGTGAAAAGTGGATCGTATCTTGCAAAAAATAGCGAGAAACCTTGATTTTCTGTACATTTTCTTCGTAATCTGCTGGAAATATGGATTTCGATCATTTTTTTCTTGAAAATAGCTTAGGTCTATGCTAAAAATGCCTGTTTCTAACAATATTTTCCTAGTATATGGTGAAAAGTGCGGGGTATCCTGCAAAAAACAGCGGAAAACCATGATTTTCAGTACTTTTTGTTCTTAATCTGCTGGAAATATGGACTTAGGTCATTGTTTTCGTCAAAATAACTTAGGTCTATGCTAAAAATGCTTGTTCTTAACAATATTTTCCTAGGATATGGTGAAAAGTCCGTGGTAACCTGAAAAAAAGAGCAAAAAACCATGATTTTCGGTACTTTTTGTTATTAATCTGCTGGAAATACGGATTGCGGTCATTCTTTTTGTCAAAATCAGTTGGGGTTAGACTAGAAATGCCTCTTGTTATCAATATTTTCCTAGTATATGGTGAAAAGTGCGTGATATCCTGCAAAAAACAGCGAGAAACCATGATTTTCAGTAACTTTTGTTCATAATCTCCTGGAAATATGGATTTGCATCATCGTTTTACTATAAAAGGCCGAACTTTTATGCTAAATATGCCTGTTTTTAACAGCATTTTCCAAGCATATGGTGGAAAGTCCGTGGTAACCTGCTAAAAACAGAGAAAAACTTTGATTTTCAGTACTTTTTGTTCTTAATCTGCTGGAAATACGGATTGCGGTCATTGTTTTCGTCAAAATCACTTTGGACTATACGAGAAATGCCTGTTGTTATCAATATTTTCCTAGTATATGGTGAAACGTGCGTGGTATCCTGCAAAAAACAGCGTAAAACCATGATTTTCAGTACCTTTTCTTCATAATCTCCTGGAAATATGGTTTTGCATCATTGTTTTGCTCAAAATGACGAAGTTTTATGCTAAATATGCGTGTTTAAAACAGTATTTTCCACGTATGTGTGGGAAAGTCCTTGGTAACCTGCAAAAAACAGAGAAAAACCATGATATTCAGTACTCTTTGTTCTTATCTGCTGGAAATGTGGATTTCGATCATTTTTTCGTGAAAATAACTTAGGTCCATGCTAAAAATGCCTTTTTTTCCAATACATTGCTAGTGTATGGTGAAAAGTGCGTGGTATCCTGCAAAAAAACAGCGAGAAACCATGATTTTCTGTACTTTTTCTTCGTTATCTGCTGGAAATATGGATTTAGATCATTTTTTTCTTGAAAATAGCTTAGGTCTATGCTAAAAATGCCTGTTTCTAACAATATTTTCCTAGTATATGGTGAAAAGTGCGGGGTATCCTGCAAAAAACAGCGAAAAACCATGGTTTTCGGTACATTTTGTTCTTAATCTGCCGGAAATATGGATTTTGATAATTTTTTTCCTGAAAATAACTTAGGTCTTTGCTAAAAATGCCTGTTTCTACGATTATTTTCCAAGTATATGGTGGAAAGTCCGTGGTAACCTGAAAAAAAGAGCGAAAAACCATGATTTTCAGTATTTTTGTTCTTAATCTGCTGGAAATATGGACTTGGGTCATTGTTTTCGTCAAAATAACTTAGGTCTATGCTAAAAATGCTTGTTCTTAACAATATTTTCCTAGGATATGGTGAAAAGTGCGGGGTATCCTGCAAAAAACAGCGAAAAATCATGATTTTCGGTACTTTTTGTTATTAATCTGCTGGAAATACGGATTGCGGTCATTCTTTTTGTCAAAATCACTTGGGGTTATACTAGAAATGCCTGTTGTTATCAATATTTTCCTAGTATATGGTGAAAAGTGCGTGATATCCTGCAAAAAACAGCGAAAAACCATGATTTTCAATAACTTTTGTTCATAATCGCCTGGAAATATGGGTTTGCATCATCGTTTTACTATAAAAGGCCGAACTTTTATGCTAAATATGCCTGTTTTTAACAGCATTTTCCAAGCATATGGTGGAAAGTCCTTGGTAACCTGCTAAAAACAGAGAAAAACTTTGATTTTCAGTACTTTTTGTTCTTAATCTGCTGGAAATATGGATTTTGATCATTGTTTTCGTCAAAATAACTTAGGTCTATGCCAAACATACCTGTTTTTACCAATATTTCCCAAGTATATGGTGAAAAGTTCCTTGTATCCTGCAAAAAACAGCGAAAAATCATGATTTTCGGTGCTTTTTCTTCGCAATCTGCTGGAAATATGGTTTCCGATCATTGTTTTCATTAGAATAACTTAGGTCCATGCTAACCTGCCTATTTTTCCAATACGTTGCTAGTGTATGGTGAAAAGTGCGTGGTATCCTGCAAAAAACAGCGAAAAACCATGATTTTCGGTACCTATAGTTCTTAATCAGCTGGAAATATGGATTTCAATCATTGTTTTCGTCAAAATAACTTGAGGTCCATGCTAAAAATGCCTTTTTTTCCAATAGATTGCTAGTGTATTGTGAAAAGATGGCGGTATCCTGCAAAAAACAGCGAAAAACCATGATTTTCAGTACTTTTTGTTCTTAATCTGCTGGAAATATGGATTTCGATCATTTTTTTCGTGAAAATAACTTAGGTCCATGCTAAAAATGCCTTTTTTCCAATACATTGCTAGTATATGGTGAAAAATGCGTGGTATCCTGCAAAAAACAGCGAAAAACCATGATTACCATTACTTCTTGTTCTTAAACTGCTGGGAATATGGATTTGGAATATTCTTTTCCTCAAAATGAGGAAGTTTTAAGCTAAATATGCCAATTTTTACCAATATTTTCATAATATATGGTTAAAAATGTCTGTTTTTACAAACATTTTCCTAGTATATGGTGAAAAGTGCGAGGTATCCTGCAAAAAACGGCGAAAAATCATGATTTTCGGTACTTTTTGTTAATCATCTGCTGGAAATATGGATTTCGATCATTGTATTCGTCAAAATAACTTAGGTCTATACTAGAAATGCCTGTTTTTATCAACATTTTCCTAGTATATGATGAAAAGTGCGTGCTATCCTGCAAAAAACAGCGAAAAACCATGATTTTCAGTACCTTTTGCTCTTAATCTCCTGGAAATATGGATTTCGATTATTGTTTTCGTCAAAATAACTTAGGTCTATGCCAAAATGTCTGTTTTATCAGTATTTCACAAGTATATGGTGAAAAGTTCGTTGTATCCTGCAAATACAGCGAATAACCATGATTTTCGGTACTTTTTGTTCATAATGTGCCGGAAATATGTGTGTCGATCATTGTTTTCTTCAAAATACATTAGCTCTATACAAAAAATGCCTGTTTTTACCAACATTATCCAAGTATATGGTTAAAGGTACGTTGTATCATGAAAGAGACAGCGAAAAACCATGATTGTCTGTACTTTTTGTTCTTAATCTGCTGGAAATATGGATTTCGGTCATTGTATTGGTCAAAATAACTTAGGTCCATGCTAAAAATACCTGTTTTTTCCAACACGTTCCTAGTATATGGTGAAAAGTGCGTGGTATCCTGCAAAAAACAGCGGAAAACATTGATTTTCTGTACTAATTGTTCTTAATCGGCTGGGAATAAGGATTTGGAATATTGTCAAATTGAGGAAGTTTAATGCCAAATATGGCTGTTTTTACCATTATTTTCATAATATATGGTTAAAAATGCCTGTTTTTACCAATATTTTCCAAGTATATGGTGAAAAGTACGAAGTATCCTGAAAAAAACAGCGAAAAACATTGATTTTCTGTACTTATTATTCTTAATCTGCTGGGAATAAGGGTGTGGAATATTGTCAAAATGAGGAAGTTTAATGCTAAATATGGCTGTTTTTACCATTATTTTCATAATATATGGTTACAAATGCCTGTTTTTACCAATATTTTCCAAGTATAGGGTGAAAAGTACGATGTGTCCCGAAAATAACAGCGAAAAACAATGATTTTCAGTACTTTTTGTACTTATTCTGCTGGAAATATGGATTTCGATCATTGTTTTCGTCAAAATAACTTAGGCCTATGCTAAAAATGCCGGTTTTCACCAATATATTCCTATTTTATTGTGAAATGTGCGGGGTATCCTGCAAAGAACATCGAAAAACCATGATTTACAGTACTTTTTGTTCATAATCTGCTGGAAATATTGATGTGGATCATTGCCTTCGTCAAAATAACATAGGTGTATGCTAAACATGCCCGTTTTTACCAAAATTTCACAAGTATATGTTGAAAATTTCGTTGTATCCTGCAAAAAAAAGCGAAAAACCATGATTTTCACTACTTTTTGTTCTTAATCTGCCGGAAATATGGATTTCGATAATTTTTTTCCTGAAAATAACTTAGGTCTATGCTAAAAATGCCTGTTTCTACCATTATTTTCCAAGTATATGGTGGAAAGTCCGTGGTAACCTGAGATAAAGGGCGAAAAACCATGATTTTCAGTACTTTTTGTTCTTAATCTGCTGGAAATATGGACTTGGGTCATTGTTTTCGTCAAAATAACTTAGGTTTATGCTAAAAATGCTTGTTTTTAACTATATTTTCCTAGTATATGGTGAAAAGTGCGGGGTATTCTGCAAAAAACAGCGAAAAATCATGATTTTCGGTACTTTTTGTTATTAATCTGCTGGAAATACGGATTGCGGTCATTCTTTTTGTCAAAATCACTTGGGGTTATACTAGAAATGCCTGTTGTTATCAATATTTTCCTAGTATATGGTGAAAAGTGCGTGATATCCTGCTAAAAACAGCGAAAAACCATGATTTTCAGTAACTTTTGTTCATAATCTCCTGGAAATATGGGTTTGCATCATCGTTTTGCTAAAAAGAGCCGAACTTTTATGCTAAATATGCCTGTTTTTAACAGCATTTTCCAAGTATATGGTGGAAAGTCCGTGGTAACCTGCTAAAAACAGAGAAAAACCTTGATTTTCAGTACTTTTTGTTCTTAATCTGCTGGAAATATGAATTTTGATCATTGTTTTCGTCAAAATAACTTAGGTCTATGCCAAACATACCTGTTTTTACCAATATTTCCCAAGTATATGGTGAAAAGTTCGTTGTATCCTGCAAAAAACAGCAAAAATCATGATTTTCGGTACTTTTTCTTCACAATCTGCTGGAAATATGATTTCCGATCATTGTTTCGTGAAAATAACTTAGGTCCATGCTAAAAATGCCTGTTTTTTCCAACACGTTTCTAGTATATGGTGAAAATTGCGTGGTATCCTGCAAAAAACAGCGGAAAACATTGATTTTCTGTACTTATTATTCTTAAAATGCTGGGAATAAGGATTTGGAATATTGTCAAAATGAGGAAGTTTAATGCTAAATAAGGCTGTTTTTACCATTATTTTCATAATATATGGTTACAAATGCCTGTTTTTACCAATATTTTCCAAGTATAGGGTGAAAAGTACAGCAAAAAACAATGATTTTCAGTACTATTTGTACTTATTCTGCTGGAAATATGGATTTCGATCATTGTTTTCGTCAAAATAACTTAGGCCTATGCTAAAAATGCCGGTTTTCACCAATATATTCCTATTTTATTGTGAAATGTGCGGGGTATCCTGCAAAGAACATCGAAAAACCATGATTTACAGTACTTTTTGTTCATAATCTGCTGGAAATATTGATGTGGATCATTGCCTTTGTCAAAATAACTTAGGTCTATGCTAAACATGCCTGTTTTTACCAATATTTCACAAGTATATGGTGAAAATTTCGTTGTATCCTGTAATAAAAAGCGAAAAACCATGATTTTTAGTACTTTTTGTTCTTAATCTGCTGGAAATATGGATTTCGATCATTTTTTTCGTGAAAATAACTTAGGTCTACGCTAATAATGCCTGTTCTTTTCAATATTCTCATAGTATACGTTGTAAAGTGCGGGCTATCCTGCAAAAAACAGCGTAAAATCATGATTTTCGGTACTTTTTGTTATTAATCTGCTGGAAATACGGATTGCAGTCATTGTTTTCGTCAAAATCACTTTGGACTATACGAGAAATGCCTGTTGTTATCAATATTTTCCTAGTATATGGTGAAACGTGCGAGGTATCCTGCAAAAAACAGCGTAAAACCATGATTTTCAGTACCTTTTCTTCATAATCTCCTGGAAATATGGTATTGCATCATTGTTTTGCTCAAAATGACGAAGTTTTATGCTAAATATGCGTGTTTAAAACAGTATTTTCCACGTATATGTGGGGAAGTCCGTGGTAACCTGCAAAAAACAGAGAAAAACCATGATATTCAGTACTCTTTGTTCTTAATCTGCTGGAAATGTGGATTTCGATCATTTTTTCGTGAAAATAACTTATGATTTTCAGTACTTTTTGTTCTTAGCCTGCTGGAAATATGGATTTCGATCATTTTTTTCGTGAAAATAACTTAGGTCCATGCTAAAAATGCCTTTTTCTCCAATACATTGCTAGTGTATGGTGAAAAGTGCGTGGTATCCTGCAAAAAAAACAGCGAAAAACCATGATTATCAGTACTTTTTCTTCGGAATCTGCTGGAAATATGGATTTCGATCATTGTTTTCGTCAAAATAACTTAGGTCTATGCTAAAAATGCCTGTTTCTAACAATGTTTTCCTAGTATATGGTGAAAAGTGCGGGGTATCCTGCAAAAAACAGCGAAGAATCATGATTATCGATACTTTATGTTATTAATCTGCTGGAAATACGGATTGCGGTCATTGTTTTCGTCAAAATCACTTGGAGCTATACTAGAAATGCCTGTTGTTATCAATATTTACCTAGTATATGGTGAAAAGTGCGTGATATCCTGCAAAAACAGCGAGAGACCATGATTTTCAGTACCTTTTGTTCATAATCTTCTGGAAATATGGTTTTGCATCATTGTTTTACCCAAAATGACGAAGTTTTATACTAAATATGCCTGTTTTTAACAGCATTTTCCAAGTATATGGTGGAAAGTCCGTGGTAACCTGCAAAAAACAGCGAAAAACCATGATTTTCAGTACTTATTGTTCTTAATCTGCTGGAAATATGGGTGTCGATCAATGTTTTCGTCAAAATACATTAGCTCTATTCTAAAAATACCTGTTTTTACCAACATTTCCCAAGTATATGGTGAAAAGGTCGGGGTATCCTGCAAAAAACAGCAAAAACCACGATTTACGGTACTTTTTGTTTTTAATCTGCTGGAGATATGGATTTCGATCATTATTTTCATCAAAATGAGGAAATTTTATGCTAAATATGCCTGTTTTTACTAATATTTCCCAAGTATATGGTGAAAAGTTCGTTGTATCCTGCAAAAAACCGCGAAAAACCATGATTATCAGTACTTTTTGTTCTTGAACTGTTGGAAATATGTATTTCCATCATTTTTTTCATGAAAATAGCTTAGGTCTATGCTAAAAATGCCTGTTTTTACCAATATTTTCCAAGTATATGGTGAAAAGTGCGTGATATCCTGCAAAAAACAGCGAAAAACCATGATTTTCAGTACCTTTTGTTCATAATCTCCTGGAAATATGGTTTTGCATCATTGTTTTACTCAAAATGACGAAGTTTTATGCTAAATATGCCTGTTTTTGACAGTATTTTCCAAGTATATGGTGAAAAGTCCCTGGTAACCAGCAAAAAACAGCGAAAAACCATGATTTTCAGTACTTTTTGTTCTTAATCTGCTAGAAATATGCATTTTGATCATTGTTTTCATCAAAATACATTAGCTCTAATCTAAAAATGCCTGTTTTTACCAACATTTAACAAGTATATGGTGAAAAGTGTGGGGTATCCTGCAAAAAACAGCGAAAAATCATGATGTTCGGTACTTTGTGTTATTAATCTGCTGGAAATATGGATTTAGATCATTGTTTTCGCCAAAATAACTTAGGTCTATACTAGAAATGCCTGTTTTATCAATATTTTCCTAGTACATGGCGAAAAGTGCGTGCTACCCTGCCAAAAACAGCGGAAATCCATGATTTTCAGTACTTTTTGTTCTTAATGTGCTGGAAATATGGGTGTCAATCATTGTTTTCGTCAAAATACATTAGCTCTATTCTAAAAATGCCTGTTTTTACCAACATTTTCTAAGTATATTGTGACATGTGCGGGGTATCCTGCAAAAAACAGTGATAAATCAGGATGTTCGGTACTTTGTGTTATTAATCTGCTGGAAATATTGATTTAGATCATTGTTTTCGTCAAAATAACTTAGGTCTATGCCAAAATGTCTGTTTTACCAATATTTCCCAAGTATATGGTGATAAGTTTGTTGTATCCTGCAAAAAACCGCGAAAAACCATGATTATCATTCGTTTTTGTTCTTAATCTGTTGGAAATATGGATTTAGATCATTTTTTTCTTGAAAATAGCTTAGGTCCATGCTAAAAATGCCTGTTTTTACCAATATTTTCCTAATATATGGTGAAAAGTGTGTGGTATCCTGCAAAAAACAATCAAAAACCATGATTTTCAGTACTTTTTGGCCTTCATCTGCTGGAAATATGTATTTTGATCATTGTTTTCGTCAAAACGACGGAGTTTTATGCTAAATATCGCTGTTTTTACCAATATTTTCGTAATATATGTTGAGAAGAACATGGTATCCTGCAAAAAACAGCGAAAAACCACGATTTACGGTACTTTTTGTTTTTAATGTGCTGGAAATATGGATTTCGATCATTATGTTCCTCAAAATGAGGAAGTTTTATGCTAAATATGGCTGTTTTCACCAATATTTTCATAATATATCGTTCAAAATGCCTGTTTCTACCAATATTTTCCAAGTATATGGTGAAAAGTACGATGTAACCTGAAAAAAACAGCAAAAAACAATGATTTTCAGTACTTTTTCTACTTATTCTGCTGGATATATGGATTTCGATCATGGTTTTCGTCAAAATAACTTAGGTCTATGCTAAAAATACCGGTTTTCACCAACATATTCCTATTTTATTGTGAAAAGTGCGTGGTATCCTGCAAAGAACAGCGAGAAAAGATGATTTTCGGTTCTTTTTGTTCGTAATCTGGTGGAAATATGGATTTTGATCATTGTATGGTCAAAATAACTTAGGTCTATACTAGAAATGCCTGTTTTTATCAATATTTTCCTAGTATATGGTAAAAGTGCGGGGTATCCTGCAGAAAACAGCGAAAAATCATGATGTTCGGTACTTTGTATTATTAAACTGCTGGAAATATGGATTTAGATCATTGTTTTCGTCAAAATAACTTAGGTCTATACTAGAAATGCCTGTTTTTATCAATATTTTCCTAGGATATCGTGAAAAGTTCGTGCTACCCTGAAAAAACAGCGAAAAACCATTATTTTCGTACCTTTGGTTCTTTATCTCCTGGAAATATGGATTTGGATCATTGTTCTAATCAAAATGACGAAATTTTATGCTAAATATGCCGGTTTTAACAGTATTTTAAAAGAATATGGTGGAAAGTCCGAGGTAACCTGCAAAAAACAGCGAAAAACCATGGTTTTCTGTACTTGTTGTTCTTAATCTGTTGGAAATATGGATTTCAATCATTTTTTTCTTGAAACTGACTTAGGTCTATGCTAAAAATGCCTATTTTTACCAATATTTTCCTAGTATATGGTGAAAAGTGGGTGGTATCCTGCAAAAAACAGCGAAAAACCATGATTTTCGGTACTTTTTCTTCGTAATCTGCTGGAAATATGGATTTCGATCATTGTTTTAGTCAAAATAACTTAAGGTCCACGCTAAAAATGCCTTTTTTTCCAATACATTGCTAGTATATAGTGAAAATTGCGACGAATCCTGCAAAAAACAGCGAAAAACCACGATTTACGGTACTTTTTGTTTTTAATCTGCTGGAAATATGAATTTCGATCATTCTTTTCGTATATATGGTGAAAAGTACGTTGTATCCTGCAAAGATCAGCGAAAAACCGTGATTTTCAGTACATTTTGTTCTTAATCTGCTGGAAATATGGTTTCCGGTCATTCTTTTCGTCAAAACGACTAAGGTCTATGCTATAAATGGCTGTTTTTACCAATATCTTCCTATTATATGGTGAAAAGTGCGTGGTATCCTGCAAAGAACAGCGAAAAACCATGATTTTCGGTACTTTTTGTTCCTAATGTGCTGGAAATATGGGTGTCGATCATTGTTTTCATCAAAATACATTAGCTCTATGTTAAAAATGCCTGTTTTTACCAACAATTTCCTAGTATATGGTGAAAAGTGTGTGGTATCCTGCAAAAAACCGCAAAAAACCATGATTTTCAGTACTTTTTGTTCTTAATCTACTGGAAATATGGATTTCGATCATTTTTTTCTTGAAAATAGCTTAGGTCTATGCTAAAAATGCCTGTTTCTAACAATATTTTCCTAGAATATGGTGAAAAGTGCGGGGTATCCTGCAAAAAACAGCGAAAAATCATGATTATCGGTACTTTTTGTTATTAATCTGCTGGAAATACGGATTGCGGTCATTGTCTTCGTCAAAATCACTTGGCTATACTAGAAATGCCTGTTGTTATCAATATTTTCCTAGTATATGGTGAAAAGTGCGTGATATCCTGCAAAAACAGCGAGAGACCATGATTTTCAATACCTTTTGTTCACAATCTCCTGGAAATATGGTTTTGCATCATTGTTTTACCCAAAATGACGAAGTTTTATGCTAAATATGCCTGTTTTTAACAGCATTTTCCAAGTATATGGTGGAAAGTCCGTGGTAACCTGCAAAAAACAGCGAAAAACCATGATTTTCAATACTTATTGTTCTTAATCTGCTGGAAATATGGATTTTGATCATTGTTTTCGTCAAAATAACTTAGGTCTATGCTAAAAATGCCTGTTTTTACCAACATTTTCTTAGTATATCGTGACTAGTGTGTGGTATCCTGCCAAAAACAGGGAAACGCCATGATTTTCAGTACTTTTTGTTCTTAATGTGCTGGAAATATGGGTGTCGATCATTGTTTTCGTCAAAATACATTAGCTCTATTCTAAAAATTCCTGTTTTTACCAACATTTTCTAAGTCTATTGTGAACAGTGCGGGGTATCCTGCAAAAAACAGCGATAAATCAGGATGTTCGGTACTTTGTGTTATTAATCTGCTGGAAATATGGATTTAGATCATTGTTTTCGTCAAAATAACTTAGGTCTATGCCATAATGTCTGTTTTACCAATATTTCCCAAGTATATGGTGAAAAGTTCGTTGTATCCTGCAAAAAACCGCGAAAAACCATGATTATCATTCCTTTTTGTTCTTAATCTGTTGGAAATATGGATTTAGATCATTTTTTTCTTGAAAATAGCTTAGGTCTATGCTAAAAATACCTGTTTTTACCAATACTTTCCTAATATATGGTGAAAAGTGTGTGGTATCCTGCAAAAAACAACCAAAAATCATGGTTTTCAGTACTTTTTGTCCTTAATCTGCTGGAAATATGGATTTTGATCATCGTTTTCGTCAAAACGACGAAGTTTTATGCTAAATATCGCTGTTTTTACTAATATTTTCCTAATATATGTTGAGAAGAACGTGGTATCCTGCAAAAAACAACGAAAAACCACGATTTACGGTACTTTTTGTTTTTAATCTGCTGGAAATATGAATTTCGATCATTCTTTTCGTATATATGGTGAAAAGTACGTTGTATCCTGCAAAAATCAGCGAAATACCGTAATTTTCAGTACATTTTGTTCTTAATCTGCTGGAAATATGGTTTTCGGTCATTGTTTTCGTCAAAACGACTAAGGTCTATGCTAAAAAAGGCTGTTTTTACCAATATCTTCCTATTATATGGTGAAAAGTGCGTGGTATCCTGCAAAGAACAGCGAAAAACCATGATTTTCGGTACTTTTTGTTCTTAATGTGCTGGAAATATGGGTGCGATCATTGTTTTCATCAAAATACATTAGCTCTATGTTAAAAATGCCTGTTTTTACAAACATTTTCCTAGTATGTCGTGACAAGTGTGTGGTATCCTGCCAAAAACAGCGAAAAACCATGATTTTCAGTACTTTTTGTTCTTAATCTTCTGGAAATATGGATTTCGATCATTTTTTTCTTGAAAATAGCTTAGGTCTATGCTAAAAATGCCTGTTTCTAACAATATTTTCCTAGTATATGGTGAAAAGTGCGGGGTATCCTGCCAAAAACAGCGAAACACCATGATTTTCAGTACTTTTTGTTCTTAATGTGCTGGAAATATGGGTGTCGAACATTGTTTTCGTCAAAATACATTAGCTCTATTCTAAAAATTCCTGTTTTTACCAACATTTCCCAAGTATATGGTGAAAAGTGCGGGGTATCCTGCAAAAAACAGCAAAAACCACGATTCATGGTACTTTTTGTTTTTAATCTGCTGGAGATATGGATTTCGATCATTATTTTCGTCAAAATAACTTAGGTCTATGCTAAAAATACCTGTTTTTTCCAACACGTTCCTAGTATATGGTGAAAAGTGCGTGGTATCAGGCAAAAAACAGCGGAAAACATTGATTTTCTGTACTTATTGTTCTTAATCGGCTGGGAATAAGGATTTGGATCATTATTTTCCTCAAAACGAAGGAATTTTATGCTAAATATCGCTGTTTTTACCAATATTTTCCTAATATATGTTGAGAAGTACGTGGTATCCTGCAAAAAACAGCGAAAAACCACGATTTACGGTACTTTTTGTTTTTAATCTGCTGGAAATATGGATTTCGATAATTATTTTATAAAAATGGGGAAATTTTATGCTAAATATTCCTGTTTTTACCAATATTTCCCAAGTATATGGTGAAAAGTTCGTTGTATCCAGTGAGTGCTTTAAATCATGGTTTTCCCTGTTTGTTGCAGGATTCCACACACTTTTCATCATATATTAGGAAAATATTGGTAAAAACAGGCATTTCTTGCATAAACCTAAGTTATTTTGAGAAAAAGAACGAAACAAACTAAATTTACGGCTTTTGAATACCAATAAGTGTTTTAAATCATGGTTTTCACTGTTTGTTGCAGGATGCCACACGCTTTTCACCGTATTCTAGGAAAATATTGGTAAAACAATGGATTTTATCGTGAACTCACGATATTTAGGGGATAGCAATTATAGAAATCCTAATTACCAACTCACGAAGAGAAAAAATACTTTCAATTATGGATTTCCCTGTTTATTGCAGGATTCCACTCACATTTCACCATACATTAGGAAAATATTGGTAAAAACAGGCATGTCTCACCATATATGAGGAAAATATTGGTAAAAACAGGCTTGTCTCACCATATACTAGCAAAATATTGGTAAAAACAGGCATTTCTCACCATATATTACGAAAACATTGGTAAAATCAGGTATTTCTAGCATAAACACACGTTATTTTGAGATAATGAACGAAACAAATGTAAATTTCCGGCGTCTGGATGCCAATAAGTGCTTTAAATCATGGTTTTCCCGGTTTGTTGCAGGATTCCACACACTTTTCACCATATATTAGGAATATATTGGTAAAAACAGGCTTTCACAGCATAAACCTACGTTATTTTAAGAAAAAGAACCAATCAAATCTAAATTTCCGGCGTTTGAATACCAGTGAGTGATTCAAATAATGGTTTTCCCTGTTTGTTGCCGGATTCCTCACACTTTTCACCGTATACTAGGAAAATATTGATAGAATAATGTATTTTATAGTGAATTCGCGATATTTAGAGGATGCCAATTATAAAAGTTCATATTTCCAACTCACGAAGGGAGAAAGTACTTTAAATTATGGTTTCCCCAGTTTATTGCATGATTCCACGTACTTTTCTCCATATACTAGAAAAATGTTGGTAAAAAAAGGCATTTCAAGTATAAACCTACGTTATTTTGAGAAAAAGAACGAATCAAATCTAAATTTCCGGCTTTTGGATGCCAGTAAGTGCTTTAAATCATGGTTTTCCCTGTCTGCTGCAGGATTCCACACGCTTTTCACAGTATACTAGGAAAATATTGATAGAACAATGTATTTTATCGCGAATCCGCGATATTTAGAGGATGCCAATTATAAAAGTCCATATTTCCAACTCACGAAGGGAGAAAGTACTTTAAATTATGGTTTCCCCAGTTTATTGCATGATTCCACGTACTTTTCGCCATATACTAGAAAAATGTTGGTAAAAAAAGGCATTTCAAGTATAAACCTACGTTATTTTGAGAAAAAGAACGATAAAAATCTAAATTTCCGCCGTTTGGATGCCAATAAGTGCTTTAAATCATGGTTTTCCCTGTTTGTTGCAGGATTCCACACACTTTTCACAGTATACTAGGAAAATGTTGATAGAACAATGTATTTTATCGTGAGACCGCGATATTTAGAGGATGCCAATTATAGAATTCCATATTTCCAACTCACGAAAAGAAAAAGTACTTTAAATTATGGTTTTCCCTGTATATTGCAGGATACCACGTACTTTTCGCCATATACTACGAAAATATTGGTAAAAACAGTCATTTTTCACCATATATTAGGATAATATTGATAAGAACAGGGATTTCTGGCATAAACCTACGTTATTTTGAGGTAAAGAACGAAACAAATCTAAATTTCCGGCGTTTGAATGCCAATAAGTGCTTTAAATCATGGTTTTCCCTATTTGTTGCAGGAATCCACACACTTTTCACCATATTCTAGGAATATATTTGTAAAACAATGTATTTTATCGTAAACCTACGATATTTGTAGTATACCAATTATAAAAGTCCATATTTCCAACTCACGAAGAGAAAAAGTACTATAAATTATGGTTTTTCCTGTTTATTGCAGGATTCCAGAGACTTTTCACCATATACTAGCAAAGTATTGGTAAAAACAGGCATTTCTCGCCATATATTAGGAAAATATTGGTATAATCAGGCATTTCTATCATAAACCTACGTTATTTTGAGAAAAAGGACGAATCAAATCTAAATTTCCGGCTTTTCAATACCAATAAGTGCTTTAAATCGTGGTATTCCCCCTTTGTTGCAGGATTCCACAAACTTTTCACAGTATACTTTGAAAATATTGATAAAACAATGTTTCTTATCGTAAATCCACGATATTTAGCGTGTACCAATTATAAAAGTCCATATTTCAACTCCCGAAGAGAAAATATACTTTAATTACGGTTTTCCCTGTTTATTGAAGGATTCCATACACTTTTCACCATATACTAGGTAAATATTGGTAAAAACAATCATTTTTCACCATATATTAGGATAATATTGGTAAGAACAGGGATTTCTGCCATAAACCTACGTTATTTTGAGATAAAAAACGTAACAAATCTATATTTCCGGCTTTTGAAGGCCAATAAGTGTTTTAAATCATGGTTTTCCCTGTTTGTTGCAGGATTCCACACACTTTTCACCGTATTCTAGGAAAAGATTGGTAAAAACAGGCATTTCTCGCCATATATTAGGAAGATATTGGTATAATCAGGGATTTCTGGCATACACCCTCGTTATTTTGAGATAATGGACAAAGCAAATCTAAATTTCCGGCTTTTGAAGACCAATAAGTGCTTTAAATCATGGTTTTCCCTGATTGTTGCAGGATTCCACACACTTTTCACCGCATTCTACGAAAATATTGGTAAAATAATGTATTTTATCGTGAACCCACGATATTTAGAGGATACCAATTATAAAAGACCAAATTCCAACTCACGAAGAGAAAAAGTACTTTAAATTATTGTTTTCGCTGTTTATTCCAGGATTCCAGGCACTATTCGCCATATACTAGAAATATATTGGTAAAAACTGGCATTTTTCACGATATATTAGGATAATATTGATAAGAACAGGGATTTCTGGCATAAACCTACGTTATTTTGAGGTAAAGAACGTATCAAATCTAAATTCCCGGCTTTTGAATGCCAATAAGTGCTTTAAATCACCGTTTTCCCTGTTTGTTGCAGGATTCCACACGCTTTTCACCATATTCTAGGCAAATATTGGTAAAACAATGTATTTTATCGTGAATCCACGATATTTAGAGGATGCCAATTATAAAAGTCCATATTTCCAATTCAAGAAGAGAAAAAATACTTTATATCATGGTTTTCCCTGTTCATTAAAGGATTCCACGCACTTTTCATCATATACTAGGAAAATATTGGTAAAAACAGGTATTTTTCACCATATATTAGGAAAATATTTATAAAACAATGTATTTTATCGTGAACCCACGATATTTAGAGGATACCAATTATAAAAGACCATATTTCCAACTCACGAAGAGAACAAGTACTTTAAATTATTGTTTTCGCTGTTTATTCCAGGATTCCACGCACTTTTCGCCATATACTAGGAAAATATTCGTAAAAACAATCATTTTTCACCATATATTAGGATAATATTGGTAAGAACTGGGCTTGCTGGGATAAACCTACGTTATTTTGAGGTAAAGAACGAAACAAATCTAAATTTCCGGCGTTTGAATGCCCATAAGTGCTTTAAATCATGGTTTTCCCTATTTGTTGCAAGAATCCACACACTTTTCACCATATTCTAGGAATATATTTGTAAAACAATGTATTTTATCGTAAACCCACGATATTTATAGTATACCAATTATAAAAGTCCATATTTCCAACTCAGGAAGAGAAAAAGTACTTTACATTATGGTTTACGCCGTTTATTCCAGGATTCCACGCACTTTTCACCATATACTAGGAAAATATGGGTAAAAACAGGCATTTTTCACTATATATTAGGAAAATATTTATAAAACAATGTATTTTAACGTAATCCTACGATATTTAGAGGATACCAATTATAAAAGACCATATTTCCAACTCACTAAGAGAAAAAGTACTATAAATTATTGTTTTCGCTGTTTATTCCAGGATTCCAGACACTTTTCACCATATACTAGCAAAATATTGGTAAAAACAGGCATTTCTCTCCATATATTGGGAATTTATTGGTAAAAACAGGCATTTCTATCATAAACCTACGTTATTTTGCGAAAAAGAACGAAACAAATCTAAATTTCCGGCTTTTCAATACCAATAAGTGCTTTATATCGTGGTATTCCCTGTTTGTTGCAGGATTCCACAAACTTTTCACCGTATACTTTGAAAATATTGATAAAACAATGTATCTTATCGCGAATCCACGATATTTAGCGTATACCAATTATAGAAGTCCATATTTTCAACTCCCGAAGAGAAAATGTACTTTAAATTACGGTTTTCCCTGTTTATTGAAGGATTCCGTACACTTTTCACCATATACTAGGAAAATATTGGTAAAAACAGGCATTTTTCACCATATATTAGGAAAATATTTATAAAACAATGTATTTTATCGTAAACCCACGATATTTAGAGGATACCAATTATAAAAGACCATATTTCCAACTGACGAAGAGAAAAAGTACTTTAAATTATGGTTTTCCCTGTTTATTGCAGGATTCCAGACACTTTCCACCATATACTAGCAAAATATTGGTAAAAACAGGCATTTCTCTCCATATATTGGGAATTTATTGGTAAAAACAGGCATTTCTATCACAAACCTACGTTATTTTGAGAAAAAGAACGAAACAAATCTAAATTTCCGGCTTTTCAATACCAGTAAGTGCTTTAAATCGTGGTATTCCCTGTTTGTTGCAGGATTCCACAAACTTTTCACCGTATACTTTGAAAATATTGATAAAACAATGTTTCTTATCGTGAATCCACGATATTTAGCGTATACCAATTATAAAAGTCCATATTTTCAACTCCCGAGGAGAAAATGTACTTTAAATTACGGTTTTCCCTGTTTATTGTATGATTCCACGCACTTTTCACCATAGTCCAGGAAAATATTGGTAATAACAGGCATTTTCAGCATAAACCTATGTTATTTTGAGAAAAAGAACTAAATAAATCTAAATTTCCGGCGTTTGAATGCCAATCAGTGCTTTAAATCATGGTTTTCCCTGTTTGTTGCAGGATTCCACACACTTTTCAACATCTTTTAGGAAAATATTGGTAAAACAATGTATTTTATCGTGAACCCACGATATTTAGAGGATACCAATTATAAAAGTCCATATTTCCAACTCACGCAGAGGAATAGTACTTTAAGTTATGGTTATCCCTGTATATTGCAAGATTCCACGCACTGTTCACCATGTACTAGGAAAATCTGGTGAAAACAGGCATTTCTTACCATATATTAGGAAAATATTGGTAAAAATATGCATTATTAACCATATATTAGGAAAATATTGGTAAAAACAGGCATTTCGATCAGAAACCTATATTATTTTGGAAAAAGAACGAAATAAATCTAAATTTCCGGCGTTTGAATGCCAATAAGAGTTTTAAATCATGGTTTTCCCTGTTTGTTGCAGGATTTCACACACTTTTAACCATATACTAGGAAAATATTGGAAAAACAATGTATTTTATTGTGATTCAACGATATTCAGAGGATATCAATTATAAAAATCCATATTTCCACCTCACGCAGAGAAATAGTACTTTAAATTATGGTTTTCCCTGTTTATTGCAGGATTCCACGCACTTTTCACCATATTCTAGGAAAATATTGGTAATAACAGGCATTTTCTGCATAAACCTATATTATATTGAGAAAAAGAACAAAATAAATCTAAATTTCCGGCTTTTGAATGCCAATAAGTGCATTAAATCATGGTTTTCCCTGGTTGCTGCAGGATTCCACACACTTTTCAACATATTCTAGAAAAATATTGGTAAAACAATGTATTTTATCGTGAACCCACGATATTTAGAGGATACCAATTATAAAAGTCCATATTTCCAACTCACGCAGAGGAATAGTACTTTAAATTATGGTTTTCCCTGTTTATTGCAGGATTCCACGCACTGTTCACCATATACTAGGGAAATATTGATAAAAACAGGTATTTCTCACCATATATTAGGAAAATATTGGTAAAAACATGCATTTTTAACTATATATTAGGAAAATATTGGTAAAAGCAGGCATTTCTATCATAAACATAAATTATTTTGAGAAAAAGAACGAAACAAATCTAAATTTCCGGCTTTTGAATACGAATAAGTGCTTTAAATCATGGTTGTCCCTGTTTGTTGAAGTGTTCCACAGACTTCTCACCATATACTAGGAAAATATTGGTAAAACAATGTATTTTATCGTGAACTCACGATATTTGGATGATACCAATTATAAAAGTCCAAATTTCCAACTCAAGAAGACAAAAATTACTGTAAAGTATGGCTTTCCCTGTTTATTGAAGGATTCCACGCACTTTCCACCATATTCTAGGAAAATATTGGAAAAACTGGCATTTACAGCATAAACCTATGTTATTTTGAGAAAACGAACTAAATAAATCTAGATTTCCGGCGTTTGAATGCCAATAAGTGTTTTAAGTCATGGTTTTCCCTGTTTGTTGCAGGATTCCACACGCTTTTCACCATATTCTAGGCAAATATTGGTAAAACAATGTATTTTATCGTGAACCAACGATATTTAGAGGATACCAATTATAAAAATCCATATTTCCAACTCACGCAGAGAAATAGTACTTTAAATTATGGTTTTCCCTGTTTGTTGCAGGATTCCACGCATTTTTCACCATATTCTAGGAAGATATTGGTAAAAACAGGCATTTCCAGCATAAACCTATGTTATTTTGAGAAAAAGAACGAAATAAATCTAAATTACCGGCTTTTGAATGCCCTTAATTGCTTTAAATCATGGTTTTCCCTGGTTGTTGCAGGATCCCACACACTTTTCAACATATTTTAGGAAAATATTGGTAAAACAATGTATTTTATCATGAACCCACGATATTTAGAGGATACCGATTATAAAATTCCATATTTCCAAGTCACGCAGAGGAATAGTACTTTAAATTATGGTTTTCCCTGTTTATCGCAGGATTCCACGCACTGTTCACCATATAGAAGGAAAATATTGGTAAAAACAGGCATTTCTCAGCATATATTAGGAAAATATTGGTAAAACCATGCATTTTTAACCATATATTAGGAAAATATTGGTAAAAACAGGTATTTCTATCATAAACCTACATTATATTGAGAAAAAGAACGAACCAAATCTAAATTACCGGCGTTTGAATACCCTAAGTGCTTTAAATTATGGTTTTCCCTGTTTGTTGCAGATTTCCACACACTTTTCACCATATACTAAGATAATATTGGTAAAAAAATATATTACATTGTGAACCGACGATATTTAGGGGATACCAAATTTTGCTAGTATATAGTGAGTAGTGCCTGGAATCCTGCAATAAGCAGGGAAAAACATCATTTAAAGTACTTTTTCTCTTCTTGAGTTGAAAATATGGACTTTTATAATTGGTATCCCTTAAATATCGTGGGTCTAGGATAAAATACATCGTTTTATCAATATTTTCCTAATATATGGTAAAAAATGCCTGTTTTTACCATTATTTTCCTAGTATATGGTGAAAAGTGCGTGGAATCCTGCAATAAACAGGGAATACCATAATTTAAAGTACTTATTGGTATTCAAAGCCGAAAATTTAGATTTGTTTCGTTCTTTTTCACAAAATAACGTAGGTTTATGCTAGAAATGCCTGCTTTACCAATATTTTCCTAGTATATGCTGAAAAGTGTGTGGAATCCTGCAATAATAAGGGAAAATCATAATTTAAAGTACTTTTTCTCATCTTGAGTTGGAAATATGGACTTTTATAATTGGTATCTCCTAAATATCGTGGGTTCACGATAAAATACATTGTTTTACCAATATTTTCCTAGAGTATGGTGAAAAGTGTGTAAATCCAGCAACAAACAGGGATAACCATGATTTGAAGCACTATTTGGCATTCAAACGCCGGAAATTTAGATTTGTTTCATTCGTTATATCAAAAAAACGTAGGTTTATGCTAGAAATGCCTGTTTTTACCAATATTTTCCTAGTATAGCGTGAAAAGTGTGTGGTATTCTGCAACAAACAGTGAAAATCATGATTTAAAGCACTTATTGGTATTCAAAAGCCGCAATTTAGATTTATTTCGTTCTTTATCTCAAAATATCGTAGGTTTATGCCAGAATTCCCTGTTCTTACCAATATTTTCTTAATATATGGTGGGAAATGCCTGTTTTTAACAATATTTTACTAGTATATGCTGAAAAGTTTGTGGAATCCTGCAATAATCATGGGAAACCATAATTTAAAGTACTTTTTCTCATCAAGAGCTGGAAATATGGACTTTTAAAATTGGTATCCTCTAAATATCGTGGGTTCACTATAAAATACATTGTTTTATCAATATTTTCTTAGTGTATGGTGAAAAGTGTGTGGAATCCTGCAACAAACAGGGAAAACCATCATTTGAAGTACTTTTTCTCTTCGTGAGTTGGAAATATGGGCTTTTATAATTGGTATCCTCTAAATATCGTGGGCTCACGATAAAATACATTGTTTTAACAATATTTTCCTAGTATAGGGTGAAAAATGTGTGGAATCCTGCAACAAACAGGGATGTACATGATTTAGAGCAATCACTGGAATTCAAACGCCCTAAATTTAGATTTGTTTCGTTCTTTTTCTCTAAATAACGTATGCTTATGCTAGAAATGCCTGTTTTTACCAATATTTTCCTAGTATATGGTGAAAAGTGTGTGAAATCCTGCAATAAACAGGAAAAACCGTAATTTAAAGTACTTTTTCTCATCTTGAGTTGGAAATATGGACTTTTATAATTGGTATCCTCTAAATGTCGTGGGTTCACGATAAGATACATTGTTTTATCAATATTTTCCTATTATAGAGTGAAAAATGTATGGAATGCTGCGACAAACAGGGATAACAATGACTTAAAGCACCCACTGGTATTCAAACGCCCGAAATTTAGTTATGCTACGTTCTTTTTCTCAAAGTATCGTAGGTTTATGCTAGAAATGCCTGTTTATATCAATATTTTCCTAGTATATGGTGAAAAGTGCGTGGAATCCTGCAACAAATAGAGAAAACCATTATATAAAGCACTCACTGGTATTCAAACGCCAGAAATTTAGATTTGTTTCATTCTTTTTCTCAAAATCACATAGGCTTATGGTAGAAATGCTTGTTTTTACCAATATTTTCATAGTATATGGTGAAAAGTGTGTGGAACTCTGCAACAAACATAGAAAACCATTATATAAAGCACTCACAGGTATTCAAACGCCGGAAATTTAGAATTGATTCGTTATTTTTCTCAAAATGAGGTAGGTTTATGCCAGAAATGCCTGTTTTTACCAATATTTCTCTAGTATATGATGAAAAGTCTGTGGAATCCTGCAATAAAGAGGGAAAACCATAATTCAAAGTACTTTTTCTCTTCGTGAGTTGGAAATATGGACTTTTATAATTGGTATCCTCTAAATATCGTGGGTTCACGATAAAATATGTTGTTTTAAGAATATTTTCCTAGTATATGGTGAAAAGTGTGTGGAATCCTGCAACAAACATAGAAAACCATTATATAAAGCACACACTGGTTTTCAAACGCCGGGAATTTAGAATTGATTCGTTCTTTTTCTTAAAATAACGTAGGTTTATGCTAGAAATGCCTGTTTTTAGCAATTTTTCCCTAGTATATGGTGAAAAGTGCGTGGAATCCTGCAATAAACAGGGAAAACCATAATTCAAAGTACTTTTTCTCTTCGTGAGTTGGAAATATGGATTTTTATAATTGGTATCCTCTAAGTATCGTGGGTTCCCGATAAAATACATTCTTTTATCAATATTTTCCTAATATACGGCGAAAAATGCCTGTTTTTACCATTATTTTCCCAGTACATGGTGAAAAGTGCGTGGAATCCTGCAATAAACAGGGAATACCATAATTTAAAGTACTTATTGGTATTCTAAGCCGGAAATTTAGATTTGTTTAGTTCTTTTTCACAAAATAACGTAGGTTTATGCTAGAGATGCCTGCTTTACCAATATTTTCCTAGTATATGGTGAAAAGTGTGTAGAATCCTGCAATAAACAGGAAAAACCATAATTTAGAGTACTTTTTCTGACCTTGAGTTGGTAATATGGACTTTAATAATTGTTATCCTCTATATGTCGTGGGTTCACGATAAGATACATGGTTTTATCAATATTTCCTAGTATACGGTAGAAAGTGTGTGTAATCCTGCAACAAACCGCGAAAACCACGATTTAAAGCACTTGTTGGTATTCAAACGCCGGAAATTTAGATTTGTGTCGCTCTTTTTCTCAAAATAACGTAGGTTTATGCTAGAAATTTCTGTTTTTACCAATATTTTCCTAATATATGGTGAAAAGTGTGTGGAATCCTGCAACAAACAGGGAAAACCATTATTTAAAGCACTTATTGGCATTCAAACGCCGGGAATTTAGAATTGATTCGTTCTTTTTCTTAAAATAACGTAGGTTTATGCTAGAAATGCCTGTTTTTACCAATATTTTCCTAGTATATGGTGAAAAGTGTGTGGAATCCTGCAATAAACAGGGAAAACCATAATTCAAAGTACTTTTTCTCTTCGTGAGTTCGAAATATGGACTTTTATAATTGGTATCCTCTAAGTATCGTGGGTCCCCGATAAAATACATTCTTTTATCAATATTTTCCTAATATACGGCGAAAAATGCCTGTTTTTACCATTATTTTCCCAGTACATGGTGAAAAGTGCGTGGAATCCTGCAATAAACAGGGAATACCATAATTTAAAGTACTTATTGGTATTCAAAGCCGGAAATTTAGATTTGCTTAGTTCTTTTTCACAAAATAACGTAGGTTTATGCTAGAAATGCCTGCTTTACCAATATTTTCCTAGTATATGGTGAAAAGTGTGTAGAATCCTGCAATAAACAGGAAATACCATAATTTAGAGTACTTTCTCTGACCTTGAGTTGGTAATATGGACTTTAATAATTGGTATCCTCTATATGTCGTGGGTTCACGATAAGATACATGGTTTTATCAATATTTCCTAGTACACGGTGGAAAGTGTGTGTAATCCTGCAACAAACCGCGAAAATCATGATTTAAAGCACTTGTTGGTATTCAAACGCCGGAAATTTGGATTTGTGTCGCTCTTTTTCTCAAAATAACGTAGGTTTATGCTAGAAATTTCTGTTTTTACCAATATTTTCCTAATATATAGTGAAAAGTGTGTGGAATCCTGCAACAAACAGGGTAAACCATTATTTAAAGCACTTATTGGCATTCAAACGCCTGAAATTTAGATTTGTTTCGTTCTTTTTCTCAAAATGACGTAGACTTATGCTAGAAATGCCTGTTTTTACCAATATTTTCCTAGTATATGGTGAAAAGTGTGTGGAATCCTGCAATAATCAGTGAAAACCATAATTTAAAGTACTGTTTGTCATCTTGAGTTGGAAATATGGACTTCTATAATTGGCAGCCTCTAAATTTCGCGGGTTCGCGACAAAATACATTTTTTTGCCAATATTTTCCTAGTATATGGTGGAAAGTGTGTGGAATCCTGCAATACACAGGGAAAACCATAATTTAAAGTACTTTTTCTATTCGTGAGTTGGAAATATGGACTTTTATAATTGGTATCCTCTAAATATCGTAGGTTGACGATAAATCGCATTGTTTTATCAATATTTTCCTAATATATGGTAAAAATTGCCTGTTTTTACCAATATTTTTCTAGTATATGTTGAAAAGTGCGTGGAATCCTGTAATAAACAGGGAAAACCATAATTTAAAGTACTTTTTCTCTTCTTGAGTTGGAAATATGGACTTTTATAATTGGTATCCTCTAAATATCGTGGGTTCACGATAAAATACATTGTTTTACGAATATGTTCCTAGTATATGGTGAAAAGTGTGTGGAATCCTGCAATAAACAGAGAAAACCATAATATAAAGTACTTTTTCTCTTCTTGAGTTGGAAATATGGGCTTTTATAATTGGTATCCTCTAAATATCGTGAGTTCACGATAATATACATTGTTTTACCAATATTTTCCTAGTATATGGTGAAAAGTGTGTGGACCCGTGTAAAAAAAATTACCCTTCGCGAAAGTTTCGCGGAAGTTTTATGCTACAGAAATTCATAAAAAGTTTGCCCAAATTCTGGAAATGAGAATTTCCCGAACTTAAAGTTCAACTCCAACTGCTTTGGTCAAAGTTTGGGGAAACGTTTTCTGATCTTTCGAGAAAGACTTACAGGCAGTACATTTTTTCGGATGAATGTCGGCGCAACTTCGATCTAACTACCGGGAAAGAATCATAAAACTATTTTGCTAAACTTCAGCCGATGTTTACCCAAATTTTATGTGAACTTTTACGAAAGAATTTACAAACGTAAATTTTGTTTTCCAAAGTTTTGCGAAACTTTATATAAACTTTCGTGTAAGTACTGTAGAATATTAATTTCATAATAAAGTTTGCCAGAACTTTATTTCAAGTTTGGAGAAACATTATCAGAAGTTCAACAATGAGTACAAAAAAATATATATTCTGTTCTGAAACTTGCCAAAACTTTATGGAAGCTTTGGCGTAAGTATAACGATACGATCATACATAAAACTTTGCTTGATGTTTGCCAAAAAAATGAATTAGTTTGCGTAACATATATAAATATAAATAATAATTTTCTAGACGATTTTATTCAAATTCACAGGTTGTGCAACGTACATAACATTATCTACTTTAAAGTAGTAACATACATTTACAGTATTATTTACATCTATTACATAGAAATCATTTTCGATTATCTCGCACAAAAATATCGTGGGTATATCTGAATCGCTAACAGAGCTGGTAAATGCATGATTAACTATGCATTTGTTAATTATTGCATATGTGCAACAGCTATCATCACATTGATTGCAAGGCGATCCACACAATAATTTACAAATAGTAATAAAATTATGAATTATACCCACATGAATATATGAAATTTACTACTGTCGAAAATTATATTATTACATCTTAGAAGATTCGCAATAAAATCAGGGATACAGATAATTTTTCTATAAATACCTACGGCATAGGTTTTTCCATATAAATGTTTAGTTTTATGTCGTCGAGTGGCAGAAAGCCCTACACGCTTTATAAAATCAAATATTTCAGATTCAGGTCGTAACCATTTCTACTTATCCAAGCATAAATAAGTAGCAACTGCTGAACAGATTTGAAGCTCTGCGTATTTTGTTCCATGAACGTAGCTTTTCAATATCCCATTCAAATTTTCAAAAACATTGCACGACATGATCCAAAGAGGACCAAATTTTCGTACATCTTCGGCTAAGTGACAAAGTAAATGGATATTACACGTTTGACTTTTTTCGCCATACAAGTATTCAAATCGCATAACATATTCTAATAAGAAACGTTTTGCTTTATCTATTGCCGTTTCCGAGATACTAGACAAATTTAGTAGCGTAATTGCATGTACTAAAAGTGCATGGTGATCAAAATACTGCTCACTCATAAAATCTTTCAAAAGAGGTAAACTATAAATTAAAATAAAAGTTTGAAGCTCTGTTGCTTTCCAGTAAGCATATTCGCTTACTTTTCTCGGAATCCTCGGGACGAATGACGGTAGCGTAATACCTTTAATTTTATTGTCTATAATATTAACAAAAGGGAACAAAGACGATGGGTGCGTTCTATATTCAGTACCGAACCAGAAAGCCATAAGTTTTTTAGTTACACCCTGAAAAACGCAATGCATTTCGTCTACCGCTGTGGATAGTACGTAAACATAACATATCATGCTTAGAACAGTTGGACCTTTAACACCTAATATGGGTGTGTCTGAGTTACGAGCTTCTCTAGCTAGTCTTATGGATTCTTCGGTTGTGCGTAGGTCAAAATTTTCATTAAACGGATAAATTTGTACATTATCTGTTCTCCTAGTTTTAATTTTACAGTTTGGGCAACCATATCTCGCATTATACCGTTGAACATTAAAAAATAGCGCTTTTGCACATAGATCGCAGGTGCCACTAATAATAAGTCCACTTACTCTTATGACATTTAAATTTGGCAATTTGAATTCTACACCATCATATAATTTTTTCAAATCATTTACAAAAGCATTCATGAAGAGATTTGGGGATGGATTCATTTTGCCAAACCACTGACCAGCTAATATTATGTTTTGTTTTAATACTCTTAACTTATATGGTAACTCGTTAATCATTAGATAAAATGGCCAAATACTCACTTTTGATGACTTATATAACGGTACTCCATCAGTGTTCCACGTAAATGTATTTAAATTATTATTAGGCAAATTTTCGGGTAAAGATTTGTATATAGTACCGTCATATAAGTCTTCATAATTAGTGTCATTTTCTTTACGATGCTCTGAGCGATAATTTAATTTTTCTGCAAAACCTGGTCTTTTATAAAAACATTGCAGTTGCTTCAAAATAGGCATTTCTAAAAAATAACTTATACTTTCACTTTGATTACAATAGTGGCAAAATTCCTTATCCAATTTTCTTAAACAGATCTCACAAAAAAAATGTTTTACGGTTAATGAATATGAATTAGCAAATATTTTTTTAAATTTATATAAAGATTTAACGCAACGATTTGGCCGTATACAATGTAATTCTATCAACCAATAGACAAGATAATAATACTCCTGTTATTTTAAAACGCGTTGCAACGGTTAAGATAGCTAACGCACTTTCGCCGATAGTAATAGGCGCTCCTGGGTATACAGGCTCATCAAGGTTAGGGATGTCATCATTGTCATTTTCAGTTTCAGTCTCTGTATCGTCAGATTCATCATCAGATGTCGTAGTATTCCTCACTTCATCACCGGACAAACTTTCTTCGTCTTCACTTTCTGAATCTTCAAAACTCTCTGTAATATTTTATAATATATAATATTGTTAAATATATACATTTTTTTATTATCTGCATACAATAGTGCATTTCGATAAAAGAGCAACAAAGTGATTTTGCTGTTTCGCGTGCCCGTTTGCGTACGAGCGAAGTGAGGGTGAAAAGTTCACATGGGGTTAAAATCACTATCTCGCTCGTGTATCGAACAGTATTTTTTGAAATGTACAAAGCTTAATTTAGAGTACGCTTTTTTAATCAAACATGTACGAAATCGAGCTTTGCGCACAGAGGGTCAGTACATTATGAAACGGGTGAGCAAATTATGCTCACACGGATATGTCTATGCAGCGAACGAGTATCGTATACTATTTTTCTTATCAGATCGCGCGAAATTCACTTTGCTGATACGTATTTATGTCGTAAACAACTTTTTCACACGCTGAGAAGAGAGTGCGGGAATGTGGCAGTTTGCGAAGGCAAATGCGTGTGCAACATTCAATGACGAGGATAGGAAAAATTTGTTTACACTAAAAGAAGTTTAATAACATAAAAAAGTAGTCTCCTTGTTCAAAACGACGTCATAATCACGTTAGAGAGGTGTGTCACGTGGCGATCACGTTTCTCCTGCTCCCTTTTTTACGCGGTGTCCGCGTGCCGAAGTCTCGTGGCAGCATCGTCCACCGACGCTCTGTTTTCACCTGCAGGCCCTTGCCGAAGCCGATCACGTACTCATGAGTGACATCACACTGTTTCTCGCGTGGCAGTATTACAGTGGCGTGTAAAAATATTATTTTGCAAGTCAACAATTACTAATAACGTACCACAATCGTTAAACTCATCACTTCCCGCGTACGAGTAATGTGGACTGTTGCTTGTATGGTGATTGGCTTTCTCGTCATTTGAAATCGTAGAGCTGCTGGCACTTATACTGTTACCAATATTGATATTTTATTATAATAACTGAATAAACATAGAATTTAATCAATAGACACGTTAATTAAGTAGTCGAAAAATAAATACTAAGCAACTACGAAAATAACCAATTATTTTATAAATATCGTAGTAGTATTTTAAAAAGTAAAGAGAATAATATAGAGGACAGCAAAAAATACATATATTTAAAATTACCTGATTCTTGATTATCAGACAAATCATCATTACTATAAGTAGAACTCTCATCACTTGTATTAGAGTCATTGGAGTTACTATTAACGTTCGAAGAATTATCATCGCTCTCCGCACTTGAAGCTTTACATTTAGCGAGAATTCTATATACAGTTGCAGTGGACTAGTCCTCAAGCGAAAACTTATTTTTAGACATTTTTCAAAATTCTTCGATAAAAATGAAAGGCGCATTGAACAGAATTAATGTCAATATACTGCCATAAATTTAAAGAGTTTATTCTTAAAATGATGCGCATGCGTGTCGGAAAAACTTTACAGCACGTATACGTAACCTTCTGACATTTAACACGATCTAATGTTTTTGAACAAAAGTTGTTTATTATTTCATCACCATGTCAACGCTCACTTCACGTTGCGCTGCGAGATTCAAACACCATTGAAGGGATTACAAGAAATGTACGTGCTAATTCTTTGATTGGAAACGTGCGAAACGAGTGTTTTGAATATCAAGGATACGAAAACCACGAAGGAAAAAGGAATTAAAGGAAGGTGGGGAAGTTCCTGGTATCCGGCTGAAATTTTACAAAAGAGTGGTATTTATTTATAAAGATAACATATTTATATGTTTATATAACGACGCGACACAGGTTAGATTAACGATTACTTGAAATAATAATTACTGTCGGCCCGTCGGTATGCGCTTGCGGCGCAATTAAAATTCGGACATATACGTTGTTAGTTAAGCCACGATTTCTGCAATCGAAAAAATCAGATTGATAGGTTAAAAACGCATAAAACTCTGTGTTGCGCTATAGCTGCGTGCGTTAGCTTCGTTCTTGAAATCGCATAAGCTCCTACGCGTACTCTTACCGAAAAGTTGCCAAAAATCTACGCTGTAAATAAGTAGAAAACACGTCATGAAATACCATACCGTCAAATGATTGCCTGAGTAAGGTGTAATTCACGCCGCGATAATTCCGCGTCGATCGTCTATATGAATTTAATTTCTCTGAGCTCGAATATATGTTTCTCTCTACTTATTTTTTAATTTTAACGTTATTTTTTATAATTTTCCCTACACTTTTCCATGTCAATTTTTTTAAATTTTGTATTCTATCAAATTTTAAATACTAGAATAAATTAGTTTGAAAATGTCATACTATTTTTTAATCATTGATTACATTTCAATTTAATCAATTCAATTAATTAAAATGCATATCAATATAAAACTAAAATCATTTTATTCAAAAATTACAACAGAAAACAAGAATTGGTTAGACTCGTTAGAAGTAACAACAAAGGGTGATATTTTAACAGACGACAAAAGGTTATCCGTGCCTCCTCATTTGAAAATGAAAAAACGCCAGGACAAGAAAAAAGAAAAATTTATTAAGGCTCTTAGAAAAGAAAGTGCAGACACAGAAAATAAGGAGCTTTTCAACGCATCTCCAGTTTTTGGAAAAAGAGCAAATGCATCGCCCGATGATAGTTGCAATGAAACTCTATGGTACGTATTTATTCATACTATTTCTTATAATATTAATTTTTTATTTATTTATTTTTCAAAACATGTAACTCTTTTAAATACATTAATATAGATTTAATATATACTATTTTCATAAAAAAATTTATTCCAGCAAAGAAAAACTAAACGCTCAAGATCTATGTGGTGAAAATAACTTTACAGATCTACTCGAAGAGAGCTCTGTAGACGATTCTGATGACGAAAACAATAGCGATACAATTGATGGACATGGAAACAGTGATGAGGAACTACAGAATAATGCAGGGTGTTCTGTAGTTAAGTCGCCCAGCGAGCACAAACCAACAAGGACCAACACACGCAACATCAGCCCTTCACCCGTCCGATCGATAAGCTCGTTTATCGTTGACAACAAAGACAAAAGAACCGATTTGAAGCCATGTATTTGTTCACGATTGCCCCCTGGTAAAGTCATAGTTATCTCTTTACTATAATTATGATCCGTACTATTTTTAATAATATTTTTAAATAAAAGTCGTTTTTATTATATTTTTTATATCATTCTATTATAATATATTATATTTTTTAGATTCAGAAGCAGATCTCGAAAAATTAAGTGAAATTTTAGAATTAACAAAATTAATACACGTCGCACAAAATAAATTAAATACTATGGTAATAATAAAAATAATAATAATTATAATACAAATAATAATAAACATAAAATAATAATAAACATAAAAATTAATACCAATATTCTGCTCTAGGATGGTAAGACACTGGCATCGCCGAATAAGCAGATAAATAAAACTGTCATGGTTCCAGCATGTTTTGACACAAGTGCAACAGTAAAAAATTTTAAAATAACAAAATCATTGCACATGTATAACTGTAATTCTATAACCATATTAATTTTCATTCCAGGTTGAGTTCGTAAAAAATTCTGGGATCATTGTTAATCACTGGAAATTACAATGTATCCAAAACAGTTATAAAAAAAACCCTCGCGAAATGGCAAGACAATTAATGCGATTAATATTAGGTAATGAAATCCTAATAAAGAGCTCTCCTACAGGAAAAGGAGATTGGGAGCCCATTCCAGCGCATATTTTCGAGGGGGTTTATGGTAATATCATAGTATATTTTTGAGCATAGTAATACATATTACTTTTATATAATAAAAATAGTAATACATATTATATTTATATTTTATACTTTATTAATGCCAATGCACCAAAAGAAAAATATAAAATAAAAAGGATGAAATACCGAGAAGTACTTACTGCAATGTGCGCAGCGCTTAGAAATCCCAGGGACAAGCATAGTGACAAATCACGAAGCAGCAAAGAAGGAAAAGATTTGAAGAACGATGAAGAAGAGATTATACGGAAAGAAGAGGGAGATATGAAAGAAAGAGAAAGAAAAGAGGAGGAGAAAAAGAAGAAAGAGGAGAAAAAGAAGGAGAAAGAGAGGAAGAAGAAAGAAGAAAAGAATAAGGAGGAGGAGAGAAAGAAAATAGAAGAGGAAAATAAGAAGGAAAAAGAAAAAACGGAAGAAGAAAGAAAGCAGAGAGAAGAGAAGGAGGAGGAACAGAGCAAGAAGAAAGAAGAGAAGGAAAAGAAAGAGCAAAGACAGCACAAAGAAAATGAGAAAAAAATCAGATGTTGAAATTGAAAGAAGAAAAGAAATCGTCGGAGAAGAGAAGAGTGGCCGAAAACACAGGAGATGATAAAGAAAATAATGAAAAGATCAAACAAAAAACAAGCTACGATGACAACAAAAAGAAGAAGCAAGATGAGATGAAAGTATTGAAAATCAATAGAAAAAGAAAGCTAGATAGTGATGTAAGCATTAAAAAGAAGAAAAAATGAAAATGTTATTGTTATTAAAATAATTTAATTATTTATTTAAATGCAGTTACTACTTTAAAGTTTATGTATGTTACACAACCTGCGAAATTCAATAAAGCAGTTTAGAAAATTATTATTTATATTTATATATGTAACGGAAACTAATTCATTTTTTTTGGCAAACTTCAAACAAAGTTTTATGTATGCATAAAGTTTTGACAAGTTTCAGAACAGAATAAATATTTTATTTATATTCTTTGTCGAACTTCTGATAAAGTTTCACGAAACTTGAAATAAAGTTCCGGCAAAGTTTGATTATGATATTAAAAATCTACAGCACTTACACGAAATTTTATGTAAAGTATCGCAAAACTTTGGAAAACGAAATTTACGTTCGTAAATTCTTTCGTAAAAGTTCACATAAAATTTGGGTAAACTTCGGCTGAAGTTCAGCAAAATAGTTTTGTGATTCTTTCCCGGTAGTTAGACCGAAGTTGCGCCGAACTTCATCCGAAAAAATGTACTACCTGTAAATCTTTCTCGAAAGATTGGAAAACGTTTCCCCAAACTTTGACCAAAGCTGTTGGAATTGAACTTTAAGTTCGGGAAATTCTCATTTCCCGAAATTTGCCAAACTTTTTATGAAGTTCTGTAGTATAAAACTTCCGCGAAACTTTCGCGAAGGGTAATTTCTTTTACACGGGGAATCCTGCAACAAAGAGGGAAAACCATGATTTGAAGCACTTATTGGCATTCAAACGCCGGAAATTTAGATTGGAGTCATTCTTTCTCTCAAATTAACGTAGGTTTATGCTAGAAATGCCTGTTTTTACCAATATTTACCTAGTATCTGGTGAAAAGTGTGCAATCCTGCAATAAACAGGGAAAACCATAATATAAAGTACTTTTTCTCTTCTTCAGTTGGAAATATGGGCTTTTATAATTGGCATCCTCTAAATATCGTGGGTTCACGATAAAATACATTGTTTTACCAATATTTTCCTAGTATATGGTGAAAAGTGTGTGGAATCCTGCAATAAACAGGTAAAACCATATTTCAAAGTACTTTTTCTCTTCGTGAGTTGGAAATATGGACTTTTATAATTGGTATCCTCTAAATATCGTGGGTTCACGATGAAATACATTGTTTTACAAATATTTTCCTAGTATACGGTGAAAAGTGTGCGGAATCTTGCAACAAAAAGGGAAACCCATGATTTAAAGCACTTATTGGCATTCAACCGCCGGAAATTTAGATTAGATTGGTTATTTTTCTCAAACTAACGTAGTTTTATGCTAGAAATGCCTGTTTTTATCAATATTTTCCTAGTATATGGTGAAAAATATGTGGAATCCAGCAATAAACAGGGAAAACCATAATTTAAACTACTTTTTCTCTTCGAGGGATGGAAATATGGACTTTTATCATTGGTATCCTCTAAATATCGTCTGTTCACGATAAAATACATTATATTATCAATATTTTCCTAATATATGGTGATAAATGCCTGTTTTTACCAATATTTTCCAAGTATATGGTGAAAAGTGCGTGGAATCCTGCAGTAAACAGGGAATACCATAATTTAAAGTACTTATTGGTATTCAAAAGCTGGAAATTTAGATTTGTTCCCTTCTTTCTCTCAAAATAACGTAGGTTTATACTAGAAATGCCTGTTTTTACCAATATTATCATAATATACGGTGAAAAGTGCGTGGAATCCTGCAATAAACAGGGAAAACCATAATTCAAAGTACTTTTTCTCTTCGTGAGTTGGAAATAATCGACTTTTATAATTGGTATCCTCTAAATATCGTCGGTTCACGATAACATACAATGCTTTACCAATATTTTCCTAGTGTATGTTGAAGAGTGTGTGGAATCCTGTAACAAACAGGGAAAACCATGATTTGAAGCACTCACTGGTCTTCAAACGCCGGAAATATAGATTTGTTTCGTTCTTTTTCTCAAAATAACGTAGGTTTATGCTGAAAATGCCTGTTTTTACCAATATTTTCCTAATATAAGGCGAAAATTGTGTGGAATCCTGCAACAAACAGGGAAAACCATGATTTAAAGCACCTATTGGCATTCAACCGCAGGAAATTTAGATTTGTTTTGATCTTTTTCTCAAAATGACGTAGGTTTATTCTAGGAATGCCTGTTTTTACTAATATTTTCCTAATATATGGTGAAAAGTGTGTGAAATCCTGCAGCTAACAGGGAAAACCATGATTTGAAGCACTCACTGGTCTTCAAACGCCGGAAATATAGATTTGTTTCGTTCTTTTTCTCAAAATAACGTAGGTTTATGCTGGAAATGCCTATTTTTACCAATATTTTCCTAATATAAGGCGAAAATTGTGTGGAATCCTGCAACAAACATGGAAAACCATGATTTAAAGCACCTATTCGCATTCAACCGCAGGAAATTTAGATTTGTTTCGTTCTTTTTCTCAAAATAACGTAGGTTTATGCTAGAAATGCCTGTTTTAACCAATATTTTTGTAGTATATGGTGAAAAGTGTGTGGAATCCTGCAATAAAAAGGGAAAACCATAATTTAAAGTACTTTTTCTCTTCGTGAGTTGGAAATATGGACTTTTATAATAGGTATCCCCTAAATATCGTGCGTCCACGATACAATACATTGTTTTATCAATATTTTCCAAATATATGGTGAAAAATGCCTGTTTTTACCATTATTATCCTAGTTTTTGGTGAAAAGTGCGTGTAATCTTGCAACAAACAGGGAAAACCATGATTTAAAGCACTTGTTGGTATTCAAACGCCGGAAATTTAGATTGGTGTCATTCTTTTTCTCAAAATAATGTAGGTTTATACTAGAAATGCCGGTTTTTACCAATATTTTCCTAGTGTATGTTGAAAAGTGTGTGGAATCCTGTAGCAAACAGGAAAACCATGATTCAAAGCACTTACTGGTATTCAAAAGCGGAAATTTAGATTTGTGTCGTTCTTTTTCTCTAAATAACGTAGGGTTATGCTAGAAATGCCTGTTTTTACCAATATTTTCCAAATTTATGGTGAAAAGTGTGTGAAATCCCTCATAATAATTTAGTTTTATACTAAATATGCCTGTTTTTACCAATATTTTCCTAGTATATGGTGAAAAGTGCGTGGAATCCTGCAATAAACAGGGAAAACCATAATTCGAAGTACTTTTTCTCTTCTTGAGTTGGAAATAATCGACTTTTATAATTGGTATCCTCTAAATATCGTCGGTTCACGATAACATACAATGCTTTACCAATATTTTCCTAGTGTATGTTGAAGAGTGTGTGGAATCCTGTAACAAACAGGGAAAACCATGATTTGAAGCACTCACTGGTCTTCAAACGCCGGAAATATAGATTTGTTTCGTTCTTTTTCTCAAAATAACGTAGATTTATGCTGAAAATGCCTGTTTTTACCAATATTTTCCTAATATAAGGCGAAAATTCTGTGGAATCCTGCAACAAACAGGGAAAACCATGATTTAAAGTACCTATTGGCATTCAACCGCAGGAAATTTAGATTTGTTTTGTTCTTTTTCTCAAAATGACGTAGGTTTATTCTAGGAATGACTGTTTTTACCAATATTTTCCTAATATATGGTGAAAAGTGTGTGAAATCCTGCAGCTAACAGGGAAAACCATGATTTGAAGCACTCACTGGTCTTCAAACGCCGGAAATATAGATTTGTTTCGTTCTTTTTCTCAAAATAACGTAGGTTTATGCTGGAAATGCCTATTTTTACCAATATTTTCCTAATATAAGGCGAAAATTGTGTGGAATCCTGCAACAAACATGGAAAACCATGATTTAAAGCACCTATTGGCATTCAACCGCAGGAAATTTAGATTTGTTTCGTTCTTTTTCTCAAAATAACGTAGGTTTATGCTAGAAATGCCTGTTTTAACCAATATTTTTGTAGTATATGGTGAAAAGTGTGTGGAATCCTGCAATAAAAAGGGAAAACCATAATTTAAAGTACTTTTTCTCTTCGTGAGTTGGAAATATGGACTTTTATAATAGGTATCCCCTAAATATCGTGCGTCCACGATACAATACATTGTTTTATCAATATTTTCCAAATATATGGTGAAAAATGCCTGTTTTTACCATTATTATCCTAGTTTTTGGTGAAAAGTGCGTGGAATCCTGCAATAAACAGGGAAAACCATAATTCAAAGTACTTTTTCTCTTCTTGAGTTGGAAATAATCGACTTTTATAATTGGTATCCTCTAAATATCGTCAGTTCACGATAACATACAATGCTTTACCAATATTTTCCTAGTGTATGTTGAAGAGTGTGTGGAATCCTGTAACAAACAGGGAAAACCATGATTTGAAGCACTCACTGGTCTTCAAACGCCGGAAATATAGATTTGTTTCGTTCTTTTTCTCAAAATAACGTAGGTTTATGCTGAAAATGCCTGTTTTTACCAATATTTTCCTAATATAAGGCGAAAATTGTGTGGAATCCTGCAACAAACAGGGAAAACCATGATTTAAAGCACCTATTGGCATTCAACCGCAGGAAATTTAGATTTGTTTTGTTCTTTTTCTCAAAATGACGTAGGTTTATTCTAGGAATGCCTGTTTTTACCAATATTTTCCTAATATATGGTGAAAAGTGTGTGAAATCCTGCAGCTAACAGGGAAAACCATGATTTGAAGCACTCACTGGTCTTCAAACGCCGGAAATATAGATTTGTTTCGTTCTTTTTCTCAAAATAACGTAGGTTTATGCTGAAAATGCCTGTTTTTACCAATACTTTCCTAATATAAGGCGAAAATTGTGTGGAATCCTGCAACAAACAGGGAAAACCATGATTTAAAGCACCTATTGGCATTCAACCGCAGGAAATTTAGATTTGTTTTGTTCTTTTTCTCAAAATAACGTAGGTTTATGCTAGAAATGCCTGTTTTAACAAATATTTTTGTAGTATATGGTGAAAAGTGTGTGGAATCCTGCAATAAAAAGGGAAAACCATAATTTAAAGTACTTTTTCTCTTCGTGAGTTGGAAATATGGACTTTTATAATTGGTATCCTCTAAATATCGTGGGTTCACGATGAAATACATTGTTTTACAAATATTTTCCTAGTATACGGTGAAAAGTGTGCGGAATCTTGCAACAAAAAGGGAAACCCATGATTTAAAGCACTTATTGGCATTCAACCGCCGGAAATTTAGATTTGATTGGTTATTTTTCTCAAACTAACGTAGTTTTATGCTAGAAATGCCTGTTTTTATCAATATTTTCCTAGTATATGGTGAAAAATATGTGGAATCCAGCAATAAACAGGGAAAACCATAATTTAAACTACTTTTTCTCTTCGAGGGATGGAAATATGGACTTTTATCATTGGTATCCTCTAAATATCGTCTGTTCACGATAAAATACATTGTATTATCAATATTTTCTTAAGATATGGTGATAAATGCCTGTTTTTACCAATATTTTCCAAGTATATGGTGAAAAGTGCGTGGAATCCTGCAGTAAACAGGGAATACCATAATTTAAAGTACTTATTGGTATTCAAAAGCTGGAAATTTAGATTTGTTCCCTTCTTTCTCTCAAAATAACGTAGGTTTATACTAGAAATGCCTGTTTTTACCAATATTATCATAATATACGGTGAAAAGTGCGTGGAATCCTGCAATAAACAGGGAAAACCATAATTCAAAGTACTTTTTCTCTTCGTGAGTTGGAAATAATCGACTTTTATAATTGGTATCCTCTAAATATCGTCGGTTCACGATAACATACAATGCTTTACCAATATTTTCCTAGTGTATGTTGAAGAGTGTGTGGAATCCTGTAACAAACAGGGAAAACCATGATTTGAAGCACTCACTGGTCTTCAAACGCCGGAAATATAGATTTGTTTCGTTCTTTTTCTCAAAATAACGTAGGTTTATGCTGAAAATGCCTGTTTTTACCAATATTTTCCTAATATAAGGCGAAAATTGTGTGGAATCCTGCAACAAACAGGAAAACCATGATTTAAAGCACCTATTGGCATTCAACCGCAGGAAATTTAGATTTGTTTTGATCTTTTTCTCAAAATGACGTAGGTTTATTCTAGGAATGCCTGTTTTTACTAATATTTTCCTAATATATGGTGAAAAGTGTGTGAAATCCTGCAGCTAACAGGGAAAACCATGATTTGAAGCACTCACTGGTCTTCAAACGCCGGAAATATAGATTTGTTTCGTTCTTTTTCTCAAAATAACGTAGGTTTATGCTGGAAATGCCTATTTTTACCAATATTTTCCTAATATAAGGCGAAAATTGTGTGGAATCCTGCAACAAACATGGAAAACCATGATTTAAAGCACCTATTCGCATTCAACCGCAGGAAATTTAGATTTGTTTCGTTCTTTTCTCAAAATAACGTAGGTTTATGCTAGAAATGCCTGTTTTAACCAATATTTTTGTAGTATATGGTGAAAAGTGTGTGGAATCCTGCAATAAAAAGGGAAAACCATAATTTAAAGTACTTTTTCTCTTCGTGAGTTGGAAATATGGACTTTTATAATAGGTATCCCCTAAATATCGTGCGTCCACGATACAATACATTGTTTTATCAATATTTTCCAAATATATGGTGAAAAATGCCTGTTTTTACCATTATTATCCTAGTTTTTGGTGAAAAGTGCGTGTAATCTTGCAACAAACAGGGAAAACCATGATTTAAAGCACTTGTTGGTATTCAAACGCCGGAAATTTAGATTGGTGTCATTCTTTTTCTCAAAATAATGTAGGTTTATACTAGAAATGCCGGTTTTTACCAATATTTTCCTAGTGTATGTTGGAAAGTGTGTGGAATCCTGTAGCAAACAGGAAAACCATGATTTAAAGCACTTACTGGTATTCAAAAGCGGAAATTTAGATTTGTGTCGTTCTTTTTCTCAAAATAACGTAGGGTTATGCTAGAAATGCCTGTTTTTACCAATATTTTCCTAATTTATGGTGAAAAGTGTGTGAAATCCCTCATAATAATTTAGTTTTATACTAAATATGCCTGTTTTTACCAATATTTTCCTAGTATATGGTGAAAAGTGCGTGGAATCCTGCAATAAACAGGGAAAACCATAATTCGAAGTACTTTTTCTCTTCTTGAGTTGGAAATAATCGACTTTTATAATTGGTATCCTCTAAATATCGTCGGTTCACGATAACATACAATGCTTTACCAATATTTTCCTAGTGTATGTTGAAGAGTGTGTGGAATCCTGTAACAAACAGGGAAAACCATGATTTGAAGCACTCACTGGTCTTCAAACGCCGGAAATATAGATTTGTTTCGTTCTTTTTCTCAAAATAACGTAGATTTATGCTGAAAATGCCTGTTTTTACCAATATTTTCCTAATATAAGGCGAAAATTGTGTGGAATCCTGCAACAAACAGGGAAAACCATGATTTAAAGCACCTATTGGCATTCAACCGCAGGAAATTTAGATTTGTTTTGTTCTTTTTCTCAAAATGACGTAGGTTTATTCTAGGAATGACTGTTTTTACCAATATTTTCCTAATATATGGTGAAAAGTGTGTGAAATCCTGCAGCTAACAGGGAAAACCATGATTTGAAGCACTCACTGGTCTTCAAACGCCGGAAATATAGATTTGTTTCGTTCTTTTTCTCAAAATAACGTAGGTTTATGCTGGAAATGCCTATTTTTACCAATATTTTCCTAATATAAGGCGAAAATTGTGTGGAATCCTGCAACAAACATGGAAAACCATGATTTAAAGCACCTATTGGCATTCAACCGCAGGAAATTTAGATTTGTTTCGTTCTTTTTCTCAAAATAACGTAGGTTTATGCTAGAAATGCCTGTTTTAACCAATATTTTTGTAGTATATGGTGAAAAGTGTGTGGAATCCTGCAATAAAAAGGGAAAACCATAATTTAAAGTACTTTTTCTCTTCGTGAGTTGGAAATATGGACTTTTATAATAGGTATCCCCTAAATATCGTGCGTCCACGATACAATACATTGTTTTATCAATATTTTCCAAATATATGGTGAAAAATGCCTGTTTTTACCATTATTATCCTAGTTTTTGGTGAAAAGTGCGTGGAATCCTGCAATAAACAGGGAAAACCATAATTCAAAGTACTTTTTCTCTTCTTGAGTTGGAAATAATCGACTTTTATAATTGGTATCCTCTAAATATCGTCAGTTCACGATAACATACAATGCTTTACCAATATTTTCCTAGTGTATGTTGAAGAGTGTGTGGAATCCTGTAACAAACAGGGAAAACCATGATTTGAAGCACTCACTGGTCTTCAAACGCCGGAAATATAGATTTGTTTCGTTCTTTTTCTCAAAATAACGTAGGTTTATGCTGAAAATGCCTGTTTTTACCAATATTTTCCTAATATAAGGCGAAAATTGTGTGGAATCCTGCAACAAACAGGGAAAACCATGATTTAAAGCACCTATTGGCATTCAACCGCAGGAAATTTAGATTTGTTTTGTTCTTTTTCTCAAAATGACGTAGGTTTATTCTAGGAATGCCTGTTTTTACCAATATTTTCCTAATATATGGTGAAAAGTGTGTGAAATCCTGCAGCTAACAGGGAAAACCATGATTTGAAGCACTCACTGGTCTTCAAACGCCGGAAATATAGATTTGTTTCGTTCTTTTTCTCAAAATAACGTAGGTTTATGCTGAAAATGCCTGTTTTTACCAATACTTTCCTAATATAAGGCGAAAATTGTGTGGAATCCTGCAACAAACAGGGAAAACCATGATTTAAAGCACCTATTGGCATTCAACCGCAGGAAATTTAGATTTGTTTTGTTCTTTTTATCAAAATAACGTAGGTTTATGCTAGAAATGCCTGTTTTAACAAATATTTTTGTAGTATATGGTGAAAAGTGTGTGGAATCCTGCAATAAAAAGGGAAAACCATAATTTAAAGTACTTTTTCTCTTCGTGAGTTGGAAATATGGACTTTTATAATAGGTATCCCCTAAATATCGTGCGTCCACGATAAAATACATTGTTTTATCAATATTTTCCAAATATATGGTGAAAAGTGCCTGTTTTTACCATTATTATCCTAGTATATGGTGAAAAGTGCGTGTAATCCTGCAACAAACAGGGAAAACCATGATTTAAAGCACTTGTTGGTATCCAAACGCCGGAAATTTAGATTGGTGTCATTCTTTTTCTCAAAATAACGTAGGTTTATGCTAGAAATGCCTGTTTTTACCAATATTTTCCTAGTGTATGTTGAAAAGTGTGTGGAATCCTGTAGCAAACAGGAAAACCATGATTTAAAGCACTTACTGGTATTCAAAAGCGGAAATTTAGATTTGTTTCGTTCTTTTTCTCAAAATAACGTAGGGTTATGCTAGAAATGCCTGTTTTTACCAATATTTTCCTAATTTATGGTGAAAAGTGTGTGAAATCCCTCATAATAATTTAGTTTTATACTAAATATGCCTGTTTTTACCAATATTTTCCTAGTATATGGTGAAAAGTGCGTGGAATCCTGCAATAAACAGGGAAAACCATAATTCAAAGTACTTTTTCTCTTCTTGAGTTGGAAATAATCGACTTTTATAATTGGTATCCTCTAAATATCGTCGGTTCACGATAACATACAATGCTTTACCAATATTTTCCTAGTGTATGTTGAAGAGTGTGTGGAATCCTGTAACAAACAGGGAAAACCATGATTTGAAGCACTCACTGGTCTTCAAACGCCGGAAATATAGATTTGTTTCGTTCTTTTTCTCAAAATAACGTAGATTTATGCTGAAAATGCATGTTTTTACCAATATTTTCCTAATATAAGGCGAAAATTGTGTGGAATCCTGCAACAAACAGGGAAAACCATGATTTAAAGCACCTATTGGCATTCAACCGCAGGAAATTTAGATTTGTTTTGTTCTTTTTCTCAAAATGACGTAGGTTTATTCTAGGAATGCCTGTTTTTACCAATATTTTCCTAATATATGGTGAAAAGTGTGTGAAATCCTGCAGCTAACAGGGAAAACCATGATTTGAAGCACTCACTGGTCTTCAAACGCCAGAAATATAGATTTGTTTCGTTCTTTTTCTCAAAATAACGTAGGTTTATGCTGGAAATGCCTATTTTTACCAATATTTTCCTAATATAAGGCGAAAATTGTGTGGAATCCTGCAACAAACATGGAAAACCATGATTTAAAGCACCTATTGGCATTCAACCGCAGGAAATTTAGATTGGTGTCATTCTTTTTCTCAAAATAACGTAGGTTTATGCTAGAAATGCCTGTTTTTACCAATATTTTCCTAGTGTATGTTGAAAAGTGTGTGGAATCCTGTAGCAAACAGGAAAACCATGATTTAAAGCACTTACTGGTATTCAAAAGCGGAAATTTAGATTTGTTTCGTTCTTCTTCTCAAAATAACGTAGGTTTATTCTAGAAATGCCTGTTTTTACCAATATTTTCCTAATTTATGGTGAAAAGTGTGTGAAATCCCTCATAATAATTTAGTTTTATACTAAATATGCCTGTTTTTACGAATATTTTTCTAGTATATGGTGAAATGTTAGTGGAATCCTGCAAAAAACTGGTAATAATTTGATTTTCGTAATTTTTGGTATTGAAACGAAGGAAATTTCGATTTGGTTCGTAGTTTTTATCAATATAGAGTAGGTTTATGATAGAAATGCTTGTTTTTACCAATATTTTTCTAATATATGGTAAAAAACGCCTGTTATTACCTATATTTTCCTAGTATATAGTGCAGAGTGCGTGGAACCCTACAAAAAACGGGGAAAACCATGATTTAAAGAACTTTTTGCTCTTAATGAGCTGGAAATTAAATTTTATACTAAATATGCCTGTTTTTACCAGTATTTACCTAGTATATGGTGAAATGTGCGTGGAATCCTGCAGAGAACAGTGAAAAAATTATTTCCAGTTCTTTTGGTATTCAAACGAAGCCAATTTTGATTTGGTTCGTTGTTTTTCTCTAAATAACGTAGTTTTATGATAGAAATGATTGTTTTTACCAATATTTTCCCAAAATATTGCGAAAAGTGCGTGAAATGCTGGAAAAAATGAGAAACCATGATTATCTGTAGTTTTTGTACTTAATAAGGTGGTAATATGCATTCTTATCATTGTTTTCCTCTATATAATGTAGTTTTATACTAAATATGCCAGTTTTTTCCAATATATACCTAGTATATGGTGAAATGTGCGTGGAATCCCGCCGAAAACAGGGAAAAAAATTATTTTCAATACTTTTCGTATTCAAATGCAGGAAATATTGAGTTTGTTCGTTGTTTATCTCTAAATTACGTAGGTTTATGATAGAAATGACTGTTCTTACCAATATTTTCCTAAAATATGGTGAAAAGTTCGTGGAATCCTGCAAAAAAAGAGAAACTATGATTATCTGTACTTTTTGTAATTAATAAGCTGGAAAAATGCATTCTTATCATTGTTGTCCTCAAAATAATGTAGTTTTATACTAAATATGCCTGTTTTTACCAATATTTTCCTAAAATATGGTGAAAAGTGCGTGGAATCCTGTAAAAAAAAGAAAAACAATGATTATCTGTACTTTTTGAACTTAACGAGATGGAAATATGCATTCTTATCACTGTTTTCCTCAAAATAATGTAGTTTTATACTAAATATGCCAGTTTTTACGTATATTTTCCTAAAATATTGTGAAATGTGCGTGGAATCCTGGAAAAAAACGTGGAAAACCATGATTGAAAGTACTTTTTGCTTTTACTGAGCTGGAAATTAAGTTTTATACTAAATATGCCAGTTTTACCAATATTTTCCTAATATATGGTGAAATATGCGTGGAATCCTGTAAAAAAAAGAGAAACCATGATTATCTGTACTTTATATACTTAATAAGATGGAATTATGCATTCTTATCATTGTTTTCCTCAGAATAATGCAGTTTTATACTAAATATGCCTGTTTTTAACAATATTTACATGGTATATGGTGAAATGAGCGTGGAATCCTGTAAAAAAATGTGGAAAACCATGATTAAAAGTACTTTTTGCTCTTAATGAGCTTGAAATTAAGTTTTATACTAAATATGCCAATTTTTACCAATATTTCCCTAAAATATGGTGAAAAGTTCGTGGAATCCTGCGAAAAAGAGAAACCATGATTATCTGTCCTTTTTGTAATTAATAAGTAGGAAATATACGTTCTTATCATTGTTTTCTTCAAAATAATGTAGTTTTATAATAAATATGCCTGTTTTTACCAATATTTACCTTGTATATGGTAAAATGTACGTGGAATCCTGCAAAAAACTGGTAATAAATTCATTTTCGTTATTTTTGGTATTCTAACGAAGGAAATTTCGATTTGGTTCGTTGTTTTGCTCTAAATAACGTAGGTTTATGATAGAAATGATTGTTTTTACCAATATTTTCCTCAAGAATGGCGTAAAATGCGTGGAATCCTGCAAAAAAAGAGAAACCATGATTATCTGTACTTTTCGTACTTAATAAGATGGAAATATGCATTCTTATCATTGTTTTCCTCAAAATAATGTAGTTTTATACTAAATATGCCTGTTTTTAATGATATTTACATAGTATATGGTGAAATGTGTGTGGAATCCTGCAAAATCTGGTAAAAAATTGATTTTCGTAATTATGATATTGAAACGAAGGAAATTTCGATTTGGTTCATAGTTTTTATTAAAATAAAGTAGGTTTATGATAGAAATGCTTGTTTTTACCAATATTTTTCTAACATATGGTGAAAAGTTTGTGGAATCCTGCAATAAAAAGAGAAACCATGATTATCTGTACTTTTTGTACTTAATAAGATGGAATTATGCATTTTTATGACTGTTTTCCTCAAAATAATGTAGGTTTATACTAAATATGCCTGTTTTTACCAATATTTACATTGTATATAGTGAAATGTGCGTGGAATCCTGCACAAAACTGGTAATAAAGAGATTTTCGTAATTTTTGGTATTGAAACGAAGGAAATTTCGATTTGGTTCGTTGAAAATCATGGTTTTTCGTTTTTTTCTTAGGATACAACATACCTTTCACCGTATATTCGGAAAATATTGGTAAAAATAGGCATATTTAGCATAAAACTTCGCCATTGTGAGGGAAAACAACGATCCAAATCCATATTTCCAGCAGATTAAGAACAAAATGTACGAAAATCATGGTTTCTCGCTGTTTTTTTCAGGATACAAAGTACTTTTCACCATACACTAGGAAAATATTGGTAAAAACAGCCATATTTAGCATAAAACTTCGTCATTTTGAGGAAAACAATGATCCAAATCCATATTTCCAGCAGATTAAAAACAAAAAGTACCGAAAATCATGGTTTTTCGCTGTTTTTTTCACTATACAACGTACTGTTCACCATAGACATGGAAAATATTGGTAAAAACAGGTATATTTAGCATAAAACTTCGCCATTGTGAGGAAAACAATGATCCAAATACATATTCCCGCAGGTTAAGGACCAAAAGTACCGAATATCATGGATTTCGCTGCTTTTTGCAGGATACCACGCACTTTTCACCATATACTAGGAAAATATTGGTAAATTCAGGCACATTTAGCACAAAACTTCGTTATTTTGAAGAAAACAATGATCCCAATCCATATTTCCAGCCGATCAAGAACAAAAAGCACTAAAAATCATGGTTGTTCGTTGTTTTTTGCAGAATTCCACGCACTTTTCTCGATATAATAGGAAAATATTGGTAAAAACAGGCAATTCAAGCATAAACATACGTTTTTTTGTGTAAAACAGCAATCCGAATCCAAAGCCATTCATTTCTAGCGAAAACTACCTTGTTTTGCGGAAAACAATGATATAAATCCATACTTCCTGCGATTGCAGTGCAAACAGGTCAGAAAATCATGATTTTTCGCTGTTTTCCGCACGATTCCACGCTTTTTTCACCATTTACTAGGAAAAAATTCGTAAAAACAGCCATTTTATCGTGAACCTACTATATTTTGAGGAAAACAATGATAAAAATCCATATTTCCAGCTGATTAAGAACAAAAAGTACTGAAAATCTTGGTTTTTCGTATTTTTCTCAGGATATAACATACCTTTCACCATATATTTGGAAAATATTCGTAAAAATAAGCATATTTAGCATAAAACTTCGTGACTTTGAGGAAAACAATGATCCAAATCCATATTTCCAGCAGAATAGGAATAAAAAGTACAGAAAATCATGGTTTTTCGATGTTTTTTCCTGATACAGCGTACTTTTCACCATATACATGGAAAATATTGGTAAATACAGGCATATTTAGCATATAACTTCGTTTTTTTGAGGAAAACAACGATCTAAATCCATATTTCCATCAGATTAAGAACAAAAAGTACGAAAATCATGGTTTTTCGCTGTTTTTTTTCAGGATACAAAGTACTTTTCACCATATACTAAGAAAATATTGGTAAAAACAGGCATATTTAGCATAAAACTTCGTCATTTTGTGGAAAACAATGATCCAAATCCATATTTCCGGGAGATTAATTACAAAAAGTACCGAAAATCATGGTTTTTCGCTGTTTTTTCAGGTTACAACGTACTGTTCACCATATACATGGAAAATATTGGTAAAAACAGGCATATTCAGCATAAAACTTCGCCATTGTGAGGAAAACAATGATCCAAATACATATTTCCGTAGTTTAAGAACAAAAAGTACTGAAAATCATGGTTTTTTGCTTTCTATTGCAGGATACCACGCACAAAAAGACGAAATTTTATGCTAAATATGCCTGTTATTATTAATATTTTTCAAGTATATGATGAAAAGTACTTTCTATCCTGAAAAAAACAGCGAAAAACCATGATTTTCGGTACTTTTGGTTCTTAATCTGCTGGAAATATGGATTACGACCATTGTTTTCGTGAAAATAACATAGGTCTATGATACAAATGCCTGTTTCTACCAATATTTTCCTAGTATATGGAGAAAAGTGGGTGGAATCCTGCTAAAAACAGCGAATAACCATGATTTTCAGTACTGTTTGTTCTTAACCTGCGGAAAATCTTTAATTCGATCATTGTTTTCGTCAAAATAACTTAGGTCTACTCTAAAAATGCCTGCTCTTACCAATATTTTCCTAATAAAAAGTGCGTTTTGTGCTGCTAAAAACCGCGAGAAACCATGATTTCCGGTACTTTTTGTTCTTAATCTGCTGGAAATATGGATTTGGATTATTGCTTTCCTCAAAATGACGAAGTTCTATGCTAAATGTGCTGTTTTTACCAATATTTTCCAAGTATATGGTGAAAAGTACGCTGTATCATGAAAAAAACTTCGAAAAACCATGATTTCCGGAACTTTTTCTTCTTCATCTACTGGAAATAGGGATTTCGATCATTGTTTTCGTCAAAATAACTTAGGTCTATGCTAAAAATGCATGTTTTTACCAATATTTCCCAAGTATATTTTGAAAAGTACGTTGAATCCTGAAAAAAGAAGTGAAAAACCATGATTTTCAGTACTTTTTATTCTTAATCAGCTGGAAATATTGATTTGGATAAATGTTTTTCCTAAAATGGCGAAGTTTTATGTTAAATATGCCTATTTTTACCAAAATTCTCCAAATATATGGTGAAAGGTATGTTGTATCCTGAGAAAAAAACGAAAAACCACGATTTTCAGTACTTTTTGTTCTTAATCTGCAGGAAATATGGATTTCGATCATTGTTTTCGTCTGGATAACCTAGGACTATGCCAACAATGCCTGTTTTTACCAATATTTTCCAATTATATGGTGAAAAGTACGTTGTATCCTGAAAAAAACAGCAAAAAACCATGATTTCCGGAACTTTTTCTGCTTCATCTTCTGGAAATATGGATTTCGATCATTGTTTTCGTCAAAATAGCTTAGGTCCATGCTAAAAATGCACGTTTTTACCAATATTTCCCAAGTATATGTTGAAAAGTACGTTGAATCCTGGAAAAAATAGTGAAAAACCATTATTTTCAGTACGCTTTTGTTCTTAAGGCCATGTGAAACTGTGAATTTCAATATTTTTTAAATCAACATTTAAACGTTTATTTGGAAAAAGACGAACGTCAAGCGCTCCGTACATGTAAACACTATATTCAGATTTTTTTTTGGATGATTCTATTGGTATTTTCACGAGATATCCATGTTTGAAAAGTAGCTTAATTGCAGATACCTACTTACCGATAATACGGTTTTTATTTAATTAAATAAATTCTTATCATTTTTTTGGAAAAACACGAACGTCAGGCGCTCCGTATATGTTAATACTATACTCAGATTTTTTTTGGACGATTCTATTGGTATTTTCATGAGATATCCATGTTTGGAAATTATGTCGGTATTTTACATCACCTTAATCTGCTGAAAATATGGATTTGGAGCATTGTTTTCCCTAAAATGGCGAAGTTTTATACCAAATATGCCTGTTTAACCAATATTTTCCTAGTATTTGGTGAAAAGAGCGTGGGATCCTGCAAGAAACTGCGAAAAACCATGATATTCGGGACTTTTTGTACTTAATCTGTTGGAAATATGGAATTGGATTATTGTTTTCCTCAATATTTTGAGGATTCGTTATTACGAAGTTTTGTCCTAAATATGCCTGCTTTTACCAATATTTTCCTAGTATATGGTGAAAAATGCGTGGTATCCTGCAAAAAGCAGTGAAAAACCATGATATTCGGTACTTTTTGTTCTTAATCTGCTGGAAATATTTATTTCCATCATAGCTTTCGTCTAAATAACTTAGGTTAAGCTACAAAAATCTGTTTTTACCAATATTTACCAAGTGCATGGTGATAAGTACGTTGTATCTTGAAAAAAAAACAGCGAAAAACCATGATTTTCAGTACCTTTTGTACTTAATCTGCTGGAAATGTGGATTTTGATGATTGTTTTCTTCAACATAACTTTGGTCTATACTAAAAATGACTGTTTTTGCCAATATTTTCCTAGTATTTGGTGGATAGTATTCCTTTTTGTCCTGAAAACAACAGCGAAAAACCATGATGTCCGGAACTTTTAGTTCTTAATCCGCTGGAAATATGGATTACGACCATTGTTTTCGTCAAAATAACATAGGGCTATGATAAAAATGCCTGTTTCTACCAATATTTTCCTAGTATATGGTGAATAGTGGGTGGTATTCTGCAAAAAACAGCGAAAAACCACGATTCTCAGTACTTTTTGTTCTTAACCTGCTGGAAATATTTATTTCGATCATTGTTTTCGTCAAAATAACTTAGGTCTGTTCTAAAAATGCCTGCTTTTACCAATATTTTCCTGGTAATAAGTGCGTTTTATGGTGCGAAAAACGCGAAAAACAATGATTTACGGTACTTTTTGTTCTTAATCTGCTGGAAATATGGATTTGGATCATTGCTTTCATCAAAATGATTAAGTTCTATGCTAAATATGCCTGTTTTTACATATCTTTTCAAATTATGTGTCGAAAAGTACGTTATATCCTGAAAAAAACAGCGAAATACCATGATTTTCAGTAATTTTTGTTCTTAATCTGCTGGACATGTGGATTTCGATCATTGTTTCCGTCAAAATAACTTAGGCCTATCCCACATAGCATGAAAGCTTCCCAGTGAAAGATTCAAGAAATATTCCAATGGAAGCTTTCATCAACCTTTTTAAAAGATAACTGAAACTTTCAGATAGATTCCATTGTAGGTTTCTTGTAAGCTTCCCGGGAGGTTAAAGCAATATTACAATCAAGATTGCCAAATGTCCTTTCGACGAATATTACATGAAAGCTTCTAGGAAGCTTACGGGAATCTTACGTGAAATATTCCAAGAATCAATACAGGAATCATTCACGAAAAGAAACAGCAATATTACAGTAAGCTTTTAGAAAGATTACACTGTTATCTTTTTTGAAAGCTAACGCTAAGATTGAAAAAGAGCTTCCCAAATCCTTGCAGGGATCAATACGGGAATCTTTCACGAAAGGAAAATGCAATATTACAGTAAGCTTTGGGAATATTACACTGTTACCTTTGTTGAAAGCTAACGCTAAGATTGAAAAAGAGCTTCCCAAATCCTTGCAGGGATCAATACAGGAATCTTTCAAAAAAGGAAACAGCAATATTACAGTAAGCTTTTGGGAAAATACTCTATACTATAATTTATACTCTTATCTTTGTTGAAAGCTTACGCTAAGATTGCAGAAAATATTAACCAAATTCTTGCAGGGATCAATACAGGAATCTTCCACGAAAGGAAACTACAATATTACAGTAAGCTTTCGGGAAGATTAGACTGTTACCTTTGTTGAAAGCTTACTGTAAGATTGCAAAAGAGATTCCCAAATCCTTGCAGGGATCAATACAGGAATCGTTCACAAAAGGAAACAGCGATATTACGGTAAGCTTTTAGAAAGATTACACTGTTATCTTTTTTGAAAGCTTACACTAAGATTACAAAAGAGATTCCCAAATCCTTGCAGGGATCAATACAGGAATCTTCACGAAAGAAAACAGTAATATTACGGTAAACTTTTAGAAAGATGACACCGTTATCTTTTTTGAAAGCTTACGCTAAGATTATCAAAGAGATTCCCAAATCCTTGCAGGGATCAATACAGGAATCTTTCACGAAAGGAAAATGCAATATTACAGTAAACTTTTGGGAATATTACATTGTTATATTTGTTGAAAGCTAACGCTAAGATTGAAAAAGAGCTTCCCAAATCCTTGCAGGGATCAATACGGGAATCTTTCAAAAAAGGAAACAGCAATATTACAGTAAGCTTTTGGGAAGATTATACTGTTATCTTTTTTGAAAGCTAACGCTAAGATTGAAAAAGAGCTTCCCAAATCCTTGCGGGGTCAATACAGGAATCGTTCAAAAAAGGAAACAGCAATATTACAGTAAGCTTTTGGGAAGATTATATGTTATCTTTGTTGAAAGCTTACGCTAAGATTGCAGAAAATATTTCCAAATCCTTGCAGGGATCAATACAGGAATCTTTCACGAAAGAAAACTACAATATTACAGTAAGCTTTTGGGAAGATTATACTGTTATCTTTGTTGAAAGCTTACACTAAGATTGCAGAAAATATTTCCAAATCCTTGCAGAGATCAATACAGTAATCTTTCACGAAAGGAAACTACAATATTACAGTAAGCTTTCGGAAAGATTAGACTGTTATCTTTTTTGAAAGCTTACGCTAAGATTACCAAAGAGATTCCCAAATCCTTGCAGGGATCAATACAGGAATCTTTACGAGAGGAAACAGCAATATTACGGTAAACTTTTAGAGAGATTTCACTGTTATCTTTTTTGAAAGCTTACGCTAAGATTACCAAAGAGATTCCCAAATCCTTGCAGGGATCAATACAGGAATCTTTACGAGAGGAAACAGCAATATTACGGTAAACTTTTAGAGAGATTTCACTGTTATCTTTTTTGAAAGCTTACGCTAAGATTACCAAACAGATTCCCAAATCCTTCCAGGGATCAATACAGGAATCTTTCACAAAAGGAAAATGCAATATTACAGTAAGCTTTTGGGAATATTACACTGTTATCTTTGTTGAAAGCTAACGCTAAGATTGGAAAAGATCTTCCCAAATCCTTGCGGGGATCAATACAGGAATCTTTCAAAAAAGAAAACAGCAATATTACAGTAAGCTTTTGGGAAGATTATATGTTACCTTTGTTGAAAGCTTACGCTAAGATTGCAGAAAAGATTACCAAATCCTTGCAGGGATTAATACAGGAATCTTTCACGAAAGGAAACTACAATATTACAGTAAGCTTTTCGGAAGATTAGACTGTTACCTTTGTTGAAAGCTTACTGTAAGATTGCAAAAGAGATTCCCAAATGCTTGCAGGGATCAATATAGGAATCGTTCACAAAAGGAAACAGCAATATTACGGTAAACTTTTAGAAATATTACACTCTTATCTTTTTGAAAGCTTACGCTAAGATTACCAAAGATATTCTCAAATCCTTGCAGAGATCAATAGAGGAATCTTTCATGAAAGGAAAAGGAAATATTGCAGTATGCTTTTAGGAATATTACTCTGTTAGCTTTGTTGAAAGCTTACGCTAAGATTGAAAGAGAGCTTCCCAAATCCTTGCGGGGATCAATACAGGAATCTTTCAAAAAAGGAAACAGCAATATTACAGTAAGCTTTTGGGAAGATTATACTGTTATCTTTGTTGAAAGCTTACGCTAAGATTGCAGAAAAGATTACCAAATCGTTGCAGGGATTGATACAGGAATCTTTCACGAAATGAAACTACAATATTACAGTAAGCTTTTGGGAAGATTAGACTGTTACGTTTGTTGAAAGCTTACTGTAAGATTGCAAAAGAGATTCGCAAATCCTTGCAGGTATCGATACAGGAATCGTTCACAAAAGGAAACAACAATATTACGGTAAGCTTTCGGGAATATTACACTGTTATCTTTCTTGAAAGATTAAGCTAAGATTATCAAAGAGATTCCCAAATACTTGCAGGAAAAATTCCACTAAACATAAATAGAACCTTTCATGAATGATTGCAATAAGCCTGAATGCAATATTATCGAAAAATAATGCGAAAAACTTAATGGAAGGTCCCCGCGAAACATTCCAGTAGCGTTAACTTCCAATGTGCCACAAAAGCTTCCCGTAAGTTTAAGCGAACCAATCGAAAAAATTCCAGCTATGTGATTCCGTGACATTCCATGAAAGTTTTTGAAAGGTTACCAACATCCACCATGAAACATTCTAAGAATTGATACTGGAGTCTTCCATGAAAGATAACTAGAAAGATTACAGTAAGCTTACTGAAAGATTGAACAGGAACTTTTCTTGCAAATCTTCCGAAAAACTTTTGAGAAAGATTGATGAATGCGTTCCGGGAACATTCGACTAAACAAAAATGGAACTTCTCATGAATGATTGCAGTAAGCATGTTAGAATACGTGTACATTTATGTCAGCGTGCGAAATAGAGAGCGCATGCGTGGCGCCATCACGCGAGCATAGCTGGAGAGCTAGCGAGAGCGAGCGGCCGAAGCGGGCACTCACTCGTTCGCCGTCCTCTGCCGAGAGCAGTTGTAATCAGAGAGAGAGAGAGAGCTGTACTGTAATTGAATAAAACGTTGTTGCTGTTAACCAGAGTGGGTTATTTGAAGAACCCTGCCTTCCACATCCTAAATTAACATGGTAGCAGTGTGCCTGGTTTATTTTTAGTTGCGGTACTGTTTCTCCTTGTGAGAGCAGTAACACACTTTAAATTCCACGAAAAGGAAAAGTGATTTTAAGTTTAGCGCATGGTAAGCGCAAGAACAAAGGAAAACACATGAGTGTAAAAGAAGAACCAAAAGTAAAAATTGAAAAGTCAAGTGAAACTGAAAGTGAAGAAAAATTTTACAATATTGAAAATAAGGAAGTTAAAAAGGAAATTCCTGTTGAAAGCGAGATGGCATCGGAGAACAAAGGATTCACGTTACAAGTATTTGATGGGACACACTATGATAAATGGAAGTACAAGTTAAAATTATTCTTGGAATTTAAAGAGTGCAGTGAAGTTATCGAAAATGATGAAAGACCGGAAGCAATAACAGAAGTTGAGTGGAAAAAGAAAGAGATAAAAGCTAAAAACTATATAGTGAACAGCATAACAAATACACAACTAGAATTAATTATTTCAGAAGAAACAGCAAAGAAAATGGTTGCTAAGTTGGATGAAAATTACTTAGTTAAAAGTAGTGCTGTGAAATTATTGTGTAAAAGAAGACTGCTCGATTTGAAAATGGGAGAAAGTGAGAACCCGACAGACTTTTATAATAACTTTGAAAAATTAGTGAACGAATTAAAAAATGCTGGAGAAAATGTGACGAAAGAAGATAAATTGAATTACTTCTTATTAACGCTACCAGAAAGTATGTCACACATGGTTGATATTGTGGACGCATTAGCTGAAAAGGACAAAACAGTGGAATTTGTGAAGTCAAAATTGGAATTCGAATTTAAGAAAAAACATGGTGAAAGTGAGAATTCGAGATCAAACGCGTTTACGTTTGAGAAAAGAAGAGAGGATAAAAGGACATGTTATGTATGTGGTGGTGTAGGACACATACAATACGATTGCCCGACGAAAAACAGTTTCGGGAATCGCGCGCCACAGCAAGGAGGCGGCAGAGGAAGCCGTGCGCCACAGAGAGGAGGGGGCAACGGCAGAGGCTACACACAGCAGCGAGGAACGAGTTCCAACCGGCGTGGAAGGAGCGGATACCGACAGCATGGCCGAGGCGCACGAGATAGTGACAACAACAGCAGCGGTCATCAAAATACCGAGAAGAGCGAAGTGTTGAGCACTTCAGTAGAAATAATGTCTGCGAAAATAAGTAACGGTAAAGTAAACGAAAATAAGATAGATTGGATTTTAGATAGCGGTTGTACAGACCACGTGATAAATAACGAAAATTATTTTAATGATGCAATTGTATTGAAAGAACCGATTAATGTAAAAGTAGGAGACGGTAGAATTTTGAAAGCAACAAAAGTAGGTCATGTAAAAAGTAAATTCAAAACGTTTAATGAAGAGATAGATATAGAATTAGAAAATGTATTTTACGTAAAAGATATGGACAAAAATTTAATGAGTTTTGCTAAAGTAACTGATAAATGTAAAGTGGTATGTATCGGTGATAGTGCTAAAATTTATAATAAAAATAATAAATTAATTGCAATAGCTTGGAAAAAAGATAGAATGTATAAAATGACTAGTTTTATTGAAAAAAGCACAAGAGAATCAAATTTGACAGTTAAAAATGAGAAAATGACTTTAAAGGAAAAATGGCATAGAACTCTAGGGCACGTTAATTTTAACTATTTGAAAACAATGTGTAAAAATCATGTTTTGAAAGGTTTGCCTAACGAAATAGAATCAGATTACTATAAATGTGCTACGTGTATTGAAAACAAAATGCACAATATTCCGTTTGATAATAATAGAAAAAGAGCGAAAGATATATTAGAAATAGTACATACAGATTTGAATGGGCCACACAAGACAGTAGGTTATAAAGGAGAAAAGTATTTTATAACTTTTATCGATGATTTTAGTAAATTAACAAAAATTTATGCAATTAAGTCTAAAGACGAAGTATATGATAAATTTATTGAATATATAAATTTAGTTGAAAACAAGACTGGAAAGAAAATTAAGAAATTAAGGTGTGATAATGGTACTGAATATTTGAATAAAGACATGTATAAATTATGTAGAGAAAAGGGAATTGAAATAGAAACATGCCCACCTTATGTACACGAGCTTAACGGTACAGCAGAAAGATATAATAGGACAATCATGGATAGTACTAGGTGTTTGTTAGCTGAGTCCAAAATAGAGAGAAGGTTTTGGCCAGAAGTAGTCTGCACAGCAGCATATTTAAAGAATAGGACAATTGCGAACACCTTAGTGAGAAATAAATCTCCTTATGAGATATTTTTAAATGAAAAACCAGACACGAAGTATTTAAAATTATACGGAAGTAAAGTATTTGTTAGGGTACCGGAAAGCAAAAGAAACTCGAAATGGGATAGGAAGGCTGAGTTAGGAACGTTGATAGGTTATGATGTAACAGGGTATAGAGTTTTGATAAACAATAGAGTCATTGTTGCAAGACACGTTGATGTTGTTGAGGAAGATGTAATATGTATTGGCTTAGATGATAGTGATTTAGAAAATGAGAGTTTAAATAAAAATGTTGATAAAGAAAATGAACATGTAGAAAATATAAATGAAAATTTGAATAATATAGAAAATGCTGAAAATGAAGCTAAAGAAGTAACTGATTTAAGAAGGTCACAAAGAACGAGTAAAAAGCCTAGTAGATTTGATGATAATTATGTATATAGCGGATGTATTTATGTAAATTATTGTAATGCAGATAGTCCTGTAAGCTTTAAAGAAGCTATAGATAGTAATGAGTCTAGTTTTTGGGTAGAAGCTATGAACAAAGAAATGAATAGTTTAGAGAAAAATAAAACATGGGTATTAGTTGAAAAACCAAAGAATGAAAAGATATTAGATTTAAAATGGATTTATACTAAAGAAAGGTGAAAATATATATAAAGCGAGAATAGTGGTAAGAGGTTACCAACAAACAGATGTATTGGATTACATTTATTCACCTGTTGCGAAAACACAAACTTTGAAAGTATTGTTATCGTATTGCTGCCAAAACGGATTGTTAATTGAGCAAATGGATGTAGAAACAGCGTTTTTAAATGGTAAAGTTAAATCAAAAGTATTTGTTAAACAGCCTGAAGGTTATGAGGATGGAACAGAAAGGGTTTGTAAATTAAATAAAGCGTTGTATGGTTTGCGAGAAAGCCCAAGAGCTTGGTATGAGTGTCTTGATAATTATTTAAGTTCTTTAGGATTTGTAAGAAGCGAACATGATTATTGTTTGTATACTTTAAGAGAAAGAGATGAGATTATATATTTAATTATATTTGTGGATGATTTGTTAATATGTTGTAAGAAAAGACAAAATTTGAATTACATAAAAGGAATGTTAGAAGAAAGATTTCAGATGAAAGATTTAGATAAAGTGAGCATTGCGAAATTTGGTAATTTTACAAAGAAATCAAAGTACATAGAAGTACATTATCATTTTGTAAATGAGAATTATGTTAATGGATTAATTGATATTGTTAAGGTCAGTACAGAGAAAAATGTTGCAGATATTTTGACAAAGGCTCTTGGACGAGTAAGGTTTGAAAACTTGAGAAGTTTATTGAATTTGATTTAAAGAATATTGTAATTGCGAGAAACATAAATGTAAGGAGGCGTGTTAGAATACGTGTACATTTATGTCAGCGTGCGAAATAGAGAGCGCATGCGTGGCGCCATCACGTGAGCATAGCTGGAGAGCTAGCGAGAGCGAGCGGCCGAAGCAGGCACTCACTCGTTCGCCGTCCTCTGCCGAGAGCAGTTGTAATCAGAAAGAGAGAGAGCTGTACTGTAATTGAATAAAACGTTGTTGCTGTTAACCAGAGTGGGTTATTTGAAGAACCCTGCCTTCCACATCCTAAATTAACAAAGCATGAACAAAAGATTACCGAAAAATAATGCGAAAAGATTAATGGAAGGCTCCAGCTGAAGCTCTCAGTAGCAATACCTGGAATTGTTTCACGAAAGCTTTCCGTAAGTTTGACGGAATCAACAAAAAAATTCCAACTATAAGAGTCGCGTAACATTCCATGAAAGGTTTTGAAAGGTTCCCGGATCCTTACATGTAACCCTTCTCAGAATCGATACGGACTCTTTCATGAAAAGTAATGAGAAAGGTTACAGTAAGCTTACTGAAACATTAGAATGAAACATTTCTTGCAAATCTTCCGGAAAACTTTTGAAAAAGATTCATTAATACTTTCGGGGAAGATTCCACTATACATAAGTGGAACCTTTCATGGAAGATTACAGTAAGCATGAACAAAATATTACCGAAACATAATGCGTAAAGCCAGTAGCGTTACGTTGCAATGTTCCACGAAAGCTTCCCGTAAGCTTCGCAAAAACAACCAAATGTTTCTAACTATTCACCAGAGTAACATTACACGAAAGCTTTTGAAAAGCTGACAGAATCTTTCATGAAACATTCTAATAATTGATACTGGAATCTTTCATGAAAGAGAACTATAAAGGTTACAGTAAGCTTTCTGAAAGATTAAACTGGAACATTGATTTCAAATTTTCCAAGAACCTTTTGAAAAAGATTTATAAATACTTTCAGGGAAGATTCCATTATACCTAAATGAAATCTGCCATGAAAGATTGCAGTGAGCATAAATAAAAGATTATCGAAAAATAATGCGTAAAGCTTAATGGAAGGTTCCCACGGAACTTTCCAGTAGCGTTACCTTGCTATGTTCGACGAAAGCTTCCCGTAAGTTTTAGAGAACTAACCGAAAAAATTCCAACTATGCGAATACGTAACATTCCTACCCACATAGCATGAAAGCTTCCCAAAGAAAGGTTCAAGAAATATTCCAGCTGAAGCTTTCCTTCATCTTTTAAAAAGTTAACTGAAACATTCAGAAAGATTACATTTTAAGGTTTCTTGTATGCTTTCAGAAATGTTAAAGCAATATTCCAATCAAGATTGCAAATGACCAATTGACGAATATTACATGTAAGCTTCTGGTAAGCTTACGGGAATTTTACATGAAATATTCCATGAATCAATACACGAATCTTTCACGAAAGGAAATAGCAATATTACAGTAAGCTTTTGGAAAGATTACATTGTTATCTTTGTTGAAAGCTTACGCTAAGCTTGCAAAACAGATTACAAAATTCTTGCAGGAAAGATTCCACTAAACCTAAACAGAACCTTTCATGAAAGATTACAGGAAGCATGAACAAAAGATTACAGAAATTTTTTACGAAAGAAAATAACAATATTACAGTAAGCTTTTGAGATGATTACATTTTTATCTTTGTGGAAAGCTTACGGTAAGATTGCAAAACAGATTTCAAAATCCTTGCAGGGAAGATTGCACTAATCATAAATGGAAACTTTTATGAAAGATTGCAGTAAGCATGGATAAAAGATTAGCGAAAAATAATGCGATATGCTTAATGTAAGGTTTCGGCGAAACTTTCCAGTACCGTTATCTTGCAATGTTACACGGAAGCTTCGCGTAAGTTTAACGGAATCAACAAAAAAGATTCGAACTATAAGACTCGACCATATACAATGAAAGCTTTTGAAAGGGTTCCGGAACCTTACATGAAACATTCTCAGAATTGATACTGGAATCTTTCATGAAAGATAACTAGAAAGGTTACAGTAAGCTTACTGAAAGATTAAACTGGAAAATTGATTGAAAATCTTCCAAAAGCCTTTTGTAAGAGATTACTGAACACTTTCAGGGAAGATTCTACTAAACATCAATAAAATCTTGCATGAAAGATTGCAGTTAGCATGATTACCGAAAAATAATGGAAAAGCCTAGTGGAAGGTTCCGGCGAAACTCCGCAGTCGCGTTCCCTTGCAATGTGCATGAAAGCTTCCCGTAAGTTTTGTGGAACCAGACAAAAAAAAATCCAAATGTGCGATTCAGTAACATTCCATGAAAGCTTTTGGAAGGTTTCCAGAATCTTCCATGAAACATTCTAATAATAGATACTTGAATTTTTCATGGAAGATAACTAGAAAGGTAACAGTAAGCTTACTGAAAGATAAACTGGAACATAAATTGCAAATCTTCTGAAAAATTTTTGAGAAAGATTCATGAATACTGGAATCTAACATGAAAGGTAACCAGAAGGGTTACAGTAAGCTTAGTGAAAGATCGAACTATAACATTCATTGCAAATCTTCCGAAAAACTTTTAAAAAAGATTTATGAATACCCCCAGGGAAGATTCTACTCAACATAAATAGAACCTTTCATAAAAGATTGCAGTGACAATAAGACAAAGATTACTGGAACCGTAACATATTCTGGTAAGGTTCCGCGAAAACTTGCCGTAAGTTTAATGGAATAACAAAAAATTCCACCTATGCAACTGAGCAACATTTCATGAAAGCTTTAGAAAGATTTCGGGAACCCTTAATAAAATATTCCAAAATGAATGCTTTAAGGAGATGTTGGATACCGACATCATCTTCCAACGAGTATACTTTATCAAAATTATAATAGAATGGCTATAAAATAATTCTATGTATAGTATTTAAAGATAAGCAGAGCGTTAAAATTGTGGTTTTCCAAAAACTGTTTAAAAACTTTTTAATTAAAAATAATTTTAATGTTGATAAGTAGGAATCTGCATTTTTGTTATTTTGATCCAATTTTTCAACAATTATCTCTCATAATAGTACTCTCATAAGAATTGCCAAATGAATTCTGAGTATTGTATTTCCATAAAAGGAAGACGTGTTTTTCCAAATGAATGTTTAAAATTAATAATTAAAGTTAATATTTTCTTTGTTTAGAAATAGTACAGTTTGATACTAACGCGTGCACCTTTTCGCTTGTGTATCGAACAGTATCTTTTGACACGATGTGTACAAAGCTTGATTTAGCCTATGCTTTTTCATTCAAAAAACAAGCGTGCACGAAATCGCGCTTTGCGCATGGAGAGTCAAAATAATACAGATAAATTTCGATGCTAGTGCGTCAAAGTGATTTTATCCTAGTGTGGACGTTTGCACCTGAGCGAAGCTAGGGTGGAAAGATCACACAAGGTTAAAATCACCTTCTCGCTCGCGTATCGAACCGTATTTTTGTATACGACTTGTAGAAAGTTTGATTTAGCATATGCTTTTCTATTTGAGCGTGTGCGAAGTCGAGCTTTGCGCACGAAGTGTTAAAATATATTCAGTATACGAATTTTATTTCACCCTATTGACACTATATTTATTTCTCAAAGAGAAAGCGTTGTAATAGTAAAAATTTTGAAAACAGAGATTTTGATGAATTTCGATGTTTTTGAGGTTTCTGAGTCAGAATACTAGGTTTTAAAAAAATGTATGTATGTATGAATTTATGAAACGAAATTTTGTTCCCGGCATAACTCTTCAACGGATAGACGTAATGAGCTGAACTTTTGCATGCATCTTACGTATGTCGTAACTCAGAACTGATTAAATTTTGGAGTCAAATGAATGACAATAAGGTTTTATTTTGATAAAATAACAATTTTGCCAAAATTTTTTGTTTCAGAAATAAATTTCTTATTAATTGGTTCTTCAGGTATAGAAAATGGATACTGATATTCTTAAAGTACAGTTAATTTCATTATAAATTATGTATTTATAACTACTCACGAGTTATTTTGGTCTTAAAAATGTGATTTGAAAAAGTAACAACTTTTTCTAAATACATAACAGTTATATGAATTGTAAATAACTTTTTCGCCATTTCATCTTAAAGATGCATCTAATATAAACACATATTCTTGCAATATGTTTAATCCCTTCTCTTTTCATCTCTTTTGAGACTATTCGGAAGTTATTTTTGATTTGAATTTCTTTATCCATTTATATTAAACATATATAGAATATAAGCAAATATAAATAAAGTAAATTTGATAATATTTTAATACATTTATAATTGATTTTATAATGTTTTAATTGAAACTTGATTTTATAATACCGTTTTAACTTTGAGGCCATGTTCAACTCCAACGTAGATCCCTAGCTTATCGGCACCAAAATTTAATTTTTTTTATTACATCTAAACACAAACTTTAGGAAAAAGCGTTGAATTTCCGTAAAAGAGCGCTTTTGTCTGAAATTTTTGTTTAAATACGATAAAAAAAATAAAACTTAGGTGCCGGTAAGGTAGGTATCGTTTCGGTATTTTACATGGCCATTTTAAAGCCATTAATATTTTAGATGAATAATCGAAATAATAACATGTATGTTAGGTATGTATGTATGATATTATTTAATAACAATTGAATAATCGTAGATAGTGCACCTTATTTGGATGAAAATGTTCCAACTCCTTCAAGCGAGCGATAGCGTAACGGATAGCATGCGTGCGTAGTAACCCAAGGGTTGTAGGTTCGATTCCCGGTTAGGTAAAAAAATTTTATGTAAAATTTTTTCTGCGATGAAAAAATTGCGATTAATATAGTAATAAATTCTAAATAATATGCGAGAATTGTAATAGTTATACTTTAGAGTATTGTATGTAATATGTATGGCTTTAAGTTCCAAAGTAATCTTTCAAGAACTTGAAAAAAGTTTCGTAAAAGGTTTCTTGAAAGATTACTAGAATGTTTCGTAGAATCTTTCTGAAAGATTGAGAAATCTTTCACAAAGCTTCCAGTTACTCTTTTAAAAACTTGATGAAAGGTCTTGGAAAGTTTTCCGGAAATATTAATAGATTTTTTTTTAAGCTTTTGCCAGTAAATTGGGCAGAATTTTAAGCTTACAGGAGTCTTTTATGTAAGCTTTCTGAAAGATTTCAATAAATCTATCGAAAACCTTACAAGGATATTTACAGCTACCTTACTAAAGTCTTATTGGAAGATTTCCTGTAAACTTACCGTATCCTTTCGAGAATGAATTGGGCGGAATTTTAAGCTTACAGGAATCTTTCATGTAAGCTTTCTGAAAGATTTCAATAAATCTATCAAAAACCTTACAAGGAAATTTACAGCTACCTTACTAAAGTCTTATTGGAAGATTTCCTGTAAACTTACCGTATTCTTTCGAGAATGAATTGGGCGGAATTTTAAGCTTACAGGAATCTTTCATGTAAGCTTTCTGAAAGATTTCAATAAACCTATCAAAAACCTTACAAGGATCTTTACAGCTACCTTACTAAAGTCTTGCTGAAAGATTCTCTGTAAACTTACCGTATTCTTTCAAGAAAGCTTCCACAAAGATTGACAAATCTTTCACAAAGCTACCAGTTACTCTTTTAAAAGTTTGATGAAAGATCCCGGAAAGCTATCTGGGAAGATTAATAGAATCTTTCCTGAAAGCTTTTTGTGCGAAAAAAGGGCGGACATTTTGAGCTTTCAGGAATCTTCCATGTAAGCTTTCTGAAAGATTTAAATAAAACTATCAAAAACCTTACAAAGATATTTACAGCTATCTTACTAAAGTCTTCCTGAAAGATTCTCTGTAAACTTACCGTATTCTTTCAAGAAAGCTTCCAGAAAGATTGACAAATCTTTCACAAAGATTCCAATTACTCTTTTAAAAGCTTGATGAAAGATCCCGGAAAGCTTTCTGGGAAGATTAATAGAATCTTTCCTGAAAGATTTTTTTGAGAAAAAAGGGCGTACATTTTGAGCTTTCAGGAATCTTCCATGTAAGCTCCCTGTAAGATTCCGAATCTTTCTTGGAAGCTTTCATAAAACTTCCAGGAAGCTTTCATGCTATGTGGGATGCTAAAAATTCCTGGTTCTACCAATATTTTCCAAGTATATGGTGAAAAGTGCGTGGTATCCTGCAAAAAACCGCGAAAAACTATGATTTTAGGTACTTTTTGTTCTTAATCTGCTGGAAATAAGGATTTGGATCATTTTTTTCCTCAAAAGGACGAAATTTTGTCCTAGATATGCCTGTTTTTACCAATATTTTCCTAGTATATGGTGAAAAGTTCGTGTTGTCCTGCAAAAAATGCGAAAAACCATGATTATCGCTACTTTTTATTCTTAATCTGCTGGAAATATGGTTTACGATCATTATCTTCGTCAAAATAACTTATGTCTATGCTAAAAATGCCTGTTTTTATCAATATTTTGCTAGTATCTGGTGAAAAGTGCGTGGTATCCTGCAAAAAACAGCGAAAAACCATGATTTTCACTACCGGTTGTTCCTATTGTGCTGGAGAATATGGATTTGGTCATTGTTTTCCTCAAAATCAAGCTGAATAAGCCTATTTTTACATATCTTTTCCAATTATATGTCGAAAAGTACGTTGTATCCTGAAAAAACAGAGAAAAACCATGATTTCTGGAACTTTTTCTTCTTCATCTTCTGGAAATATGGATTTCGATCATTGTTTTCGTCAAAATAACTTAGGTCTATGTTAAAAATGCATGTTTTTACCCATATTTCCCAAGTATATGTAGAAAAGTACGTTGAATCCTGAAAAAAACAGTGAAAAACCATGATTTTCAGTACTTTTTGTTTTTAATCTGCTGGGAATATGGTTTTGGATGATTGTTTTCCCTAAAATGGCATAGTTTTATGCTAAATATGCCTATTTTTACCAATATTTTCCAACTATATGGTGAAAGGTATGCTGTATACTGAGAAAAAAACGAAAAACCATGATTTCCAGTACTTTTTGTTTTTACTCTGCTGGAAATATGGCTTCAATCCTTGTTTTCGTCTAAATAACCTAGATCTATGTTAACAAAGCCTGTTTTTACACAATATTTTCAAATTATATGGTGAAAAGAGCGTGGGATCCTGTAAAAAACAGCGAAAAACCATGTTTTTGGGTACCTATTGTTCTTGATCTTCTGGAAATATGGATTTCCATCATTGTTTTCGTCAAAATAGCTTAGGTGTATGCTAAAAATGCCTGTTTTACCAATATTTTCCTAGTATTAGGTGAAAAGAGCGTGGGATCCTGCAAGAAACTGCGAAAAACCATGATTTTCGGCACTTTTTGTACTTAATCTGTTGGAAATATGGATTTGGATCATTGTTTACGTGAAAATAACGAAGTTTTGTCCTAAATATGCCTGTTTTTACCAATATTTTCCTAGTATATGGTGAAAAGTGCGTGGTATCCTGCAAAAAGCAACGAAAAACCATGATATTCGGTACTTTTTGTTCTTATTCTGCTGGAAATATGGATTTGGATCATTGCTTTCCTCAAAATGACGAAGTTCTATGCTAAATAAGCCTATTTTTATCAATATTTTCCAAGTATATGGTGAAAAGTATGTAATATCCTGATATAAACATTGAAAAACCATGATTTTCAGTACTTTTTGTTCCTATTCTGCTGGAGAATATGGATTTGATCATTCCTTTCCTTAAAATAACGAAGTTTTATGCTAAATAATCCAATTTTTACATATCTTTTCCAATTATATGTCGTAAAGTACGTTGTATCCTGAATAAAAAACGCGAAAAACCATGATTTCCGGGACTTGTTCTTCTTCATCTTCTGGAAATATGGATTTCGATCATTGTTTTCGTCAAAATAACTTAGGTCTATGCTAAAAATGCATGTTTTTACCAATATTTCCCAAGTATATGTTGGTAAAAACCGGCATTATTAGCATAGATCTAGGTTATTTAGACGAAAGCAATGATCGAAATCCATATTTCCGGCAGAGTAAAAACAAAAAGTACTGACAATCATGGATTTTCGTTTTTTTCTCAGGATACAACATACCTTTCAACATATATTTGGAAAATATTGGTAAAAATAGGCATATTTAGCATAAAACCGCGCCATTTTTGGAAATACAATGATCCAAATCCATGTTCCCAGGAGATTGAAAACAAAAAGTACTGAAAATCATGGTTTTTCACTGTTTTTTTCAGGATTCAACGTACTTTTCTACATATACTTGGGAAAAATTGGTAAAAACATGCATTTTTAACATAGACCTAGGGTAAGAGACCGTATTAGTGTGCCTGACCCTTTTTGTGTGCTTTTTTAATTAAACCATTCGCACAAAAAAGCATATGAAAATAATTAAATGAAATAATTTTTTTAGTAAAATTTAAGTATTTTATTATATTGATAATAAGAAAAAGTTGCATTTAAAGACTTTAAAAGTATAGTTTATACGTTTTTAAAAAATGATCTTTCGATTTGACGAAATTTATCGTGTTCTCTATGAAAAACTCTTAGATATCACGACTTTTTATAAGTAAATAAATAGCTTATATTAACTATTTTCTTCAAATAAAGTGTATTTTATGCAATAAAAATAGTGTTTTAGCTAAACATCAGTAAAAAAAGTATATATAAAACTTTTTCTTTATTTTATAAATGAAATCCACTAATATGGTCAACTTTTAAGACTTGTTCGCATTTGTGTGTTGTCATGCGCCCCTCGCGATCGCGAACCTAACCTTCACTTATCCTGGACGTGATGACTACATCTAACGCAGTGCTGAATGTGTAACAATTATTCATAGAATTATTGTTAAAAAGTTTCATATTAATCATAAAATAAATTTTTATTACACCGCTTTCAAATTTTAAATCAACCGTAACCTATAATTCAGTCATTAATTTTAAAAGGCACATTAATGCGGGGCTCACACATAGGAACAGGCACACAAATCGGGAACACACAAATACATCCAGTGAGAGCTGCCAGGGCACACAAATAGGGTCACAATAATTATTTTTTATTTCATCTATATTTACATTAAATATTTTTTATTCATATAAATAAAAATACTGGAAGCAAAAGAAAGAGTCCAATTATTTGACTAAACTTTGAGTTAAGAAAATAAAAATTATAGCGCTGTCTATTTCATGTATAAGTGGATGTTTTCTTTTACTGGCACACTAATCGGGTCTCTTACCCTAAGTTATTTTGACGAAAACAATGATTGAAATCCATATTTCCAGAAGATTAAGAACAACAAGTACCGGAAATCATTGTTTTTCGCGGTTTTTTGCAGCATAAAATGCACGTTTTACTACGAAAATATTGGTAAAAGCAGGCATTTTTAGAATAGACCTAAGTTATTTTGACGAAAACAGTGATCGAAATAAATATTTCCAGCAGGTTAAAAACAAAAAGTACTGAAAATTATGGTTTTTCGCTGTTTTTTGCGGGATACCACCCACTTTTCACCATATACTAGGAAAATATTGGTAGAACCAGGAATTTTTATCATAGACCTATGTTATTTTGATGAAAACAATGATCCAAATCAATATTTCCAGCAGATTAATAACAAAAATGACCGGAAGTCATGGTTTTTGCTGTTATTTGCAGGATACTACGAACTTTTCACCATATAATTGGAAAATATTGGCAAAAACATGCACTTTTAGCATAGACCTAAGTTATTTTGGCGAAAACAATGATCGAAATCCATATTTTCATCAGATGAAGAACAAAAAGTACTGAAAATCATGGTTTTTCGCTTTCCTTTTTTCAGGATACAACGTACTTTTCACCATACACTTGGTAAATATTGGTAAAAACAGATATTTGTAGCTTAACCTAAGTTATTTAGACGAAAACTATGATGGAAATAAATATTTCCAGCAGATTGAGAACAAAAAGTACCGAATATCACGGTTTTTCGCTGCTTTTTGCCGGATACCACGCACTTTTCACCATATACTAGGAAAATATTCATAAATTCAGGCATATTTATCACAAATTTCGTTATTTTGAGGAAAACGATGACCCAATCCATATTTCCAGCAGATTAAGAACAAAAACTAACGAAAATCATGGTTTATTGTTGTTTTTTGCAGGATCCCACGCACTTTTTACTGTATACTAGGAAAATATTGGTAAAAACAGACATTTTACACCTTGTATTAGGAAAATATTTGTAAAATCCGGCATTTATGGCATAAAACTACCTTATTTTGCGGAAAAGAATGATCCAAATCCATATTTTCTGCGATTTGAGGGCAAACAGGTTAGAAAATCATGGTTTTTCGATGTTTTTCGCACGATTCCACGCTCTTTTCTCCATTTACTAGGAAAAAATTGGTAAAAACAACCATTTTACCGTGAACCTACTATTTTTGAGAAAAACACTGGTAAAAATCCATAATCATTTTACACCATATTTATAAAACAATGTATTTTATCGTGAACCCACGATATTTAGAGGATACCAATTATAAAAGACCATATTTCCAACTCACGAAGAGAAAAAGTGCTTTAAATCATGGTTTTCCCTGTTTGTTGCAGGATTCCACACACCTTTCACCATATACTAGGAAAATATTGGTAAAACAGGCATTTATCACCATATATTAGAAGAATACTAGCTAAAACAGGCGTTTCTACCATAAACCTACGTTATTTTAATAGAAAACAACGAACCAAATCCAAATTTTCTGCGTTTGAATAACATTACGTACTTTTAATCATGATTTTCCATTATATTTGACGGATTCGACGCACTTTTCACCATATACTAGGAAAATATTAGTAAAAGCATGCATTTTTCACCATATATTAGAAAAAATATTCGTAAAAACAGGCATCTCTAGCATAAACCTACGTTATTTTGAGAAAAAGAACGAAAGATATCTAAATTTCCGGTGTTTGAATAGCAGTAAGTGCTTTAAATCATGGTTTTCACTGTTTGTTGCAGGATTCCACACACTTTTCACCATATATTAGGAATATATTGTTGAAAACAGGCATTTCTATCATAAACCTGCGTTATTTTGAGATAATGAACGAAACAAATCTAAATTTGCGGCTTTTGAATACCAGTAAGTGCTTTAAATCATGGTTTTCCCTGTTTGTTGCAGGATCCCACACACCTCTCATCGTATTCTAGGAAAATATTGGTAAAACAATGTATTTTATCGTGAACTCACGATATTTAGACGATACCAATTATAGAAATCCTAATTTCCAACTCACGAAGAGAAAAAAACCTTTAAATTATAGTTTTCCCTGTTTGTTGCAGGATTCCACACACTTTTCACCATATACTAGTAAAATATTGGTAAAACAGGCATTTATCACCATATATAGAAGAATACTAGCTAAAACAGGCGTTTCTAGCATAAACCTACGTTATTTTGAGAAAATGAACGAAAGATATCTAAATTTCCGGCGTTTGAATAGCAGTAAGTGCTTTAAATCATGGTTTTCCCTGTTTGTTGCAGGATTCTACACACTTTTCACCATATACTAGGAAAATATTGGTAAAAACTGGCATTATTCATCATATATAAGGAGAATACTAGCTAAAACAGGCATTTCTAGCATAAACCCACGTTATTTTGAGAAAAAGAACGAAACAAATATAAATTTCCGGCGCTTGAATGCCAGTAAGTGCTATAAATTATAGGTTTCCCTGTTTATTGCAAGATTCCACGCACTTTTCACCATATACTAGGAAAATATTGGTAAAAACAGGCATTTCTAGCATAAACCTACGTTATTTTGAGAAAAAGAACGAAACAAATCTAAATTTCCAGCGTTTAAAAACCAGTGAGTGCTTTAAATCATGGTTCTTCCTGTTTGTTGCAGGATTCCACACACTTTTCACCATAATCTAGGAAAATATTGGTAAAAAAATGAATTTTATCGTGAACCCGCGATATTTAGAGGCTACCAATTATAAAAGTGAATATTTCTAACTCAAGAAGTGAGAAAGTACTTTAAATTATGGTATTCCCTGTTTATTGCAGGATTCGCACACTTTTCACCATATACAAGATAAATATTGGTAAAAACAGGCTTTTCTAGCATAAACCTACGTTATTGTGAGATAAAGAACGTAACAAATCTAAATTCCCGGCTTTTGAATGCCAATGAGTGCTTTAAATCGTGGTATTCCCTGTTTGTTGCAGGATTCCACAAACTTTTCACCGTATAGTTTGAAAATATTGATAAAACAATGTATCTTATCGTGAATCCACGATATTTAGAGGATGCCAATTATAAAAGTCCATATTTCCAATTCAAGAAGAGAAAAAATACTTTATATCATGGTTTTCCCTGTTTATTACAGGATTCCACGCATTTTTCACCATATACTAGGAGAATATTGGTAAAAACAGGCATTTTTCACCATACATTCGGAAAATATTTATAAAACAATGTATTTTATCGTGAACCCACGATATTTAGAGGATACCAATTATAAAAGACCATATATCCAACTCACGATGAGAAAAAGTACTTTAAATTATTGTTTTCGCTGTTTATTCCAGGATTCCACGCACTTTTCGCCATATACTAGAAATATATTGGTAAAAACAGGCATTTTTCACCATATATTAGGATAATATTGATAAGTACAGGGATTTCTGGCATAAACCTACGTTATTTTGAGATAAAGAACATAACAAATCTAAATTCCCGGCTTTTGAATGCCAATAAGTGCTTTAAATCGTGGTATTCCCTGATTGTTGCAGGATTCCACAAACTTTTCACCGTATACTTTGAAAATATTGATAAAACAATGTATCTTATCGTGAATCCACGATATTTAGAGGATACTAATTATAAAAGACCATATTTCAAACTCACGAAGAGAAAAAGTACTTTAAATTATTGTTTTCGCTGTTTATTCCAGGATTCCACGCACTTTTCGCCATATACTAGGAAAATATTGGTAAAAACAATCATTTTTCACCATATATTAGGATAATATTGGTAAGAACTGGGCTTGCTGGGATAAACCTACGTTATTTTGAGATAAAGAACGTAACAAATCTAAATTCCCGGCTTTTGAATGCCAATAAGTGCTTTAAATCGTGGTATTCCCTGTTTGTTGCAGGATTCCACAAACATTTCACCGTATACGTTGAAAATATTGATAAAACAATGTATCTTATCGTGAATCCACGATATTTAGAGTATACCAATTATAAAAGTCCATATTTTCAACTCCCGAAGAGAAATTGTACTTTAAATTATGGTTTTCCCTGTTTATTGAAGGATTCCATACACTTTTCACCATATACTAGGAAAATATAGGTAAAAACAGGCATTTTTCACTATATGTTAGGAAAATATTTATAAAACAATATATTTTATCGTGAACCCATGATATTTAGAGGATACCAATTATAAAAGACCATATTTCCAACTCACGAAGAGAAAAAGTACTTTAAATTATTGTTTTCGCTGTTTATTCCAGGATTCCACACACTTTTCGCCATATACTAGAAATATACGGGTAAGAACAGGCATTTTTCACCATATATTAGGATAATACTGATAAGAACAGGGATTTCTGGCATAAACCTACGTTATTTTGAGGTAAACAACGAAACAAATCTAAATTTCCGGCGTTTGAATGCAAATAAGTGCTTTAAATCATGGTTTTCCCTATTTCTTGCAGGAATCCACACACTTCTCACCATGTTCTAAGAATATATTTGTAAAACAATGTATTTTATCGTAAACCCACGATATTTATAGTATACCAATTATAAAAGTCCATATTTCCAACTCACTCAGAGAAAAAGTACTTTAAATTATGGTTTTTCCTGTTTATTGCAGGATTCCACGCACTTTTCACCATATACTAGGAAAATATTGGTAAAAACAGGCATTTTTCACCATATATTAGGAAAATATTTATAAAACAATGTATTTTATCGTAAATCCACGATATTTAGAGGATGCCAATTATAAAAGACCATATTTCCAACTCAAGAAGAGAAAAAATACTTTATATCATGGTTTTCCCTGTTTATTAAAGGATTCCACGCACTTTTCGCCATATACTAGAAATATATTGGTAAAAACAGGCATTTTTCACCATATATTAGGATAATATTTATAAAACAATGTATTTTATCATAAACCCATGATATTTAGAGGACACCAATTATAAAAGACCATATTTCCAACTCACGAAGAGAAAAAGTACTTTAAATTATGGTTTTCCCTGTTTATTGCAGGATTCCAGACACTTTTCACCATATACTAGGAGAATATTGGTAAAAACAGGCATTTTTCACCATATATTAGGATAATATTTATAAAACAATGTATTTTATCATAAACCCACGATATTTAGAGGATACTAATTATAAAATACCATATTTCCAACTCACGAAGAGAAAAAGTACTTTAAATTATGGTTTTCCCTGTTTATTGCGGGATTCCAGACACTTTTCACCATATACTAGCAAAATATTGGTAAAAACAGGCATTTCTCACCATATATTGGGAATTTCTTGGTAAAAACAGGCATTTCTATCATAAACCTACGTTATGTTGAGATAAAGAAAGTAACAAATCTAAATTCCCGGCTTTTGAATGCCAATAAGGGCTTTAAATCGTGGTATTCCCTGTTTGTTGCAGCATTCCACAAACATTTCACCGTATACTTTGAAAATATTTATAAAACAATATATTTTATCGTGAACCCACGATATTTAGAGGAAACCAATTATAAAAGACCATATTTCCAACTCAAGAAGAGAAAAAGTACTTTAAATTACGGTTTTCCCTGTTTATTGAAGGATTCCATACACTTCTCACCATATACTAGGAAAATATTGTTAAAAACTGGCATTTTTCACCATATATTAGGAAAATATTTATAAATAATGTATTTTATCGTGAACCCACGATATTTAGAGGATACCAATTATAAAAGACCATATTTCCAACTCACGAAGAGAAAAAGTACTTTAAATTATGGTTTTCGCTGATTATTCCAGGATTCCACGCACTTTTCGCCATATACTAGGAAAATATTGGTAAAAACAATCATTTTTCACCATATATTAGGATAATATTTGTAAGAACTGGGCTTGCTGGGATAAACCTACGTTATTTTGAGATAAAAAAGTAACAAATCTAAATTCCCGGCTTTTGAATGCCAATAAGTGCTTTAAATCGTGGTATTCCCTGTTTGTTGCAGGATTCCACAAACATTTCACCGTATACTTTGAAAATATTTATAAAACAATATATTTTATCGTGAATCCACGATATTTAGAGGATACTAATTATAAAAGACCATATTTCCAACTCACGAAGAGAAAAAGTACTTTAAATTACGGTTTTCCCTGTTTATTAAAGGATTCCATACACTTTTCACCATATACTAGGAAAATATTGGTAAAAACAGGCATTTCTCACCATATATTAGGATAATATTTATAAAACAATGTATTTTATCATAAACCCACGATATTTAGAGGATACCAATTATAAAAGACCATATTTCCAACTCACGAAGAGAAAAAGTACATTAAATTATTGTTTTCGCTGTTTATTCCAGGATTCCACGCACTTTTCTCCATATACTAGGAAAATATTGGTAAAAACAGGCATTTTCCACCATATATTAGGAAAATATTTATAAAACAATGTATTTTATCGTCAACCCACGATATTTAGAGGATACCAATTATAAAAGACCATATTTCCAACTCACGAAGAGAAACGTACTTTAAATTATGGTTTTCCCTGTTTATTGCAGGATTCCAGACACTTTTGACCATATACTAGCAAAATATTGGTAAAAACAGGCATTTCTCACCATATATTGGGAATTTATTGGTAAAAACATGCATTTCTATCATAAACCTACGTTATTTTGAGATAAAAAACGTAACAAATCTAAATTCCCGGCTTTTGAATGCCAATAAGTGCTTTAAATCGTGGTATTCCCTGTTTGTTGCAGGATTCCACAAACATTTCACCGTATACGTTGAAAATATTTATAAAACAATATATTTTATCGTGAACCCATGATATTTAGAGGATACCAATTATAAAAGACCATATTTCCAACTCAAGAAGAGAAAAAATACTTTATATCATGGTTTTCCCTGTTTATTTAAGGATTCCACGCACTTTTCACCATTTACTAGGAAAATATTGGTAAAATAGGCATTTTTCACCATACATTCGGAAAATATTTATGAAACAATGTATTTTATCGTGAACCCACGATATTTAGAGGATACCAATTATAAAAGACCATATTTCCAACTCACGAAGAGAAAAAGTACTTTAAGTTATGGTTTTCGCTGTTTATTCCAGGATTCCACCCACTGTTCGCCATATACTAGAAATATATTGGTAAAAATAGGCATTTTTCACCATATATTAGGATAATATTGATAAGTTCAGGGATTTCTGGCATAAACCTACGTTATTTTGAGATAAAGAACGTAACAAATCTAATTTCCCGGCTTTTGAATGCCAATAAGTGCTTTAAATCACGGTTTTCCCTGTTTGTTGCAGGATTCCACAAACATCTCACCGTATACTTTGAAAATATTGATAAAACAATGTATCTTTTCGTGAATCCACGATATTTAGAGTATACCAATTATAAAAGTCCATATTTTCAACTCCCGAAGAGAAATTGTACTTAAAATTATGGTTTTCCCTGTTTATTGAAGGATTCCATACACTTTTCACCATATACTAGGAAAATATTGGTAAAAACAGGCATTTTTCACCATATATTAGGAAAATATTTATAAAACAATATATTTTATCGTGAACCCACGGTATTTAGAGGATACCAATTATAACATGGTTTTATCGGTGAAATATTGCTAAAAACATGGTTTTATCCGTAAAATATTGCAAAAAACATGGATAAATCTTTAAAATATTGCTAAAAACATGGTTTTATCGGTAAAATATTGCCAAAAACATGGATATTACGGTAAATATTGCTAAAAACATGGATTTTTCACCATATATCGGTAAAATATTGCTAAAAACATGGATTTTTCACCATATATCGGTAAAATATTGCTAAAAACATGGATATTTCGGTAAAATATTGTCTAAAACATGGTTTTATCGGTAAAATATTGCCAAAAACATGGATATTTCGGTAAAATATTGCTAAAAACATGGATTTTTCACCATATATCGGTAAAATATTGCTAAAAACATGGATATTTCGGTAAAATATTGCTAAAAGCATGGATATTTCGGTAAAATATTGCTAAAAACATGGATTTATCGGTAAAATATTGCTAAAAACATGGATTTTTCGCTAAAATATTGCTAAAAACATGGTTTTTTCGGTAAAATATTGCTAAAAACATGGATTTTTCACCATATATCGGTAAAATATTGCTAAAAACATGGATAAATCTTTAAAATATTGCTAAAAACATGGATATTTCGATAAAATATTGCTAAAAACATGGATAAATCTTTAAAATATTGCTAAAAACATGGTTTTATCGGTAAAATATTGCCAAAAACATGGTTTTATCGGTAAAATATTGCTAAAAACATGGATAAATCTTTAAAATATTGCTAAAAACATGGTTTTATCGGTAAAATATTGCTGAGCAAAAAGGCAAAATAAACAGTCAATCAGAGGACACGATGACTCAGCAAAAAGACCAAATACACGGTCAATCAGTGGGCACGATGACTCAGCAAAAAGGCAAAATAAACAATCAGAGGACACGATGACTCAGCAAAAAGACCAAATACACGCTCAATCACTGGACACGATGACTCAGCAAAAAGGCAATATAAACAGTCAATCAGAGGACACGATGACTCAGCAAAAAGACCAAATACACGGTCAATCAGTGGACACGATGACTCAGCAAAAAGGCAAAATACACGGTCAATCACTGGACACGATGACTCAGCAAAAAGGCAAAATAAACAGTCAATCAGAGGACACGATGACTCAGCAAAAAGACCAAATATCAAGTCAATAAGGGTGCCAAATGATAGCAAAAATATGAATTAGCCAGTTGATCCTTATAAGGGTCCCCCCTTCTTAACACTGATTAAGGAAAAGTACCAATGCCAGTTTTTGACTGGCACAAAAGTTAAGCTAAAAGACCAAATAAACAGTGTATTTGGTCTTTTTGCTGAGTCATCGTGTCCTCTGATTGACTGTTTATTTGGTCTTTTTGCTGAGTCATCGAGTCCTCTGATTGACCGTGAATTGGTCTTTTTGCTGAGTCATCGTGTCCTCTGATTGACTGTTTATTTGGTCTTTTAGCTTAGCTTTTGTGCCAGTCAAAAACTGGCTATTTGGTACTTTTCCTTAATCAGTGTTAAGAAGGGGGGACCCTTATAAGTATTAACTGGCTAATTCATATTTTTGCTATCATTTGGCACCCTTATTGACTTGATATTTGGTCTTTTTGCTGAGTCATCGTGTCCTCTGATTGACTGTTTATTTGGTCTTTTTGCTGAGTCATCGTGTCCTCTGATTGATGGTTTAAGCAATATTTTACCGATAAAACCATGTTTTTAGCAATATTTTACCGAAATATCCATGTTTTTAGCAATATTTTACCGATAAAACCATGTTTTTAGCAATATTTTAACGATTTATCCATGTTTTTAGCAATATTTTACCGATAAAACCATGTTTTTAGCAATATTTTAAAGATTTATCCATGTTTTTAGCAATATTTTACCGATATATGGTGAAAAATCCATGTTTCTAGCAATATTTTACCGATATATGGTGAAAATTCCATGTTTTTAGCAATATTTTACCGATAAATCCATGTTTTTAGCAATATTTTACCGATAAATCCATGTTTTTAGCAATATTTTACCGAAATATCCATGTTTTTGGCAATATTTTACCGATAAAACCATGTTTTTAGCAATATTTTAAAGATTTATCCATGTTTTTAGCAATATTTTAAAGATTTATCCATGTTTTTAGCAATATTTTACAGATATATGGTGAAAAATCCATGTTTTTAGCAATATTTTACCGAAAAATCCATGTTTTTAGCAATATTTTACCGATAAATCCATGTTTTTAGCAATATTTTACCGAAATATCCATGTTTTTAGCAATATTTTACCGAAATATCCATGTTTTTGGCAATATTTTACAGATAAAAGCATGTTTTTATCAATATTTTAAAGATTTATCCATGTTTTTAGCAATATTTTACCGATATATTGCTAAAAACATGGATTTTTCACCATATATCGGTAAAATATTGCTAAAAACATGGATTTATCGGTAAAATATTGCTAAAAACATGGATTTATCGGTAAAATATTGCTAAAAACATGGATATTTCGGTAAAATATTGCTAAAAACATGGATTTTTCACCATATATCGGTAAAATATTGCTAAAAACATGGATATTTCGGTAAAATATTGCTAAAAACATGGATATTTCGGTAAAATATTGCTAAAAACATGGATAAATAGGTAAAATATTGCTAAAAACATGGATGTACAAACTTCACACTGCATTTACTACTCCATGCAGTAGATACTACACACTGTAGTTAATATTTCACACTACGTGTAGTAACAACGACAGACTGCCAGTAGTGTCACGTCCAGCACGACTGACCGCTACTCACACTTTTTACACCCGTGCTACCATCTATCCTTACCACCCTACAACCTTTTTTTTCCTTCATGTTACCATGAGTCCTCTTTCCTGTCAGTGGCGCCACATGGTAGCAACTGGGTTACCAACGTGAGCCACAGTTCGCATGGTAACGAATCCTACCTTACCCGTATTCGTACCGCCTGTCGATCCAACCCTTGTCCTTGGCAGCGCCACATTCGAACCCGAGTTCCCCACCCGCGTCCTTGCCAGCCCATGCAAAAGATGAGATACCCTACACTCCCTTACCTTTGCATCTGCCCTAGATATATGCGTGGGTATAAAAGCCGCGACGCGCCTCCACTCGAGGCAGAAGCTTTTGTTCTTTTTGTTTCGAAGGGCGAAGCCCTTGACCGACGACTATTTAATTGTAACAATTGGACTTAGAATAATTTCCGACATTTTGTATTCTGACTTAGAATATTTTCGAGCAGAATTAACTTAGAATATTTTCGATCAGAATTTACTTAGAATAATTTCGAGTAGAATTTACTTAGAATAATTTCGAGTATAATTGACTTAGAATATTTTCGTGGGGAATTAACTTAAAATATTTATCAAGCTTCTCTGATTGTAGTCTCGCGAATAATTGTTGATATTATATCTCGACTACAATCAGTGTGTAACAGTTTTAACGTAACTTTATGCAATTAATAAACATCACATAATTGCATTTTTGAGTGTTACTTTATTTCTACGATCCTCTCCTTCTGCCATTTGAATCCCCCGCTGCGTTTGGGTCCTGAGACTGACGAGGGCTAACTGAGAGAACGAGCCAACCGCAACCGCCCCAAAGTAAGTAACTCTGAAGATCGCTATCCTTTCTCTTTCTCTGTCACTCTAATTGTTAGCTGACGCTGTCGCTTGCCGCTTAATTAGTATCGCGAATTATCATTGTTTAATTTACCTGTCCGATTAACTATTTTCACGCGTTCCTACTGCCGTGGTTATTACGTGTAGGCGTAAACCGAAACTGGAACATTTATCGCGTTAACTTTATCGTTTTCGCGACATTGTAACACGGACGTTACAATTGGGGGCCCACCTCCGGGATAAAAGTGAAAATAGTGAAAATTTTTTTTTTGTATATATACATACATACCACAGTTATAAAAATTTTCTTTTTCTCTTCGTTTCTTGCGTTCAAAAGAAAAATATAAATAAATTATTAAAATGGCAGCTTCAAACGGTGCGGTCGCTAGAAATTCAGAAGCAACTGAGATTTTGCGGAAATACCTTAGTGTAGAGGAACCTACATTAATAACGGCTACGCTCAACGAGTTAGTAGCAGTGCTCAGGGCTAGATATCAATCGGCATCGGAAATAAAGCCGGAAAGAATTCGGGATGTTAAGAAGTTGCAGTTGTCTCTCGCAGAAACCGTGGATAGGGCATTAGTTGAAAAAATTTGTTAAGACGAAATTATGATAGACATTTTACGTGAATTTATGCATCACAATATTAGTGTTATTGAAATTATGGAAGCAATCTCGAGCGTGGATAAACATTTGATTACTGAAAAACTTCCAGCTCTAGTCAAATCCGACCAAGAATTAACTGAAGACGGTGAAGTTACACAGTATAAAACGGTAATAAACACAATAGACGGGGATAATACACAAAATAAAGTGAATTTTGATACAAACTTATTAAATTCAGCAAATTATACTCCGCACGTAGCAGGGGGAAGGGGGCACAGTACGCCTTTAGCTACGAATGTTAGAACAACACTGCCAACAACAATGAATTCTTTTCGTCCAAATGCAACTTTAACTCCGTTAAAAAATTTGTCGATTAAAGATGCACTAGACTGCATACCAAAATTTGACGGTAGCAATATTCCACTTAGTACCTTTTTATTCGGTTTAAGAGAAGCCATTAGCATGATTCCGGCAGCAAACGAAGCCGACTTGGTAAAATTAATTAGACGACGGCTAACGGGTGAAGCAGCAAAGTCAATGGAGGAAATAGTTTTTTTTAATATGACGGATCTAGTTAAATATTTTGAGGCAAATTTCGGATCGTATAAAACACATCAGACCTTGATGGGGGAATTAGCCGCGGCCAGATAAAGAGAAAAAGAGAACATTATAACATTTGCAAACAGAGTTAGGCGTATCGCAATAGAATTAAAAGAGGCCGCAAAAAGAGAAAAAAGGGATGATGCGGGGTTCATACAAAATGTAGAAGCCGATAAATTAAAATTTTTTGTACATGGATTAGGAAATTAGGAGGCGCATGGGGGTGGCCGCAACTTTTCAGGAAGCTGTAGAAAAAGCAATAGAAATAAAGCGTGAGGTTACAGATTTAGAGAAAACCGAACCAACGCGTAAAAGTAAATTAAATCAAGAAAATAACAAATTGAAGGCAGAATTAGCTGAAGTTAAAATTGTTCGAAATAAACCGACAGAAATTTGTCAATATTGTGGCAAAAGAAATCACATCGCGAAAAACTGTTGGACTTTAAAATCATTGTTACCCCCGGGTACACAGCAACCCGCGACACAGCCGACTACATGGGCGCAGCCCGTAGCTACGCAAGCGCGCGTCTCGGCACCAGCCGCGAACCCACTGGCTAACGCGCGGCCAGCCACGCCCCAAGTCTCACACAATCAATATAGACCGCGATCGCACAGTCCCGCAGTGGCACAATCGAATCAAATCAGCAATTTTGTTAAAATTTGCAATTATTGTAAAATAGAGGGACACTGGAAGAATGAATGCCAAATATTGGAAAGAAAAAGTAGAGAAAGATTGCAACGTGAAGCGGGAAACGCGAACAGCCCCGCGGCACAGGGCGCGACCTGGGGGCAATCAGAAACCACACGCCCACACCAATCAAACACAAATCAGAATTAAAATTTGCGCGAAAGTCCATTTTGTTGAGTATTAATAGTAAGTCACCTGTAATAGAATTGCCATTTGAAAATTATCAGGTATCGCTCAAATTAATGTTAGATTCGGGGGCAGGCCCGTCGTTGCTTAAAATTAGTAAAAAACCTAGTAAGGCCATTGTTTTTGATAACGAAATTCTTGAACTTAAAGGTATTACTAAGGAATCGATTAACTCGCGCGGGAAAATACCCTTGATTTTCCGCGATTTAACATTGTGTTTTCATTTGGTTCCTGACGATTTTCCTATTGAAGAGGACGGGTTAATCGGCAGCGAAATGTTAAGAAAATACGGGGCAAAAATTAATTATGAAGAAAATTTTTTGGAAATAGCTTCTCACGTAATCAGTTTACGGTGCTCGAGTAGTGTAGATTTCGCGCGGCCAATAAACAAAGAGAGTGTAAGTTTGGCACGAGCCGAACAATATAAGGAAGTAACGCAGGGTACGATGTGGGGGGATGAGCGCAATTCCGGACACGCGAAAAATCCCGTTGCAACTACTCGGTCGCACAAATCCAGTGTTGTTTTAGGCGAGTGTAGCACTCAGAACGTTTATAGCGATTTACCTGCTTCGCATGAGAAAATTATTTCACATATTTGTTTTTCTTCGCTTAAAAGTATCGCCCCATTTGAAATTTGTACCGTGCACGTTTTGGAAAAAATTGATTTAAAAAATGGAATTGATGAAAATGAAAATTTGAATTTGAAATTTGAAAAAATTAGTAATTTGGAAAGTAAAAATTGTAAAAGCAAAATTTTGAATTTGAACTTTGAAAAAACTAGTGATTCGGAAAATAAAATTAGTAAAAGCAAAAATTTGAATTTGAACTTTGAAAAAGCTAGCGATTCGGAAAATAAAATTGATAAAAGCAAAAACTTGAATTTGAACTTTGAAGAAGCTAGTCATTTGAAAAATAAAATTTGTAAAAACAAAAATTTGAATTTGAAATTTGAAAAAACTAGAAAATTGAAAAATGAAATTTGTAAAAATAAAAGCTTAAACTTAAAAATCGATAAAAATAAAGATTTGACAGTTAAGCATTGTGAAACTAAAAACTGGTTAGTTAAAATAGCTAAAAAGCAAAATTTGAGAACTAAGTTTTGTAAAAATAAAAGTTTGGAAGAAAAAGTGAACAGGATTGTATTCGGAAATAATTTATTTAGAGAGGAAACGTTAAAAAATAGCGTATCTCAACAGTATTTGGACTTGTTAAATAAAAATTGGAAAAATAGAGTTAGTGAAGATCTTGTAAAAAATTGGGCTAAATTTCAAAGTAAAGTTAATAAATGTATTGTCGTAGAAAATAAGAAAAATTCAAAAATTTTAGCTTGCAAAAATAGTATGAGTGTTAGCACTCAAGGGGGAAATGTTGGATTGAATATAAAAAATTATAGAGCAAAAACGGTATTGAATAAAAGTAGGAGAAAAGTAAATTTTGTTTGTAATAAAATAAGGAATTTTACGTGTATTAAATACAAGCATGAAACTCATAAAAGAACTAAAATTGAAAGGAATAGTTTTAGCAAAATTAGTAATTTATTGAGGATGCAAAAGTTGTCGTTGTCCGGCAATATTGAGAAGGGCGGAAGTAATAAATTAACCAGCGCATTGCCTTATGCTTTAGTTCGAGGAGACTTTCAGCTAGCGCACCTTTTTGAGGGGTTGCGTGTCAAGCTAGAGAAGTTAACCTTTTTGCAAGCATGGAAAAATAGTTCATTATTACGCTTAGACTCTTGCGCTTTAAATGTTACTTGTTTCACCGCCATTCCTATTTTTTAGTAAATGAGAGAGTATCGCGTGTCGGAGGGCGAGGAGACCTCTGACATGTTATGCACTTTACGCCAGATGCTACATCAAATTAAAAGAAATATAAATGGAGTAGTCTGGTCAGTATGGAAGCATAGGCCGCACCCTCCGCACTTAAGTAGCCAAATTAGTGTAGAAAGGCGGAGCCATAAAATAGGGGAGCCACGCGACCATCAAATTATGTGCATGTCAGACATGGTTTTCCTTTAGGAAATGAGAGGGTGTCTAAATTAAGAGAGCTTTTACGTCTTAAGCATTTGTCACCTAATCAATTAGCCGAAATTGAGTCACTCCTTGTGAAATTTTCGGATCGATTTTATTTAGCGGGAGATAAGCCCGCGACAAATGTAATTGAACACGAAATACCCACAACAACGAATATTCCAATTAGAATTAAACAATTTAGACACCCACCTATTCTAAAAGAAGAGATCAATAGGTAGGTAAAAGAAATGTTAGAGAAAGGCATCGTCGAACCTTCAACAAGTGCCTACTCGGCGCCCGTGTTCTGCGTTGACAGAAAACCGGAACCCGACGACAAGAAAAAAATTCGGGTAGTAGTAGACTTTAGAAAGTTAAACGCCATTATACCCGATTACAATAATCCGGTTCTGAACATAGCGGATATTTTGGATCAGCTTGGTGATGCCAAATTTTTCTCAGTTTTCGATTTATACGCGGGTTATCATCAAATTAAAATTAAAGCTGAGGACAGAGAAAAAACAGCTTTTTCTTGTGAGCTCGATTTATTTCATTTTGTTAGATCGCCTTTTGGATTAAAGACAAGCGCTCCGGTATTTTTGTCACTCGTTCTTAAAGTAATTGCTGGTATGAAAAACATGGTTCATTTTTTTGATGACATTTGCGTCTACTCTAAAACTTTTAACGAGCACATAGAAACAATCGAGAAGTTGTTTGAAAAACTGCGCCATGCTAATTTAGTTTTGCAACCGGAAAAATGTGAATTTCTTAAACCGGGAATTAATTATTTGGGACATATAATTAACGGTGACGGTTTACGCCCGGACCCGGAAAAACTAAAAGCAGTTAAAGAATTTCCAGTGCCTAGAAATCAGAAAAATATTAAACAATTTTTAGGACTAGCTGGTTATTATAGGCGATCTATTAATGGCTTTGCACGAATAGCCAAGCCTTCAACTGACCTTCTTAGAAAAGAACAACTTTTTGTTTGGGATGAGAACGCGCAAACGGCATTTGAGACTCTCCGTGATAAATTATGCGAACCACCGGTTTTAGCGCATCCGCATTTCGAAGAAAAGTTTTTAGTAACTACCGACGCTAGCGGGTACGCAATCGGGGCAGTTTTATCGCAAGGAGAAATTGGAAAAGATCGTCCCATAGCCTTTGTGTCCCGCGCGATGAATCAAGCAGAAAAGAATTATTGTACGTTTTCAAAAGAAGCATTAGCAATCGTGTACGCTATTACGCAATTCAGACCTTACTTATACGGGAATAAATTCACTTTAATTACTGATCACAGGCCGCTAATTTGGTTGAACCATCATAATGATCCAGGATCTAGAGTCACGCGTTGGCGTTTAAAACTTTTAGACTATCAATTCGATGTACTCTATAAGAAAGGTGAATTAAATCTGAACGCGGACGCACTGTCGCGCAACCCGATTATAGGAAAAGTATGCGTAGCTACACAAGCCAGCATAGGGGGAGAGGAGCGCCATGCTGTCGCTGGCGAACAGACAGTAGAGCCGCCCCAGGAACGGCAAACCCAGTAGGGGGACGGCGCGCCCACCTTGCATGCAATGGCCACGCGTAAGCGTACGGGCCGCCAAGTCACTGAAAAGTATAAGCAAGCCATTAAAGCTCTCGCGCCGCGTAAAAGAAAGGAAGCCCCCGCGGTCGAAGAGGTTCAGGAGTGTGCGTCCTTTGTCGAAGATAAGGAGACGTCTGCGTCACTCGTACCGCAAGCTGTGGATAGCAATAAAAAAGAAACGCTGCACAAACCAATCTCGCCATCTGTCTCTGCGTTCGCGCCCGAGGAAAGTGAGCAAACGGTTATGTCAGGAGAGCTCGCGTGCCGGGAAGCATCCGGGCGCGACAACATCTCGGTGTTTAAAGGTCCCTTTTCCGACATGACTTTCGGGGACGAGGACGCGGTCAATGAAAAAAGTGTCGCGCTGAAAGCGGTCGGTCCTCAAGACAATATAATCTATTGTAGAGAGAAATTGTTTATGAGGAAGGATAGTTACCTTTATTTTGTGAGCACGGACGGAGAACCGCTCGATGAGGTGTCTATGCAATTAAAGGATTTAGGGAAGCTTCCGCATTTCGAGAATTTAGTAACGGGAGAGCCTAAAATCATTAAGGCCAATAAAAAAATGCATTTTGTATTACCACTTAGGGGCAAAGGTAAAAATAGTTTATGGGATACCTTAGAAATTTTGGCCCAGTTACTTAGGAAGTTAGCAAAATTTTTAGATATTAATCAAATTGCTTCTTTTAGTATGGCTAGGAGCAGTAATATCGAAAATGTTGAGTTTAAATATATTTTGGCCTCTTTAAGACGTGAATTAGGTAATAATAGTGTTAAAATAATTATTTGCCGTGGACTCATACAGCACCCGGAGCCGAGTAAAAGAGCGGATATAATTCACGAAGCTCATTGTTCGGCGGCGGGTGGACACAAAGGAGTAACTAAAACTTTGAATAGAATAAAATATAAATATCAGTGGGAGCATTTAAAGGAGGACATACAAGCCTTCATTCAAAAATGCGTTCCTTGCCAGCTTAAAAAATTAGTGCGGGTCAAAACAAAACAGAAAATGATTATAACGGAACACCCTTGTATTCCATTTTTCACGGTTAGTTTGGACATCGTAGGACCGTTACCGGGAACTAAAGACGAATCCGAGTACATATTAACTATGCAGGATCAATCTACAAAATTCTCGGTGGGAGTCCCTTTAAAAGACCAGACTGCCATTACTGTAGCAGATGCTTTTATCAAACGCTTTATTTGCACTTTTGGCGCGCCGCAAGCTATGCTTACCTATCAAGGCACCAATTTTCTTAGTAAATTAGTTAAGCGCGTTGCAAAACGATTTAAAATTAAGCAAGTAAAAACTACCGCTTTTCACCCTCAATCTAACGGCTCTTCAGAGCGCTCGCACTCGCCACTTAGTGAATTTTTGAAAATGTTTGCCACGAAACATTTAGATTGGGACGAGTGGGTTGAGTTAGCAATGTTTAATTTCAAAACGGGCAAACATGAAGGAACCCAGCACACTCCGTTCGAGTTAGTGTTCGGGCGCCAGGCGAGAGTGCCCTCGAGCGACCCCATAGAGGCGGAAGATTTATTGCCTACTTACGCAGGGTACATGGCAATTTTGATCGAAAGATTGAATTTTCTTCAAAGAACCGCACAAGAAAAACTATTATCCGCTAAACAAAAAAGTAAAGAATATTATGATAAAAAGTCAAATCATAAAAATTTCAAAATAGGCGATTTTGTGTGGTTGCAGAGCGGGCCAAAGCCGCATAAATTTGAAAATCAATATTCTGGCCCTTACTTAATAATTGAAATCTGGGAAAATGGCAATGTAAAAATTCAAATTAATGAAAGTAAGACCAAAGTTGTGCATAGTAATCGTTTACGCTTGTCGCATGTTAAACCTCACGCAGACTCCGAAAGCTTGTAAAAATAAAAAGTAAGCTTAACGTAAGTTAGAAAGTTAACATTTTTATTCATGCTTACAGATGAGGACGTTGATGTTCATTCTTGCAACAACTTCGAAATTGAAACTAGTTTTCAGACTAATGAAGATAACATATTACTTTCATGTTTGCAGATAAAGATTCTTCAAAATTGTACACACAATGGGTTTTTAATTCTTAGCAGTTTTAACTTAGTTCTTTTGAAATTTTTTAGAACAAATGGTAATTTAAAGCGAGCAGCAGTGGACGTCAAACTATTAATCGAAGTCACCGGATTTCTGCTGTCCTTTCTAGCATCCGCGCAAGGGATGGGCTACTTTACTATTATGCAATCGACACCAATACAGGACTGGCATTTGGAAATGCGAATTTGTACCAGATGTAATTTAAACCAGCGAAATTGGATGAAGAAAAATTACTTTACAAGACGCGTATCAGCAATTAAATGAATCCGATAACACCATAACATACGTAATAAAAATCTTAGATATAGGTAGATTTGCATAGTTTAGGCGCACTAACTAATAATTTGAAAAAGAGTGAGTTATTTTATGACCTTGCCGTTGTCTCAAGGGGGAGGAGTACAATGTACCACCTACTAGCTATTTGTTAGAAAATTGTAAAGAAATTAATAGGGCAATGTGGACATCGCTAGACGACAAGGTCAAAATTATGACGGGTGAAAAAGAACCTATATTTATATAATAGAGAATGATTACGCAAGCGAGAGAACGGCTATGGCAAAATAGTTTGAAAGGTTGGATAATAAAGTACAAGAATTTCTGATTGGAAAATACAAAGACAGAAGTCAATCTTGACTTTGGTTTGAAAAATTTATACGCGTTAATGGATATTGTATTCAAAACTAAACAGCTCGTATCAAACTTATGCGATTTACTGGATCGCCAAAAGGTGCTGTTCGTTTACATCGACGGAATTAAATAAATCTTTGCTAAGCATAAGAGATACGAAAAGTTTAGCTTTGTAGTTTTTTCTGTCAAAAGTTCGATCTATTTCATTCGATTGGGTTGTAAAAGTTAATATAGTGTAAGTAGTGAATTATGTATTGAACTGGTTGTACCTTTTACAAATAGGGACACTTCTTTTTGTGTACGCAATGCAATCTTTTCTATTTTTTCAGACTAAATCCGGATAACAAAACACTAATTGAGTTTATTATATAACTGCAAGCGGACTATACTTATGATAGTGGCTGATATGGGCAACTGTTATTTATGCTTAAATCAATGAAAGAATATGTAATGAAAGAAATGCTTTTTTTGTGAAAATCAGTGTTATGTTAAAAATCTTATTTCTTGTGAGAAAATGTTCTTATCAAAAACTAATTATGATAATTTACCATATAGGTAACATATAGTTTTCACAAAGAAAAGAACGTTATTTTCAAAAGAATATTATGGCTTATTTCGACTGTAAGCGAATTTAAGTTAGAAGTTGCTTATTCCGGAAAGTTTATAAAATTCCGATTTAGGACTGTCAAATAATTGAATTTCCAAAGAATTGTATAATGCGAATTGATGAATGTGTGGAATTCAACGATGGCTATAATGACTGGGACATTGTGAAATGAAACTTGCACATAGAATTATCTATTCAATAGAACTTCGAAAATTAACATAGTATACACGTGATTAAATTTCGAAGTGACATTTCAACAAAAGATTTGTTACACATAGTACTTTCTGTATTTCTTATTCTGATTATTGTTAGCTTTGTAGAAATATTTATCTCTTTAGTCTTTCGCTTACTTGAAAATAAAGATTAAAATTAAGTTTTGGATCGCAATTCCGTATATGAGTACTGTATTACTCTACTTTCCGTTGCAATTTTGTAAGGGTATCATATTACTCAGAATTAAGCGAGGCGAGCACATCTCCAACGCCAGTATAGGGGGGAAGAAAATAAATATGGTATTGTTATATGGTATAAAAATTATGAATTTTAGTATAAAAATTATCAATAGGGAATTTGTAAACTTGGGTAGAGGAAATTTGTCAGTAAAGATAAAGTCGATTAGGGTACGATACTTTCCTTCCAATTTTCCTTTTTCTTTTACTAATATTCCTATCCCATCCAAATTGAAGCCAAGCGGTCGAGGGAGTGTTCATTCGCCAGCTATTGTGCCAGCCACAGCGTCTCCATTGCAACCTTACGACACTATACTTTGCCCGCCAATACTTAGTAATCGCCGACACAGCGCAGCTCGTACAACTTTATGCCGTCGCTCAGCTATGGTGGAGTCTCATCGTGAATTTCAAGCAATGTAACGACCTTGGACGTCAACGACCAAAGGGGATACACATAGCCTTACGGATTCACTTTATCTGATGAACTGCCGTTGTTATGAGGTATGTGGAAGTAACACAAATCTAGTAGAGCAAGGTAGACGCACTCCAAAGGCAAACATTGAAGTCGACGAGCGGGGACCGAAGGGAATAACCAGAGGTAACCGTCTGCAGTTTAAGCTGCTGCGAATTATTTTTCTGTGTTTCGCTGTGGTACGACTCATGTATGGCCACAGTGAAGGAGAATCAGGGCGCGGCGATGAACAGGAGGCAACTGCATCTGCTCATAATAAGGCAAGTGTTAATTTGTTCAAGGGAGGAGATGCCTGGAAGCTACTGGCCAATACTGAGGACCAGTCCATCCGCATGGCAAGAGAGGGAATATGCGTTGACTAAACGAGCTTAATAATCATGGATACGCTTTCAAATTTACCGAGGACGAGGAAGTCGTGGAATGGAAAACGACGACTACTTACTTCGCCCGCTACTAAGCAGGCGAAGGCAGAGCGAACTGGAAGAAGTTACATCTTGCACCTAAAGTTTGGAAAGGAAGGCTTCGAAGACAATCAGACATACAGCGTATGTTAAAATTGCAACACTTGGATGGAGGGACCAGCAAGCGCCGCCCCTCAGCGCACATCTTTTGGGGGGGACGTGTCACGTCGAGCACGACTGACCGCTACTCACACTTTTGACACCCGTGCTACCATCTATCCTTACCACCCTACAACCTTTTTTTTCCTTCATGTTATCATGAGTCCTCTTTCCTGTCCGTGGCGCCACATGGTAGCAACTGGGTTACCTACGTGAGCCACAGTTCGCATGGTAACGAATCCTACCTTACCCGTATTCGTACCGCCTATCGATCCAACCCTTGTCCTTGGCAGCGCCACATTCGAACCCGAGTTCCCCACCCGCGTCCTTGCCACCCCATGCAAAATTTTAATAAGTGAATAAATTTTGAATAAAATGGAATAGAGATAAAATATATGAAGTGTATAATTGCAGCTAGTTGACTAATTAAAATAAAGGGTTCTTCTACTGGTTTTGCACCGATTCATGTTAGAATAAAAAAATTGGAGATAAATATTCAATAATAGAATTTTTTAATATAGTAAAATTTAAGATTTTTAATTAATGAATTAAAATTTAAAGGTATAATAAATAAAATTATAATAGATAATAATAAAGCAATTACGCCTCCTAATTTATTTGGGATTGATCGTAAGATTGCATAGGCGAAAAGAAAGTATCATTCTGGTTGAATATGAATTGGTGTAATTATTGAGTTAGCTTGATTAAAATTTTCTGGGTCTCTAAGAATATAAGGATTTATTAGGCAAATTATTATTAAAATAAAAATTAATATTAAAAATCCTAAAATATCTTTAATTGAATAGTAGGGATTAAAGTTAATTTTATAAAAATTTCTATTTAGTCCTATAGGGTTTGATCTGCCAGTTTCATGAAGAAATATTAGATGAATAATTACTAGGATTGTAATTAAAAAAGGTACAATAAAATGTAGTGAGTAAAATCGATTTAAAGTTGCGTTATTTACTGAGAATCCTCCCCAGATTCATTTAACAATAACTTCTCCTAGGTAGGGGATAGCGGATAATAAATTAGTGATGACTGTTGCGCCCCAAAAGGATATTTGGCCTCATGGTAAAACGTAGCCTATAAAGGCAGCTCTTATAGTAATTAGTATAATCATAATGCCGATATTTCATGTTTTGTTAAAAGTAAATGAATTATAATATATATTTCGGCCAATATGGATATATATGCAGAGGAAAAACATTGAAGCACCGTTTATGTGAATTAATCGTATTAGTCATCCATGATTAATGTCTTGAATAATATGAATAATTCTATTAAATGCTAAATCAATATTAGGGCAATAATGTATAGATAGGAATAGCCCTGAAATAATTTGAATCATTAAGCATAATCTTAAAAGTGATCCAAAATTTCATCAGATCGAAATATTTAAGGGTGTTGGGAGAGTGATTAGTGAGGAGTAAATAATTATTATTAATGAATTATTTTTAAAGAAAGTTTTTTTCATAATTAATTTTTCGTAATTTAATTTTTTTATTTGTACATAATTTTACAATTAATGTTAGAGTTAGCAATAAGTATATTATAGTGATTAATGATGGAAAATTTTTTTTTCAATATATATATATTTTAATTCAAAATTTATTTTAGTTAAATCAAATATCAAATTTTCTTTATTTAAAGGGATTCAAAATATATTATAAATTTTATAAATTAATAAAGTAATAAATATTAAAGAAAATAAAATTTTAACAGGGGATGTAATATAAATAGTTCATTTAAAATTTATTTTTAAGTTATTATTAAATCTAATGAAGTTATAAAAATAAAATTATTAATCCCCCGATTAAGATTAAAAATGTTAAAAAGGAAAATCAATTATTTTCATTGAAGATTCTTAAATTTATTGAAGATAAAATTGTAATAATAAATAATATTGAACCTATGATTATAGGGTGAATAAATTTATTATTAGGAATTAAAGATGTTAATATTGGAATTAAGATAGGGGATAAAATAATTCAATAGTATAATTTTGTCATTAAATCATATATATATACCGGGTTCCCAAACTAAGACGTACACGAGATTTTCTCTCAGCCAAATTGATATATTCGTCAAAATCTGGGTGCCCTTGGGGTTTTCGGACCCAAGGAATCGAATGGCGCTGTCAAAAAATTCATAAAATGCCAAACACAAAAAGTAAAAAAATTATATTTTCGAAAAATATTTGCGGTACGGCTTTTATGATAGTTTCTTGTAGTTTGTTCAATTTGGAGGCTATACCACCTTTACCCGATAGCATTTCATGTAATAATATTTATTTAACGCATTTTTGAAAATTGTATATTTTACTTTGGCTTGGACCGCAAACTCGCGTTCGAGAACGCGGAATTGCGGAACTCGGAAAACGCCAGACTTTCCAAACTGTGACTCTAGCAAAGAAGCGGCAACTTCAACACGCAATATCTGAGCAAAACTAAATAAAGCCAACAAACTATCTTAATCATTGATACAACATAATAGCATGATATTCATGATGTTTTCATCAATAGCTATTGTTTCCAAGTACATATTATTACTGTAGCGTACAACGCTACATAATGTGTAGGCTAGAGAGCAATGTTTATAAATGGTGAACATCTGCGACGGCGTCCAGAGATGGCGCCAGTGTGACTTACGTCGCACCGTATGAACTCAGCGCACGGAGTCACGGCCGTAAATGAGCTCGTGGTGTCACGCGTATATGCGTATCTCTGCAGTACTTATTTTCAAAGAAACTAAGCTAAAGAATCATAGTTTTGTTACTGAAAAGTAATAATACCCAATTTGTCTTGCGCTTCCTTACTTCCTGTTAATACGAGATATGTTCGTGTTTACACGAGATATGGACTGTCCAAGTTTTTTCCTCCCTAGGTGCGTAATATACTATTTATGAAAAAGTAACGAAGCTTTCCAAATCAGACATACTTTTATACTGTTACGAGTGAGAAATCGCAAATAAATTAATAAATAATACACAAAATCATATTTATCCATATAACATCAGACAGTAACGTTACTATTCATAGTGATTAATAATTAATTTATTGTTATTCTTAGAATTTATTATTCATAACTTTTTCTTGAAATTACTATTACTATGAGTTTATAATTTTTTCGTAATTATTTATTCATAGTGTTAAATAATTAAACATAAACCTCCCAGCGTGAAAAAAGTTACTAAGGCCTAAATATTTCACATAGTATTAGCCAAGTATGGGCAAGATGTGGCCTATAAAAAACAATATATGGGCGAAATATTGGCTTTATAATGCCACAGCGCCGGAACCACATACTGTCTATCTTTAGATATATCTTGGGCAGCTATTGCCCATATATTGCTTATACAAATCAAATGTTTCGAAGAAATCCTAACTCGTAAAATCGAACTTACACCCCGACAGTTTTTTCAGAGCTTCTTCCAGATTATTAAGCAAACCTAGAAAAATATTACAAGCAAACTTTTACTGGGTGATAGAACCTTCAAAACTGCAGCGAAGTGTTCTCTTGATTTTTTGTGATTTTATGTATTTTATTTATAATAAGCTTAAAACTCTACCAATTTCTTGGTCGGTAATGGTAGGACTATGCCACCCCGTTAAGGTATGGCTGAAAATATAGGCTAAAGAATTGCTGGTAGTATGGCTGAAAGTATAATGGTTAAAAGTATGGCTTAAAGAAGGTCGAAAATATTGACAATATATTGGCAATATATTGGGAATATATTGGCAACAAATTGGCAATATATTGGGAATATATTGGCAACAAATTGGCAACAAATTGGCAATCTCACAATCGTTACATACAAAATTATACACAGTTTGTACAAAGTTCAAATTTAGATAAAGTTTAGATAAAGTTTATATAGAGTTTAGACCAAGTTTATACATACAACGGTTATAGAGTATAACTGAAGTCTAGATAACGTTTGAACAAAGTTTGTACCTCGTTTAGATCAAGTTTATAGAATGTCTCGCTCGAAGTCTCGCTTGAAGTCTCGCTTGAAATCTGGTTAAAAGTCTCGTTCGAAGTCTCGCTAAAAGTCTGGCTAAAAGTCACGCACGAAGTCTCGCTCGAAGTCTCGCTAAAATTCTCTCTCGAAGTCTCGCTAAAAGTCCGGCTAAAAGTCCCGCTCGAAGTCTCGCTAAAAGCCTGGTTAAAAGTCTCGCTCGAAGTCTCGCCAAAAGTCTCGCTAAAAGTCCCGCACGAAGTCTCGCTCGAAGTCTCGCTAAAAGTCTCTCTCAAAGTCTCGCTAAAAGTCCCACTCGAAGTCTCGCTAAAAGTCTCGCTCGAAGTCTCGCCAAAAGTCTCGCTCAAAGTCTCGCCAAAAGTCTCGCCAAAAGTCTCGCTCTAAGTCTCGCTAAAAGTCTTGCTCGAAGTCCGGCTCAAACTTTGGCTTGAAGACTTTGAGACTTTCTATCAACTTCGTCAAAACATGTTGTAAACTATGTTTGAACTTTATCCAAACTATATCTCAACTTTATGTAAACTGTGTATAAACTTTGAATGCAACGCTTTAAGCGAAACTTTCTATAAATTTTGTCTAAACTTGCTCTAAACTTTACCCAAACTTTATCTAAATTATATCTAAACCTAATTTAAACTCTGTATAAACTTGGTCTAAACTCTGTATAAACTTTATCTAAACTTTATCTAAACTTTATCTACACTCTGTACAAACTTTGCCTGAACTTTTCCTGAACTTTGTTTAAACTTCATATAAACGTACGTTGTATGCGACACTTTAAGCGAGATTTTCATTAAGACTTGGAGACTTTCTATAACCTTGCTCTGAACTTGGTCTAAACTTTGTTTAAACTTTATCTAAATTTGAACTTTGTACAAATTGTGTATAATTTTGTATGTAACGATTGTGAGATTGCCAATTTGTTGCCAATTTGTTGCCAATATATTCCCAATATATTGCCAATACATACTCAATATATTGCCAATATTTTCGACCTTCTTTAAGCCATACTTTTAACCATATCTTCCAGCCATATTACCAGCCATTCTTTAGCCTATACTTTCAGCCATACCTTAACGGGGTGGCATAGTCCTACCATTACCGATCAAGCAATTGGCACAGTTTTAAGCTTATTAAAAATAAAATACATAAAATCAAAAAAAATCAAGAGAACACTTCGCTGCAGTTCATTCATATACACAGTACATATACACAGTGCATATACACAGTAAATGAAAATAGGATGAAAATATATTGATATTAAGTTATTTTTTGTCTCAAAGTTACCATTTATTCATGCGTGAACGATTGTAATAGAAAATAATATAATTTTCCTTTAAAAGGTAAAAGAAAAGAAAAATTTAAATAAGACCTTGCTTGTGTGTATTTTTCTACGCGTATCGGCAGTTAAGACAATACTTGCATTAATTTTACTAGAAAGTAAGAAATTTTATATCAGGTTTGGGAAAAATTTTTAAAAAGAAATACATGCTTAACTTAAGCCATGAAATGTATGTTAATTACTAGTCCAGAAAGGCAGTAGTATTAGAACATGTTTCAGTATGCGGTTAATTTCAATGGGAACATAACTGAAGTAAGGAAGCGCAAAACAAATTGGATATTATTACTTTTCAGTAACAAAACTATGATTCTTTAGCTTAGTTTCTTTGAAAATAAGTACTGCAGAGATACGCATATACGCGCGACACCACGAGCTCATTTACGGCCGTGACTCCGTGCGCTGAGTTCATACGGTGCGACGTAAGTCACACTGGCGCCATCTCTGGACGCCGTCGCAGATGTTCACCATTTATAAACATTGCTCTCTAGCCCACACATTATGTAGCGTTGTACGCTACAGTAATAATATGTACTTGGAAACAATAGCTATTGATGAAAACATCATGAATATCATGCTATTATGTTGTATCAATGATTAAGATAGTTTGTTGGCTTTATTTAGTTTTGCTCAGATATTGCGTGTTGAAGTTGCCGCTTCTTTGCTAGAGTCACAGTTTGGAAAGTCTGGCGTTTTCCGAGTTCCGCAATTCCGCGTTCTCGAACGCGAGTTTGCGGTCCAAGCCAAAGTAAAATATACAATTTTCAAAAATGCGTTAAATAAATATTATTACATGAAATGCTATCGGGTAAAGGTGGTATAGCCTCCAAATTGAACAAACTACAAGAAACTATCATAAAAGCCGTACCGCAAATATTTTTCGAAAATATAATTTTTTTACTTTTTGTGTTTGGCATTTTATGAATTTTTTGATAGCGCCATTCGATTCCTTGGGTCCGAAAACCCCTAGGGCCCTCAGACTTTGACGAATTGATCAATTTGGATGAGAGAACATCTCGTGTACGTCTTAGTTTGGGAACCCGGTATATATATATATATATTAATAGAGTTAAATCAAAATATTTTTTTTTTTTTTTTTTTTTTTTTACGAGGGAAACAGTGAAATCTTGCATCAGTCCGGTGGACCAAATGCTCCACCGGACCGCCTGGGCCGCATATCCATGCCAGCCCAGGAGACACCGCAAGAGGCTCCGCACTCCCACGGCGTGTGGGATTCCTACCCACTAAAAACACTAACCCTTTCTGCTCTGCACTACTGTACAGACCCTCCCCCGGCACCGTTTTACACATTACTTCAGGGGAGAGCTTGCTTCGCCTGAGCGGCACCTTCTCACTTCAGATCGGCCGTTGAGACCCGCAGGGTCTTTTTTCCCGTGAACAGCTACGGCGCCCTGCGGACGGCTGATCTGCTGTTCTCCTCTTCCCTTTTTTGGCGCAAGATCGCCTCCACGTAGGAGGCGACTTTCGCCCATTGTTAAGGACCTTGGTGCATCAGCCTGACTATATTGTCAGGTGATATGCAGCCAAGGTCCTTCTCTAGTGCCCCCTTTCGACGGTCCACCTTCCGCATACGAAGAAGGTGTGGAACACGTCGTCCGGGAGGCCCTCACAATAGGCGCAGCCTGGCTCCGCGACTTTACCCATCTTATGTAGGTATGCGCGGAACAGGCCGTGCCCCGTCAAGAATTGGGTGAGGTAGTAATTTACCTCACCCTCTTTTCGGAACAGCCAGGTGTCCACTTGTGGGAGCAGCCTGGCCGTCCATCTTCCTTTAGTGGAGGATTCTCACCGATGCTGCCAAGCCTGGATGGTATTGGCCCTGGCCGTTCGGTGGGCCTCCACTACCCCAAGAGCAGGCTTCTGCTGATGGACGAAGCGTCTCTCCAGTGCAAGAAGGTCGATGGGTATTACCCCAGCGACCACTAATATCGCGGGCTCGTAGACCGTGCGGTAAGAGCACGCGATCCGGAGTGCTGCTCTCCGTTGCACCGCGGCGAGACGCTTCCTGTGCACGTCTTTCCGTAGCGCATCGGCCCAGACCTCCGCTCTGTACAGCATGACGGCTTCGGCGGCACGCATGAGTAGGCGCCTTTTACAAGGCCGGGGGCCGGCGGTATTGGCCATGAGCCTACTCAGCGAGGCTGTTACTGCTGCCGCCTTTTCCGTCACTATGGTGAGGTGTTCCCTGAAGGTGAGCTTGTTATCAAGCGTCACCCCCAGGTACCTCACCGCACTCTTTGCCTGGACCGTCGCGTCTCCTACTTGAAAGGGGCACATGGTATTGATGTGCCTTTCGTGAGTAGCACGACCTCCGTCTTCTTTGTGGCTAATTCAAGCCCGTGATCCTCCAGCCAGGAGAAAACGCGACGCATTACCCGGTTGAGTAGCAGCCTAGCGAGGTCAACGTCTCTGGCTACGATGACCACCGCTATGTCGTCAGCGTACCCAACCAGGAAGGTGCCCTCGGGCATTTCCATGCGCAGGATCCCGTCATAGAATACATTCCATATATCGGGACCCAGCATGGAGCCCTGAGCTGCCCCAGATGTTATTTCCCTCTTTATTGGTCCATCCTCAGTGTCGTAAGTTATCGAGCGGTCCCTCAGATAATCCCCAAGAATGCGTAAAAGATACGCGGGGATACGAAAGTCCCGCTCGAAAGCTTCCAGTGCCTTGTCCCACCTAACTGAGTTAAACGCGTTTTTAACGTCCAAGGTGGCCAGCAGACAAATAGGGCGAGAGAAATGGTTGCCCTGTTCCGTTGATCTGGCGGCATTTACCACCTCCTGGATTGCGTCTACGGTTGACTTATGTCGCCTGAAGCCATACTGCCGCGGAGCCAGATCTCCGAACGCACTTATGGCTGCCTGGAGGCGAGGTTTCAGCAGTTTCTCCAGGAGTTTTCCCGCCGTGTCTAGCATGGACAGCGGGCGGTAGGCCGACGGGCTGTCTGCTGGACCCTTGTCCTTGCTGATGAGGACAAGTCTCGCTGTCTTCCAGCGGGCAGGAAAAATGCCCGCCTTCAGGCAGGAGTTGTAAATGTCCAGCAAGAGGCGCGGGTGACTGCCGCCGATGGCTTTCAGCAGCTCTGCTGGTAATCCATCCGGCCCCGGAGCTCTCTTATTACGCAAAGATTTTATTGCAATGGAGAGCTCCATGTTCGTAAACAGAGGAGTTTCGAACGGGCCGGATGTTGCTGGGCCATCCGGTCTCCTTGGGTGTTCGGGGAAAAGGGCACGTACGATGTTCGTGATCGTTTGCGCATCTTTTGGCGCTGACGAACCGAAGGTCGCCAGCTTGCGCATAACGATCTTGTACCCTAATTCCCACGGATCGTGATCCATCTCTTCCCCCAGCTCTTTCCAGCATCGCTGCCGGCTGGACTTGATGGCCTTCTTTAGGGATTTCTTGGCCGCCTTGTACTCTGCGGCCAATGGGGCTGCGTCGAGATCGCGTTTTTTGACCCTCTGCATTCTGCGTCGCAACTGCAGGCACGTCTTACGAAGGTCCGCGATGTCGTTCGTCCACCAGTAAGCAGGTCGTCTTGACCCAGGTGTTGATTTCCTGGGAACCGTCTCCGCGCAGGCCTTTTCGATGACCTTCATGGTGTAGTCGGTCACCATTTTTGCCCGCGCAGATAGCGGCAGCGATTCCGGGATCTCACGCAGTGTTCGCTGTCCGTGTTCTATCGCCGTGGCAAACCTCTCGTAGTTCATCTTGGCGATGTTCCACCTGGGGGGCCCGCGCTTGTGCGGAAACGGAGCCGGTCTGCTATCACGCACACGGAACGTGATATACATGTGATCGCTTCCTGTATAGTCCTCGATCACATGCCAGCTCTGGATTCGCCCGGCTAGGCGTTCGCTTGCCAGGGAGACGTCGATAATGGTCTCCCTGTAGCCCGGTCGTCTGAAGGTCGGCGTGGTACCTTTATTTAGTACCACGAGGTCTAGCCGACTGGCCATATCCATAACCAGCCGACCCCTACGATCCGACCGAGCTTCCCCCTACTCCGGGGCTTTAGCATTGAAGTCCCCGGCGATAATCAGCTCACCCTGCATCTCCCGTGTTGCATCCTCCAGGCCCTCCAGCTTGGCCTGGAAGTCGCTGATGGTCTGGTTTGGAGTGAGGTATACGCTTATGCAATGAGTTTGCTGGTGCCTCACCCAAACAAAACCGCTGCCGCCGCCATGACCCGCAATGTGGATATTCTGCGGGTCACGGTTCCAGATGGCTGTGGTGCCCAGGTCATCGGTAAACCATCCTGGACCATCTCTGTTTCGATACTGTTCGCTGATTAGTACAATATCAGCGTTTTTTTCGAAACAGATCTGTTCCAGGAGGTCGTGAGCTGCCCTGCTTCTGTGCATATTACCCTGTAGAACTACCGCCATTTTTTCTTGGCATTTGCAAGTGCCTCTCGGAAGGCCCTACAGGCTCCTGATCCCGCTGTATGGTTGCGGGAATCAGGTTTGTCCGCTTGTTCTGGACACAGGAAGCAACGTGGGGTGGCATTACATCCTGCGATCATGTGGCCTTCCGCCCCGCAGTGATAGCATCGCTTGCTGCGGTCGGGCCCTTTGCAGCCCGAGCTAAGATGGCCGAAGCCCAGACATTTATAGCAACGGGTAACCGTGGCTCTCCTGCGGATCCTGCAGTTGACCCAGCCTATCTTTATGCGGGCGGTGGCCATTAGCTTTTCCGCAGCCGGTGTGTCCACCGTCACTATGGCCATCCGTTGTGCCCTCGCATTTGGCCTAGTCAAGACAGACTGCAGGAACCCCTTGTAGTCCTGCAGGTCTCTTTTTAAGGCCTCCACTACTTCCTCACTGGATGTGCAACTGTCGAGATCTCTGATCTCCAGGATGACTCTGGGGATCAGTTCCCTAACAACGGTGCAGTCGTTTCCAGTAGCTTCTCTGAGTGCTTCTGAGAAGGCAGTTCTTGTTACTGAATTGCCTTCTTTCAGTTCGAGGAGTACCTGACCTGCTCTTGTTTGCCGGATGGATCGGATCTCTACTCCACTCTCTTCCGGCTTGACAGCCTTACGTATGGTGGACAGAATGTCCGCATACGACTTACCGCTTGACGGTTTGAGCACGATCGTATCCGGCTTTGTTACCTTTTTTTCCTTCTTCTTTGTCTTCTGCTTCCTCTGCTGTTGTTGCGGCTGCTGTTTCTGTGGCTGCTGCTGCTGTTGTTTCGGCTGCTTCCGCCCTTTTCTACTTTTTACAGCAACCCAATCTTCCTTAGGGATATCCGCCTTTTTCTTCTTCACTTGCTTTTCCCCCGTATCCAGGCTAGGTGGGCTAGAGGCGCCTCGCTTCGTGCCGCCAAGTGGCTCGGGGCCAAGTGACCCTGTTGGTGTCCCCATACTTTCTACCAAGGACATCGTCCTTTGCCTCCTGGCTGGTGTGTAAACCCTGGCTTGCTTAGCAGCACGTAGATCCTTTTTCACAGCGCTTTCGAGCTGCTCCAGTTGGTCTACCATAACTGGCAACCCCTTTTTAATATCGTTTTTGATATTAGGCTGAGCTTTTAGCGCCTGCACCATAACCTTGAGGAGCGCTCGCATTTCTGCGAGCACCTTCTCCACCGCAGTCTGGCATACACCTTCTTTCTCCTTAGTTTGTTGGTTGTGTTGGGTGTTTGAATTCATCATGCATAGAATATGTTGTTTAAGACGGTTCGCCCACTATGGGAGTCACACCTCGGTGTGGCTACTATCCCCGCCTATAAGGAACCCTAGTTATGGATGCCGAAGCCGAGAGGCGGTTTGTCGGATGGTCACTCCTATCGGCACCTAGTGACTCTACAAAAAAGGTTACGGGATAGGCCCGCGCCATAATGAAACAAAGGTTTAACGTCACCCCTACCGAGTGGGCGATGTCGGGTCCGTCCCAACACCTGACCCAAACCTCGGGCTAGACGGTGTGCGATTTGCCCTACGCAACTTCGGGTATAAGGAAATACTGACCAGGTAATCCTTCAGACCTGCGCCCAACAATGATTGCTTCAACCCCACCATTGGCTCCAGTCAGTGAGCACTAGAGCGGTCCTTCCACATTGAACATGCGTTTATCAATAATAATAATAATAAACGCAGAGGTTAGGTACTGACATCTCGTGCCACCCCGGTTAGGGAGTTTACTACTCTCCCTTTGGCTAGTCTAGCAGGAATATCCACAATCCGTCGGCCGCAGCCCATTCGCACAATGCTCATTCATTCTGCCATTCTCACGATTTCTTTGTTCGCGACCGCTTATTCATTATATTCACGGCTGACCAGACTATGCTGGCCGTTCCCCGATCCACAACCTGGGGACGCGTCCGGTAGCATAGAAAAATGCTCATCTATCGTTGGATAGAACCCGGGAAATCAAAATATAGTTTAATGTAAAATATTACATTTACATTAAAATATAGTTTAATGTAAAATATTAATATTGGAAATTAATGTTATAATAATTTGTTATTTTGATTAGTTATAAAGTTATTTATTTTTAATTTACAAAATTAATATTTTAATTTAAATTAATAACTAACATTTTAAATTTATATATTTATGTTATTTTTTTTTTATCTTCAGTTTCTATATTTTTATTTTATTTTAATCAATTAATTCTTACTTTAATGAGATTAGAATTTTTAATATTAAGTGTATTAATAATTTTTGGTATGTATATAAGTATTTTAAATAATTTAATTTTAATTTTGTATTATTTAGTTTTTGTAGTTTGTGAAAGAGTTTTAGGTTTAACTATATTAATTATTTTAATCCGATCTTGAGGTAATGATAATATAAAATTAATAAATTTAATATTATGATAAGAATTATTTTATATATTATTTTTTTAAATTTAAATATTATTTTTAATTCAGTTAATTTAGTTATATTACTTTTATTAAATTTATTAATAATTTTAATAATTTATTTTGTGATATTAAATATAGGGGATTTGGGCTGGTTTAATATTTATAATAATATAGGAATAGATAAAATTAATTTTTTTTTGGTAATTTTAAGTTTATGAATTATTAGAATAATATTTATGGTAAGTTTTAATATTAATTATATTAAATTATTTAGTTTTATCTTAATTCAATTATTAATTTTTTTAATAATGAGATTTTTAACAATAAATTATTTTATTTTTTATTTATTTTTTGAAATTAGTTTAATTCCTACATTTTTGTTAATTATAGGATGGGGGTACCAGCCTGAACGAATTAATGCTAGAATGTTTATATTACTATATACATTATTATTTTCATTACCTTTATTAATTTTATTATATTATTTATTTAGAGTAATTAATAGGTTGAATTATTTATTTCTTTTAAGTCATGAAAATTTAAGATTAACAATTAATGAGTTTTGCTTTTATTTATTTATATTAATAGCATTTATAATTAAGTTGCCTTTATTTATATTTCATATATGACTGCCTAAAGCTCATATTGAGGCTCCTGTTTCAGGATCAATAATTTTAGCAGGTGTTATATTGAAATTAGGTGGTTACGGTATTATTCGTTCTATATTAATTATAAAAAAATTGAGAATTAAATTTAATTATTTATTTATAGTTATTGGATTAGTAGGTTTTACTTATTTAAGATTAGTTTGTTTACGATTTTATGATATAAAATTGATTGTTGCTTATTCATCAGTGGTTCATATAAGCGTAATATTAATGGGAATTATAAGAATAATATCTTGAGGGGTTAATGGAGGATTATTAATAATAATTGGGCATGGGATTTGTTCTTCTGTACTTTTTGCTTTCATTACTTTTTTTTATATACGAAGTAAAACACGAAATATAATAATTAATAAGGGTATAATGAGAGTTTTACCGACATTAACTATATGATGATTTTTATTTTGTATCATTAATATATCTGCGCCTATTTCACTAAATTTAATAAGTGAATTAATAATTATTAATATTATGCTAAGTTGGTCATCTAATATTATGTTAATTTTAATGCTAGGAATATTTATAAGGGCAACATATAGATTTTTTTTATTTTCTTATATTCAGCATGGGAAATTTTCTTCTATATTTTTTAAAATTTATTCAATAAAAGTTAATGATTATTTATTATTAATTTTACATTGTATTCCTTTAAATTTTATTAATTTAAAACTTGATTATTTTATGTATTTAAATAATTTAATAAAAATATTGATTTGTGATGTCAAAGATGTAGATGTTACTTTAAATTTATATATATATATATATATATATATATATATAATATATTATATTTTGAGGAGAATTATTCTATTAGGAATTGCGTTAATAAGTTTTATTTTTAGATTAATTTTTTTAATTTTAAAATTAGAATATTTTTGTGAATGAGAAATTAATTTTTTTAATAGGGTTAAAGTTTTAATATTAATTTATTTAGATTGGATGAGCTTAATATTTATATTTATTATTTTATTAATTTCTTCAATAATTATATTGTATAGCTGTGAATATATGAGTCACGACAAGAACAAGAATCGGTTTTTTTTTATATTATTTTTTTTATTATATCAATATTATTAATAATTTTAAGTCCAAATTGTGACGTACACGACCAGTTCATAGTATACGCATCCATTCATGTTATACGCAAATTTTCCCATTCATAAACGCGAGATCAAAATATAAACAAACCAAAGGCACAAATGTATACAAACATGCGATTGCGTGCGCCAGCGAAAATTTTACTCATTTATTTATACAGCGTCTCTGACGTCACCGTGTAAACATAAATATTGTCATGCGCAAGAGAGAAGACCAGACAATCGACTAGTATATAAAGGGCTCCGATTCTCGGAATCGGCACGCACTTGTGTCCGAGCTTGCCTTGAACACTGACCGATAAGCATTGCGCTTAGGTGAGTGATGCTGGCGACCCCCTTGCGCTCGTTAAACTTTGTAAATATTCTATTGTAATCTAATTTCATTTCCATACAAATAAACTCATTGAATATCATACTTATAGATATACTATTTGTCAAATCATATACCTAACCCTGGCATACTCAAGGAACTCTACCTTACCTACCTCCCACGGCACGATAGAAGGCCCTCTGCGCTGACTATTTACCCGGCAGTCCTATCTCTCGGCACGATAGAAGGCCCTCTGCGCCGACTATTTACCCGATTCCGACGCAGCACGGTAGCAGCCAATCAGCGCTAACTACTAACCTGCATAACCCACCTACCTTCTATCTGTATCAACGGCACGGACTCCGGCACACTGCGCGCCGGTATCTTACCCGAGAACAGAGGAAAAATTCCTAAATCGATATATGCTCGAGTCCAGTACATGAACTCTTAAAAATTATTATACTCTACCAAGTAACGACACCTAACTACATTTAAATAAACTCAAGTGTTAAAGTAAATACTCAAATCTGAGAGTTGTCATTACTTCGGTACGTTACAACTGGCGCCCGAACAGGGACTCGAGCAAACTAAAATCGTATAGCGGGAAATTTCAAAAAACAAAAAGGGTTATGATACCAGATCGGCATAATATCTTTTTGGAGAGTCGCATAGAAGCGCGGATTGTAGATATAACGACACGGGTCGATGAAGTCGAGGAAGCAGATCAACAGTATCACGCGGCGACTCAATATTTAATGGGCCAGATAAAAGAATTACGCGGTATCGTGAGTAAGCAAGGCCATGCTTTATTAACTATGTCAGAAGATCTTGCGGAAGCAAGGCAACGGGTAAATGAGCTTGACAGAGAAAACGAAAAATTGGGATTCACGGTAAAAGTTATCGCGAGTAAAATTTGCAAGAGCGAAAGAATGTTAAACATGAGGATGGATAGTATCGAAAACAAAATTCAGGATATATCCGATTCACTCAAAAAACTGTCGATCCGCGATAATTAATATATATTCTTTAAACAGGGAATAAAAATTCCAACTAAAAATTAGTTTTTTACATAAATAAATAAATACGTTAGAGTCAAATTTCTACGTGGTAATTTCAATTAAAATTATTTAGATTCTTTTTTCTTATTACTGTCCACATTAAAGTTCCGTTCAATCATATATTCTATTAAAAGTTAAAATGGCGAAAGACCCCAAATCGGGAGTATTTATGCGCGAAATAAAAGACTCATTTAACGAGGAAGTAGAGAACGATAAGGAACGAAAACGTTTCGAATGGGAATGGGCGGTAACTGATGAATTACGATTGTTGGATGAACGGCAAAATGAGCTCTTAAATATGCTCGAAGGCCAAGACGAGGAAAATGACACGTCAAAATCGCCGAAATTAAGCGCAACGTTATTCGCGATAATTCGAAATGAGATAAAAGAGAAATATGACGCATTAACACAGTCGGTCGAGAAAACTCGTATGGAAAAAAAAAACGGATCGCGCGGAATTAGTTACGGAAATAAATAAACTAAGAGGTCGGGTTCAGTTATTAGAAACCGAGAACGACAGTCTAATAGACAAGATATCCGCGCTGTCTCAAAACGATAATCAATCGGAAAATAACCGCGAACTAGACTCTAGGCTCGCAGAGTTAAAAAGAAATCTTTCACGAGAAGTTGATCAAATGAAATCGAACTTTGAGAAAGAAATTCTAGAATTGAAAAATGTGATTAAAGACTTAAAATCGCCGATGAAGAAAGGCAACTCTGCGAGCGAAGCGTCTCAAAAAATAAAATTAGACATCCCCAAGTATCGAGGACTTGAGAATGAAAGGCCAGTTAAATTCTTGTCAGAGTTCGAAAAATATATAAATGTGGTTAAACCAAATTTCGATCAACTCTTATGCCTTATTTCTCAAGCACTCGAGGGTGATGCCAAGGATTGGTGGTACCTACAAGAGTCAGAAATCGACTCGTACGACCAATTTACAGAACGGTTTCGCGAACGATACTGGAGCGCGAATACACAAAGAACCGCGAAGCGAAAGATAGAATTCGGTCAGCACCAGCCGGGGGGCAACCTTAATCGCGTTGAATACGCAACGAGTTTGTTCGGTTTAGGCAAAGAGCTAGATCTCGAGTATACAGAGACTGAGTTTGTTGTACGCATTAGCGAACATTTCGAAAGAAATATTCGGCACGCGGTTTTAGGACGGCAAGTCAAAGATAAAAATATGTTGTTGAAAATATTAGCTGATTATGACGGAGACGACCAACGTCACCGAAAACACGACAAAATGGGCCACAGCAAACCCAGTCCTCCTTCAGATACGGCTAACACGCAAAATAAATCGTATAACAAGCCATACCAGTGGCAATCGAAAAATGTGAACATAAACGAGTTACAAACAGCGACGCCGCCGGAAATAAAGGAGAAAACTCCGCCAAAAACGAATCAAACAAACGAGAAAAAGTCAGCACGAAAGCAGAGAAACGAACGGAATAAAGAATGAATCCGAAGCTACGACGAGGTTGACGTGAATAACATAAATTTAGAAAACATTAATACCGAAAAGTCGGGAAACGCATAACAGTTGCTTGCTGCATGTCAAAAAGTAAACCGCAACAAGCAACTCAATCGGAGAATAAAAATTGTAATAAAGATATCTCTTCTATACTGGAGGACCCGCGAGAAAATCTTTTGTACGATGTAGAACCAGAAGGTCTAAATACGAAAGAAACGCGTTGTCCGGAGGTAAATATCAAAGTCGAAGACATAGAGGTAAAAGCCCTAATTGATACAGGAAGTGAGATTCACTTGCATCTCCGAGGAATTTTATTACGCTAATGCAAAAGCATTCGGGACGCGACCTAAACTACCGATAAGTGGAAAATTCATAAAGGGAGCAACAGGCGCAAAGTCGTCGCGGATAAAACTCCAAGTTCTTCTAAACGTTGAAATTGCAAAATTAAAACTAGATATTATATTTATAGTAGTGCCAAAATTGGTCAAACCATGCATCATTGGATATGATACGCAAAAAGCTCTTAGTATGCTAATAGATACCGGCAAAGAAGAAATACTCTTAACCATTAACGATCAATATGTTCATTGTTCTTATAAGGAGACCATAATGTACTCAGAAGAGTATGCGTCTCTTAGAATCGAACGATCGTATGAGTCCGAATGCGGAAACGCTGACTCATACGATGATCTCATTGCTTATGATCTTTCTTACGAAGTCTCGATAGAAGAGATCGAAGAAAAGATCAAATTATGCAAAAATCTAAAAAATTCCCAAAGGGATAAACTTAAGTGCTTAATAGTACAATACAAAGAGGTATTTCAGAAACGCCCAGGTCTATTATCTAACTATGAGTATACGTTTAAAATAAAAGATGATGCACCCTTTTATTCAAAACCGTATCCCATCCCTATAAACTATAGAGATAAAGTTAAAATTGAAATCAACAAATGGCAAGAACTTGGAATAATTCGGCGTTCGACGAGTCCATATATAAACCCTCTCGTAGTTGTAATTAAAAAAAACGGATCCATCCGCCTATGCTTAGATGCACGTAAACTAAACGAAAAATTAGTAAATGATTATGAATCCCCTCCTGATGTAGAGGAGATATTTTTAAGATGTAAAAACGTAAACTTTTTATCCAGCTTTGATTTAACGAGTAGTTTCCATCAAATAAAGCTTTCAGAAGAAAGTAGGAAATATACCGCGTTCATTTGCGAAAATAAAGTTTACGAATTCAATGTAGTACCATTCGGTATAAAAACGAGTAGCGCAGCGCTAATAAGAGGTCTAGACCTAGCCGTCGCGGGTCTCGAAGATTTTCTTATAACTTTTGTAGACGACTTACTATGTATTTCAAAAGATTTCGATAGTCATTTACAAAATATAAAATCATTATTTGAGAATTTACTAAAAAACAATCTGAGGATAAGTTTTAAAAAATCAAAGTTAGTACAGGAAGAAATAAAATTCCTGGGTCATATGTTAACACCTGAAGGAATAAAACCAGACCCAGAAAAAGTTAGAACAATCAAAAACTTTAAGAAACCTAGAAATGTTAGGGAACTGCAAGGATTTCTCGGGTTTGTGAATTTCTATACGAAATTCGCGAGAAATTACTCGGCTCTTACCGTTCCGCTTCTAAACTTGTTAAAACAGGGTAAGAAGTATGAATGGACAGGCGAGCATGACAAAGCTTTCAATGACATTAAAAATATATTCGATGAGCATATCATATTAAAATATGCGGACCCGCAACGTCCATTCATACTCACTACCGACGCGAACGACTACGCGATAGCTGCAGTGCTATCGCAGGTAAACGATCAAAGCGAAGAACAAATTGTCACGTTCGTTAGCCGTACGCTGAAGGGGAGTGAATGCTCTTACTTTACAACTGAGAAAGAGATGTTAGCTATAGTTAGGGCTTTAACACGTTTAGATACGTACTTACGGGGGGCACCGAAAATCATCGTACGAACCGATCACGAAGCTCTCACTTTCCTCAAACATTGTAAATTTAATAATGCTAGACTACGGAGGTGGAGCCTTGCGATCCAAGACTTCTGCTTAGAACCGGTATACTTGCCGGGACGCAAGAACACCGTCGCCGATTACCTAAGCCGTCAGGTACACGACTATCCAGAGGAATCGGGTCGGGAAAATGAAATCATAATCGCTTCAATACTCATGCAAAAACCGAGTCGCGAATTGATAAATAGCTTTAAAAATTTGAAGACATTACAGAAAAATGACCCGTATATTAACAAATTAATTACGGAGATTCAAAATAACGAAGGAATACAAAAACGCTATGTGCTTAAAAATGGTTTAATGCAAAAAATTGCATTAATTAATAATAGAATCACATTACCCGAAAGCCTTCTGGATAGTTTGATACGGGAAACCCATGAAATACATGGCCACATTGGTGCTTCGAAAATATATAAAATGATAAATGAACATTTCTCGGCACCGAAATTAAAACAAAAAATTTATACAATACTTCGTACATGCGATACGTGCCAACGAACAAAATATTTAACATATAAACTTAATGAACACGTCCAACCAATATTAACAGAAAAACCCAATGACACGCTGTCAATAGACTTTTTGGGGCCTTTACCGACGTCAACGGGGGGCGTTAAATACCTGTTAACAACGGTAGACGTATTCAGTAAGTACGTGGTCATGTATCCTATAAAAAAGGCAAACACTGCGACCGTTATCAGAAAAATCTTCGGTGATTACGTTAGCAACTACGGTAAACCGAAAGCGATACTTTCTGACCACGGGACACAGTTTACTTCAAGTAAATGGGAGAAAAAACTCAGAGAGGAAGGAATACAACCGGTATTCTCTTCCATCAGACACCCACAAAGTAACCCGGTCGAACGGGCTCACCGAGAACTTGGGCGTTTTTTCCGAACGTTTGTAAGGGACCGACATACCAGCTGGGCTAGATACGTTGAGATTATACAAAACATTATTAACGTAACGCATCATGAGACCACGGGGTTTACACCGATGGAGCTCCATTTAAATATCAAGCCTACGCGGATATGGGAAAAGTGGTTGCCCATAATAGAGACAAATAAAGTCACGCATGAACGAAAAGTATTTCTTGCTCGCGAACGAGCGCATTCATTCTTAAAAAAGCGAGCGTTCCGAAAAAACGTCCAAACGCGACACTTTGAGTTTAAGGTAGACGATAGGGTTTTAGTAAAATCACTAAACGTATCAGATGCGGCGGAAAGAAAGATCGCGAAGTTCTTTCACGTATACGAGGGACCATACACGATTACGCAAAAATCGGGCCCGATACGTATGTATTATTAGACGTAGAAACAAATAGGGAACGCGGAAAGTTTCATGTACAAAATTTAAAGCCTTACTTTTAAGTATTTATTGTTTACTAAGGGTCTCGGTGAAGGTAAACATACACCGAAACTCGTAGCAGAATAAATGTAAATAAGAATTTCAAGAAAAATTAAAATCGAGCCATATGATGTCAGTCGTTTGTCAAACATGCCCGAGCAAGGTACTGAACGGGAAAATTTCTCGAAACGCGATGCCGCGGTTCAAAGTGGTACAGTGGTGTGGCCCCCGTGGCACATTAAGTGCTCAGCGCGGAGAAGCGCATCAGGGAAGCCATGGGCAACAACGCACGGCGCATACCGGAGCGGACGAGCGGTACAGGCGAAACCGTACATGGTCAACCGGTCCACCCAAACCACCAGGGAGAGCAAGGTAGATCCACCACCAACTCCACCACCAACTCCATCTACATCTCGGCACGTAGTAAAGGAGTATGTGCCGACGCCCATACGTCGTCCTCCAATTGATGAATATTTAAGATTACGTCAAATCGCCCGACGTATGCAGAACGTGCCACGCCCTATAAGCCCGTTGTCCCCGGAATTTTCGCCGGACCCACCACCAACGTCATCACCACCAGAGCCATCGCCGTCTTCACCAAAAAAACGAAGAAATGAAACGTACCAGGGTGCTATCACTTTCTGATTCTTGTACATAGCGCAAATAAAAACTTAGTCAAAATTAAAGGTTTCTATTGTATTCATTTTCCGAACAGAACCATTTAATTTGGGGGGCAATGTGACGTACACGACCAGTTCATAGTATACGCATCCATTCATGTTATACGCAAATTTTCCCATTCATAAACGCGAGATCAAAATATAAACAAACCAAAGGCACAAATGTATACAAACATGCGATTGCGTGCGCCAGCGAAAATTTTACTCATTTATTTATACAGCGTCTCTGACGTCACCGTGTAAACATAAATATTGTCATGCGCAAGAGAGAAGACCAGACAATCGACTAGTATATAAAGGGCTCCGATTCTCGGAATCGGCACGCACTTGTGTCCGAGCTTGCCTTGAACACTGACCGATAAGCATTGCGCTTAGGTGAGTGATGCTGGCGACCCCCTTGCGCTCGTTAAACTTTGTAAATATTCTATTGTAATCTAATTTCATTTCCATACAAATAAACTCATTGAATATCATACTTATAGATATACTATTTGTCAAATCATATACCTAACCCTGGCATACTCAAGGAACTCTACCTTACCTACCTCCCACGGCACGATAGAAGGCCCTCTGCGCTGACTATTTACCCGGCAATCCTATCTCTCGGCACGATAGAAGGCCCTCTGCGCCGACTATTTACCCGATTCCGACGCAGCACGGTAGCAGCCAATCAGCGCTAACTACTAACCTGCATAACCCACCTACCTTCTATCTGTATCAACGGCACGGACTCCGGCACACTGCGCGCCGGTATCTTACCCGAGAACAGAGGAAAAATTCCTAAATCGATATATGCTCGAGTCCAGTACATGAACTCTTAAAAATTATTATACTCTACCAAGTAACGACACCTAACTACATTTAAATAAACTCAAGTGTTAAAGTAAATACTCAAATCTGAGAGTTGTCATTACTTCGGTACGTTACAAAATATTGTTAGAATTTTAATTGGGTGAGATGGTTTGGGGCTAGTATCATATTGTTTAGTAATTTATTATCAAAATTATTCAAGTTATAATTCAGGGATATTAACTGTATTACTTAATCGTATTGGAGATGTTATATTGATTATTAGTATGAGAATTATATTTATTTTTGGTTCATGAAATTTTATAAATTTTCAAGGGTGAAACTTATTGATTTTATTATTAATTATTATTGGATGCTTTACTAAAAGTGCTCAATTTCCGTTTTCTTCATGATTGCCTATGGCTATAGCAGCTCCCACTCCTGTTTCTTCATTGGTTCATTCTTCTACTTTAGTTACAGCGGGGATTTATTTATTAATTCGATGTAATTATTTAATAAAGTATAATGATAATTTATTATTATATATTTTAATTACTGGTTTATTGACAATAATAATAGCAGGTTTTTCTGCTAATTACGAGTATGATTTAAAAAAAATTATTGCTTATTCAACGTTATCACAATTGGGTTTGATGATAATAATTTATGGCATAAAGAATTTTGAATTAACATATTTTCATTTAGTTATTCATGCCATTTTTAAATCAATAATGTTTATATGTTCAGGAATTATTATTCATTATATGAATAATGTTCAAGATATCTGGTTTTTCGGCAAATTAATTGAATTTTTACCTTTGACTTCTATGATATTAATAATTTCTAATTTTAGATTATGCGGTGAAACGGGAAGCCTGGGGAAATCTTTTGTAATTCCGCGAACCGAACCCTAGAACACGGTGCCGTCGAGTGCTACTTCTACGACGAGCACTCGGGGTTGATGTTCTCTGGATCCCTGTTTACAAATGTCGAGTTCACGATTGAACTCGACTTTTCCGTGTGCCGGAAAGGGTTAATACTCGCGCTAGCTAGACGCGAGGCGCGGCCACTCAGAATGATCGTCGTCTCGGTTCGACGATCCCGCGGAGGCGGCGGTATCCGGGAGAAGGTTAGTTGAAGGTTAATAAATAACGAGTGGTCTTGGTTACATTCAAAACTATAACAAGATCTATTCTCAGTTATACTATACAAAATACGCGTCGCGTTGCGTGTTGACAAGAAGGCGGGAGATCCGCCGCTCGGCGCGGGCGGATCGAGGTGATTGTTTTTCGCTGGGCCGGCGATCAAGACACCGGCCGCTCGCCGCTGCGAGCCGAAAATACAAATCAATCGCTGCGCGGAAAATAGGCGAAGAGTCTTACCGGGGGGAGTGCACTCCCCTCGTCGCTCGCTCACGATTCCGCTCCTGCGTCAGGCCTTATCCTCCGGTCGACTTCGGAGTGTTCAGGCCGAGTCCTAACGTCCAGCGTTCACCTACAGACGCTTCGGACCCCAGGAGTGGCTCGGATTGCTCACGTGCGCTGCTCTTCGTGGTCGGTACGTGTACGGGCGCTGCTCTGCACCGGCGAGGACGCACGATACCGTTTTCTTCGCGGACGATCAAATTAACTCACGTACGCGCGGTTTGACAGCCCGAGAGAATCTGATTCAAAAAGAATCGGGCGCGACTTAGCAACGGTCAAAGTCGCGCCTGCCCCACGCGTAGCTAACGCGAATACATCGTCCGAGCGATGTCAACACCCGCTCGAGATACACGAATTCGCGGGAACGAGAGCCTAACGGGTTCGATAGAATACGGAGGACCGAGATACTTATCTTCTCCGTATTTTATCTTGGAACCTCGTTATACCCCTCTCCCAGATGTTGCGTAGCGGAAGAGAAGCAACTCGATACTGAGGCTCTCGTTCGATTCGAGTTTATGTCGTCATCAGCGGCAGAGACGACAGTTCCGGATACGCGCGGATCAGCTCGTGCACTAAACGGCTGATCAAACGATCCACATCGAGGGATCGTCCCGCGCACGCACACGGTGGGTCGCTCATCACCGTAATTCCGCTGAATTCCAACGGCGGTCGGGACCAGTCCCATGACGATTGATGGACCGGAGACGGTTGGCACTTCTGGCGCTGGGGCTCCGATCGACAACTGCCGTCATTCCTCCTAGGTTGACTTGGCAGGTCGTCTTGCCTTCTTCTTGACTTCGTCTTCGGGCCCTCTTTCCGCTCCGGGCAGGCCCAGTGAAGGTGCGTTGGTGACCTACACGTCCAACACAATTTTCTGGTTGGACTCGGTGGTGGGGAGTTATATGCTCCGAGCGCGTTCCTCGATCTTGACGAGCGGTATACTCGACTATCCAACCCCTGCTGGATATACCGCTGTTTGGAACGTCGAGAGGCTACCGTCGTCCAAGGATTCGAACGTGTTCCTTGATTCGAACCCAGTCCACTCGAGGGTTTTCTGCCTTTATCTCTTTTGGATAACTTTGGAGGTCGTTGCATGGCCGCTGCATACGCCTCTTTTTTCCCTGTCGAGCTGGACTTTTGAAGACTTCGGGAGGACTTCTTGTTGTCTTTATTCCCTAGGTCCGATCGAGGTTGCTTTGCAGAGTGTTTGGCTGCACCTGCGGCTCGTTTCTTGTTAGGCGCAGCGGAATTATGAAGTGACGACATTTGCGCGCGTAGCTGTCGCAGCACGTCGTGCAGTCGCCTCACTTCTTCGCTTAGGCGCCTAACTTTCTCCTCCTCCAATTTACGCGTCTGATTACATTCGCATTCGCAATGACGCTCGCCTTCTGCTTGCGTCGATACGTCGCGAAATTGCGAAGTAATCAGCGTTCTGTCCACCGGTTGTGTCGTCACCAGACTATTAATCTCTTCCTCGTTGCTCCTTGCAAGGCTTGTCTGCTCTTCGTCTTCAGGAGTCTGGGAATGAGTAATACAGCCGTCCGATGCCGATGTATTCCATAAACGGGCCATATCGGACGCTTCGGATCGGGGGAAGCTTGGAAAATCTCCCTTCCCCCAGGCTGCATTTGCTCCGTCGTCGTGAGCTTGGGAGTATTCAGCACAGCCGTTCGGTGCCCTCAGGCGGTCTGTATACGCCAAGCGACGTGAAGTGTCAGACTTCTCGAACAGGGGGAAGCTTGGAGAATCTCCCCTCCCCCAGGCTGTGCTTACTCCGACGTCGATTTCGTGGATGGAAGCTGAAGATGATGGCGATGGTGCGGTTGCTGCACAGCTGTCCGAAATCCATGTGGGGTCTGCATTCCCCGAGTGACTCACGTTCTCGGATTCTTCGGACTGGAAGGAGATCGGGGAATCTCCCCTCCCCCAAGCTGTGCTGCACCTTAGGTGTACCTGGACTTCACCCGGTCCTCCCTCTGGAGATAAAGTGCTCCGTGGTGACGTAAGAGCCTTGTGTCTTACGTCGGGAGGACTACCTGCTCTCTGCTCCATATTCTGGTAGACGTATCTCCGTATGGAACTCAGCAAGTTGTTGTCTACTGCTTTATTCGACATCAGTTGCTGAAACAGGCTGTGGGTCAAGGGGTCGGCGATTCGGTTCACTTCTGGAGCGCCGCTTGCATTGAGGGTCGTCGTGTTGACGAACTTATTCCTCCAATCGAGCCTCCTTGTGAACTGCTCGTAAGCACTTCCACTTATTTCTTGTGTGAAGTGGGCTGGGTTGTAACTTCCCATTAGCCACTGAGCGATTCGCTTAGAATCCCCCTCGAGATGTCCGGTGCTTCTTAAATCTAGAGCTATATTTGCTTCTATTACAGCTTCAAAGCTCAGCTCTAGATTTTTGCGCCAATGCTCCATCCTTTCGGCTAGTTCTTCTGGGGTCGATGATTCCATCTTGCGAAGCTAGACCGACTGTATAAAATTGTGTGACGAATTGTGTGTGTATGCGCAACTAACTGCTGAGATTCTCTCTCAAATTGGCCGTCTGTTACGCAAATTACAATGTTAGAATTCTAACTACCACACACAATTGTCCCAAGCTGCTCGAGAACGACGTATCTCGATGCAGCTAGCTAGGGAGAGAGCGTGGCTATTCCAAAAAAAAATTCGCGACGATAACGATTTAAATAATTCCCGCAACCAAAAAAAAAGGATGAAAGTATTCTCACTTTCGACCAGCTGCACGCACAGGCACGGTCAAACCAAAAAAAAATCGCGTGAAAATCGCTTTAAATCTCGCGTCGAAAAAAGGAATTTAATTTTCGCCACATATGACGACGAAAACAACGATAATCGTCGTTTAAATGCTCTCGCCCTGGCTTTACAGCAGTTTAAAAGACTCGGGACAAGTATACACAATACTGCCCGAGCATAAACATAAACACCTACAAAAACAAGCAATCTGCTGTTTTGTGTTTATGTTTCTATGCGCGCCGCGAGTCTTCTTGTCTGTTTGTTTACGCCCGGCACCTCGACTTGGCGAGTTTAAATCACTGCGCCTATCAGCTGTAACGGCTTATGGCCACTGGCCGTCTGCTGATTAGTCCGGTGCAGTGATTTGCGCGCGGGCGAATTTAAACGAAACGCGATTTGAATAGGCCGGTTTCGAATGTACCGGCCTCTAACCTTCTCCTTAAACCCAACACGTTAGGGCGCCATTTGAAACGGGCGGACTAAAAAAAGACTTTACAGAAAAATAACTCGACGCGTTACGCGTTGACAAGAAGGCGGGAGATCCGCCGCTCGGCGCGGGCGGATCGACGTGATTGTTTTTCGCTGGGCCGGCGATCAAGACACCGGCCGCTCGCCGCTGCGAGCCGAAAATACAAATCAATCGCTGCGCGGAAAATAGGCGAAGAGTCTTACCGGGAGGGGAGTGCACTCCCCTCGTCGCTCGCTCACGAATCCGCTCCTGCGTCAGGCCTTATCCTCCGGTCGACTTCGGAGTGTTCAGGCCGAGTCCTAACGTCCAGCGTTCACCTACAGACGCTTCGGACCCCAGGAGTGGCTCGGATTGCTCACGTGCGCTGCTCTTCGTGGTCGGTACGTGTACGGGCGCTGCTCTGCACCGGCGAGGACGCACGATACCGTTTTCTTCGCGGACGATCAAATTAACTCACGTACGCGCGGTTTGACAGCCCGAGAGAATCTGATTCAAAAAGAATCGGGCGCGACTTAGCAACGGTCAAAGTCGCGCCTGCCCCGCGCGTAGCTAACGCGAATACATCGTCCGAGCGATGTCAACACCCGCTCGAGATACACGAATTCGCGGGAACGAGAGCCTAACGGGTTCGATAGAATACGGAGGACCGAGATACTTATCTTCTCCGTATTTTATCTTGGAACCTCGTTATAGCGGGTTACCTTTTATTTCTGGGTTTTATTCTAAAGATCAAATTTTAGAGTTTACATTTATAAGTAAATTCAATTTATTAATGTATATAATTATAATACTTTCTACGGGTTTAACTGTTTCTTACAGGGTTCGTTTGACGTATTATTTAATAAATAAAAAATTTAATTTTTATTCATTTTACTTGATTAAAGATAATATGAAGATGAATTCTTCTATATTAGTATTAATGATTATAACAATTATTTTTGGTTCTTTAATAAATTGGATTTTATTTATAAATATTGAGTTAATTTATTTAATATTTTTAGAAAAGTCTTTACTTTTTTTATTTTTAATAATTTTTTATTATTTAGGATTTTTATATTTTAGTTTTAAGGATTATTCAATAATAATTAGATTAAAATATTTTTTTGGGAGTATATGATTTTTATATAAAGGAAATTTGGTTATTATTAATTTTTTTAATTTTTCTAAGAATTATTATTTATTATTTGATAAGGGGTGGAGAGAATTTTATTTTAAAAATTCTATTTTAAAATTTTCTGTGTTAATAAATTTTATGAATAAGAATTTATATAGAATTTATTTAATTAGAATGATATTAAGATTTATTTATTTAAATAATTATAATTTAATTAAATAATTTTATATTGAAAATATAATGTTTTGGTTAAACTATATAAATATGAAATTATGGTTATTTTCTACAAATCATAAATATATTGGTATTTTATATTTTATTTTTGGCATATGAGCAGGTATTATAGGGTTGGCTTTAAGTTTAATTATTCGATTAGAATTAGGGTCTCCTGGCTCGTTAATTGGGAATGATCAGATTTATAATTCAGTTGTTACTATTCATGCATTTACTATGATTTTTTTTTTTGTCATACCAGTTATAATAGGGGGTTTTGGAAATTATTTAATCCCCTTGTTTTTAGGGGTCCCTGATATAGCATTTCCTCGTATAAATAATATGAGATTTTGATTGTTGCCTCCTAGATTGATACTTTTAATTTCAAGGATGTTTATTGGATCAGGGTCTGGAACAGGATGGACTGTTTATCCACCTTTATCTTCTAATTTATCTCATAGGAGACCTTCAGTAGATCTTTCAATTTTTTCACTTCATATTGCTGGGCTATCTTCAATTATAGGCTCGATTAATTTTATTACAACAATTTTAAATATGAAATTATTTAATTTAGAGATAATTCCTTTATTTGGGTGGGCTATATTATTAACTGCAATTTTATTGTTGTTGTCGTTGCCTGTGTTAGCTGGGGCTATTACTATATTATTATTTGATCGAAATTTAAATACGTGATTTTTTGATCCAGCAGGAGGGGGAGACCCTATTTTATATCAACATTTATTTTGATTTTTTGGGCACCCTGAAGTTTATATTTTAATTTTACCAGGGTTCGGGTTAGTCTCCCATATTATTTGTAATGAAAGATTTAAAAAAGAAGTGTTCGGGGTTTTAGGAATAATTTATGCAATAATTTCAATTGGTATTTTAGGTTTTATTGTTTGGGCTCATCATATATTTACTGTGGGTATAGATGTTGATACTCGGGCTTATTTTACTTCGGCAACGATAATTATTGCAGTTCCTACAGGGATTAAAATTTTTAGCTGAATAGCTTCTATAACTGGTATAAAAGTAATGTTTAATATTACTAATATGTGAATATTAGGTTTTATTTTTTTATTTACTGTGGGGGGTTTAACTGGTATTATATTATCTAATTCATCTGTAGATATTGTTTTACATGATACTTATTATGTAGTTGCTCATTTTCACTATGTTTTATCAATAGGAGCGGTATTTGTAATTTTTGGTAGATTTATTTATTGATTTTCAATAGTTTTTGGGGTGTCATTAAATAATAAATGATTAAAAATTCAATTTATGTTAATATTTATTGGAGTAAATTTAACATTTTTTCCTCAACATTTTTTAGGATTGAGAGGTATACCTCGTCGTTACTCTGACTATCCTGACTCGTATTTATGTTGAAATTTAGTTTCTTCGATTGGTTCTTTAATTTCATTAATTAGAACTTTTTTATTTTTTTTATTATTTGGGAAAGTTTTATTTCTATACGATTATTAATTTTTATCAAAAATCAAAGAATTTCAATTGAAAGTCTTATGTTATACCCTTTTTCTTATTATTCATTTAATGAGTTACCTAAAATTTATTTAAAATCTTAAAATGGCAGATTAGTGCAATAGAGTTAAATTCTATGTATATAAGTATAACCTTATTTTTAAGAATTTCAATTTGAGGTCAAATTATATTACAAGATTCTAATTCTGCTTTAATAGAATTAATAATTAATGTTACGTGACAACTTTTTGGCTTTACCTTTTTTCTTTAAAATTATAATGAGTACAATGATTTTCATTGGAACATATATTTTCCCCGCAGTAAAATTTTAAAATTTGTATACGCGATCCTAGTTAAGAGCTTATCGCCCAAAGCTGCAACAAGTTGCGTCCACGCAGCACTCTCCCCTCGTAGCCGAAAATCGCATTCCTACACGCGCCGAGTAATAAGACACCCCTTAGCGGCGATAAGCGTCGCACAGCGGCGCGACATTGTCGTCAAGGGGCATATGGTGCGTGGGTGCGAGAGAGAAAGCGAGGACAATTAGGGGGCAAGGCGACGGGCAGCTCGACGATGCCACGCCAACTCGGCAGTGAGAAATTAGCAGCCTTCACGCTTAGACTAAGCGAAGTCTACGAGAACCAGTTACATATATACGTTGAAAGAGTCGCAGTGGCCAAAATTATTTTTTTTTACAGTTTTCTTTTTATTCGCACATGTTTCTACATTATTAAAAACCCGGATCATCAGTTTTGTTTTAAAAATTCCACCATAGTATAACGCATTATAATACGGCGAACATTACTACACGCAAATACAAATCGCACGCAGATCCTACCGAACTCGGACTATCAACGATAATAATCAAATAATTTGCAACCACAGTAGAGAACCAGCACTAGAGTGATTCACCATTTACACAAAGTAAGTTGCCTTTCGTATCATATTACTGTTTCCTTAAGGTATAGACTTCTCCGAACAAAATTGTGAACTAGCGCGCGGTAGAGATTTGTGTATGTGTGTAGGCCGCGAGTGTTACCCTTGCCGCAATAAAAAGGGTTTTATTGAGGAATCCCGAGTCCTTGAAGCGAGAATAACTAACTAGTCCTCAGATCAGAGTTGTTGGTTCCTAGTTTCATCCGTCAGCTGGTTAAAGAATATAAGGCTGTTAGTTGTTCCATTCCAGGGCTCGTACCAGCTACCAAAGGCGATTCATTGCACTCGGTAGTGCTATTCGACAGGAGAAGCACCTTCACCAGATCACTTTTTGTAGTAGAAGCTCCTTCGAGTAGGTCGCTGGGGAGCTTGTGACGGAGCCCTCTCTACGTCTCCTTTTTTTTCTTTTCCCTTTTCCTCTTCTCTAGTTGTACCCCTAGAATCAATAGAATAATAAATAAACAAATAAGACTTAGGATCATCCACCCGGCATAAGTGCAAAAATTTCCCTTTTCCTTTTTTTTTCACTTTTCTTTTACTTTTTATTATTATATATTTTTTTTACTTTTTATTATTTATATTATTCTAAAGTTCATCATAAATATCGATATCTCGCTTATCAATATACTACCTTGTATGTACGTCAAATAAACCTCAGCTCTAAGTCGCATAGAAAAATAGTCATTACATGCATATACCATCAGTGAGAGGTATACCATGCATGTACTCATAAGTGCGTAGGTACTCGTGAACTGATGTTAGCCGCTTGTACCCATACAATTAATATCCAGCTTTTCTTTTTTTTTGACTCACCCCCCTGCAATAAGCAGGGAATTGCGGTCTTGCTCCCTGTAGTGGTGGACGAAGGCCAGGTGACATCCTCAACTGTCCTGCTTCCCCTTGTACCTTCTCTTTCCTCGCCCTATAGGAGTTCAGATTCTTCGACAAGAGTCGAAGCTTGAAGGAGTGTCAGACAACCCTTCGCCTTTCCTTAATCGACACCTAGCATCATCCCCTCCGCAGATACTGGTGAGTGTAGCACGACAGCGGAGCACATGGGAACATCATAGCAACGCAGCCTGATCCGATGGAGCCACACAGGTCTTAAACACACAGTGCAGTGAAGCATCAAGTAGATCAGAATCTAGATGCATATATCCACACTCACATTATATATATATATATATATATATATATATATATATAACCACAGCAGTACGCCTCACTATGCATACCCATATGTAGGCGCATAAATACAAATACACTACAGCTGAAGCAATACACTGGGTGGAAGGAGTCCTCTGGCCTTGACCCGCACCTTCAGATTTCCTCTCTGCTCTCACTAGAAGAAATCAAAGGAAAAACAACATCACACAGAGTACTCAGTCCTTCTTGTTGGGATTTTCAACTAATAAATAACCATCAAAAAGGAGGCACTTAACTGACATCGGAGATATCTTCGCCGCAGGGATCCACTCAGCCAGGTATCGAATATCTTGCGGTTTTCCACCTCCTTCCGTTCCCTCGGACAACACCCTCCTCGTGCCACCCGGGTGTCCAGCGTCGTCGTTCGGCTGCCGCGGGGAGCGAGACGGCTGTTCTGCTGCTTTTGCCTGCGACTATAGCTCTACATAGAAGGCCGCGCGCCACCCGCGACATATGCGACTCTACAACGGTGCTGCGCCGCCTCTCCGACATCAAGGTGCGTTCACATAGGGACATAGTATTAGGGTCGCGCTTGGTCTAATTTATAGTAGTTAACGTTTAGACAGTCTAGTTTATACTCCACGCCACGAGACAGGCTCTTACATATCCACGCTTACACAAATAAGTAATAACGGGTATCATCACACTTCGTGATTTTCTACTCCGTTCTCCCCAATAGGACGGGTTAACTTATCATCATTTCTGCAACGGGGCTTTAGTGTATTTCAGAAGACGGATCCCGGGATATAATCATTAGTTAAGTAGACTCTCCGCGCTCCCGCGTTTTCTCGAACCTTAAGGCGCGTTTACATAGGCGTAAGACGGGAATTGCCGAACTCCTTTGAGGAATTAGGGTTTAGTTTTAGTTATCATTTTTGGATTGTATAAATGATTATAATAAAGGGATAAGAACTTGAAATAATTTCACAGGTCTATTAATTTTTATTGTTCAGTCGAGTAGCCCTACAATCATACCCTAATCCTTCTAATCTTCGGAATTTTGTTGGACGCAATCGTTTCACTGAACTATCCCCTATATCGCACGCTTGTGGGGGCGTGTGACGAATAAGCTGAGAACGAGAGGTCCTCGTGAGAGCAAGGCGGACGGATGCCTTGTGAACGTCATCCAATCAGAAACTCACTTTGACGCAGGTAACAGAACAAGAAGTTAGTAGGTCAAAGGAAGTGTTACGATATGAGATCCGTTTATATCGTAACAAAAATGGTAGCAGAGCGTGGTTTGACGCTCTAACCTCTTGCGCTTATCTTTTGGAGAATTTTCGAGTTGATCGAAATAATTCAGCGTTATCAGACAATTAATAGTCCAATAAAAATTAAGAGTGCGCAAACACACATGCGCGCGCCTATACACATACATAGATAAACTCGTTATAATTATAATACCAATATATACCTTTTATATAATTGTAATATTTATATAACCTATTTTACTATAAAAAAAAAAAAAAAAAAACCCATAGCATTGTGTGCTTCCCGCATGATTGTTTCTCGTTTCCGTTCGATTAACGATTGCAAACTCACTCCCCTTTTTCGAATTGACGATCGTGGGTTCAACCACGATCATTGCTAAATTTTATTCGCAACTCGAGTGTTTCTGACTTCTCTTCCACAACGAGTAATATCCAAGGCAGCGAACCCGGGGACTAAGAGGAAACCGAACGCAGTTAACATGGCAGGGGGTGACGATACTACAACCGCGGGGGAGTACGAGCGCGGAATGTTCTCAACTAATGGTAACCATGGCAGGAACAATGGCGATGCAAGCCGCCGTTTCTGGCATCCCATCATTTGACGGATCGAATCTGCCCCTCAAGGATTTCCTACAAGACGTGCGGAATGCTGCAACCGATGTGCCTGCGGAGAAGATCGGTGGGTTTCTTAAAAAGGTGTTAGGAAAATTAAGGGGTTCTGCTAGGAACTCTACGTATGGAGTGACCTTCAATAGTGTAGACGACCTTGTGAAGCATCTCAAGCGGAGATTCGCACCCGGGAAGACCTTTACGTATTATAACGCTCAAATAAATGGAATCCGGATGTTACAACAGGAAACGGTCGGCGATTTTCGGGACCGCCTCAACATCCTGTTGATGGGGGCTGAAAACGCTCTGAGAGAGGAAAAGGGCGCGGCATACGTAGACGCCATGATGGCACCTATGAAAGACGCTTCCATAGACATCTTTATTCGAGGACTGCCATACACCATCAGCGCTGCTGTGGACGCCTGCCATCCGAAAACTCTTGATGAAGCCTACCTAGAGGGAGTGCGGATCGAATCTCGAATCAAATCCCGAATACTCTCGGACTCGCGCATGCCAGGCGCCTCTCAATACAACGAAGCCCACGAGGTATCACAGAATTTTCGACGATCCGGAAATTATGCGGCGCCGTTCCAGAATCATCACGCGGAGGGAGGACACAAGGCCCCTGCTTACATTGGATACATGGAAAATGGTGATGCTGCTCAGCTGCCGGAGTGCCCGACCATCCAACCTCAGGAGGAGCTGGAAAACCCCTATGTCGGATACTTCTACACGGGGCCGGCAGAACCATCGCCCAATGGAGGCGCTCCCGGTGGCGATGGACGCCCCTTCGCGCAATACAATCGAGGTAGGGGGGCATATCGAGGTCGAGGTCGAGGTTACCCGCAAGGAACCCCTCGACCTAAAGAACCAATAGACCCTAGGTTGTACTACCCAAACAATCAACAAACTCAGTCGGGTTTTACCCTTGGCCTTCCTCCATCCCATGGCCCACCGACCTCATACCCTTCGCCGCAGGCGTCTTTAAACTCCCAGAGGGCTCGCCCGGAACTTTCGGAGGCGAGCCCTGTTCACTCAGCAACGACCGTTCAGCCGATGGCTCGCGAGCAACCGCCGGTAAGTCAACTCACCCCGCAAGCCAGTCAAACCAGCCCGACGCCACGGGTGTTTCTAGCAAGAGCCCCGATGACACAGCCGTCCGGATTGGTTCCTGTTCATCAGTTGGCCGAGAGGATGCGAGAGAGGATGAGCCTACAGTAGTACGCGTAAGGGTTCCCGAGGGTCGCAAGGACGGACTCTTATTTATGGTTGACAACGGTGCCACCGTCAACCTAGTTAAGGTTGGAGCCTTGGATCCCAACGCACTGGTGGACACGAACCAAGCCATCCCTTTGATCGGTATTAGCGATCAAACGGTAGAAACCTTAGGCACTGTCTCCTTACCATCCGGGAGAAGCCTGTCACGTTTTTAGTCACTTACGATGACTTTCCTATCGATCAAGACGGGGTCCTAGGTAGAAATTACCTTAAGCAAGAAAAGGCTGTCATCTCGTACCATTATAATACGTTGATGATTGGGAGCGACGTCATGCACCCAATTCCTTTCATCGATCCGCCCGCCGCGCCCAAACCAATAAATATTTGCGACACCGCCACCTACAAGCAACCAGAGGGCGAGGAGGCAGACTCCACCGTTCCACGCCCTGAAACGACTAGCAATAAAAACCTACAGGGACCGCCTACTAACTCGCCCCACAAACCTGCCCCCATTCGGTACACTATCCCCCGCCGGTCGCGCAGGGTGCTTAAAATTAACCTCGCCAGGACGGATTTGAAGGAAGGTTACCTACCTCTTCTGGACGTCGGGTACGACGACGTCTACGTGGGAGAAGGAATCGTAAGGGTGGAAAACAACTGCTGCCATGTGATGGCCATCAACACTCGTGAGGACGATGTCACCATCGAAGTACTTGATCTGAACGATCAAGAAAAGGCCTATGTAGATAAATTGATCCACGATTACACTAATGTTTTCCTATTACCAGGAGACCCCTTGCCATGTACGGACGCTGTGGAACATTTTATCCCTACGGATACCAACAAGCCTGTTACTGCAAAACAATATCGACATCCCGTGGCACACAAGGAATTCATACAAAGAGACATCGAAAAGAAACTTAAGGAGGGAATCATCGAGCCTTCCAATAGCCCTAGCAGCTCCCCGATATGGATCGTCCCTAAGAGGCCGGACCCACAAGGGAAGCCTAGATGGCGCATGGTCGTGGATTTTCGAGAATTAAATCAACGCACTGTTGGAGACGCATACCCCCTCCCGAACATAGCCGAGCTTCTAGATCAATTGGGAGGCGCCGTGTATTTTTCGGTGTTCGATTTAGCTTCCGGTTTTCATCAAATTCAAATGGCTCCAGAGGACAAATGGAAAACCGCGTTCTCCACGCCGGAAGGACACTATGAATTCAATCGTATGCCAATGGGACTCAAAAACGCCCCCGCTACATTCCAAAGACTAATGGATCAAATTAAGCGCGGGATCGATTGTAAAGAGCTGCTGGTGTACATGGATGACGTAATCATCTACGCTAAAACCCTCGAAGAACATGACCGCCGAGTAAGGAAGTTCTTCGACCGGTTAACAGAAACCAAGCTCGTCCTACAACCTGAAAAGGTGCACTTTCTGGGCAAGGAAGTAGCCTTTTTAGGGCATATTGTCAGCGCCAAGGGCGTTGAACGGGATCCGGGAAAAATTCATGCTGTAAAGAATTTCCCTCGACCCAAGACGGTACGGAATGTGAGAGAGTTCACTGGGCTCACCGGGTACTATCGCCGGTTTATCAAGGATTACTCCAAGATCGCTAAGCCACTGTACGAACTCCAGAAAAAGGATAAAGACTTCCTGTGGGGTCCCAATCAGGAGGAAGCGTTCGAAATCTTGAAGGACAAATTGTGTAACTATCCAATTCTGGCGTTCCCTGATTTTAATAAACCTTTCACTCTGACAACTGACGCATCTGATGGAGCCATAGGAGCCGTACTAAGTCAAGAGAGGGACAAATTTGATCACCCCATAAATTACCTATCGAGGACCCTGAATAAAGCCGAACGCAACTATAGTACTACCGAAAAGGAATGCCTAGCCGTCCTATATGCTCTCAGCCAGTTCAGAGCCTACTTGTTAGGCCGTAAGTTTACGTTAGTAGCCGATCACGAGCCCCTTAATTGGATGCACAGTCGGAAGGATCCGGGACAAAGACTCATGCGTTGGATGTTCAAATTCACCGGGTACGAGTACACATTCAAGTACAAACCCGGAAAATTGAACTGCAACGCCGACGCGTTATCCAGGAACCCCGCAGATCAACCTGACGAAGACGAGATTAACACAAAGCTCCCGCGGCTGAAGATCATGGTTCTGAAGGATCGAAAGGACGCAGGCAAGCCCACGGGAAACGGGGGTGATAGACCCCTTACACCGACGCCCGCCCTTGGTGCAGAAGGTCCGTCCGGGATTCAATCGCTGGCGTCTCGCTCAAAGGCCGTGTTTAACCCCGTCCGAGGTAGAGGGCGCCCCTTGGGTGCTCTAAAGAAAAAGACCGCGCCTGTGTTGGAACACAGCGTGATAGCCCAGCGGACACGGCTGAGGAAAAGAATAGGTTCTGCAGGGAACAAGGATTCAGACAAACGATCGCCTGCCCCTCCCTCGCAATCGTCGACACCGAAAGGACTTCCGGCCCCATCACAGGAGGGCAGTTGTCGCCCTGTGGATGTCTCTATAGGACCCCAGTTTAGCCGGCACTCATCGATCATTTCCTCCTCAGGAGGGGGGGAATCCGGCGAAATCGACGAACCAAAAACCCCGATCTATGATCCTCGAAGAAGCGGGATCAGGCTTAACGACGAGAAAGGAGAGGAACCAAGAGAAACCACCAATGAATTATCCGAAACGGACGCCACTGCGGATACTTCTGCACCAGTCGACGAGCAGGTGGAGATCCAAGCTACAGCACCAGAACAGAGCGCCTCTGTAGTGGATGACGATCTCTCTCCTGGACAAGTCACCATCAGTCCTGAGGAAGTCGCGGAATCTGCCCGCAAGTTTGAGGAGAGCCTCCGAATTCTGGCGGAGAAAACGAGAACAGAGGAAGAGGGCGATGAGATCCCTCCTCTCGAGCTCCCGTCCCACTTATCCGAAGGGGACGTTGTTGACGATCACACACGCAGCGTATTGGACCAGTTGGATCTATATGATGGGCAGAACGACGATGCTCTATCCCAAAGGATCACTGAATTGGTGCAACGGGCCGCGGCCGCGACCGAACCCGAATCGGCTACTTCCTCGAACCCAGACACAGCCCCAGAAAAACCCAACCGAGAGCGCGACGGTTCTATGATCAGCCAACCCGTGCAGCGCGCCATATCGGTAACTCCCCAAGTAAGAGCAGGCCTTCCAACGGCCAGAAGCACTCCCAACCCCCCTGGGAGTTTTAAACCTATTCCCCGTTTCCCTCAGCTGGAAAATATCCGAGAAGAAGCGGAGGGTCTAAACCCGTACACTTAGAATTCCCTCAACCGCCGATCGACACCTTGGGGTTGTTCATGTCTATGCTCGGGCAATACCAGCCTCTGAACCAATACGTCGATCCGGACTGCAGCAACGGAAGGAAATTGCCACCCTCCGAAGGCCCTAGCGAATCAGAGGAGCAACGACCAGCCATACCACTACCTCTTAAGAACAACGTCATTATCTCACGGCAGTGTCTCACTTATAAGAGAGACAATTACGCCCACTTTTTGGCCAAGGATTGCGAAACAAATAACCCCGTTGCTCGCTTATTGTCTGACATCGGGGCTCTAGACCTCAAGAATCTCAAATCAAAAAAGGCCAAACTGGGGCAAATTATTACTACTCCTTATAAGAACCATAATATCTTCTCTCTCGTAATCAAAGAGAGATATTACGACCCTATTGAGATAAAATGTTTAAAACGCAGTTTGAAGAACCTACGAGACCTCTTGTTGAAGAAAAACCTACCCAGCATCAGGATATCCCGGAGAGGAGACTTCACCGACACCTTAGACCCTGGACTCCTCACCGAGACCCTCGTGGAGATTTTCAGCGGAACACCGATTAAAGTCGTGATGTGTTACGGAAAGGTGGAGTTGCCTGACAAGGAAGAACGACAGCGGATCATCGAAACCTTGCACGACAGCCTGGTAGGAGGACACAAGGGTATCAACCAAACGTACCAGAAGATCCGAGAGCGATATTATTGGCCCGGGATGCGCAATGATGTTCTAGATCACGTACGTCGGTGCCCAAGTTGTCAAGAAAGGAAAATAGAACGGATCAAAACGCGAGAACCTATGATCATCACCGACACCCCGATCGAAGCCTTCGACAAAATCTCCATTGACACCGTGGGGAAACTCAGGATCACTCCGCGCGGGAATTGCCACATGTTAACTATCCAGTGTAATCTCACTAAATATCTGATCGCAATACCCCTGCCAAATATCAAGGCCCTAACCATCGCGGACACTCTAGCCAAACATCTCATCTGCAAATTCGGCGCCCCCCGAGCTATATTGTCCGATAGAGGAACCAGTTTCCTCTCTGAAATTTTTGACAGCCTAATGAGGATCTTCAAAATACATCACCTCACTACATCGGGGTACCACCCTCAGACTAATGGATCGCTGGAGCGTAGTCACGCCCCTTTGGTCGACTTTATTCGAACGTATTCCGAAAAGTACGACGACTGGGACAACCTCGCGCCGTTTGCCACGTTCACCTACAATACTAGTGTACACTCAGCAACAAATTTTACCCCGTTCGAGCTCGTTTTTGGCAAACTGGCTAGGTTCCCTATGCGCATACCTAACGACGAGAAGTTGCGCACTTACAATGTGTATCTGCAGGACCTTGTGACCAGGTTGGGTGAACTGAAGCGGGTAGCGGGTGAGACGCAGATCGCGAACAAAATACGGAGCAAGGATCGGTATGATCTCAAAATTAAAAACCTTAAGGGAAAGATCGGTGATTACGTGTGGGTATTAAAGGAACCCCGTACCTCAAAATTCGACAGTTTTTATAATAAGCCACTGAAAATCGTAGAAATTCTCGGACGAAACAACGTGATCCTCGAACTCCCAAATGGGAAGAGAATTCGGAAACACACGGATAAATTAAAAGTCGTCCCCCCTACTGACTCCTCTGACTAATCACCTTGCATGAATTTCAGGTAGTACGCTTTTGCGCTTTTTCCCTCACTATGCACCTACTGCTTGCTGCAATCCTCTTCCTAGGGGTGGGGACTTTGGCCATTGCGGACCCTTATTACGATGTCACCCCGATTCGAACCAATCCCGGGATCTATTATGAACGGACCCGAGCCGTGCGGATACGAAAAAACGACTGGAAGATCGTTATCTATCTGGACATACCGGCCTTCATCAATACCCACCGACCCTCTAACAGTTACGCAGCCAACCTCAAGAGGTGCGAAGCATATTTCGACCCGCATAGATGTCATACCATCCTCAGCAAAGAACTAATGGACGTAAAACACCAAACGCTCCTGAACTTGCATGACGAGATTCGGATCCTAGCGGAAAGCATGAACGTCAGGGAACCTAACACGCCCCCCTCTTAGAGACATGCGATTCAGGAGGATGGCCCCTTTAGGAATAATCGGAAGTATGAGCAAAGGACTATTCGGACTCGTCACGGAGGAGGACGCGGACTTGATCAACAAAAACATCGACCAACTCTTCCAGGATCAAACCAAACTTGCGAAACTCACCGAGGACAAAACACACATCTTAGCGGCAGGGCTGGAAGAGCTTTATAACATGACAGCATCTCATCAAGCCCTAGTAAAAGCAATGGAAGTCCAGATGCGAGACAAGGTGAATAACCTCACTAGAGATTTCGAGAAGAACCAGTTCTTATGGGAACTAAACGCGTTCGCACGACAAACCGAGGCCAAGATGGACCATCTCATTTATTGCAACCGAGAATTGTTAGCCATCCTTAACAACCTGATGGAACGAAGAATACATCCCCGGCTGTTAAGGAGGGACACTATACAGAGTATCGCGAGCGATATTCGGCAATTAGACGACAATCTGGATCTCCCAATCCCTACTCAACACATCCGAGCCGAGGAAATCGCTCGAATTGCCTCCATAGATGCTATATACCACTCAGGGAGGGTTCTGGCAAGGTTAAGCCTCCCGCTCACGGATAGGACTTCTTATGATTTATACAGACTACACCCCGTCGCCATACCTCAAATCGTTCCGGGGCATCCTCTAGGGTCCGCCTGTATCGTCCCCGAATATGAGTATATGATTCTTAGCAAAGATCAAAGGACCTACCTCAAAATCCATCAACATCAGCTGAAGGACTGCCTCGACTCTCACTATGGGTACATGTGCCCCACTCAAGGAGCCGTCTACACCGCCGGGGGGCATAAGGAATGCGAGATCGAAATGTTAACCAATCCCACGAAGGCATCCCTCTCCTTGTGCAACATCGTCATGAGACCGGAAACCACGACGCAATGGCGCTATCAAGAAACCGACGGCACCTGGTTATTTTCCACCATCGAGACTGAGACCATACAGGTCTCGTGTCCAGGGAAGTCTACAAAAATGTTAACCTCCAGGGGTGGGGATACTAAGACTGGCCGAGGGATGCATGGGACGTACTCCGCACCTGACCTTAATTCCTAATAGCGTCAGGACCTCCAGGACCCAATATATATACGACCCAGATTTTGGACTGAACGTGACGGACCTCCTACCGAATTTTCAGTTACGGGACAATTCCTCCACCAGCGAGGCAACACTAACCCAAGAAGCCTTAAGTCATCTACCGTCTTGGGGCGACAGAAAGGAATCATTGAGAAACATCATGGCACAACTCCAAGAAGTTGGCCGACACAAGCGGGCTACTTCCTTCACCAACAACTTGATCTATAGAGGGCTGGGAGTCCAGGGAGTTTTCATAATCTGCGCCGTTTTGTACCTCGTCGCACGAATTTTTCCCTTCAAGCGGAACCGGCGCTCCACGTCCAAACCTATTATCCGGGGGTATGACATCGAGATGCAGGGATCCGGAACGGGACAACGTTCCGCAGAAAACCTTAAGAGCCCCGTCCCAATATCCATCTCCTCATGTCCCATCACAACCATCGACACCGAATAAATACTAATCATCCCGGTTCCCCTCGGTTACAGAGCACTCCATAGTGGACTTTCCTCTCTAGCATGGATTCAGTTCTGAATACGGTCTTGATCCAACTACAACGGATGGAAAAAACTATCTCCACTCGAATCAAAAACGAGGTCACCGAAACCCTCTCTGACCCTGGCAAGAACACACCCATTGTACTTGCAACCGAAGACATTGAAGAAACGTCACGACTCGGGAGCCCTGACCCGAAAATGCGATCCGAAGTCCGGAAGGTTCCGAACAAGAAAGACAACCTTAAATTCGATAAGAATCGAATATTCTGTCAGCTACCATGGGATCGACGAGTCAGGCAAGGGACAGAAAGAAATCAGGGTGAAAAGAAGATCGAACGCCGTTTCTTTTCTCATTTTGCGAAATTCGGGACCATGGAATACTGTTATACGAGAAGGGACCATCTCGACAGGTTGTCCCATGGATTCGTGAAGTACCACCACCAGGCAGATGCTAACCATGCCCTTCGCTCGAGCGATGCACGTTACCGAGCTCGACCCGCCCTACGCCAGTACACCATCACCAATAGAATCACGGAAAGGACCCACCGAACCTGTGGATTTCCTATTGACACCAGAAACTGGGTTATGCACTTGCCCACATGCTCGCGACAGCGAGCCCTAGAACAATTACGAAAACAATAAGGACTTCTGTAATAACGCTCACCATTGTCTCTATCCCATAAAAACATATATATTGCCTTGCCATTTTCTTATCTACCCCATCCCAAGCTTAAATAAAACCCCAATTAACTTGTCATTATCTGTTACAGCCATGTCTCAATCACTATCAACCCAAGAGGACAACGCGTCAGGTACAGGAGCAGCACTGGGAGGCTTACCAGTTGCCCTTCAAAGGATAGCCGAGATATGGAGGGCTCGACGCGAACCTTCTCCCTCCTGTGTCCCCACTGACGAGGAACAAACCAGCCAAGAAGATAAGGATCAGGAAATCGAGAACGCGATCGGACTACGGTTGATATCCATATACGGGAATCCGGAAGAGCCAACAACGGGGACTTTTGAGTATATGGACTGTCGATCCACTACCCTGCTAATGCAGATGTTGAGGAAAGACGGGGCACTCCATTTCACGGGGCCGGATCAAAAAGGGAAACGCGGGCGTACCAGCTATACACTGAACGCAGAGTTCAGTAGCTTCGACGAATGTTTGAAGGCATTCCATAAATACAGCCTGTGGGCGTATGATGACGTGACGTCCGAAGAGGATCAGGACGAGGAGGACTCTGCCTCCCAAGATGATCCGAATGATCAACCGCCCACGCAGCAAGAGGATCGCCCAGCGGAACCGAAAGAATCGCCGAGAATGCTGAAGGCCCCCGAAACGGGAGCAGAAAGGTTCGCGCGAATATTACGGGAGCGGACCCCCAAAATGATCAGCATGAGTGAGCATGTTGCGGGGCTTAGGATCACTATCGTGATCACCCCGGTCGATGAGGAACTAGAAGTCGTCAAACAATTCGGCAGATATGGGCGGATAGATTACTTTTTCTCCCACCCCATCGGAGACAGGGGGATCATCCAGACCTATATCAAATATTTCAACCTACAAGACGCAGAGACAGCCCTGAACCGTGCGCCGCCAAAATATGGGGCGCACCCGACGATTCCCCCCATAATCTCTGCACGAGAGAAGGAGCGCCTAACTATTTACCACCCGATGTGCGGGCGTGATGTGATCCGAAAGCACATCTTCAATCATCAAGCCATTTGCGATCTCCAAGCAGGATTGGAGATAATCAAACACCATGGTTGTGGATTTAGAATGACGCGGCGTAGCCTAAAAGGGCACCTCAGGATGTGTAAACGAGGGACTTACTAAGCCACATATATATATATATATATAAACGGATCCTCAATGGGTCCACAATGCACTTATACTCTACTCTTATTCCACACTAATGACGGACTTAATATTTTTGCAATAAAAAAAAAAAAAAAAAAAAAAAAAAAAAAATTTTTCGGACTTCAAAAATATTTTTTATCTTTCTCCAAAACCAAGTAGGACTTTCCAGACTCTCCTTCTTCTTCGAGACACGACCAGGCGCAGCGCTTCCAGTGGATCAGCATTTTTCCTATGACTCAAGTTCTCCGTGGGCGGCAAACGTTCCACAAGGGGAGGGTGTTACGTGACAACTTTTTGGCTTTACCTTTTTTCTTTAAAATTATAATGAGTACAATGATTTTCATTGGAACATATATTTTCCCCGCAGTAAAATTTTAAAATTTGTATACGCGATCCTAGTTAAGAGCTTATCGCCTAAAGCTGCAACAAGTTGCGTCCACGCAGCACTCTCCCCTCGTAGCCGAAAATCGCATTCCTACACGCGCCGAGTAATAAGACACCCCTTAGCGGCGATAAGCGTCGCACAGCGGCGCGACATTGTCGTCAAGGGGCATATGGTGCGTGGGTGCGAGAGAGAAAGCGAGGACAATTAGGGGGCAAGGCGACGGGCAGCTCGACGATGCCACGCCAACTCGGCAGTGAGAAATTAGCAGCCTTCACGCTTAGACTAAGCGAAGTCTACGAGAACCAGTTACATATATACGTTGAAATTATTTTTTTTTACAGTTTTCTTTTTATTCGCACATGTTTCTACATTATTAAAAAACCCGGATCATCAGTTTTGTTTTAAAAATTCCACCATAGTATAACGCATTATAATACGGCGAACATTACTACACGCAAATACAAATCGCACGCAGATCCTACCGAACTCGGACTATCAACGATAATAATCAAATAATTTGCAACCACAGTAGAGAACCAGCACTAGAGTGACTCACCATTTACACAAAGTAAGTTGCCTTTCGTATCATATTACTGTTTCCTTAAGGTATAGACTTCTCCGAACAAAATTGTGAACTAGCGCGCGGTAGAGATTTGTGTATGTGTGTAGGCCGCGAGTGTTACCCTTGCCGCAATAAAAAGGGTTTTATTGAGGAATCCCGAGTCCTTGAAGCGAGAATAACTAACTAGTCCTCAGATCAGAGTTGTTGGTTCCTAGTTTCATCCGTCAGCTGGTTAAAGAATATAAGGCGGTTAGTTGTTCCATTCCAGGGCTCGTACCAGCTACCAAAGGCGATTCATTGCACTCGGTAGTGCTATTCGACAGGAGAAGCACCTTCACCAGATCACTTTTTGTAGTAGAAGCTCCTTCGAGTAGGTCGCTGGGGAGCTTGTGACGGAGCCCTCTCTACGTCTCCTTTTTTTCTTTTCCCTTTTCCTCTTCTCTAGTTGTACCCCTAGAATCAATAGAATAATAAATAAACAAATAAGACTTAGGATCATCCACCCGGCATAAGTGCAAAAATTTCCCTTTTCCTTTTTTTTCACTTTTCTTTTACTTTTTATTATTATATATTTTTTTTACTTTTTATTATTTATATTATTCTAAAGTTCATCATAAATATCGATATCTCGCTTATCAATATACTACCTTGTATGTACGTCAAATAAACCTCAGCTCTAAGTCGCATAGAAAAATAGTCATTACATGCATATACCATCAGTGAGAGGTATACCATGCATGTACTCATAAGTGCGTAGGTACTCGTGAACTGATGTTAGCCGCTTGTACCCATACAATTAATATCCAGCTTTTCTTTTTTTTTGACTCACCCCCCTGCAATAAGCAGGGAATTGCGGTCTTGCTCCCTGTAGTGGTGGACGATGGCCAGGTGACATCCTCAACTGTCCTGCTTCCCCTTGTACCTTCTCTTTCCTCGCCCTATAGGAGTTCAGATTCTTCGACAAGAGTCGAAGCTTGAAGGAGTGTCAGACAACCCTTCGCCTTTCCTTAATCGACACCTAGCATCATCCCCTCCGCAGATACTGGTGAGTGTAGCACGACAGCGGAGCACATGGGAACATCATAGCAACGCAGCCTGATCCGATGGAGCCACACAGGTCTTAAACACACAGTGCAGTGAAGCATCAAGTAGATCAGAATCTAGATGCATATATCCACACTCACATTATATATATATATATATATATATAACCACAGCAGTACGCCTCACTATGCATACCCATATGTAGGCGCATAAATACAAATACACTACAGCTGAAGCAATACACTGGGTGGAAGGAGTCCTCTGGCCTTGACCCGCACCTTCAGATTTCCTCTCTGCTGTCACTAGAAGAAATCAAAGGAAAAACAACATCACACAGAGTACTCAGTCCTTCTTGTTGGGATTTTCAACTAATAAATAACCATCAAAAAGGAGGCACTTAACTGACATCGGAGATATCTTCGCCGCAGGGATCCACTCAGCCAGGTATCGAATATCTTGCGGTTTTCCACCTCCTTCCGTTCCCTCGGACAACACCCTCCTCGTGCCACCCGGGTGTCCAGCGTCGTCGTTCGGCTGCCGCGGGGAGCGAGACGGCTGTTCTGCTGCTTTTGCCTGCGACTATAGCTCTACATAGAAGGCCGCGCGCCACCCGCGACATATGCGACTCTACAACGGTGCTGCGCCGCCTCTCCGACATCAAGGTGCGTTCACATAGGGACATAGTATTAGGGTCGCGCTTGGTCTAATTTATAGTAGTTAACGTTTAGACAGTCTAGTTTATACTCCACGCCACGAGACAGGCTCTTACATATCCACGCTTACACAAATAAGTAATAACGGGTATCATCACACTTCGTGATTCTCTACTGCGGTGTCCCCAATAGGGGGGGTTAACGTATCATCATTTCTGCAACGGGGCTTTAGTGTATTTCAGAAGACGGATCCCGGGATATAATCATTAGTTAAGTAGACTCTCCGCGCTCCCGCGTTTTCTCGAACCTTAAGGCGCGTTTACATAGGCGTAAGACGGGAATTGCCGAACTCCTTTGAGGAATTAGGGTTTAGTTTTAGTTATCATTTTTGGATTGTATAAATGATTATAATAAAGGGATAAGAACTTGAAATAATTTCACAGGTCTATTAATTTTTATTGTTCAGTCGAGTAGCCCTACAATCATACCCTAATCCTTCTAATCTTCGGAATTTTGTTGGACGCAATCGTTTCACTGAACTATCCCCTATATCGCACGCTTGTGGGGGCGTGTGACGAATAAGCTGAGAACGAGAGGTCCTCGTGAGAGCAAGGCGGACGGATGCCTTGTGAACGTCATCCAATCAGAAACTCACTTTGACGCAGGTAACAGAACAAGAAGTTAGTAGGTCAAAGGAAGTGTTACGATATGAGATCCGTTTATATCGTAACAATTAATTTTTATGATTTTGCTATAATAATTATTATAATAATTATAGTAATAATTATGTATATAATAATTTTTATAATTAAAAATTTATATATTAATCGATTTTTATTAAATAATCAATTTATTGAAATTGTTTGAACTGTATTTCCAATTTTATTTTTGTTAAGTTTATCATTACCTTCGTTAAAAATTTTATATTTAAGAGATGAAGTTTATAGAGCTGATTTTACTTTAAAGGTTATTGGTCATCAATGGTATTGAAGATTTGAATTTAGAGATTTTGATGATATTTTGTTTGATTCGTTTATACTTCCTTTAAATAATGATAAGTCAATATTTCGTTTATTGGATGTTGATAATCGATTAATTTTACCTTTTAATAGACAAATTCGATTGATAATTAATTCTATAGATGTGATTCATTCATTTGCGGTCCCTAGATTAGGGATTAAAGTTGATGCTGTCCCTGGCCGGTTAAATCAAGTAAAAGTTAATATTAGTCGCCCAGGATTATATTTTGGTCAATGCTCAGAAATTTGTGGAGTTAATCATAGATTTATACCTATCGTTATTGAATCTACTAATTTTAAAAATTTTATTAATTGATTAAAATCATTTTAATTTATTTCATTTGAAATAAAGTTAAATTATTATAATTGAATTAAAAAATCAATTCTTTTATTAAGATATCAAATGAAAAGTTAGTTAAGTTATAATATTAATTTGTCAATTTAATGTGAGTGGATTTAAATATATACTACTTTTTAATTTATTCCTCAAATAAGGCCTTTGATATGATTTTCTTTATATATTTATGTAATAGTGTTATTAATAATATTTTTAGTAATTATTTATTATTTTTATTTTATTTATGTTAGATTAATTATACATAATTTTTTAATTAGATTAAATGCTTATAAATTTAAATGATAATGAATTTATTTAGTATTTTTGATCCTTCTACATCATTACATTTTTCATTTAATTGGTTAAGATTAATATTAATTATAATTTTTTTACCTATAAATTATTGATTAATTCCTTCTCGATATTTAGTTGTAAATTTTTTATTATTAAAAATATTATTAAATGAGTTTAAAATGTTAATATTTAAAAAAAATAACTTTGTAAATATAATTATTTATTTAAGTATTTTTTTTATGGTTATATTAATAAATTTTTATAGATTATTCCCCTATATTTTTACATCTACTAGTCATTTATCAATTAATTTATCATTATCATTAAGTTTATGAGTGTCATTTATATTATTTGGATGGATCAAAAATACAAATAAAATATTTATTCATTTAGTTCCAGAAGGAACTCCTATAGTTTTGATAATATTTATAGTTATTATTGAAACAATTAGAATTATTATCCGTCCTGGAACTTTGGGGGTTCGTTTATCAGCAAATCTAATTGCAGGTCACTTGTTAATAACGTTAATTTCTTCTATAGGAGAGAAATTAACAATTTTATGTCTAGTATTAATATTATTGGGTCAAAGTTTATTAATTATTTTAGAATTAAGTGTGGCGTTAATTCAAGCTTATGTAATTACTGTATTAAGATTACTTTATAGATTAGAATCTAATTAAATGAAAAAATTAATTTTAAATCATCCTTATCATTTAGTGACTTTTAGGCCTTGACCAATTTTATTGTCATTTAATATTTTTATATTAATAGTAAGAATAATTAATTGATTTGTAAATTATAAATTTGAATTTTTATATTTAAGGGGATTTATAATAGTTATGGTGCTATTCCAATGATGACGGGATGTAGTTCGAGAATCATTTTATCAGGGGTCACATACTAAAAGAGTAGTTAGAGGGTTAAAATTAGGTATAAGGTTATTTATTGTTTCTGAAATCTTTTTTTTTTTTAGAATTTTTTGATGTTATTTTCATATATTTTTATCCCCAAGAGTTGAGATTGGAGCATTATGACCTCCAAAAAATATCAAATTTTTTAATCCTTATTCTATTCCTTTATTAAATACAATTATTTTATTAACCTCAGGGGTTTTTGTGACGTGATGTCATTATTTATTAATAAATAGGGATAAATTTATAAGAATATTAACTTTACTTTTAACTATTATTATAGGAGCTATTTTTTCTTTTTTTCAGGTTTATGAATATGAGGAGTCTTATTTTACTTTTAGGGACTCTGTTTTTGGGTCTATTTTTTTTTGTCAACAGGATTTCATGGATTCCATGTTTTTGTAGGGACAATTTTTTTATTAATTAATCTAGTTCGTATCTTAAAGAATAATTTTTCTTCATTGCATTTTTTTGGATTTGAAGCAGCAGCATGATATTGACATTTTGTAGATGTTGTTTGGTTATTATTATATATATTAGTTTATATATTTAATGCATAAAATTAATTTATATAATATAATAGTATATTTAATTTCCAATTAAAAAGTTTATGAAAATAATATAAATATGTATATATATATATATATATATATATATATATATATATATATATATATATATACACATATATATGTGTGTGTGTATGTGTGTATAAATAGTTTTTATAATAATTATTTTTTTGTTATTAATAATTATTGTAATACTTATTTTATTAATTAATTTTTTATTATCTAAAAAGATATTTAAAAATCGAGAGAAATTAACTCCATTTGAGTGTGGTTTTGATCCAATATCATTTAGTCGATTACCTTTTTCTCTTCAATTTTATTTGATCAGGATAATTTTTTTAATTTTTGATGTTGAAATTGCAATAATTTTACCTTTAGTTGAAATGAATTATTATTTAAGATTTATAATTAATTATAATTCAATTATTGTATTTTTAATTTTATTAATAGGGCTATATATAGAGTGGGGGGAAGGAGCGTTAAATTGATTTAAATAGGTTTTATAATTTAATAAAAATTTTAAATTGCAAGTTTAAATTTATCATATGAGATTAAAGCTTTAAAATAAAGTATTAAATGCTTTCAATTTCGGCTTGAATGATAATAATTATTAATTTATTTATTTTAATTGGAAATTTATTCAATTTAATTATTAACAATAATTTACCTCAATTTTTGGTTTCAATTAAGGTAGAAAATTGAATTTCTAATTCATAAAAAAATATTAAGTTATTTATATCTTTAGTATTATGACTGATAAAGGCTGTCATAGTCTGTAAAGGGGTAACCCGATACAGGTAAATCCTCAACCTCCACGTCCACGTACGTGACAGCTGGAAACGTCTTCTGTCGCGTCAATGCTTCCAACAGCAACGCTACAACAGAAACGGCTGACGGAGGCTCTGGGTCACGGGTTACACCATTCCCGTGTGGGGCGCGGAGCCTAAAAAAGGGAACCTCCGAGCTTCATTAAGCGAGAAGGGAAAAAGAGTCAAGAATAGTGGTACCTGACTCTGCTACAGCCACTCATCACAAAGAAAGAAACACACAACACCTCTAACACGCAGTACACTGACAGACGAACACGCACGACACTTGCACAGCAGAACCTTTGGACGACGGACTACGAGCTTCGCTGTGCTGGCTTGCGGTCCCGCAACCCCGGCCCGCAGAGGGTACACCGGATAAAACCAGTCCGGCCGCCATCGGATAGTGGCCGGAGCGCTCCTGGGCCGCCGGTAGTGAGGGGCCCGAACCCTGCATTAACCAGCAGGGAGGCTGCCCTGCATAACGGTGTATAATCCCTCTCCCGTATCAGTGCCGGGTGGTTCCCGGGTGGGACGCTGCTGCGGGGTGTGGGGGGCTCCGACGAGGCCACTGCGGCCTACCGGGGTGGCGGAACTTCCCGGGAGTACGCCGGCGGATGCCCCTGATCCTAGGCCGAAGGTACTCTGACCAACACAACACAACCCACACGAAGTTAGTTTTCAGGAGAGTAAAAAACAAAATGCAAGACAAAAGTACAGAAAACGCAGTTAGAGCGCAAACTGCATCGGGTGTCCCGCCCAACACCGAGTACCTGACACCAGGCAACACTCAGGAGATCAGACATAGAACAGCCAGCACGTCAAGCTTTTATAGCGCCATCAGCGACGCTAGCACCTCTGGCACGTCGCCTGACGACGTCACAGGGCCCTCCAACTTGGAGCACGAGGTAGACAAAACCGTAAGCAGCATGCTGGCTGAGATTAAAATAATGGAGAGAGCAACGGAGAAGCAGAAGAACATCTCCAAAGATGTTAAAGAGGGGCTGAAGACGCTCAGGGCTCTGCTGGCGGTACTCCAAACCGCACGCGAAGAAGCCAAGAGGAAGGCCCGTACAATCAGGCTTCCCAAACGGCGTAGAGGTGCAGGGGACAGTCCAGAATCACAGCCTGAGACCAAAAAACCAAGAAGAAGAAGACTGCCAGCAACATCCAACGCCCCCAAATCCAGGTATCAGACGACAGAGGGGACCTGGTTGAAACCCAAGTAGGCACAGGTGAAAATCCCCAAGAAGGCTGGAAAACTATGGAGAATAAAAAGAAGAAAAAGAAGAAAAAAGCAATGGGGGGCCCCAGACCGCCACTACGTCCAAACTGCAAGGCCTCTAAACAACGGGGCGGCGTAGTGCTAATCGTGCCCAAAGACGGCAAGACCTTCGTGAACGTGGTGCAGACGCTACGTACGGTTGACACCTCTGATAACAACCTCCAAATCAGAGGAGTCACAAAGACGAAGGGCGGCGCCGCACTAGTACGCACCAAAGGAGATGGAAGCACTCACGGAAACCTGAGTGGATGTCTCCTGGAGATGCTAGGCGAACAGGGGACAATCAAGGACATGACCCGAAAAGTGACCCTGGAGATACTGGACCTGGATTGCCTTACAGATACTGACGAAGTACGAATCGCACTAGACGGAGTACTGAACCCGGGCGCGGATAGACGGGTCTCGGTCCTCGGGCCAAACAGCCGAGGACAGAAGATGGCTATCTGCGAGCTCGGAGACCGAGACGCGACACGGCTACTCGAGATGGGACGTATAAAGATAGGGTTTGTCAGCTGCCGAGTGAGGACCCGACTGATGGTGCCGAGATGCTACAAGTGTCTCGGCTACGGCCATTACCGTACAAACTGTAAAGGACCGGACAGACGCGACTGCTGTTGGAAGTGTGGAAAAAATGGACACAGGGCTGGGGCCTACACGGGTGCTCCCCTCTGTTTCTTGTGCCCATCATAGGAAGGCGGAGGGACAGCGCACGTTTCGGGCACGGCGCTCTGCACCGCATTCAAAACAGCGCTGACGGAGGCAAGAGCGAGACAGAGGACCGTTCGCACTTAACAAGACGACGACAGTGCTCCAAGGCAACTTGAACGGCAGTAGCCTGGCTCATGCCTTACTGCCCCAGCTTGCCGAGGAGATGAACGCGGACGTTATAATGATAAGCGAGCCGTACAGAGACAGAGACAGCCCGACTTGGTTCGTTAATACCTCCCGTTCTGCGGCGCTGTGGTTCCGGGGGCGGGCCAGGTCGCGCATCACAAGCCAAGGGAGGGGCGAGGACTACGTCTGGGCGCGGGTGTCTGATGTGACGTATGTCAGCGTGTATCTTACTCCGAACTGTAGCGCCGCGGAGTTCGAACGAAAGGTGGCGGCCCTCGAGGACGCGCTTAGGGGCATCCCCGGCCCCGTTATCTTCGCGGGGGACGTTAACGCCAGAGCCATTGAGTGGGGCATGACGACGACGAACAAACGTGGACGGCTGCTGTTGGAATTGGCCGCGAGGCTAGACCTAACAGTAGCAAACGTGGGACAGGCGACGACATACAGGAGACCCGGCTATGGCGCATCCATCCCAGACGTGACCTTTGTGACGACTGGACTTCTCCGAAATGTCGAGGGGTGGCGGGTGTTCGAGGGCTACACGGCCAGCGACCACCAGTACATCATCTTCGGAGTGACCGACAAAGCACAGAACAGAACAGGGACCGCCCAAACTCCCGCGGGATGGAACGTGAAAAAACTAGACGTTGACAAACTGACGGCACAGCTGGACAGTGAACCGGACCCGACAACGGCGATCCCTCGCGGCATCGGTGGTAGGGAAAAGGCTGAAAAGCTAACAGAGGAAACGTCGGGGCTCTTGAGACGGCTCTGTGACGCCTCTATGCCAAGAAAACGGACGAGACGTGACAAAGAACCAGTGTACTGGTGGACCAAAGATATCGCGCGCCTCCGACGCGAATGCCTACGGCTCCGACGGAGGGCCCAGCGCGCCCGCAACAAAGCGGACGCGATGGCCCACTCGGAGGAGTACCGGGTAGCGCGCAAAGAACTGAGGCGCGCTATCAATGACAGTAAAAAGGAAAGTTGGACCAAACTGATTAACGAGGTGGACTCAGACCCTTGGGGAGCGGGTTACAAGATCGTCACCCGCAACCTGAGAGGCAACAATCCACCGGTAGTCAGGGACGAAGAAACGATGGACAGAATCATTGACGGACTCTTCCCTACACACTTTGAACAAGGGTGGGGGGCGACGATACTAGCGGCGACGAGGTGCATGAGTTCACCCGGGGTGAGCTCAGCTTGGCTGTTGCGCAGCTCCCGGCGGGGAAGGCACCAGGTCCGGACGGTATTCCAGCGGAAATCCTCGGGATTGTTGCAAAACGACGCCCGGGGATACTCCTGAACCTATATAATACATGCCTGGCGGAGGGCGTGTTCAGCAAAGATTGGAAGACGGCGCGACTGATCCTCATTGACAAAGGAAAGGGTGGGGACCCGGACTCGCCGTCATCCTACAGACCGCTGAGCTTGCTGAATACACTTGGCAAGCTCTTCGAAATGCTCCTCAGACCGCGAATCCAACAGGCGGTTCGGGACGCTGGCGGCCTGAACGACAGACAGTACGGGTTCAGACAAGGACGGTCGACGATAGGAGCGATCCAAAAAGTGATCGACTCCTTTGACAGAGCACAGACTAGACCCCACAAGAACAGGCCAATAGTGCTCATGGCAACACTCGACGTACGAAACGCTTTCAATTCGGTGAGGTGGACGGACATCGTGCGGGCATTCTCCGACGCTTTCCCGCTGCCCCCATACCTTCTCCGAATCCTCAAGGACTATCTACGAGACCGTTACATTACGTACGGGACGCAGACTGGGGTTAAGAAAAGAAAAATGACGGCGGGAGTAGCGCAGGGGTCGATCCTTGGCCCCGATATTTGGAACGTAGGTTACGATGAGGTGTTGGATCTTCCGATGCCGCCAGGGGTCTATCTGGTCGGCTACGCAGACGATCTGGTCATCGTCATCACGACCAAGGATACACAACTGGCTCAGATGAGGCTGACCCAAGCCATGAGACGGGTGGACGAATGGATGCAAAGCCGGGGACTACAGCTGGCCATGCAAAAGACGGAGTTACTATACCTAACTAGGAAACGGATAGACACGACGATACCCATGACGGTGGGGACGTCCGTTGTGCATCCTGGACGGTCCGCCAAATACCTGGGGGTGACCCTGGATACGAGAATGACCTTCTGGCCGCACATACGTGGCGTCGCTGAGAGAGCGGCATTAAAGACCGCCGCCCTCGCCCGCCTCATGGCAAATACGAAGGGACCGAGACCGAGCGTACGACGACTGCTTATGACAGTGACCAACTCGATGCTCCTTTATGGGGCCGAGATATGGGCGGACGCGACGCGAATAGAGAAGTACCGCAAAAAGATCGCGGCGGTACAAAGACTGGGAGCGCTGCGAATCGCGTGCGCGTACCGCACCGTCGCAGAGGTGGCGGTACTAGTGATCGCAGGGGTTGTCCCATTAGACCTTCTCGCTCTCGAGCGGAAGAGGATCTACGAGTACAGCGAAGAAAGAGGAAGAGCGAGGGCCTCCATAGACGCACGGACGACGACGCTGACATCCTGGCAAACGCGATGGACAGACAGCGACAAAGCCAAGTGGACGAGACGCCTCATAACGGACATGCGACTCTGGCACAAGAGAGGAGCTGGGGAGGTGAATTTTTACCTGACCCAGTTCCTATCTGGACACGGATACTTCCGCCAGTATCTGCATCGGATGGGGAAGGTAACGACCCCGTCCTGCAGGTACTGCGGACATAATAGAGACGACGCGGAGCACACATTTTTCGTGTGCCCCCGCTGGATAGTCGCGAGACACAGACTACAGACGAAGACAGGTGACATCACACCGGAGAACGTCGTGACACTGATGCTGTCAAGCAAACAAAACTGGGACGACATAGCACGCTACGTGACTCACGTACTACAAGGCAAAAAGACTGACGGTTGCCTTGAAAACTGATACAGAAGACGAAAAACAGACAGACGAGACAAGATATATAAGATTGCCGTAGGGCATAGAAACGCCGACCGGTCCGAAGTAATGTGTATAACAGTTCCGGACCGGATTCCGGTGAACGCCGCGGGAAAGGTTTTGGGTGTTTAGGGGGTAGAAATCCCTCACACCGCGGAGCCCGGCGCTTCGTGATGGTCTTAGTGGGCCCCCCTCCATGCTGTAAGCAAGGACGGGGGCCTCGGAAGATTCACCTAGTACCTCGGAAAAACAAAAAAAAAAAAAAAAAAAAAAAAGAAAAAAAAAAAAAAGAAAAAAAAAAAAATTATGACTGATAAAAGTGATAAATTGTAAATTTATTTATAGAAAAATTTCTTATTACTATAAAGTATATATTTCAAAACTATTTAAATTAAAGTTAAATTAATAATTAATAATCTTTATATTGATAAAAATTATTATTGTTATATTATAGTTTTGCCAGTCTATTTAATTTAAATTTTTATAATCTATATTTGTTCTTCATGATTTTCTATATGATTAGTTATAGAAATTAATTTGATTTTATTTATTTATTTACTTATATTTGATAAATTAATTAAATATGAAAATTTAATAATATATTATTTAATTCAATCTTTAAGTTCTTATTTATATTTAATATTTTTTATTTTAATTTTATTTACTAATTCTTTAATAATTAAAAATGTAAGTTATTTAACTTTAAATTTAGCAGTTATAATAAAAATAGGGTTTCCTCCTTTTATACAATGGTATATTAAATTAAACTTAAATTTAAATTGGTTAAATATTTTTTTAATAACCACAATTCAGAAATTAATTCCTTTAAATATTTTAATATATATTAATTATCTAAATGATTATTTTTGTTATAAATTTATTTTAATTTTATTAATGTTATCAATATTTATTCTTGTCTTTCTGCGTTAAATTATGTAGATTTAAAAGTTATTATTTCTTTTTCGTCAATTATTCAAATAGCATGAATTTTAATTTTATTATTTAATAGAGAATTTATAATAATAATTTATTTTTCAATTTATTTATTAATTTCTTTACAGATATTTTTAATATTTATATATTTAAATATTAAAAATTTAAATGATTTATTAAATTTGAAAATGTATAGGTTTACAAATTATATATTTTTAATATTTACCTTATTTGCATTAAGAGGATTACCTCCTTTTTCTGGATTTATAATAAAATGAGTTTCAATTCAAGGCTTATATGAGTTTAATATATATTATTATTTATTATTAATAATTTATATTTCATTAGTTAGGATATTTTTTTATTTACTGGTTATTTTTTTATTTACTGGTTATTTTTTTTTCAATAGTCTATTTTTTTAAGAGGAAAAAGTTAATTTGAAGAATAATTAATTTAAATTTTTCTTTTCCTTTAATTTTTGTGTTAGTTAGCTGAATTATATATATTTTACTTTTTTTTTATGAAATTTTATAAAATTTTAAGTTATGTAAACTATAAACCTTCAAAGTTTAAATTAAGAATTAAAGCTTAGATTTTAAATAAAGTGCCTGAATAAAATGGTTATTTTGATAGAATAAATTATATAGTAATCTATCTTTATTAATTACTAATCCTTAAGATTATATATTTTGAAAATATAGATTAAAGGTTAATTGCTTTAGTAATTTAATTTATCTATTTATTTAAAAACTAAGTTTTATTTATAATTGTTATATTTATATATTTATAACTAATCATTTATAAAAATATAAATATAGTAAATAGAAAGAAATCTCTTAATAACTTAATTAAATTAAATTACTTATTTTTAAATTTTAATGTAAATGAATTTTGTGTGTATAATTATTAAATTTTAATATAAAAGATTGATCTAGTTAAGTTATATACTCCTATTTATACTATTAAGTCCAAGGCATTTTGGTGGAAATTGATTATATTAATTATTAAGTTTAATTTTGAAAATATTATGTATAGGATCATTATGATTATTTAAGTATTATAAATATTTTTAATATAATTTATTATAAGTTTAATACTAATTATCTAGAACAATCTACGAGGTGAATTTATTGAGATACAAGGCCTTTTTGGGGATTTCTGAGAGGGGTTTATTGAATTATATATAATACATATATATTGTAACGGGATGGCTAGTGGGGGAAAATTCCAACAAGCCACAGGCCAGCGATGCCCTAGAACACGGTGCCGCGGGTGTCAGACTAAAATGACTTGCCCGGGGATCTGCTCCTGGAATCCCGAAAACAACGCGAAGATCGCACACGAACTTCGCTTTCCAACTAATTGGATCGCTGAGTGAAAAGCGCGCGCTCGACGAGTAAAGCGCGCGGCCGCTATGCTCAGATATGAAAACGACCGGCGGAGTCGTTTTCCCGCGGAGGCGGCGGTATCCGGGAGAAGGACAGGTTGTAAAGAACAACGCGACGAGTAACTAGATATCACAATATATTCACAAACACTAATCTTTACAAGCACGACGCAAGTGCTGATTAGAACAAAGAGTTAGTTCGCGTGCGACCGTTAATATTCAAACGCGCGAACTACACGGCGCGCGGCGAAGCTGCTAATTTCGCGCGCGGTGTTAAAGTACGGAGGGCTGACACACACCCCCACGTACACGGCACAGAAGGCTTGCACGGGGCGATTTCCGTGCGAGCCTTTACAATAAACCCGCGAGAGGAGAGTAGAAAACTTACGTTAGGAAGGAGCAGCCGGTGCACTCGACTCTCTCTCGCTCCCTGTCGCTCGCACAGCAGTTGTGCTCTCTTTCTCTCTCTCTCTCTTGCTCGCTGTATCGTGTCGGCAGGCGGGTTGGCTGCCGGCTCGTTTCTCACAGTCTCGTGCGGCTCACGCGACTCGGGACAGCTCTCTCTCTGTCTCTCTTTCGCACGTTCACTATATTCGGCGCCTCCACTACACTCGCGGGGTCTCACAAGGTACGATAGGACGGCGCGGACAAGTAAAAACAGGAGAGACACGGAGGAGATGTTTTTCGCACGATGGCAGACACGAATATGGCTCCCTTTTCTCGCGGGAACCAGTTAGCAGCTTCGCGACGGATGACGGGCATTTTACGCGTCGCGAGACCGATTCGCTACGCGCGGCGCGCCTCGATTCGGCTGCGCAGGAGTTGCGCGCGCGCGCTCACTACCTTCGCGCGGTAGATTAGAATCGCGGCTAGACACGCGTTACAATATATATATATATATATATATATATATATATATATAGGTATATAAAAGTCAGTGCAAGCTACATTGTAAACATGTGTAGCTGTCATTTCAGATTCATATAACTATGCTATGATGTAAGCAGTAAAAGGTTGATCTTAGTTTTTTTGCATATGTGAATGGATTTTGGAGTGAACATTTAGTATTTAAGATGTGAAGGTATATTGGAAAAGTTATTAAGAGTGTCATATAAGTGTACAGTGACAGTGGAATTGAAGTTTTAGAAATAACTTTTTAGTACTTCAACTGTTATTGGAAACTTTATTCTTAAAATAACAGGGATCGATACTAAAAACAAATTAAGTCCATACTGACTCTAACCAAAAAAATTTAGTGTACAGATTTAAATCAATTTGGAAAGGAAGCGAAAGATGTGATATTGTGTAGAATAATATTATGGAACCTTGGCTTCTGCCAGAAAGCTACCATCATTAACGAACGACTGAATCTCAATATCATATAATTGTCATTATATTTACTGAAGTGAAAACTGTTATGCAACTGTAATAAATATATATATTAGACGTATTGTCTTTATTGAGTAATAATGCTATATGCGAAAATGAGTAATGAAGGAAAAGTAAAAAATGTTCACTGTATCTGATATTAAAAAAGAAACAATGTAGGAGTGTTGCTGCTATAAACACTTTTTTTAAGCATTTGGCTTTGGCGGTACTGGCTTCATAACATGGACTAATGATTTTGACTTTATCGACACATTCTACATTTACCACAGTACATAATTATGTGTAAATAAGGTTGTGAAAGTACACAGCATCAAAGGGAAATTATGTTTGACCATGCGACAATGCTTAACTAACTGATGTAGCTATGGCTGATGCTGATACTTGTGCTCATATAGATTACAAGTCTAAAGGTCCATAAACTGCGGTATCAGAATATTTGTTTCAAATATAAAAGATTTTAAGCTAAAAAAATACTTTTTTATATTTCAGGGCAGCAAAGGAGTTACAGAAGAAATACAGAAGTATTTTAGTGATTTTATCTTTAAAGTTGTTTTCTACGTAATTGAAGATTTTGGGCTCTGCCGTTGACTCCAGATCCAGGAACATATAATTTGATGTGACAGGTCCTAAAATCTTGGTATTTTGTAAGACTATGGACTGAAGAGTTGTATGTATCCAAATTATTTAAGTAAATATTTTTTTGCGATCAAAAACAGCTCAAAAATCATAATTCTACTCAACTTTCAGATTTTTGATCAATTTTTGACCGTAAAAAAATAAAATTCACTTTTTTAATCCTGGATCATTTTTAATTCAAAAACCATATTTTATACTTCCAAAGAAATGCCCTATAGTATTGTTATTCACACTTAATTTTATTTATATTTTATTTTAATTTTCTTTACAAAAATAAATATGGTACTAATATTGGAACAATATGGGTACTGTATGACCTGTATACGGCTCCAGACATCAGGATTGCATATCTCCCATACGACATGACCAAATTTAATCTGCTGTCTTGATAAAAAAAAATAAAAGATTTCTATGTTTTTATATGACCATAGATAAATCATCTGCAATGGAATGCGCAAAGTTGTTTTGGCAGTAAAACATGACTGAAACTCGAGTTACTAATTGAGTTGCCATAAGTCAATAATCATGTAACTCAGCGATTCACATTATTAATAGATAAAAGGATTAAAAAGTAAACAGCAGTTTATTTCCTGTAAAACGTGGGTATTATGTATAGTATGTAGACTCTCCAAATCTAAATCAACAAGGTCTTTTGCATTTAAATAGGCAAGAAACTATTTCTTGATGAAATTGTTGGAAAGAAATTAAAAAAATAATATATTATAGTTTTAAACATTTCTACCCTATTAAAACATATTTTTTAATATTCAAAGAAAACTTAACCTTAGGTATGAATGATATTTTCTGAAAACCTATTAGTTTTGAAGAAAAAAAATAAAATTGACTTTTTTAATCCTGGATTATATGAAATTGGAAAATTATTATTTTTATAGAAAAAATCTAAATAACTTTTTTTGTTCTCTTTTTGTTTGGAATAAGTTACTAATGTCTTGATATCTGCATGCTTCTCACTTTGGAAGTTGAAATATTGGGGGAAACAATAAAGGGAATTAACGAGGACTCTTTAGTCGTTCTTCCCAAAAATTTCATCTTTTAAAGTAAAAGGCCCAGAGAAATAACAAAATTACTGGCTGATTCTACACAAAAAGAGAACTAAAAAAGGTAGGAATGATTTTTTCTGGAAACAATAGTTTATAAGAAAAAAATAAAATTCACTTTTTCATTCCTGGACTATTTTTAATTGGAAAATTATTATTTTTACAGAAAGTCATAAATAACTTTTTGTGTTCTCTTTTTGTGTGGAATAAGTTAGTATTGTTTTGATATCAGTATGCTTCTCACTTCGAAAGTTGAAATATTGGGGAAGAATGAGAAAGGGAAAACAAAGTTTTGATTCTTTTGACGATCGCACCTAAAATTTCAACTTTTAAAGTAAGAGGCCCAATAAGCTCTTTCGACAAAAAAAGAATAATGTGGAGTACGCAAAAGATAACAGACAAGAGAAAGCTTTAAAAGCAGAAAGAGCGAAAAAGAAAACAGTGAAATAGTAAGTAATATTGAATAATGACTTAATGGTAATATTAAAAAAGTATTGAAAAAGTACCTGTAGTTAAAACTTTTAAATAAATACTATTTCCAAGAATTGATATGAATCCAATGATTGAAACTCAAATAATTTTGAGAGTATCTTTACGTATAATAGTCTCAAATGGAATCCAATCCAATAAAAATCTCAAATGAGAAGACTGCAGATGATTAACCTATAAAATTAATACATCATAATATTAGCTTGATTGTGTAACTTAAGAGATTAAAATTTTTAGAAATTCAAATAATTATATTTATTATGTTTATTAAATTAATTTAATAAAAATTAATGATATAAATTTTAATTCGTAGAATATCTATAAAATGTGATTTTACAAAAACTAGTATATATATATAACTAATTCTAGATAACTAGTTTTTTCTATCTTCACCAATAAATATTAAAATAATGTTTACTTTAAAAAAAGAATTAATTAAAAATTACCCGCAGCAAAAATCTTTCGAGGGATTTTTTTCGAAATTCCAATAAAGACCAGAAAGGCGATAATGGTCTACGCATTCACACGTGGTCGTTTTGTGTGGATCAAACTATTCCAGTGCCATCCGCTATATAATCAAATATATATTATTTTATCTGCTAAAAATAATTAATTCAAAACATAAAGTAATAGAAAATCATCAATATTTCTTACCTTTTAACTAATATAATTGGCAAATCGGTTCGTCGCGAAGGTTGCAATTTTCCAAGCACACGATGATTTTTATATACGGCTATGGCCGCTAACCATGCACTAAGTCATAAGTGCTGTATATATATATACGAAAGTATAAAATAAGGCAATTATAGACGTTTTTTCTGGATAATCTATAAAAAACAACACAATTTATCGAGTTCTTTTATTTCTTCGAATCTCATCTATTCAATAAACACTCTCTATAAATGGTAATAATTTTTTTCATGACTGTACAAATAATCTATAAAATAATAATATTTATGATTTTGTAAAAGAAATCAAATAAATACGAATGAAAAAGTCTTTTAATTCTTTGATTCATTGTATGCTGAACAAATTATATGTAAGTACATTCAAAAAATTGTTCACTGCAAACCAAACAAACGAAAGTTGTGAAATCAATTATCGATAGTCAAATAATGCAAATAACTCTCGGAAACTACTGTATGACTGTTCTCAGAAATATATTCAAATTTGTTCATCTTTCTGAGCTATAGAAATTAAACACAAGAAAGTACTGAAATCAATTTATTGTAGTCAAGTACCGGCCATAAGTTAATTTGACTGACATAATAGAACTTTTCGTATCTAGCGTGTAAAATTACATTTTACGCCCACATTGTAACTTCAAAATTATTCAGCCAGTGGGCATAAAATGCTACTTAGCGCCCAAGAGACCCAATAGCTCACATACTCTTACAAAACTTTATAGAACCTACGCACTTTACGCCCGTGTGGGCGAAAATTATTTTAATTATATAACTATAATGCCTTCTCTTTATTTCTAAAATTCATAAGAATTTTTTTAGATATTTACGAAAAGTCAAAGCCTATATAAAAAAATTACATAGTTACCAACACATCACTATTTTTCATAATGCTTTCTCAATTTTGAACTTTCTATAATATTACGCACCTTGGGAGGAAAAGAGAAGTCTAGAGCTGCTCTAGCAGGGGTGGTCTTCCGATCTCCCATACATACTTGGCGGGCCCGACGATTTGCAGTTCAAGGTGTAAGACATGGTCATTTTCATATAACTATTCATATGTTTAAAGATCAGATAAAATGTATAAATGGGTTGCTTCTAGATATTAACTACTGATCCGTGAATCTATCACTCTGTTTTTAAATAGAAAGTGCAAACCCGCCTGAAAGTATCATATGAGATCTCATATGTAATCCCATAATATATAAAATTACAGATGACATCGCATATGAGATCTGATACGAGATATGCGATGCCTGAAATTCTCATATGAGATCTTATATGATATTTACACGCGGGAAAAGGATACACAATAGGTTGCTTATAAAACGGTTAGTAAAATGTAAAGCACTTTTAAATAGACTATAAATTTATATGAATTTTTTATTTTATTCTCGTTTAAAAAGGACGGACACAATGAAAAATATTGTGGGTAATAAAAGTAAATCATGATTCTGCACATATAGGGATGTTGTACTTAACGGTACCAATTAAAAATTAAAGTCAATGTAATTATTTATAGTAGACTTATAGGTATAAATATTGTTAATGAATTTATGCAAAAATTTTGTATTCTATATTTAAGTAGCCCACCGGTAAACTGCAAATCGTCGGGCCCGCCAAGTATGTATGGGAGATCGGAAGACCACCCCTGCTAGAGCAGCTCTAGACTTCTCTTTTCCTCCCAAGGTGCGTAATATTATAGAAAGTTCAAAATTGAGAAAGCATTATGAAAAATAGTGATGTGTTGGTAACTATGTAATTTTTTTATATAGGCTTTGACTTTTCGTAAATATCTAAAAAAATTCTTATGAATTTTAGAAATAAAGAGAAGGCATTATAGTTATATAATTAAAATAATTTTCGCCCACACGGGCGTAAAGTGCGTAGGTTCTATAAAGTTTTGTAAGAGTATGTGAGCTATTGGGTCTCTTGGGCGCTAAGTAGCATTTTATGCCCACTGGCTGAATAATTTTGAAGTTACAATGTGGGCGTAAAATGTAATTTTACACGCTAGATACGAAAAGTTCTATTATGTCAGTCAAATTAACTTATGGCCGGTACTTGACTACAATAAATTGATTTCAGTACTTTCTTGTGTTTAATTTCTATAGCTCAGAAAGATGAACAAATTTGAATATATTTCTGAGAACAGTCATACATTAGTTTCCGAGAGTTATTTGCATTATTTGACTATCGATAATTGATTTCACAACTTTCGTTTGTTTGGTTTGCAGTGAACAATTTTTTGAATGTACTTACATATAATTTGTTCAGCATACAATGAATCAAAGAATTAAAAGACTTTTTCATTCGTATTTATTTGATTTCTTTTACAAAATCATAAATATTATTATTTTATAGATTATTTGTACAGTCATGAAAAAAATTATTACCATTTGTAGAGAGTGTTTATTGAATAGACGAGATTCGAAGAAATAAAAGAACTAGATAAATTGTGTTGTTTTTTATAGATTATCCAGAAAAAACGTCTATAATTGCCTTATTTTATACTTTCGTAGAAAGTTTTATTAAAAAATTAGCTTTTAAAGAACGTGTTGATTCTTCTAAAAAAATATTTAAGCACTCATTAAAGTTTTTGGTACTCAGTTTGCCGGATGTTGAGAGAGAGGAAGAGATAGAGAGAGAGAGAGAGAGCCGGAGAGAGAGAGAGCGAGAGAGAGAGAGGTCGGAAAGAGAGGGAGGGAGAGATAGGGTGGGAGGGAGACTAATAGGTACTTGCCTCAGTTTAAACTTTTGTAATATGTTTTTTTAGATAGATTTCACAACTTTTTAAGAGAAAATAATAATTACATAATGTGATAACGTTATGAGAGTTTATTATAGTATATTTTTAATATCATTATTAAATGGCTGTATTGTTATTCATAAAAGTTTTAAATTTGAAGAAACAGTCAAATTTTTCTTCAAGGAGCTCTATAAAATGATTATATTAGTTAAATTTTTTGAAATAATTTAATCGAACATGTATTTTCTTAGGTATGATGATAAATTAACAATATTATTAATTGTGAAATCATATGAAAAAAAACATAATTCTTTTTATTTTTATAGAAAGTTTTTATTTGTACAGTCATGAAAAAAATTATTACCATTTCTATAAATGTGCTTATCAAATAGATGAGATTAGAAGAAATTAAAGGACTAGATAAATTGTGTTGTTAAAACGTAAATAAAATTTTTTTTTTTTAAAACGTGTTGATTATTTAAAAAAAATTTTTAAACTCTTATTAAAGTTTTTGGTACAGAGTTTGACGGATGTTGAGAGAGAAAGAAAGAGGGAAGAGAGCGGGAAAAATAGAGGGCGAGAGAGAGGGGAGAAGAAACGGAGGGAGAGTAGATTATACAGAAAAAATGTCTGTACTTGCCTTATTTTATAACTTCGCAGAAAGTTTTATATCAACAATATTATTATTTGTACAGTTAATAATTACATAATGTGATAACGTTATGACAGTTTATTACAGTATATTTTTAATATCATTATTAAATAGTAGTATTGGTATTACCAAAAGTTTTAAATTCGAATGTTCTTTTAAGCTGCTTTTTCTATAGAATGTCTTGTGGGTTCTTTAAATTTGACAGACGTGTAATTTATGTATTTGTTAACAGTTCTACTTATAAACTGTTCAATCAAGATCTTCTTATCCATATGATTCATAAGTTCTGATACTCTGTAAAAATAAAAACAAAATTTCACAAAGTAACAATACTTATTATTATATTAATAACAGTTTTCTACTATATAAAAGTTTGCTACTTATCTGAATATTTATATTTTCATTTCAAAGTACAAATATACTTCTGATCTTGCATGTAATAACCACTGTCGAAGAAAATGAACCTACTATGGAGCGCATCACCTAGATCTCGTCAAAGGCTACCTCGAACACCTGGACCTACTATTACATGCGCCCTGACATCTAAATGCAAAAAACTACGGAGCGCAACACCTAGACATCGTCATCGGCTACCTCGAACACCTGGACCTCCTATTACATTCGCTCTGACATCTAAATGCAAAAAACTACGGAGCGCACCATCTAGACATCGTCATAGGCTACCTGGAACACCTGGACTTCCTGTAAAATACGTCCTGACATATAAATGCAAAAAGCTACGGTGCGCACCTCATCGACTACCCCGAACACCTGGACCATGTATTAGATGCACCCTGAGATCTAATCGCAAAAAATTACGGAGCGCACAACCTAGACTCCATTATCGGCCACCCCAAAGACCTAGACCACGCATTCGATGCGTTCCAATACCTAGAGGTAAAAAACTACGAAGCGCACCACCTAGACATCGTCATCGGCTATCTCGAACACCTAGAATTCCTGTACAATGCGCACTGACATATAAATGCAAAAAACTACGGTGCGCACCACCTAGACATCATCCTCGGCTACTCCGAACACGTGGACTTCCTGTAAAATGCGCGCTGACATATAAATGCAAAAAACTACGGTGCGCACCACCTAGACATCATCCTCGGCTACCCCGAACACCTGGATCTCCTATTAGATGCGCCGTGACATCTAAATGCAAAAAACTACGGAGCGCACCACCTAGACATCGTCATCGGCTACCTCGAACACCTGGACCTCCTATAAAATGCATCCTGACATATAAATGCAAAAAGCTACGGTGCGCACCACCTAGACATCATCCTCGGCTACTCCGAACACTTGGACTTCCTGTAAAATGCGCGCTGACATATAAATGCAAAAAACTACGGTGCGCACCACCTAGACATCATCCTCGGCTACCCCGAACACCTGGACCTCCTATTAGATGCGCCGTGACATCTAAATGCAAAAAACTACGGAGCGCACCACCTAGACATCATCATCGGCTACTCCGAACACCTGGACCACGTATTAGATGCACCCTGAGATCTAATCGCAAAAACCTACGGAGCGCACAACTTAGACTCCATCATCGGGCACCTCAAAGACCTAGACCACGCATTCGATGCGTTCCAATACCTAGAGGTAAAACGCTACGGAGCGCACCACCTAGACATCATCTTCAGCTACCCCGAAGGCTTTACCTCGAGTTCCTCGAGTACAGTTCGGATGAGCCTCGAATTCGCCTGAAGCTAACCGCGGGTGTGCCTCGGATTAGCCTCGGCAGCACCTCGGCTGTACCTCGGCTCGAGCCGCGGCAAATCCGGGGCTGGAGCCGAGGTCCGAGCCGAGATAAAGCCGAGGTCCGAGCCGAGGTCCCAGCCGAGGTAAAGCCGAGGTCCGAGCCGAGGTAAAGCCGAGGTCCGAGCCGAGTTGTAGCCGAGGCTCGACCGAGGTCCGAGCCGAGTACTCTATACCTTTGTAAAAGTCTACATTGTTATGACTCATCTCGCGCAATTCGATCTTACATGTGAAGTGTCATGACAGAAATTTAAAAACGTCGATTTCTCGAAAACACGTACAAGTGGGTTAGGTCGTTATTCCGGGAAGCCACAGATATTATGTTCATAATATATGTAAATACATATATAGAGATATATACATAGAGAGAGGTTATGTACTAATAAACATATATACTGTATATAATAAAAAATATACATATGTTTATGTCTCTTCTTCTCTTCCTCTCTCTCTATCTATATTTTTATCTTTCTCTTTCTTTTGTCTTTCTTTATTATTATACGGCCATTATCACTGCTTAACTCTTCATGGCCATTAATTCCTGGTGATTATATGTGTGTATATATATATATACATAACATATATGACGTCACAGGAAGTCGGGAAAAACCGGATGCGAGGCTGAATACCATGGAGAAAGTTAAGAAATCGGAAAGCCGACAAAAAAAAATTCAGTCCCTTATATCTTTTGAATGAGATAATCTTTTTAAATAAAATCTTGATTTGAGTAGAGCAATGAAATGGCTTTCGATTAAGAGGGATATGTTATATAGTTAAAACTAGCGCAATAGGTGTATAAGCTCATAGAATTTCTCGTACATCCATTTCAATGTATATCATCACGCGGTCGTCCTAAGGCTCTTCTATACTTGCCTTCGGAACGCTCCCGCGTTCCTTGATAAGAGGAACAACGAACTTAGATAAAGGGAACGTGTGTTCGGTGGCGCCAAAGTAGAATATGCGGAATATACATATATATATACACACACATACATATATATCAGGGTGTGTGTGCACGTGTGCGTGCGTGTCGTGCGTGTAACATATATATTACACGCACACGCACGCACACACTTTATACCATATGATAACTCATAATTTCATTTTATAAGTACGCAATTTCGGCCTCATATTCTCCACCCTTAAAGACTAAATACACCCACATAACAGTTTCACAGTAAACAAATACCTCAAAATCCGTATAGACAAGGCACCACAGACTTTTGAAATTACGGGTTCACACAACAAAAACGCTTTTTGGAAGTTTTAAAATTTATAACAGAGAAAATCCCTTACATCAGCATCGCTTTTTGCAATATTACTAGTCACATTTCTGTAAGCTTCCCTCAAGGTTTCATATAATATTTCCAAGTCGGGTATTTCAAATCTTTTTGGTTATCTTTCGGAAAACTCGCGGGAAGCTTTCTTGAAACATCGATTTGGACAACTCCTTCAAGCTTCTGTTTTAACTTCATTGTAGGGAATTTGATAGCATTCTGAAATTTTTCTAGAACGCTTTCTGCAGTCTTTTTAGAAAGGTTTCGGCAAGGTTTAGTAAAATATTTCACGGGATTCTGCAGTTGGGAAGATGATTTAAAAACTTTCTGTAAGCTTATACAGAATGTAACAATTTTAACTATCAAAGAGCTTAATACAATCTTTAGCAAAGCTTTCATGTAAGATTCCATCATCATTTGTTTCAATTTTGTTGTGAGTTACCTGCAAGCTTCCCTCAAGCTTTCATGTAATATTTCAAAGTTGGGTATTTTGAATCTTGTGTGTTACCTTTCGTAAATCTCGGGGGAAGATTTCTTAAAACGTCGATTTGGAATACTTCTGCAAGCTTCTATTTTACCTTTATTGTAGGTAATTCGTGAGCAATCTAAAATTTTTCTGGAATGCTTTCTGCAGTCTTTTGAGAAAGTTTTCTGTAAGCTTTAGTGAAATATTTCACGGGATGCTTCTAGAAAGATAATTTAAAAACTTGCTGTAAGCTTATACGGAATGTAACAATTTTAACTTTCAAAGAGCTCAATGAAATCTTTCATAAAGCTTTCATGTAAGATTCCAGCATCATTTGTTACAATTACGTTGTGAGTTTCCATCAAGCTTCCCTCAAGCTTTCATGTCATATTTCAAAGTCGGATATTTGGAAACTTTTTTGTTACCTTCCCAAAAATTCGCGGGAAGTTTTCTTGAAACATAGATTTGGACAACTCCGGCAAACTTCTGTTTTAACTTCATTGAAGGTAATTTGTTAGCAATCTCAACTTTTTCTAGAATGCTTCTTGCAGTCTTTTAAGAAAGTTTTCTGCAAGCTTTAGTGAAATATTTCACGGGATGCTTCTAGAAAGATAATTTCAAAACTTACTGTAAGCTTATACGGAAAGTAACAATTATAACTTTCAAAGAGCTTAATGCAACCTTTCGTAAAGCTTTCGTGTAAGATTCCAGCCTCGTTTTTTGCAATCTTTTGTTGTGAGTTTCCTACAAGCTTCCCTCAAGCTTTCATGTCCTATTTCAAAGTCGGATATTTGAAACGTTTTATGTTACTTTTTGGAAAAGTCACGGGAAGCTTTCTTAAAACATTCATTTGGAATACTTCTGCAAGTTACTGATTTAACTTGTTATAGGTAATTTGTTAGCAATCTGAAATTTTTCTAGAATGCTTTCTGCAGTCTTTTTAGAAAGGTTTCGACAAGGTTTAGTGAAATATTACACAGGATGCGTTTGGAAAGATGATTTAAAAACTTTCTGTAAGCTTATACGGAATGTAACAATTATAACTTTCAAAGAGCTTAATGCAATCTTTCGTAAAGCTTTCATGTAAGATTCCATCATCAGTTATTACAATTTTGATGTGAGTTTCCATCAAGCTTCCCTCAAGCTTTCATGTCATATTTCAAAGTAGGATATTTGGAACCTTTTTTGTTACCTTCCGTAAAACTCGCAGGAAGTTTTCTTGAAACATAGATTTGGACAACTCCTGCAAACTTCTGTTTTAACTTCATTGAAGGTAATTTGTTGGCAATATGAAATTTTTTTAGAATGCTTTCTGCAGTCTTTTGAGAAAGTTTTCTGCATGCTTTAGTGAAATATTTCAGGGGATGCTTCTAGAATGATAATTTATAAACTTGCTGTAAGCTTATACGGAAAGTAACAATGATAACTTTCAAAGAGCTTAATATAACCTTTCGTAAAGCTTTCGTGTAAGATTCCAGCCTCGTTTTTTGCAATCTTATGTTGTGAGTTTCCTTCATGTTTCCCTCAAGCTTTCATGTCATATTTCAAAGCCTGATATTTGAAACCTTTTATGTTACTTTTTGGAAAAGTCGCGGGAAGTTTCTTAAAACATCGATTTGGAATACTTCTACAAATTACTGGTTTAACTTGTTATAGGTAATTTGTTAGCTATCTGAAATTATTCTAGAATGCTTTCTGTAGTCTTTTTAGAAAGGTTTCGGCAAGGTTTAGTGAAATATTTCACGGAATGTTTTTGGAATAGTATATTACATATCTAGGCCAGTAAAATGGGCAATGTCTCAAATGATATTTAATTTTCGGCCGAGGCGAAGCCGAGGTTGACAAACATGTGATGTGAGGCTTTTTTTTACTGGACAAGGTGTGTATAATAATTTTCTGCTCGACGGCGCCGGAAAGCGGCAACTTCGTTTCGCGCTGCGGTCGGGAAGTTGGCGCTTTCCGGCCAAGGGCGGAAAAGATGGTTTATAAACTTTCTGAAGTTTATACGGAACGTAGCAATTTTAACTTTCAAAGAGCTTAATGCAATCTTTCATAAAGCTTTCATGTAAAATTCCAGCATTGTTTCTTACATTTCTTATGTGAGTTTCCTGCAAGCTTCCCTCAAGCTTTCATGTAATAATTCATAGTCGGGAATTTTTAATTTTTTTGTTTACCTTTCGTAAAACTCGCGGGAAGCTTATTAAAACATCGATTTGGAATACTTCTGCAAGCTTCTGTTTCAACTTCAATGTAGGTAATTTGATAGCAACATGAAATTTTTCTAAAATGCTTTCTGCAGTCTTTTTAAGAAGGTTTCGGCAAGATTTAGAGAAATATTTCACGGGATGCTTCTGAAAAGATAATTTAAAAACTTGCTGTAAGCTTATACGGAAGGTAACAATCACAACTTTCAAAGAGATTAATGTAATCTTTCGTAAAGCTATCATGTAAGATTCCAGCATCGTTTGCTACAATTTTCTTGTGAGTTTCCATCAAGCTTCCCTCAAGCTTTCATGTCTTATTTCAATGTCGGGTATTTGGAACCTTTTTTGTTACTTTTCGGAAAACTCGCGGGAAGCTTTCTTAAAACATCGATTTGGAATACTTCTTCGAGCTACTACTTTAACTAGATTGTAGGTAATTTGTTAGCTATTTGAAAATTTTCTAGAAAGCTTTCTGCAGTCTTTTTAGAAAGGTTTCGTCGAGGTTTAGTGAAATATTTCACGGGATGCTTCTGGAAAGATAATTTAAAATCTTGCTGTAAGCTTATACGGAAAGTAACAATTATAACTTTCAAAGAGCTTAATGTAACCTTTTGTAAAGCTTTCCTGTAAGATTGCAGCATCGTTTTTTGCAATCTTTGTTGTGAGTTCCTGCAAGCTTCCCTCAAGCTTTCATGTAATATTTGATAGTCGGATATTTGGAACCTTTTTTTTACCTTCCGTAAAATTCGCGGGAAGCTTTCTTAAAACACCGATTTCGAATACTTCTGCAAGCTTCTGTTTTAACTTGATTGTAGATAATTTGTTAGCTATTTGAAATTTTCCTAGAATGCTTTCTGCAGTCTTTTTAGAAAGGTTTCGGCAAGGTTTAGTGAAATATTTCACGGGATGCTTCTGAAAAGATAATTTAAATACTTGCTGTAAGCTTATACGGAAAGTAACAATTATAACTTTCAAAGAGCTTAATGTAACCTTTTGTAAAGCTTTCCTGTAAGATTGCAGCATCGTTTTTTGCAATCTTTGTTGTGAGATTCCTGCAAGCTTCCCTCGAGCTTTCATGTAATATTTGAAAGTCGGATATTTGGAACCTTTTTTGTTACCTTCCGTAAAACTCGCGGGAAGCTTTCTTAAAACACCGAATTCGAATAGTTCTGCAAGCTACTGTTTCAACTTGATTGTAGGTAATTTGGTAGCTATCTGAAATTTTTCTAGAATGCTTTATGCAGTCTTTTTAGAAAGGTTTTGGCAAGGTTTAGTGAAATATTTCACGGGATGCTTCTGGAAAGATAATTTAAAAACTTGCTGTAAGCTTATACGGAAAGTAACAATTATAACTTTCAAAGAGCATAATATAACCTTTTGTAAAGCTTTCCTGTAAGATTGCAGCATCGTTTTTTGCAATCTTTGTTGTGAGTTTCCTGCCAGCTTCCCTCAAGCTTTCATGTAATATTTGAAAGTCGGATATTTGGAACCTTTTTTGTTACCTTCCGTAAAACTCGCGGGAAGCTTTCTTAAAACACCGATTTCAAATACTTCCGCAAGCTACTGTTTCAACTTGATTGTAGGTAATTTGTTAGCTATATGAAATTTTTCTAGAATGCTTTATGCAGTCTTTTTAGAAAGGTTTCGGCAAGATTTAGTGAAATATTTCACGGGATGCTTCTAGAAAGATATTTTAAAAACTTGCTGTAAGCTTATACGGAAAGTAACAATAATAACTTTCAAAAAGCTTAATGTAACCTTTTGTAAAGCTTTCACGTAAGATTGCAGCATCGTTTTTTGCAATCTTTTTTTGTGAGTTTCCTGCAAGCTTCCCTCAAGCTTTCATGTAATATTTGAAAGTCGGATATTTGTAACCTTTTTTGTTACATTCCGTAAAACTCGGGGGAAACTTTCTTGAAACATTGCTAACGTAACTTTACTGAAAGTTTCATGTAGCTTCCTGTAAGATAGAAGCAATCTTCCACTGGAAGCTTTCTCGAAACTTTCCGCTGGAAGCTTTCATGCTATGTGGGAAGGAGATCGTAGTATTCGAATTATTTCCACAACCTTGACTGTAATTCACCTAAATTTTGTATTACGTTTCTCGTGAGTAGAACATATATATCATGATTTTCCCAAACCTTACCGAAACATAACATTAACCTTGTATGATGTTTTACGTAATTTAGTCGTAAGATTTCAATTCGGTTTTCCAAACTTTAAAAGACATGAGCTGAGCCAAAGTTAATTTAAACATATGAAGTATTTCCTAAAGCGAGTGTAAGATTCCTATTTTTACACGAACATTGACGGAAACTAATCTGAAGTTCATATTAAGTTTCCTGCCGATGGTAGTGACAAGCTTTTTCTAAAGTATGGCTCAAAGTATGTGTAAGAATACGTGTACATTTATGTCAGCGTACGAAATAGAGAGCGCATGCGTGGCGCCATCACGCGAGCATAGCTGGAGAGCTAGCGAGAGCGAGCGGCCGAAGCGGGCACTCACTCGTTCGCCGTCCTCTGCCGAGAGCAGTTGTAATCAGAGAGAGAGAGCTGTACTGTAATTGAATAAAACGTTGTTGCTGTTAACCAGAGTGGGTTATTTGAAGAACCCTGCCTTCCACATCCTAAATTAACATGGTAGTAGTGTGCCTGGTTCATTTTTAGTGCGGTACTGTTTCTCTTTACGAGAGCAGTAACACACTTTAAATTCCACGAAAAGGAAAAGTGATTTTAAGTTTAGCGCATGGTAAGCGCAAGAACAAAGGAAAACACATGAGTGTAAAAGAAGAACCAAAAATAAAAATTGAAAAGTCAAGTGAAACTGAAAGTGAAGAAAAATTTTACAATATTGAAAATAAGGAAGTTAAAAAGGAAATTCCTGTTGAAAACGAGATGGCATCGGAGAACAAAGGATTCACGTTACAAGTATTTGATGGGACACACTATGATAAATGGAAGTACAAGTTAAAATTATTCTTGGAATTTAAAGAGTGCAGTGAAGTTATCGAAAATGATGAAAGACCGGAAGCAATAACAGAAGTTGAGTGGAAAAAGAAAGAGATAAAAGCTAAAAACTATATAGTGAACAGCATGCCAAATACACAACTAGAATTAATTATTTCAGAAGAAACAGCAAAGAAAATGGTTGCTAAGTTGGATGAAAATTACTTAGTTAAAAGTAGTGCTGTGAAATTATTGTGTAAAAGAAGACTGCTCGATTTGAAAATGGGAGAATGTGAGAACCCGACAGACTTTTATAATAACTTTGAAAAATTAGTGAACGAATTAAAAAATGCTGGAGAAAATGTGACGAAAGAAGATAAATTGAATTACTTCTTATTAACGCTACCAGAAAGTATGTCACACATGGTTGATATTGTGGACGCATTAGCTGAAGAGGATAAAACAGTGGAATTTGTGAAGTCAAAATTGGAATTCGAATTTAAGAAAAAACATGGTGAAAGTGAGAATTCGAGATCAAACGCGTTTACGTTTGAGAAAAGAAGAGAGGATAAAAGGACATGTTATGTATGTGGTGGTGTAGGACACAGACAATACGATTGCCCGACGAAAAACAATTCCGGGAATCGCGCGCCACAGCAAGGAGGCGGCAGAGGAAGCCGCGCGCCACAGAGAGGAGGGGGCAACGGCAGAGGCTACACACAGCAGCGAGGAACGAGTTCCAACCGGTGTGGAAGGAGCGGATACCGACAGCATGGCCGAGGCGCGAGCGGCAGTGACAACAACAGCAGCGGTCATCAAAATACCGAGAAGAGCGAAGTATTGAGCACTTCAGTAGAAATAATGTCTGCGAATAAAAGTAACGGTAAAGTAAACGAAAATAAGATAGATTGGATTTTAGATAGCGGTTGTACAGACCACGTGATAAATAACGAAAATTATTTTAATGATGCAATTGTATTGAAAGAACCGATTAATGTAAAAGTAGGAGACGGTAGAATTTTGAAAGCAACAAAAGTAGGTCATGTAAAAAGTAAATTCAAAACGTTTAATGAAGAGATAAATATAGAATTAGAAAATGTATTTTACGTAAAAGATATGGACAGAAATTTAATGAGTTTTGCTAAAGTAACTGATAAATGTAAAGTGATATGTATCGGTGATAGTGGTAAAATTTATAATAAAAATAATAAATTAATTGCGATAGCTTGGAAAAAAGATAGAATGTATAAAATGACTAGTTTTATTGAAAAAAGAACAAGAGAATCAAATTTGACAGTTAAAAATGAGAAAATGACTTTAAAGGAAAAATGGCATAGAACTCTAGGGCACGTTAATTTTAACTATTTGAAAACAATGTGTAAAATTCATGTTTTGAAAGGTTTGCCTAACGAAATAGAATCAGATTACTATAAATGTGCTACGTGTATTGAAAACAAAATGCACAATATCCCGTTTGAGAATAATAGGAAAAGAGCGAAAGATATATTAGAAATAGTACATACAGATTTGAATGGACCGCACAATACAGTAGGTTATAAAGGAGAAAAGTATTTCATAACTTTTATTGATGATTTTAGTAAATTAACAAAAATTTATGCAATTAAGTGTAAAGACGAAGTACATGATAAATTTATTGAATATATAAATTTAGTTGAAAATAAGACTGGAAAGAAAATTAAGAAATTAAGGTGTGATAATGGTACTGAATATTTGAATAAAGACATGTATAAATTATGTAGAGAAAAGGGAATTGAAATAGAAACATGTCCACCTTATGTACATGAGCTTAACGGTACAGCAGAAAGGTACAATAGGACGGTTATGGATAGTACAAGATGTTTGTTAGCTGAGTCTAAGATCGAAAGAAGATTTTGGCCAGAAGTAGTCTGCGCCGCAGCCTATTTAAAAAATAGAACTATTGCTAACACCTTAGTTAGAAATAAATCTCCTTATGAGATATTTTTAAATGAAAAACCAGACACGTTGCATTTAAAATTATACGGAAGTAAAGTATTTGTTAGAGTACCGGAAAACAAAAGAAATTCGAAATGGGATAGGAAGGCTGAGTTAGGAACGTTGATAGGTTATGATGTAACAGGGTATAGAGTTTTGATATACAATAGAGTCATTGTTGCAAGACACGTTGATGTCGTTGAGGAAGATGTAATATGTATTGGCTTAGATGATAGTGATTTAGAAAATGAGAGTTTAAATAAAAATGTTGATAAAGAAAATGAACATGTAGAAAATATAAATGAAAATTTGAATAATATAGAAAATGCTGAAAATGAAGCTAAAGAAGTAACTGATTTAAGAAGGTCACAAAGAACGAGTAGAAAGCCCAAGAGCTTGGTATGAGTGTCTTGATAATTATTTAAGTTCTTTAGGATTTGTAAGAAGCGAACATGATTATTGTTTGTATACTTTAAGAGAAAGAGATGAAATTATATATTTAATTATATTTGTGGATGATTTGTTAATATGTTGTAAGAAAAGACAAAATTTGAATTACATAAAAGGAATGTTAGAAGAAAGATTTCAGATGAAAGATTTAGATAAAGTGTGTATGTATTTAGGTATTAATATTGAATATGATGAAAACAAAAATGAGATGTCCTTAGATCAGGAAAAGTATATTGAATCGTTAGCTAGAAAATATCAGATTGAACAAGCAAAATTGTATGAGACTCCAATGGAACAAAATTTAAAGTTAGAACCCGCTGAAGAGATAGATGAGAAAATAAAGTATAGAAATTTGATAGGAGCACTTTTGTATATTAGCTCAGGAACAAGACTAGATATAAGTTATAGCGTAAATTATTTGAGTAGATTTCAGAATTGTTATGATGAGACACATTATAAATATGCTTTAAGAATTTTAAAATATTTATATTTAACTAAAAGTTGAAAATTAAGATTTAAGAAAAACAATAATGTAGATATTCTTGAATGTCATGTAGATGCCGATTGGTCAGGAGACTGTGTAGACAGAAAGTCGACAACTGGATATATTGTTAAGTTGTATGGAAATGTAATATATTGGCAATCGAGGAAACAAGGAAGTGTAACTAAGTCTTCGACAGCTGCTGAATATGTCGCACTGTCTGAAGCAGTAAGTGAAGTAATATTACTAAGACTTGTTAAGTGACTTTAAAGTAGAAATTAAGAAACCTGTAAATATTTATGAAGATAATTCTCGCGCTGTGAGCATTGCGAAATTTGGTAATTTTACAAAGAAATCAAAGTACATAGAAGTACATTATCATTTTGTAAATGAGAATTATGTTAATGGATTAATTGATATTGTTAAGGTCAGTACAGAGAAAAATGTTGCACATATTTTGACAAAGGCTCTTGGACGAGTAAGGTTTGAAAACTTGAGAAGTTTATTGAATTTGATTTAAAGAATATTGTAATTGCGAGAAACATAAATGTAAGGAGGCGTGTTAGAATACGTGTACATTTATGTCAGCGTGCGAAATAGAGAGCGCATGCGTGGCGCCATCACGCGAGCATAGCTGGAGAGCTAGCGAGAGCGAGCGGCCGAAGCGGGCACTCACTCGTTCGCCGTCCTCTGCCGAGAGCAGTTGCAATCAGAGAGAGAGAGCTGTACTGTAATTGAATAAAACGTTGTTGCTGTTAACCAGAGTGGGTTATTTGAAGAACCCTGCCTTCCACATCCTAAATTAACAGTATGTCTTAAAGTATGGCTGTAAGTATGGCTTAATGTATGGCTGAAAGTATGGCTTAAAGTATGGCTTAAAGTATGTCTTAAAGTATGGCTGAAAGTTAACGTTTAGATTCCGTAAACAGATCGTAGGATTCTAATTATTTTCACAACCTTGACTGAAATTCACCAAAATTTTTTGTATTAATTTTCCCGTGAGTAGAACGAATTTATCATTATTTCCCCAAATTTTACCGAATCATAACATTAACCTTGTATGATGTTTTACGTAATTTAATCTTAAGATTTCAATTCGGTTTTCCAAACTATAAAAGAGTTGAACTGAGCCAAATTTAATATAAACATATGAAGTATTTCCTAAGGCGAGTATAAGATTCCTATTTTTACACGAACATTGACGGAAACTAATCTGAAGTTCATATTAAGTTTCCTGTCAATGGTCGTGACAAGCTTTTACTAAAGTATGACTTAAAGTATGGCTTAAAGTATGGCTGAAAGTATGGCTGAAAGTATGGCTTGAAGTATGGTTGAAAGTATGGATTAAAGTATGGCTTAAAGTATGGCTTAAAGTATGGCTGAAAGTATGGCTTAAAGTATGGCTGAAAGTATGGTGTAACGGAACCGTCTACGATGGGAAAAATTTTTTTTTTTGTATATATTTTTATGCGATGAACCATAGTCATAACCCTGAACACCTACTACCCTACCGTCACTATTGCACCAAGGGTTGTAGATGTGACCTGCGCTTCTCGGAGTCTCAAGCTGTCATAAAACACCGACGCGGCGCATACTTTAAAATTTCTGAATTTTTAATCTTGCAATTTCCTTTTCCTTAAAAGGCTATATTTAGACTTAATATAAAAACGGACTGTAAACTTTTCTTTCTTCTTGATAAAGACAAACACTACTTTTAAATAAATAAAAATTATATCCGATTATACCTATGATCACAGATACTGTAAAATTATAATACGCAATCGTTTATCGAAGATTATTATATTCTCTTGTACAAAAGTAAGTAACCTCACTCTAATAAAAAAATGTTCAATAGTAAAACCTTTAGTTGAATTACAATATTTCTGAAATACAATTTTATTTCGAAATACTTCAGTTGTATTAATGAGTTAGTTATAAATTAGGGTTAATTTTCTACAAGGATATATTTTAAATAATAATTTAAGTAAGAATTGTTAAACAAACCCTTGTGCAATAATCACAATTGTAATTCTTCCTTTATAGGTTTGACCTAACTAACAAACCGTTCCAAACGCGAGGTATAAGAGTTTATAAGGTTTTCCATTCACAATCACAAACAAATATAAAATTACAATAACTACTTTAAGACACATTCATGAAAGAATATTTTTCCTACTCAAATAATGAAACTTATTCAACCTTCTGTTTTTCTTCTGCTATAAATAAATAAACTGTTTTATTATATATCACAAATTTAACAAACATTTTTGGATTTTGAACAATTACATGTGAGTTGGAAATATCCCTTCAAAATGTGGAATTAGCCTTAAGAAGACGATAGCCCTACTGGATGCGTAATCTTGGGGCTGTAAAACACATGGCCCATACTAAATATAGATACGGCGCTTTCCCACGCAGAGACGCGGTTTTCTGAATTTTTGAATACACGACTTATACTATATACTGAAAAGATTATTTACATTACTAGACAAAATCTCTCAAACCGTTAAAGATAAAATTATTTAAACAACTTTAAATATTAAATATAGCAGTAAGGAAATTAGGAAAAATAATACTAATTCCATATTCTTTTGTTAAATTGCAATCAACAGCTTTTGCTTGTTTCCGTATTAATAATATTAAGATCTATCAACAAAAACCAAAAAACATAACTCTATAACTAACCATATGCATTTTGTAAACGCAGCCAATAAACATGAAAAGAATCTTTATTAACAAACGATAAATAATTACTATAATACTTATTATATTACATAAAGCAACAAGTTATGTTAACCACTAGTTTATTTTATATAACCGGCTATTTTTATAAACTTATCAAATCCAATATCATTATAAATTAGATGTTTTTGTATTAATAACTTTCATATTGCGAATAACTATCGTTAAAATAATCATAGCGTTTTCGTTCAGATTTGTAATAGTTTGCTATGCATTTATCTAATTAAAGAGGTAATTTCACATTTTGTAAAACATTCGGAATTGTTAATTATAAGAAAAACCGAGACAAAGAGAGTGTTTATCTGTACTCTCCATCGCATGCATAAAAATAGATTTCCTCAAGTCCCTCCACGTGGTGACGTATTTCCCAGCATCTTTTGGGACTCAATGTACTATAGCATAAGAATATTATTTAGAATAACGCTAAATATTCCAATAACTATAAGTAGGGAAAATAATTTTGTTCAAGATAAAAGTTGTATTATGTTAAGTAAAAACTAGAAGATAATAAAACCGTTATTATAATATGTTTTAGTAGTAACAATAATCCATTTGTTTACTTCTATTAGATTAATTAACTTAACTTTAAGTTCAAAATAATAAACTGTTTTGAATTTGAATAATACATTGTAAATCGTACATTCTCTAATAATAATTAACTATTACGCCTATTTATAAGAGATTCTCATTTGTTAATGCAAATTTTATAAACTGTACACATTAGATAAAACATTTTGCTATATAACAGTTGTATCTTAACACATTGATATTAAAAGCAATTAATTAAATTTCAAATATTTAAAATAAACAATAGAAACTCTAAGAAAAGTGTATTAAATTAATAAGATAACTTAATAATATAATTGAATTATTAGCTAGAAAGAATAATCTAATGTTTTCATAAAGTTGCATAAGAAAATTTCACCAATTACATAAAATAATATATGAAAACCGTTACTGAGGACCTATACAGGAAATGTCCTGCACATCTGGAAACTCTTATCTCTCCCTAAGTTGTTGCATAGCATATACAAGCATCGAAAATACGATCTTTTAAGGAAATCTTTTCATTTCTTTACCCTGCGACGAAATATTATTTTCCAATTTTAAAACTTATAAGGTTTATATCTATTTAACTATTTTACATTTTTACATTTTAACAACGCAATTCATCTGCAATAATTTTTCTTTACATTTTCATATAAATTTAATCTCTAATCACAATCTTTAAAAATAATTGTTTGTTTATAAATTTTTTGATTTATTAATATTTTTCTTGTGAAATCTTAAAAAACTAATTCCTATAATAATTTCATTATCTACAAATTACAAATATTCACATCCAAACCCTAGAGAGATGATTATTTAATTAGACAACGAATAAATATAAAATTAATAAATTTTATGATTGGAAATAATCTGGAACCACATTTGTAACAATAACGAAATGAAATCTTTCCTGCATTTGCGTTAACATTAAGTAAAACATTGTAACTAAATAAATAATAGCGATATTTACCACAATTTTGCGAACACCTTTATAATATTATACTTGACTGATTAGTTTTACCATTTTTTGCGAGACTTATAATTATTGTAATATTATATTAATTATTTTTCTGTTAAACTATCTATTATATTTTGCGACCTTTGTATTTCATCATAACTTTACTTCTAATCAACTTATAACCACCGTTCAAATTTGCAATATCTTGTCTTAGAAATACCTATTGAAATAAAACTATAAATAATTTGTAAATTTGCGATCTGTAATGAATCTAAACAATCTGTAGAAAATTGTCAAAAATACAGTGAAGAAATTGAAGAGTGAGGGAGATAGGAATATCTTCTGTCTCTTTTATCTCTCTTTCTCTGTCACTCATACAACGTTCTCTCTCGCTCCTTAAAGAAGATACGAGCCGCCGGAAAATACCTTGGAGAAGGGATAAGGGACCGCTCTCTACCGCTCTCTGTGTTAAAACATAGGATTTTTCCCCCGCTTGGCTGAAAATTGACGTTTGGAAGGGATGCCACCCCCGCACCATTGGACACCGTTCTCCCGCACCACTAGCCTCATTTAACATTGCAGCATATATGATTATCAACCGCCGTTACAAATGTCAACCAGCGATTCGTTAACACAAGATGACGCAACTACCCGATTCGACACCGCAGTTTTTCCAGCCAAAGAAGAGGAGGAGCAATGTATTTAAATACGCCGAGCGCGCACTGTTCGACAGTCAGATCAACACAAGCCTCACAAGCTTTGCTGACTGCTCTAACAGATCGACACAAGCCTCACAAGCTTTAGACTCTGTTCAAACTTCAAATTTTAATAAATATTCAAGCATTACCAAATTCAATCTCTCTAAAAAATTTATTATTACGAAAATTCAAATTCCCAAATTTTTTTTTTCTTTTCACACTAAATTCAAAGGAAAATACATAATTTCTCAATTATCATAGTTCAAAGCTTTACGAGCCCAGACTACTGGTATTTTGAGAAATAACATACTTATTCATTACTCACTTCGTTCAGTGTGACTTTACGAGTCACCGTACACTTGAGTTTGATTAGTATTATTGTATATTTCCACTTTTAAAGAAAAACACATTACCTCTTGAGGAAAAAAATAAAGAATTCAAAGGTAATTTAACAATTTGTTTTTCTAAATTGCATCTTCTCAAATACCCATAGCTTCAGCTTTACGAGTTGAGTCTAATGAAGTTTTTGAGAAGTTAAAAATATTACTTCGTAACCCATTTCGTTCAGTGTGATTTTACGAGTCACCGAACACTTGAGTTCGAAGAATATTGCAAGTTTACTACTTTTCAATTAAAATTAAAAACAAATTCCAAACAAAAAAATTCAAATTTATTGTTCAAATTTTACTACATTTCAAATTTATTGAATTTAAGGAAAATACATTATTTCTCAATTATCATAGTTCAAAGCTTTACGAGCCCAGACTACTAGTATTTTGAGAAATAACATACCTATTCATTACTCACTTCGTTCAGTGTGACTTTACGAGTCACCGTACACTTGAGTTTGATTAGTATTATTGTATATTTCCACTTTTAAAGAAAAACACATTACCTCTTGAGGAAAAATAAAGAATTCAAAGGTAATTTAACAATTTGTTTTTCTAAATTGCATCTTCTCAAATACACATAGCTTCAGCTTTACGAGTTGAGTCTAATGAAGTTTTTGAGAAGTTAAAAATATTACTTCGTAACCCATTTCGTTCAGTGTGATTTTACGAGTCACCGTACACTTGAATTCGAAGAATATTGCAAGTTTACTACTTTTCAATTAAAATTAAAAACAAATTTCAAACAAAAAAAAAATATTCAAATTTATTGTTCAAATTTTACTACATTTCAAATTTATTGAATTTAAGGAAAATACATAATTTCTCAATTATCATAGTTCAAGGCTTTACGAGCCCAGACTACTGGTATTTTGAGAAATAACATACTTATTCATTACTCACTTCGTTCAGTGTGACTTTACGAGTCACCGTACACTTGAGTTTGATTAGTATTATTGTATATTTCCAGTTTTAAGGAAAAACACATTACCTATTGAGGAAAAATAAAGAATTCAAAAGTAATTTAACAATTTGTTTTTCTAAATTGCATTTCTCAAATACCCATAGCTTCAGCTTTACGAGTTGAGTCTAATGGAGTTTTTGAAAGGTTAAAAATATTATTTCGTAACCCACTTCGTTCAGTGTGACTTTACGAGTCACCGTACACTTGAGTACGAATAATATTGCAATATTTACTATTTCAAAAGCACAGAATTCTAATTAAATAAAATAAAAGTCAGAATAACGAAGAATATCAATTAGACAAATTTTAGCCAGTAAATTCAATTGCGAGCTATGCTCTTTATAGGGAAGGGCGAACCTGAGGAATAACCTGAGTAGGGCAAAATTTAGTGTTCCTATATATTATACATTAATTCCTGGGCTCGTGACCTTATTCCTAGGCCATATGGGGATACGTGCAGCCAAACGATCTTTACGAGACGTTCGTACTATCCACTGTTGGTACTTATAGAAATCCAATCATAATTCAAGAAAAATTAGTCAAACCTGAATCTCAACGTTAACAGTGAATTTGATATTACACTCCTTTCCTCAGCTCGTCCATGGTTTATTAGCTGGCGCAGCTACGACCAAAAAGAGCATTAATTCTTAATTGAGTTAATAATCCCAGTCGTGTTATGTTTTAGGACGTGACAATGGCTTAATGTATGGCTTAAAGTATGGCTGAAAGTTAACGTTTAGATTCCGTAAGGAGATCGTAGGATTCGAAATATTTCCACAACCTTGACTGAAATTCACCTAAATTTTTTGTATTAAGTTTCCCGTGAGTAGAACGTATTTATCATTATTTTCCCAAACTTCACCGAAACATAACATAAACCTTGTATGATGTTTTACGTAATTTAATCGTAAGATTTCAATTCGGTGTTCCAAACTTTAAATGAGTTGAACTGTGCCAAAGTTAATATAAACATAAGAAGTATTTCGCAAGGCGTGCGTAAGATTCCTATTTTTACACGACCATTGACGGAAACTAATCTGAAGTTCATATTAAGTTTCCTTTAGATGGTCGTGTCAAGCTTTTTCTAAAGAATGCCTGAAAGTATGGCTTAAAGTATGGCTGAAAGTATAGCTTGAAGTATGGATGAATGTATGGCTTAAAGTGCGGCTTGAAGTATGGCTTAAAGTATGGCTGAAAGTTTGGATTAAAGTATAGCTGAAAGTGAACGTTTAGATTCCGTAAGGAGATCGAAGTATTCAAATTATTTCCACAACCTTGACTGAAATTTACATAAATTTTTTGTATTAAGTTTCCCGTGAGTAGAACGTATTTATCATTATTTTCCCAAACTTTATCGAAACATAACATTAACCTTGTATGACGTTTTACGTAATTTAATCGTAAGACTTCAATTTGGTTTTCCAAACTTTAAAAGAGATGAACTGAGCTAAGTTTAATATAAACATATGAAGTATTTCCTAAGGCGAGTGTAAGATTCCTATTTTTACACGAACATTGACGGAAACTAATCTGAAGTGCATATCAAGTTTCCTGCCGATGGTTGTGACAAGCTTTTTGTAAAGTATCGCGGAATGTATGGCGTAAAGTATGGCTTAACGTATGGCTTAAAGTATGGCTTAAAGTATGGATGAATGTATGGCTTAAAATATGGCTTAAAGTATGGCTTAAAGTATGGCTTAAAGTATGCATGAAAGTATGGCTGAAAGTATCGCTGAAAGTTATCGTTCAGATTCCGTAAGGAGATCGTAGGATCCGAAATATTTTCACAGCCTTGACTGAAATTTACCTAAATTTTGTAATTAGTTCCTCGTGAGTAGAACGTGTTTATCATTATTTTCTCAAACTTTACCGAAACATAACTTTAACCTTGTATGATATTTTACGTAATTTAATCGTAAGATTTCAATTCGGTTTCCCAAACTTTAAAAGAGTTGAACTGAGCCAAAGTTAATATAAACATATGAAGTATTTCCTAAGGCGAGTGCAAGATTCCTATTTTTACACGAACATTGACGGAAACTTAGCTGAAGTTCATATTAAGATCCCTGTCGATGGTTGTGACAAGCTTTTTCTAAAGTATGACCGAAAGTATGGCTTAAAATATGGCTGAAAGTATGGCTTGAAGTATGAATGAAAGTATGGCGTAAAGTATGGCTTAAAGTATGGCTTAAAGTATGGCTGAAATTGTGGCTTAAAGTATGGCTGGAAGTATGGCTTAAGGTGTAACTGAAAATATGGTTTACAGTATGGATGAAAGTATGGCTTAAAGTATGGCTGAAAGTTAACGTTTAGATTCCGTAAGCAGATCATAGGATTCGAATTATTTCCACAACCTTGACTGAAATTCACCAAAATTTTTTGTATTAATTTTCCCGTGAGTAGAACGTATTATCATTATTTCCCCAAATTTTACCGAATCATAACATTAACCTTGTATCATGTTTTACATAATTTAATCTTAAGATTTCAATTCGGTTTTCCAAACTTTAAAAGAGTTGAACTGAGCCAAAGTTAATATAAACATATGAAGTATTTCCTAAGGCGAGTGTAAGATTCCTATTTTTACACGAACATTGACGGAAACTAATCTGAAGCTCATATTAAGTTTCCTGTCGATGGTCGTGACAAGGTTTTACTAAAGGATGACTTACAGTATGGCTTAAAGTATGGCTAAAAGTATGGCTTAAAATATGGCTGAAAGTATGGCTTAAAGTATGGCTGAAAATATGTCTTAAAGTATGGCTGAAAGTTATCGTTTAGATTTCGTAAGGAGATCGTAGTATTCGAATTATTTCCACAACCTTGAGTGTAATTCACCTAAATTTTGTATTACGTTTCTCGTGAGTAGAACGTATATATCATTATTTTCCCAAACCTTACCGAAACTTAACATTAACCTTGTATGATGTTTTACGTAATTTAATCTTAAGATTTCAATTCGGTTTTCCAAATTTTAAAAGAGATGAGCTAAGCCAAAGTTAATTTAAACGTATGAAGTATTTCCTAAGGCGAGTGTAAGTTTCCTATTTTTACACGAACATTGACGGAAACTAATCTGAAGTTCATAATAAGTTTCCTGTTGATGGTCGTGACAAGCTTTTACTAAATTATGACTTAAAGTATGGCTTAAAGTATGGCTGAAAGTATGGCTTGAAGTATGGTTGAAAGTATGGATTAAAGTATGGCTGAACGTATGGCTTAAAGTATGGCTGAAAGTATGGCTTAAAGTATGGCTGAAAGTATGGCTTAATGTATGGCTTAAAGTATGGCTGAGAGTATGGCTTCAAGTATGTCTTAAAGTATGGCTGAAAGTTAACGTTTAGATTCCGTAAGCAGAAAGTAGGATTCGAATTATTTCCACAATCTTGACTGAAATTCACCAAAATTTTTTGTATTAATTTTCCCGTGAGTAGAACGTATTTATCATTATTTCCCCAAATTTTACCGAATCATAACATTAACCTTGTATGATGTTTTACGTAATTTAATCTTAAGATTTCAATTCCGTTTTCCAAACTCTAAAAGACTTGAACTGAACCAAATTTAATATAAACATATGAAGTATTTCCTAAGGCGAGTGTAAGATTCCTATTTTTACACGAACATTGACGGAAACTAATCTGAAGTTCATATTAAGTTTCCTGTCGATGGTCGTGACAAGCTTTTACTAAATTATGACTTAAAGTATGGCTTAAAGTATGGCTGAAAGTATGGCTTGAAGTATGGCTTAAAGTATGGATGAATGTATGGCTTAAAGTATGGCTTTGTCACGGCGCTGATCGATGAATATAGAGGGCGCTACGCTCGTGCGACACGTGGCGACGACGTACGTCGCGGAGCGAAGGGTTAGTGGTACTGAAGCGCTCAGCGCGAGTACAGTGTGAGCCGAGAGACTGCGGTGTATTTAAAAGAGGTTAAATAAAGCACGCACTTATTATATTGAACCTTTTGTCCTTTTATTTATTCGATATCCCCTCGCCCTGACTATTTCGAGATCTGGCGACCGTGACAGGACTTGAGGAAAAGAAGGACGATTTGACGGAGCGGCTCGACTCCAAGATATTCGTGCGTATGAACTTATACCAAAGAAGAAAAGATGGAAGCTTTGAAAAAGAGACGTAAGGCTATACGCACCGCTTTCTCGAAAGCACTAACAGCGTTTAACGCGAAACAATCAAACGCTGAGTCCACGACAGGGGAGAAGCTGGTGGCATTTCAGTTTTTGGAAGCTAAGATGGCGGAGTTAGATGCCGCGCACGAGGCCTACAACGAAGAGCTCTACAACTCAGCTGCAACTGAAAATGAAATAGAAAAAGATGTGGAAACGGGCGATGTTTACAAGACTCAATTTCTAACGGCAAAAATGGAAGTGATTAGTTTGAATCCACCGGTACCTGAAGGTGTTACAGCCAGAACAATAAATACGTATGCACCTAAAACTATGAAACTCCCGACAATTGAACTACCTCAATTTCATGGAAACATCAAGGAGTGTCTCCCCTTCTGGAGCCAATTTAAAAAAATCCATGAAAACATAAATCTTAGTAAAGAGGACAAGTTCCAATATTTGATTCAAACCGCTGTTTCGGGAACAAGGGCGAGTGAGTTGATCAACAGTTTTCCGCCGACTGCCGAAAATTACGACAAAGTAATCGCAAGCATGAAGACACGTTTTGGCAGGGACGATGTTATCGTTGAATTCTACGTACGGGAATTACTCGGACTTGTTCTACAAAATGCCAACAAGGGGCAGAAAATAACACTCTCGAGCGTGTATGACAAGGTCGAGTCCTATATAAGAGCGTTGGAAACTTTGGGCGTGACGACAGATAAGTGCGCCGCCATGCTCTACCCACTGGTCGAGTCATCGCTGCCTGAAGAAGTGTTGCGTGCATGGCAACGCAGCGCGGAGCATAGGACGGCTGGAGCCAACGGAGTGGCAGCCGGGGCAGATGGCGTTGACCGAGCGAAAGACAAGCTTACGGCTCTCCTTGAATTTCTAGAGCTGGAGGTGGAGAATGAAGAGCGGATCGAGATGGCGCTGCAGGGATTCACCGCACCGACGGAGCAGAACAAGACGAAGAAATCTAAAACAAAGAATGAGGAGGTAACGAAGGAAATCGCGACGGCTAATGCGTTTTTTGTAACGAAAGAAAATAAACCGGTAGTATGTATCTTCTGTAAATCATCTCATGAAAGTCGCGATTGTGAGTCGGCACGTAAATTAAGTATGAGCGAACGGAGAGAGGTTGTTACGAAAGAAAATGCATGTTTTTATTGCTTGAAACGCGGACATATAGCTAAAAAATGTAGAACAAAAATTAAATGTGAATGGTGTTCGAGACGGCACGTGCTCTTGATGTGCTCTCAAGTATCCGGGAGAGAAAACGTTCACGTGGTAGATAAAATCGAAACGGATAAGTGCATTAAGGAAAGTAATTTAGCTTCGTTTTGTGAAACGCCGAGTATTCGTTTGCAAACACTGCGCGTTAGACTGTACTCAGATAAAGGTGAGAAAACAGCGAGAGTGTTGATTGATCCGGGCTCGCAGCGTTCATACATTCGCACCGATATCGCGAGCGATTTAGGTTATGTCGCTTCAGGCCAACAAGAAGTTTCGCATTCGTTATTTGGCGGCGTTCAGACTAAAAGCGAGATACATGATTTATTTTTGATTCGCATGAAAAATTTAGAGAATACTTATGCTTGTAATTTTACTGTAATGAATAAGAGTATTATTTGCAATACCGTGCCGAGTATTAAAAATGAAAAATGGCTAGAAAAATTGTGTATTAAAAATATTCATTTGTCTGATGTAAGCGACGGGTCTAATGCTGTTATAGACGTTTTGATTGGTGCAGATGTTGCCGGGAAACTATTAACTGGTAGAAAGTGTGAATTAGAGAACGGATTAATCGGTTTCGAGACAAGGCTAGGGTGGACTTTGATGGGCAAGTATTCTGAGAATGTAGGGAACCCGGATACGACAACAATGATAACAACTATGTTTGTGCAAGAAGCAAAAGTGACTGATTTATGGCACCTAGACGTACTCGGTATTACTGACCCAATAGAAAAGTCGACTAAATCGCTCGAAGAGCAACAGGCCCGCGAATTCATAATGCAAAATGCTGAACTCACCGCGGATAAGAGATATGAGGTTCGTTTACCCTTCTTAGAAAATCATTCGTGTGTGTCTAGTAATTATAACCTTTCACGTAGTAGATTGGTAAAAATAGTTGATAAACTAAAGGGTCAAAATCTTTTTGAGGCGTATAATGATATTTTTAAAGAATGGGAGTCAGACGGCATTATCGAGAGAGTGCATGACGAGAAAGCGAGCGATTTATGTCACTATTTACCGCATCGTCCTGTAGTGAAGGAGTACGGAACGACGAGAATTAGGCCTGTATTCGATGCGTCGTCGTGTGAAAAGGGATCCCCATCACTGAACCAATGCCTTGAGAAAGGGCCTAATATGATTGAGCTGGTACCTTCGTCGCTCAACCGATTCCGCGAGCATAAGATTGGCGTTGTAGCCGACGTAAAGAAGGCTTTTTTGCAGATCTCAATAAATATCTCAATTGTTTTTGGACTTGCATGCAGTCCCTTTCTCTTGGCTGCGATTGTCGAACTGTTACTGGATACAGCGCTAGAAAAGGCGAAATTGGGGAGAGATTGTGAGTGGTCAGTAAAAACGGCTGAAAAATTGAAGATAGCCTTTTATGTCGACAATTGCGTTACCAGTTTGGATACTGCGGATCAAATAAACGTGTTTATACGTGAAGCGAAAGCCGTTATGCTTACGGGAGGTTTCGAGTTACGCGGATGGGAAAGCTCTTTTGATACTTCGTCGGAGAGCACAACACTCGTCCTAGGGATTTCCTGGAACAAAGAGAAAGATGTATTGTCAATTAATACGGATGTTCTAAAAATTAAGTACCCCGACGTTGTTACAAAAAGAGTAATTCTATCCGCGGCCAATAAAATTTTCGATCCTATAGGTTTTACGTGTCCGGTATCTCTGTTGCCAAAATTACTGTTACAAGAATTATGGAGCGAAAAGAAAGACTGGGATACGCCACTAGAAGATAAACACTGCGCAACGTTCAAACAATGGTTATCAGATTTGCAAGCGTTAAAGAAAATTGAGATATCTCGCGCAATCGGCACGGGCGACCTGACTTTGCACACATTCTGTGATGCGAGCGGCCTAGCGTATGCAGCGGCAGTGTTCGCGCGAATTGAGCTTGCAGGACAAGTAAGCATACAGTTGTTAGGAGCTAGGTCTCGTATAGCCCCGAAAAAAGCGACTATCCCGAGTCTAGAGCTAATGGCGGCGGTCATAGCGGTGCGATTAACAAATTCAATTAGAAGTTCTTTGACGCGTAAAGTCCTGAATACAAATTACTGGTCAGATTCGACCACCGTGCTGGCGTGGATTCAGCGCGATTTACAATGGGGAACTTTCGTACGTAATCGAATAAAGGAAATCAGGTCAGATTCAGAAAATGACACCTGGAAGTACGTGCCGGGCGAGTTAAACCCTGCAGACCTGCCGTCACGAGGTTGCAGTCCGTCGCAATTGGTCGCGTCAAACTGGTGGTTGGGACCGAAGTGGTTGACTAAACCAAGTCATGAATGGCCGGATATTAAACGTGAGGTGAATGAGGTGGAAGTTTCAGCGGAAATTAAAAAATCGTCCATGACTCAAATGATTAATGTCGATAAATTAAATTTTAAAGCCAGCGAATTTTTTTCGAACTACAGTAAAATCATCCGATTTTTAGCGTGGATGAACCGTTTTTTAAAAAATGGTCGTGAAAAAATTCGTGATAGGAAAAAACAGAGTAGTCTTGAGAAAGGTGCAAATACACCCACTCAAAGAAATCGAGTATGCGCGAATGAGTTAGGAAGAAAAACGTTAACGGTGGCGGAAATAAAAGAAGCAGAGACAAAACTCTTAAAATTTACACAAGAGCAAATGTTTATCTACGGAAACAAAAATAAGCTATCATCGTTCAAAACGACATTAAATGAAAAGGGTCTTTATGTTTTGAAAACAAGAATTACGAGTCGAGAAGACGATACCAATTTCTTATGTCCAATTTTATTAGATTCTAATCATGATATAGTTTATTTATTAGTAAGGGAGACACATGAAAAATTGGGCCACGTAGATAGCCAAATCATAATGCACAATTTGCGCGAAAGATTTTGGATAATCTCGCTTCGTAAAATAGCTAAAATAGTTATATCCAAATGCGTAATTTGTCAAAGGCAAAAAGCAAAACATTTACAGTGTGAAACACCTCCTTTGCCTCTCAATCGCGTTCGCGACGCACACATTTTCGAGGTCGTTGGAGTCGATTTTGCGGGACCTCTATTTTTGCGGGGCGGAGGGAAGAGTTGGGTATGTATTTTTACATGCGCGATTTACCGTGCGGTGCATTTTGAATTAGCCTCTTCGCTTTCCACCGATGCATTTTTGGAATGTTTACGCAGGTTCGTAGCTAGACGAGGGCGTCCGCGCAACATATATAGCGACAATGGGACCAATTTCGCAGGAGCTTTTAACGCATTTAAGACGCTCAATTGGGAAAAGATAGAAAAATATAGTTCAGCCTCCCAGATTCAATGGTACTTTAACCCTCCTTCGGCGCCCTGGTGGGGCGGATGGTGGGAGAGGCTAATTGGAGTATTAAAATCAATTTTGCGCAAAGTACTAGGGAAAGCGTGCCTGAGCTATGAGAGCTTGACTACAGTGTTGTGCGACGCGGAAGCTATCATAAACTCGCGTCCTTTAACGTACGTCTCCGAAGACCCGGAAGATTTAAAACCACTGTCACCTTCAAATTTTCTTTGCGAAATTCAAGAATTCGGTACACCTGATTGCGATATGATGGGTCACACTAAACTTAATCGTAAGCTTAAATACAGACAAAACGTTTTAAAAGCACTTCGCTTAAGATTTAGGTCAGAGTATTTAGGTAGTTTGATTTCGAAAAATGAAAAGCGTGAAAAACGAGATATAAAAATAGGAGACGTTGTGTTAATTGGAGATGATAATCGTAAGCGTATCGACTGGCCACTTGCTCGTGTAACCAGTGTAATTAAAGGTCAAGACGGTGTCGCGAGAGTATTTATGTTAAAAACGGCGCATAGTGTACTTAAACGTCCGATACAAAGATTGTACCCTTTAGAAATCATGCAAAAGGATTCAGAAATAGCGGAAATTCTGACTAAAAAAGCGATATCAAAGAAAAGTGACCCGAAAGTAACAGTTGATGTATGTAAAACTCAATCGAAAAATCCAGAACCGAAACTTGTAACCACGAAAAGTGGACGAATTATCAAAAAACCTGCGCGATTTGAAAATTAAAATACGAAAACTTTTGTTCGATTGAAATTGTAATTTTTTGTAATGCGATATAATTGTTCTCACAAAAGGTGGGAGGATGTCACGGCGCTGATCTATGAATATAGAGGGCGCTACGCTCGTGCGACACGCGGTGACGACGTACGTCGCGGAGCGAAGGGTTAGTGGTACTGAAGCGCTCAGCGCGAGTACAGTGTGAGCCGAGAGACTGCGGTGTATTTAAAAGAGGTTAAATAAAGCACGCACTTATTATATTGAACCTTTTGTCCTTCTATTTATTCGATATCCCCTCGCCCTAACTATTTCGAGAGGCTTAAAGTATGGCTTAAAGTATGGCTTAAAGTATGCATGAAAGAATGGCTGAAAGTATGGGTGAAAGTTATCGTTTAGATTCCGTAAGGAGATCGTAGGATCCGAAATATTTTCACAGCCTTCACTGAAATTCACCTAAATTTTGTAATTAGTTCCTCGTTGGTAGAACGTATTTATCATTATTTTCGCAAACTTTACCGAAACATAACTTTAACCTTGTATGATATTTTACGTAATTTAATCGTAAGATTTCAATTCGGTTCTCCAAACTTTAAAAGAGTTGAACTGAGCCAAAGTTAATATAAACATATGTAGTATTTCCTAAGGCGAGTGCAAGATTCCTATTTTTACACGAACATTGACGGTATCTTATCTGAAGTTCATATTAAGTTTCTTGTCGATGGTCGTGACAAGCTTTTCTAAAGTATGGCTCAAGGTATGTCTTATAGTATGGCTGTAAGTATGGCTTAAAGTATGGCTGAAAGTATGGCTGAAAATATGTCTTAAAGAATGTCTGAAAGTTATCGTTTAGATTTTGTAAGGAGATCGTAGTATTCGATTATTTCCACAACCTTGACTGTAATTCACCTAAAGTTTGTATTACGTTTCTCGTGTGTAGAACGTATATATCATGATTTTCCCAAACATTACCGAAAAATAACATTAACTTTGTATGACGCTTTACGTAATTTAATATTAAGATTTCAATTCGGTTTTCCAAACTTACAAGAATTGAACTGAGCCAAAGTTAATATAAACATATAAAGTATTTCCTAAGGCGAGTGTAAGATTCCTATTTTTACACGACCATTGACGGAAACTAATCTGAAGTTCATATTAAGTTTCGTGTAGATGGTCGTGACAAGCTTTTTCTAAAGAATGCCTGAAAGTATGGCTTAAAGTATGGCTGAAAGTATGGCTTGAAGTATGGATGAATGTATGGCTTAAAGTGCGGCTTGAAGTATGTCTTATAGTATGGCTGTAAGTATGGCTTAAAGTATGGCTGAAAGTATGGCTTAAAGTATGGCTGAAAATATGTCTTAAAGAATGTCTGAAAGTTATCGTTTAGATTCCGTAAGGAGATCGTAGTATTCGAATTATTTCCACAACCTTGACTCAAATTTATATAAATTTTTTGTATTAAGTTTCCCGTGAGTAGAACGTATATATCATTATTTTCCCAAATTTTATCGAAACATAACATTAACCTTGTATGATGTTTTACGTAATTTAATCGTAAGACTTCAATTCGATTCTCCAAACTTTAAAACAGATGAACTGAGCTAAATTTAATATAAACATATGAAGTATTTCCTAAGGCGAATGTAAGATTCCTATTTTTACACGAACATTGACGGAAACTTATCTGAAGTTCATATTAAGTTTCCTTTCGATGATCGTGACAAGCTTTTTCTAAAGTATGGCTCAAAGTATGTCTTAAAGTATGGCCGTAAGTATGGCTTAAAGTATGGCTGAAAGTATGGCTTGAAGTATGGCTGAAAATATGTCTTAAAGTATGGCTGAAAGTTATCGTTTAGATCTTGTAAGGAGATCGTAGTATTCGATTATTTCCACAACCTTGACTGTAATTCACCTAAATTTTGTATTACGTTTCTCGTAAGTAGAACGTATATATCATGATTTTCCCAAACTTTACCGAAACATAACATTAACCTTGTATGATGTTTTACGTAATTTAATCTTAAGATTTCAATACGGTTTTCCAAATTTTAAAAGAGATGAGCTAAGCGAAAGTTAATTTAACCATATGAAGTATTTCCTAAGGCGAGTGTAAGTTTCCTATTTTTACACGAACATTGACGGAAACTAATCTGAAGTTCATATTAAGTTTACTGTTGATGGTCGTGACAAGCTTTTTCTAAAGCATGGCTTAAAGTATGGCTTAAAGTATGGCTGAAAGTATGGCTTAAAGTATGGCTGAAAGTATGGCTTAAAGTATGGCTGAAAGTATGGCTTAAAGTATGGCGGAAAGTATGGCATAAAGTATGGCTCAAAGTATGGCTTACAGTATGGATGAAAGTATGGCTTAAAGTATGGCTTAAAGTATGGCTGAGAGTATGGCTTCACGTATGGCTGAAAGTTAACGTTTAGATTCCGTAAGCAGATCGTAGGATTCGAATTATTTCCACAACCTTGACTGAAATTTACATAAATTTTTTGTATTAAGTTTCCAGTGAGTAGAACGTATTTATCATTATTTTCCCGAACTTTATCGAAACATAACATTAACCTTGTATGCTGTTTTACGTAATTTAATCGTAAGACTTCAATTCGGTTTTCCAAACTTTAAAAGAGATGAACTGAGCTAAACTTAATATAAACATATGAAGTATTTCCTAAGGCGAGTGCAAGATTCCTATTTTTACACGAACATTGACGGTATATTATCTGAAGTTCATATTAAGTTTCTTGTCGATGGTCGTGACAAGCTTTTTCTAAAGTATGGCTCAAGGTATGTCTTATAGTATGGCTATAAGTATGGCTTAAAGTATGGCTGAAAGTATGGCTTAAAGTATGGCTGAAAATATGTCTTAAAGAATGTCTGAAAGTTATGGTTTAGATTTTGTAAGGAGATCGTAGTATTCGATTATTTCCACAACCTTGACTGTAATTCACCTAAAGTTTGTATTACGTTTCTCGTGTTTAGAACGTATATATCATTATTTTCCCAAACATTACCGAAACATAACATTAACCTTGTATGACGCTTTACGTAATTTAATCTTAAGATTTCAATTCGGTTTTCCAAACTTACAAGAATTGAACTGAGCCAAAGTTAATATAAACATATGAAGTATTTCCTAAGGCGAGTGTAAGATTCCTATTTTTACACGAACATTGACGGAAACTAATCTAAAGTTCATATTAAGTTTTCTGTCGATGGTTGTGACAAGCTTTTTCTAAAGAATGACTGAAAGTATGGCTTAAAGTATGTCTGCAAGTATGGCTTAAAGTATGGCTGAAAGTATGGCTTAAAGTATGGCTGACAATATGTCTTAAAGAATGTCTGAAAGTTATCGTTTAGATTTTGTAAGGAGATCGTAGTATTCGGTTATTTCCACAACCTTGACTGTAATTCACCTAAAGTTTGTATTACGTTTCTCGTGTGTAGAACGTATATATCATGATTTTCCCAAACATTACCGAAAAATAACATTAACTTTGTATGACGCTTTACGTAATTTAATATTAAGATTTCAATTCGGTTTTCCAAACTTACAAGAATTGAACTGAGCCAAAGTTAATATAAACATATAAAGTATTTCCTAAGGCGAGTGTAAGATTCCTATTTTTACACGACCATTGACGGAAACTAATCTGAAGTTCATATTAAGTTTCGTGTAGATGGTCGTGACAAGCTTTTTCTAAAGAATGCCTGAAAGTATGGCTTAAAGTATGGCTGAAAGTATGGCTTGAAGTATGGATGAATGTATGGCTTAAAGTGCGGCTTGAAGTATGTCTTATAGTATGGCTGTAAGTATGGCTTAAAGTATGGCTGAAAGTATGGCTTAAAGTATGGCTGAATATATGTCTTAAAGAATGTCTGAAAGTTATCGTTTAGATTCCGTAAGGAGATCGTAGTATTCGAATTATTTCCACAACCTTGACTCAAATTTATATAAATTTTTTGTATTAAGTTTCCCGTGAGTAGAACGTATATATCATTATTTTCCCAAATTTTATCGAAACATAACATTAACCTTGTATGATGTTTTACGTAATTTAATCGTAAGACTTCAATTCGATTCTCCAAACTTTAAAACAGATGAACTGAGCTAAATTTAATATAAACATATGAAGTATTTCCTAAGGCGAATGTAAGATTCCTATTTTTACACGAACATTGACGGAAACTTATCTGAAGTTCATATTAAGTTTCCTTTCGATGATCGTGACAAGCTTTTTCTAAAGTATGGCTCAAAGTATGTCTTAAAGTATGGCCGTAAGTATGCCTTAAAGTATGGCTGAAAGTATGGCTTAAAGTATGGCTGAAAATATGTCTTAAAGTATGGCTGAAAGTTATCGTTTAGATCTTGTAAGGAGATCGTAGTATTCGATTATTTCCACAACCTTGACTGTAATTCACCTAAATTTTGTATTACGTTTCTCGTAAGTAGAACGTATATATCATGATTTTCCCAAACTTTACCGAAACATAACATTAACCTTGTATGATGTTTTACGTAATTTAATCTTAAGATTTCAATACGGTTTTCCAAATTTTAAAAGAGATGAGCTAAGCGAAAGTTAATTTAACCATATGAAGTATTTCCTAAGGCGAGTGTAAGTTTCCTATTTTTACACGAACATTGACGGAAACTAATCTGAAGTTCATATTAAGTTTACTGTTGATGGTCGTGACAAGCTTTTTCTAAAACATGGCTTAAAGTATGGCTTAAAGTATGGCTGAAAGTATGGCTTAAAGTATGGCTGAAAGTATGGCTTAAAGTATGGCTGAAAGTATGGCTTAAAGTATGGCGGAAAGTATGGCATAAAGTATGGCTCAAAGTATGGCTTACAGTATGGATGAAAGTATGGCTTAAAGTATGGCTTAAAGTATGGCTGAGAGTATGGCTTCACGTATGGCTGAAAGTTAACGTTTAGATTCCGTAAGCAGATCGTAGGATTCGAATTATTTCCACAACCTTGACTGAAATTTAAATAAATTTTTTGTATTAAGTTTCCAGTGAGTAGAACGTATTTATCATTATTTTCCCGAACTTTATCGAAACATAACATTAACCTTGTATGCTGTTTTACGTAATTTAATCGTAAGACTTCAATTCGGTTTTCCAAACTTTAAAAGAGATGAACTGAGCTAAACTTAATATAAACATATGAAGTATTTCCTAAGGCGAGTGCAAGATTCCTATTTTTACACGAACATTGACGGTATATTATCTGAAGTTCATATTAAGTTTCTTGTCGATGGTCGTGACAAGCTTTTTCTAAAGTATGGCTCAAGGTATGTCTTATAGTATGGCTATAAGTATGGCTTAAAGTATGGCTGAAAGTATGGCTTAAAGTATGGCTGAAAATATGTCTTAAAGAATGTCTGAAAGTTATCGTTTAGATTTTGTAAGGAGATCGTAGTATTCGATTATTTCCACAACCTTGACTGTAATTCACCTAAAGTTTGTATTACGTTTCTCGTGTGTAGAACGTATATATCATTATTTTCCCAAACATTACCGAAACATAACATTAACCTTGTATGACGCTTTACGTAATTTAATCTTAAGATTTCAATTCGGTTTTCCAAACTTACAAGAATTGAACTGAGCCAAAGTTAATATATACATATGAAGTATTTCCTAAGGCGAGTGTAAGATTCCTATTTTTACACGAACATTGACGGAAACTAATCTAAAGTTCATATTAAGTTTTCTGTCGATGGTTGTGACAAGCTTTTTCTAAAGAATGACTGAAAGTATGGCTTAAAGTATGTCTGCAAGTATGGCTTAAAGTATGGCTGAAAGTATGGCTTAAAGTATGGCTGAAAATATGTCTGAAAGTATGGCTGAATTTTATCGTTTAGATTCCGTAAGGAGATCGTAGGATCCGAATTATTTTCATAGCCTTGACTGAAATTCACCTAAATTTTGTAATTAGTGAGTCGTGAGTAGAACGTGTTTATCATTATTTTCTCAAACTTTACCGAAATTTAACATTAACCTTGTATGATGATTTACGTAATTTAATCTTAACATTTCAATTCGGTTTTCCAAACATTAAAAGGGATGAGCTGAGCCAAAGTTAATATAAACTTATGAAATATTTCCTAAGGCTAGTGTAAGATACCTATTTTTACACGAACATTGACAGAAACTAATCTAAAGTTCATATTAAGTTTTCTGTCGATGGTTGTGACAAGCTTTTTCTAAAGAATGACTGAAAGTATGGCTTAAAGTATGGCTGAAAGTATGGCTAGCATTATGAATGAAAGTATGGCTTAAAGTATGGCTGAGAGTGTGGCTTACAGTATGGATGTAAGTATGGCTTAAAGTATGGCTTAAAGTATGGCTGAAAGTTAACGTTTAGATTCCGTAAGGAGATCGTAGTATTCGAATTATTTCCACAATCTTGACTGTAATTCACCTAAATTTCGTATAACGTTTCTCGTGAGTAGAACGTATATATCATTATTTTCCCAAACTTTACCGAAACTTATCATTGACCTTGTATGATGTTTTACGTAATTTATTCGTAAGATTTCAATTCGGTTTTCCAAACTTTAAAAGAGATGAGCTGAGCCACAGTTAATATAAATATATGAAGTATTTCCTAAGGCGAGTGTAAGTTTCCTATTTTTACAGGAACATTGACAGAAACTAATCTAAAGTTCATATTAAGTTTTTTGTTGAAGGTTGTGATAAGCTAATTCTGAAGAATGGCTGAAAGTATGGCTTAAAATATGGTTGAAGGTATGGCTTGAAGTATGGATGAAAGTATGGCTTAAAGTATGGTTTAAAGTTTGGCTTAAAGTATGGCTGAAAATATGTCTTAAAGTATGGCTGAAAGTTATCGCTTAGATTTCGTAAGGCGATCATAGTATTCGAATTATTTCCACAATCTTGACTGTAATTCACCTAAATTTTGTATTACGTTTCTCGTGAGTAGAACGTATTTATCATTATTTTCCCGAACTTTATCGAAACATAACATTAACCTTGTATGCTGTTTTACGTAATTTAATCGTAAGACTTCAATTCGGTTTTCCAAACTTTAAAAGAGATGAACTGAGCTAAACTTAATATAAACATATGAAGTATTTCCTAAGGCGAGTGCAAGATTCCTATTTTTACACGAACATTGACGGTATATTATCTGAAGTTCATATTAAGTTTCTTGTCGATGGTCGTGACAAGCTTTTTCTAAAGTATGGCTCAAGGTATGTCTTATAGTATGGCTATAAGTATGGCTTAAAGTATGGCTGAAAGTATGGCTTAAAGTATGGCTGAAAATATGTCTTAAAGAATGTCTGAAAGTTATCGTTTAAATTTTGTAAGGATATCGTAGTATTCGATTATTTCCACAACCTTGACTGTAATTCACCTAAAGTTTGTATTACGTTTCTCGTGTGTAGAACGTATATATCATTATTTTCCCAAACATTACCGAAACATAACATTAACCTTGTATGACGCTTTACGTAATTTAATCTTAAGATTTCAATTCGGTTTTCCAAACTTAGAAGAATTGAACTGAGCCAAAGTTAATATAAACATATGAAGTATTTCCTAAGGCGAGTGTAAGATTCCTATTTTTACACGAACATTGACGGAAACTAAACTGAAGTTCGTATTAAGTTTCCTGTCGATGGTCGTGACAAGCTTTTTCTAAAGTATGGCTTAAAGTATGGCTTAAAGTATGTCTGCAAGTATGGCTTAAAGTATGTCTGCAAGTATGGCTTAAAGTATGGCTGAAAGTATGGCTTAAAGTATGGCTGAAAATATGTCTGAAAGTATGGCTGAATGTTGTCGTTTAGATTCCGTAAGGAGATCGTAGGAACCGAATTATTTTCATAGCCTTGACTGAAATTCACATAAATTTTGTAATTAGTGAGTCGTGAGTAGAACGTGTTTATCATTATTTTCTCAAACTTTACCGAAACTTAACATTAACCATGTATGATGATTTACGTAATTTAATCTTAACATTTCAATTCGGTTTTCCAAACATTAAAAGGGATGAGCTGAGCCAAAGTTAATATAAACTTATGAAATATTTCCTAAGGCTAGTGTAAGATACCTATTTTTACACGAACATTGACAGAAACTAATCTAAAGTTCATATTAAGTTTTCTGCGATGGTTGTGACAAGCTTCTTCTTAAGTATGGCTTAAAGAATGGCTTAAAGTATGGCTGAGAGTATGGCTCACAGTATGAATGAAAGAATGGCTTAAAGTATGGCTTAAAGTTAACGTATAGATTCCGTAAGGAGATCGTAGTATTCGAATTATTTCCACAACCTCGACTGTAATTCACCTAAATTTTGTATTACGTTTCTCGTGAGTAGAACGTATTTATCATTATTTTCCCAAACATTACCGAAACATAACATTAACCTTGTATGATGTTTTACGTAATTAAATCGTAAGACTTCAGTTCGGTTTTCCAAACTTTAAGTGAAATGAACTGAGTTAATGTTAATATAAACATATGAAGTATTTTCTAAGGCGAGTGTAATATTCCTATTTTTACACGAACATTGACGGAAACTAATCTGAAGTGCATATTAAGTTTCCTGTCGATGGTTGTGACAAGCTTTTTCTAAAGTATGGCTGAAGGTATGGCTTAAAGTATAGCTGAAACTATGGCTGAAAGTATAGCTTGAAGTATGGATAAAGTATGGCTTAAAGTATGGCTTAAAGTATGCCTTAAAGTATGGCTCAAAGTATGAATGAACGTATGGCATAAAGTATGGATGAATGTATGGCTTAAAGTATGGCTTAAAGTATGGCTTGAAGTATGAATGAAAGTATGGCTTAAAGTATGGATGAATGTATGGCTTAAAGTATAGCTTAAAGTATGGCTTAAAGTATGGCTTAAAGTATGGATGAAAGTATGGCTGAAAGTATGGCTGAAAGTTATCGTTTAGATTTCGTAAGGAGATCGTAGGATCAGAAATATTTTCACAGCCTTGACTGAAATTCACCTAAATTTGGTAATTAGTTTCTCGTGAGTAGAACGTATTTATCATTATTTTCCCAAACTTTACTGAAACTTAACATTAACCTTTTATGATGTTTTACGTAATTTAATCGTAAGATTTCAATTCGGATATCCAAACTTTAAAAGAGATGAGCTGAGCCAAAGTTAATATAAACATATGAAGTATTTCCTAAGGCGAGTATAAGATGCCTATTTTTACACGAACATTGACGGAAACTAATCTGAAGTTCACATTAAGTTTCCTGTCGATGGTCGTGACAAGCTTTTTCTAAAGTATGGCTGAAGGTATGGTTTAAAGTACGTCTGAAAGTATGGCTGTAAGTATGGCTTGAAGTATGGACGAAAGTATGGCTTAAAGTATGACTTAAAGTACGGCTTAAAGTATGGATGAAAGTGAGGCTTAAAGTATGGCTTAATGTATAGCTTAAAGTTTGGCTTAACGTATGGCTTAAAGAATGGCTGAAAATATGTCTTAACGTATGGCTGAAAGTTATCGTTTAAATTTCGTAAGGAGATGGTAGTATTCGAATTATTTCCACAACCTTGACTGTAATTCACCTAAATTTTGTATTACGTTTCTCGTGAGTAGAACGTATATATCATTATTTTCCCAAACCTTACCGAAACTTAACATTAACCTTGTATAATGTTTTACGTAATTTAATCGTAAGATTTCAATTCGGTTTTCCAAACTTCAGAAGAGATGAAAGTATGGCTTAAAGTATGGCTGAAAGTATGGCTTAAAGTATGTCTGAAAGTATGGCTTACAGTATGGATGAAAATATGTCTTAAAGTGTGGCTTAAAGTATGGCTGAAAGTATGGCTTAAAGTATGGCTGAAAGTATGGCTTACAGTATGGATGAAAGTATGGCTTAAAGTATGGCTTAAAGTATGGCTGATAGTTAACGTTTAGGTTCCGTAAGGAGATCGTAGGACTCCAATTATTTTCACAACCTTGACTGAAATTCAAGTAAATTTTTTGTATTAAGTTTCCCGTGAGGAGAACGTATTTGATAGTCATTTTCCCAAAATTTCCCGAAACTTAACATTACCCACATAGCATGAAAGATTGCTGAAAGCTTTCTGCGAGCTTGCAAGAAAGTTTTGCAGGTTGTCAGGAAGCTTTCACGAGATCTCCACGAAAGTTTAGATTGTCTAGGACAAATTACTTTCATAAAGCTTCCATGAAAGATCGCAGTCACCTTTCAAGAAATCTTTCAGGAAGCTTCCTCTAAAGTTTGTAGAAAGATGATTGTAAGTTTTCTGAAGGAAGAAGGAATCTTTCAGCAAGCTTTCTTGAAAGAATGTTTCAACATTTAAGAAAACTTTTCGGAAGCTTTCACGAGGTCTTCACGAAAGTTCAGATTGTCTAGGACAAATTACTTACATAAAGCTTCCATGAAAGATCGCAGTCACCTTTCAAGAAACCTTTCAGGAAGCTTCCTCTAAAGTTTGCAGAAAGATGATTGTAAGCTTTCTGAAGGAAGAAGAAATCGTTCAGCAAGCTTTTCTGAAATAATGTAGCAAAATTCAAGAGAAAACTTGTAGGAAGCTTTCACAGAATCTTCGTGGAAGTTTCAAAACTTTATGAAAGAAGATGGAATCTTTCAGCAAGCTTTCTTGAAAGAATTTAGCGAACACCAAGAGAAAACTTTTAGGAATCTTTCTCGGAATCTTCGGAGAAGTTCAAAATACCTGGGACAAATTGCTCATCAAAAGATTCCTTGTAATATAGCAGCTACCTATCAGGAAAACTTTCAGCAAGCTTTTTTGAAAGTATTTTCCGAACTTCAAAAAAACTTTTAGGAATCTTTCGCGGAATCTTCGGATAAGCTCAAGACATTTGGGACAAATTTCCTTGTAAGATAGCATCTACCTATCAGGAAACTTTTCAGGGATGTTTCTTGAAAGTGTTTAGAAAGATAATTGAAAGCTTTGTGAAAGAAGGTAGTATCTTTGAGCAAGCTTTCTTGAAAGAATGTCGCGACCTTTAAGGAAACTTTTAGGAAGCTTTCACGGAATATCCGCGAAAGTTCAAATACCTGGATCAAATTACTTATATAAGGTTTCCTTGAAAAATAGCAGTAACTTATCAGAAAACATTCCTGAAAGGATTCGTGATGGGTTACTGCTATTTTTCAAGCAATTTTCATATGAGTCATTTCTGCCAGATAGTTGAACTTGCACGGAAATTCCATGAAATCTTCCTAAAAGTTTTCTTAAAGGTCGCGACATTCTTTCAAGAAAGCTTGCTGAAAGATTCCAGCTTCTTTCATAAAGTTTTCAATTATCTTTCTAAGCACTTTAAAGAAAAATCCTTGAAAGATTTCCTGATAGGTAGCTACTATCTTACAAGGAATCTTCTTATAGTAATTTGTCCCAGATATTTTGAACTTCTCTGAAGATTCCGTGAAAGATCCCTAAAAGTTTTCTCTTGAAATTCGTTTTTCTTTCAAAAAATTCTTTCAAAAAAGCTTACTGAAAGGTTTCCTGATAGGTAGCTGCTATCTTACAAGGAATCTTCTTATGACTAATTTGTCCTAGATATTTTGAACTTCTCCGAAGATTCCGTGAAAGATTCCTAAAAGATTTCTCCTGAAGTTCGCTAAATTCTTTCAAGAAAGCTTGCTGAAAGATTCCATCATAAAGTTTTCAAACTTCCACGAAGATTGAGTCTCATTTAAGTATTTGAAAGTGTACTTAGGTCTTTTCAACATGTTTTTGGGAAGGTTGCTGAATTCATTTATGAAAATTTGCTGAAATATTCTCTTATCATTCACAAAACTTCCAATAGCTTTTTCAAAAACTTGAATAAACGTTTCTGAAAAGTTTCATAGAAGTTTGTTGTAATTTTTGAAAAATTTTCTTGCTAGTTACTATTGAATTTTATATTAAAATTTTATATAGCTTTTGGGAAATATTCTTAAAAGTTCAAAATGCTTAGGCAAATTACTCATACAATGATTCTTTAAAAGATTGCTTTCTGAGAACCTTTTGGAAACCTTTTTGTTAAGCATTTAAAGACTTTAGTTAATGTATTGTCAAAGCAATCTTTAGCTAAAAAGATTTCATATAGATTTAAGAAAAATATTTAAAACGTTCTCATTTTTTATATATTTATTTACATCTTTCAGATAGCTTTGTCTTTAATTTGTTTTATGTATATTACAGTGGAAGATATTTTATTATCTATATATTTTATTATGATTAATTATTCAGGCAAAACTTACGTACAGCGTCGACCTCGAAATTATCACGTAAATAATAAGGAAAAGTACAACGGTGTAATCAAAAAATAATTTTAGTTTATTTTTTAAATCAATTAGATTTTAAAGTTACATTAGATAACTTACTCTCTAAAATGATGGCACTTCAGCACACCTACATGTAGAGATGCATCTCTATATAGCAATATCAATACTCAGCCTTTTTATACAAACCTAAGACTAATAGCGAAGTTAGAGAACTAAAACTTTTTTTTTTATTAACTCAAAAACTAAGATGTTAACTTCAACTTATAAAAAATAAATAGAATAATTAAATAATTTATAATATATTTCAGTTAATCCGAATCAGATTCAGCAAGCAATGAAATTGGTTTAAACACCTTTGTTGCTTTAGTTTGTCCACTGAAAAAAAAAATTATATGAAGGAAGAACAACAAAAGTCTGTTGTATATAATGCTAATAAAGTACTCACCCCGAATGTCTTTTAAAACGTGTATTTGAATTATCTAGCCATGCTGACATGACAATTTTCATGTCATTCTCATCTACGTTTTGAAATGCTAATCTGCAGGCTTCTAAAAATAAGTACAAATAGGTTAGAATCTCTTCAGGTGACTACTTAAATGAAAATAAAATAAAAAAATTAATCGTTTCATGCTTTGAAAAATTATTTGATCATGACATAATTTAAACTAATTAAAATGAAATCATACTAAAAAATTATATCCATAAATAAAAAAAAAAAAAAACACAGTTTGACGCCGCGCATTTAGATTTTGGATAAACAGATTTTCATATATTTAATTTTCATTATTTTAAATGACAAAATAGTAAAATAAAAATCCTATAAGTACAATAATAATTTCGATTTCATTTTTTTTTATTTTTGAGTTTGAAACCTTTATTTTTATTTTAAAAGATTGAAACAACAGATTTTAATTCTTATTTTATGCATCCTAATCAAATAAATCTTCAAATTCTTGACTGATTTCAATCACTACTTATTAAAGGGAATAAAAGTTTTGCTCTTATTTCACGCATTAGTTAACCTTTTAGCTGCGGGGGTAATCGATATATCGACCAGCAGTCAGGTCGACGACTCAACCTGAGATATCCAGTGATTTTATGTACAAATTTTGCCTTTTATAAGAGGTCCATTTGTACTAAAATTTCCCCTCAGCCAAAAGGTTAACATTAAATGAATATTTGATTCTTTTGTTTACGCCCTACTTTACTATAATAAAAATTCAATTTACCATAAATGCAGCTGCACAGTTCTAAAAGATTTTTTCTCAGTTTTACGGCCTGTGAAGTTATATCCATTCATCACCTCATCAGTCATGGCAGCAGACATCATATTATTAATCAATTTTTTGTAGTCGCTTCCCCCTTTATTTTTTAGAAAATGAACCTAAAAGATTAGTTAATGAGCAACTTCATACGTACGACTTTGATACAAGTTATTGCAAGAAAAGCATTATATATCAAAAATATCATTCAATAAAAACGCTAGGAATATAAAAATGTCATTTGCGATAATTGTGGTGTTATTTTTACATTTGTGTATGTGCGTCAGCTCATGTCACATGCGTATGAAAAATGTTACTAAATATAGAACATCGTGCAACAAGGGGAGAAAATAAGCTATTTCTAGCTAGGGTGAGGTGTTCTGCACGAGTCTAAGTTAAGGGCGTTATTGGCTCTCGAGACAGACGAATACTGAAAACACCTCACCCGAATCTGAAAAGCTTTTCTTCTCGTGTTATACATCGTTTTTTTTTTAACAAAGGCATGCAGAGCTTTTCCACGCGAGTGAGTTGAAGAGAGAATTGGGCATTTCGAGTCGTACATAATGCAGTTCCCGCGTGAAAGTATTATATGAGATCTTATAAGAACATCAAATATCAGAATATTTCTCACTACTTTTATAAAATACGCTCGAAATGAGAAATTTTCTTTCTTACTTTCAAGCGTAAAGATCAAAAATTTTTTTTTTTTGTGGTGATTTTAACCTTGTGTGACTTTTTTACCCTCACTTCACTTGGGCGCAAATGGTCACACGAGGTAAACATTTTCTCGTATTAGTATCAAAATGTACTATTATATAACAGCGTACAACAAATTTTATTTTTCAGGCTATTTTTGCATACGGAAAATGCCATATGACCACACGTATTTAGTTAGCGTACCGAAAATAAATTTAGTATGCAGAAAATGTATTAAGCGTGTGAAAAATAAATTCAGCCTGCAGAAAATAAATTTTGCCTGTGATTTTTCTGCTCTCGTTAGGAAATAATACTTTCCGATACTGGTGTAAGAGAAGTATAATATAAATTCATGTAATTGACACACTCGCTTCACTTGGGCGACAAACTCACACTCGTACGAGAATCATCTCTGGCAAATAGCAAAATAAATTAGCATAGGCTGTTGTTATTTGATCATCAGACATAAGTTACACAGTTATAGTGTGAGTTTCAAATTAATCTACTTTAACGTGTTTGTTTTTCAAATGTGCCTACAGAAATTAACTTTTCCACTAAACATTATTATATATCAAGTATAGAAATATCTGACGGTCAAATAGCAGCGACTACTTTTTTTTTTACTTGCGTTCAATATCAATATTTTATGATTATTTAAGAAAAATCCTCTACCCCAATATCAAATCATTAAATTCGAAATGTCAAATATTTTTGATGCACTTTTTCATACCTCACAAACTGAATAATCATCAAATAAGCAAATGTAAATTTAATTTCAAAATAATAAAAAATATTTAATAATTTCCAACTTATAAAATTTAAAAGTATCTTGCATCTCACGTTTTAAATAAAATTTCCATGCAAAACATTACATATTAGTTCTTTTTTATTAAAACTTATTAATAGGAACATTTTTTTTATAATGAAATTTATTATACAACTTGTTTTGAAAATGTATGCGTCTGTAAGCATAATCCTGTAGAGCGCAAAATATTACAAGTACATATGACAAGTACTTTTTTTAATAACTGATGGGTCAAAATTGTTTGTTTTCAATAGTAATTGTATATCTATAGATATCATCTTATAAACATAGGTATACAATTTCTATTAAAAACAAACAATTTAAACACACCAGTTACTAAAAAAGTACTGGTCATATGAAAAAATGGTAAAGGAACTTTTTTCTTAGAATTCTACGCTCTACAGGATTATGTTTACAGGCGCATACATTTTCAGAACAGGTAGTATAAATATAGTTCTAGGTATAAATTTAGTTTTTGACAGATCTTTTTATGATTCAAGATAATGAAGATTCAAAATAAAGAGACCTATAAAGTCGAGTGTCTACAAATATAAGAATTAACTAATATAAGAAAACACAAGCTATTGTTAAAAATTTATTTCTAACAAAACATTTTATTGTTTTTGTTAGAAAACTGTATAAAATAAGATAATAACATGTTAACTTATATTTTTTACTTCTCGTATAATAGCCATGCATGTAAGCTTAGAATTAGAAGAATAAAATGTAATCATTCTAGTAGAGTAATGTGCGACCAGTTTAACATTATAAAAGCCATAAAGCATTTAAATATTTTCATCTCAAAACAAACATCTGTGAATCCATATGAAAATAAAGTGAAATCAATGTGAGTAATACAATGTGTGGATAAATTTGGGGTCAGTTATAACTTATGATGAAAGCTTTAAATTCATATTCAGAATGTAAAGATGAGAATCACGCAACTGCATACAATAAAACACATAACTACAGATATTCGTCAACTTGCATCTTTCGTCTCTTGTAGCAATCATACATAAATCTAAAAACTAAAATAAAATTGATACCATTTACATAATGTGTATTCAGTTTCGGTACTTCAGTTGTGGTATTCACATATTATTCGTTACCATGATGATGTTACCTACATAAAATGATTAGTTTTTAATAAGCTTTGATGTCTTTTGGGACTGGTTGACCTAGGAGTACTTCAATCATTAAATGACTCGCCCACATCAAGTTTTATTATATTTTAATTTATTATTTAGAATTCTTAGTTTTTAAATATTTTATAAAAAAAAAAAAATAAATAAACCTTGGGGACTGACGAATTTGAATCACGCATTTAACTTAAGGATGTTGTGTCCTCAGATGACTTAAGCTACACATTACAATAACGGATACGCTACAGTATGAAAAATATAAAACAGAAATACGTTTTTCAGTGGATGTGAGTATGTGTAAGACCTGTGCATATAAATATACGCTCACATAATTACTTGAAAAAGCGTATCGGTCTCGAAAAATTCTCCTCTCGTACCATTTTTTCTTGAATATCTTGAGAAAATGCAGAGTTGAAAAAAATAACTCTTCTCCGAAACTACGTGCTATAAATTTGTGTTTTTGTTCATGCTTTTAACTATCATAATAAATAACAGGTTAGTCTTTCGAAATTATCTTAAGTAGCGTTTTCGAACAATAAATGAAAATGCTATTTTTCCGATGGTCGTCCCTATGCTTCCCATCTTAAAAGACTTTCACACTGAATATCTCCTAATCGGTACATGTCGTTTGTCTGTGATTTTGCATATGCATAGATACTGGCAAAGTAAACATATAGCCGAAATTTGAAAACATTTTTAAGAAAATCAGTTTTTGACACAACATCCTTAAATGATATGACGGCAAATAATATTCACATACTTAGAGATAATAAATTAAATTATGTAAACAAATTTTTTGCACGAAGAAAATATATAAGAAATACATAAAATTTTGTTAAATTATATATACTTTTATAATACACCGAGATGAAAATATAGTTACTATTACAATAATGTAGAGTGCAAAATCGTTACCAGCATATTTTTCCAATAAAAGTTACTATATTATAGTTGCATTTACAATAATTATAGTTAAAATTATTAAAATGTAGACTATAACCAATAAAATATTTTATTGAAAGAAAAGTGGAAACCGAAACTACATTTTGCAACTAGACGATATAGTAGTAACGTCTACGCATATTTTTCTCAGTGTGAACAAGTCAAAAATAGTGTAAATATCAAAAACTAAATGTAATAAGAATTATAAGTTATATTTACCACTATTTTTGCGAAAACCTTATCTTTTTCGGATAATTTTTTTTCAACGACATCAATTTTTTTATACTTGTTTTCTTGCACAGTATCTATGGGGACGTATCTGTTCATCATTACTATATCTTCAGCTGACAAGACCACATCATTTTGCAAATTTTTTTGTCGAATAGTACCCACTTTCGACTCTAATTTTCCAATTTTAATACCATTTGCAGTTGTTTTTTCAACTAATTTTATTACTAACCCTGTAAATATGAATTATAAATAAGTCTTTCTAAACAAAAGACAACAAATTTTACGCTTTTTGATAAGAACTTTTACGGTGGCTTCAACGATTTTTTATAAATACCAACGGAATTTACACACGTGCTTTTTCTTACTTATTGTGCAACGATATCAAACGTTAAAGCCACCATAAATAATTCATAGCTAAGTATAAGACGCAGTAATTTGTATCAAAAATTCAAAATTTTTTTCGCTCACTCATATTCTGAACATTTAAAGGTATCTTTACAGGTAGTATGTTACTTGAATCGTTTGTAGGATCTTGTTCATTGCTATCGTTCTCATCACACGGATGGCTATCATTTAAGGCTATAAAAGAAGATGATAGATGAGATTTCATACCATTAAGATCTACTAGACGTTTTTTTAAAAAAAGCAAATTTGTTAAGGTTTGCAAAAATTACTGAACCAGTCTAGTAAATTTAACCTTTACAGGACGGGAAAATTGTTATATAAATTGACTTTTCATTTGACCTAAAATGTATGTATAATTTCAACGGATTACTACTTTTACGTTACTAACTTTACAAGGAGCCTGAAGTTTGCAACGTTGGAGTGCAAGGAAACAAAATAAATAAAAATGGACTTTATTATGCTGATTACTTGATGGTTTATAGTATAGAATAACTTTATTACAAAGGTGAAAAAAATTTTTTACCGTTTTAAAGCTTTAATTAATAGTCAAAAAATTATTTCGTTGCATTCCAACGATACAAACTTCAGACCCATACTTAGAAGAAACTTTCGAAATATCGACCACCTCCGTCCTCTAAAAGTTAATAGGGATATCTATATAATTTTTGTTTTATTTCAATTTTTGGAAAAATTATGGAATAGAAAATTTACTGAACAGAACGGTAAAAATATAAAAAACATTAAATTTTATAAAGCTAACAGTGAAATGAAAGAAATGTACTTAACAACTCAAATTTCAGTATACTTACTTTCTCGATTTGTTTCAGTTACTTCAGGTCTACTTTTTGCAGTTATGTTAAGACTGCTAGGAGGTATCAAGTTATCGCAGTTAGTCTCATCACTTTGTTTGGTATTAGTTGCTTTTTTGTGCGACCTTTTTTCCGGGGATGAATCGTTACTTACAGAATCTTCATCTATTTCATGGGACGTTTTGGATTTTTTCGACATTTCATCCCGTTCTTCCTTTTCATATTCTAATTTTCTTTTATGTCTTAAAGACCTCGACTTCTTTACTTTTTCGTCATCACTTGCATCAGTTAAATTCTCTAAATTTAGCAGTTTGGACTCAGTTACCGCTTCAGTATAATTGTCTATAAATGAAAATTTATATATACGCGTTTTATTAAAGTATATTACACGCAACATGTGGGTCCAGGTCATCTCAACGAGCACAATTCTGGCGACCTTCGTTGAGATAATGTCCGTGGCACGCAAGAATAAAAAATTAATAAGAAGGTAATAAGATCAATTTCAGAAAATAATAAATAATGCTCTAGCTAGGGATGGGCGATACTGTATCGATATATGCCAATATATGGATACATCGCTTGATCAATATCGATATTTTGTATTGATATTTTACATAGGGATACAGTGGAGTATCGATACTAATAACATCGATACTCCGATCTATCACTATGTAAAATATCGATACAAAAAATAGATCGATACTAATAGTATCGATACTAATCGTATCGATACTCCGATGTATCATTATGTAAAATATCGAAACAAAAATATCGATACATCGCTTGATCAACATCGATATTTTGTATCGATATTTTACATACTAATAGTATCGATACTCTGATGTATCACTATCCAAAATATCGATACAAAATATCGATATTGATCAAGCGATGTATCCATATATTGTCATATATCGATATAGTATCGCCCATCCCTAGCTCTAGCTGCTTTAACGAGAGGTTTTATCTAACGTAAGTTCAAATTTTTGTATTTTATTTTCTGAATCAATTTAAGTATTTTTAAAATTAGAAAACTAGAATAAAAATGTATACAAAAAGGAACTTGCTTACCATTAGATTTAATATACTTTGTAATCGGATATTTTTTCCAGTCACTGGCAACATCTTTTAACTTCATTACTGCATCATTGATTTCTGATTTTTTTTGACAACGGAGGCCAGAACACAGCTTTTCTGTTGTCAGTCAACCATTTACTTGCTACAACCCTAATTGCATTCGCTTCATCTATTATTATAGAAAATTTCTTCATTTTTTATTCTTTTGTTAAATCGACGTAGTTTCTACAAATGATAAAAAAATACATAACGCTAAAATCATAAAAGTAAAATTGCACTACACTATTATAGATACTATGCATACATAACAAATAATTAGTTGAAATATACATAATATATTGAAAAAGTATAATATTAATTAATATAGAATGCTATAAGTAGGGTCTCATGTGCTTCTAAAAAACGATGGCTGGATTTTGTAAAACATTTAACGATTGATTTTAATTTGTCTGTAAGGAAGAGGCACTATAATTCGCTATTCCCGTTAAACTTTATTTTTTTAAATTGAACATTTATTCTTAATAAAACTAAAGAATTAAATGAAATTAAAATAAAACAATTAATTTTTCTATGCTTTTTCAATTACTGAAAAAAAATCATAATTAAACTATATAATCACAACCTCAAATACAATATAGTACGTGCGCAATTTGTTTGGATTTGGCTAATAAATAATAATAAGAGAAAATTCTTTCTTCGCGTCGTTCTCATATTGCAAACATAACCTGATTACTAACGTTATAGTCATCGCATAGGTGCATCCCACGCGTGAAAACAGCTAGGGAGAAATTTAATTAGTATATTTCTTGCGAAAAATATCTACGCTCTGTACTAATCGAAGAACAAACTCGTATTCTATCAAATATTAATGTTTACTATAGCAATTTTAGATGATTTTATTAAAACCGTAACAATACAAGTTCTTTTACAAATGATTTAATACAAAATTTTCATTTACAATGTAGTTGAGTATAATATATAATATATAATACATAATTATATAACGCTAATGTGAGATCAATTGCTAAGGAACGTATGAATAATGGGATAAATAATATATCCACTAGTACATGAGACCATAAATATTTTACATAAAATCGAGTCACAAGGCCAATACTTTATTTCGCCAGGATTTTGTACAATATAAATACCTAACACTCCACTATTAAACCCAGGAATAGTAAAAAAGTCTCTAGCAGTTTCAAATTTTCTTCCAATGATGTGCAACTTGTTATTTATACGAATAATATTCGATACAGTAATAACACTTGAATCCTTAAGCATCACGCAATTGTTTCGATCATCATCAATATTTAACCTCCAAGAATTACATTTTAGAATTTTGTACGCTTTTTCAACTTTTTCAATAAAGTGTCCGTCGTCACTGGAATGTTGCTTCTCAACTTGAAACCCTTCTTTTTCTGGTCTGTGACAATGCAAAAGATCATTCATTGTTTCGTATTCTGATAACCTGTTCGAAATTTGTTGTAATGGTTTGTCCCCTTTTCGTATTAATTTTTTAATTGAACAAAGATAGCTTTCGAAAGGATAAGCACTGAATTTTTCTAATGGGCCGTATATTTTTACGTCATCACTTATATGTGATAAAGCATGTAAATTGAAGGTAACATTCTCCTTGCCATAAATCTTTTGAAAATTTATTATAAAATTTAAGTTTAAAATTTTAGCATATTCTACATTTGCAGGAATATTTACTTGAGAATTATTACTTAAGATTATCATGCTTATATGTAGCATAAGAAAATTGTTGTAAATATCGGGCTTCAAAATATCTCGCAAAACGATTGGACCAAAATACAGTAAAAAGTGACGAAATTCCGTTGCTTTCCACAGTTTCCAATAAGACAATAATCTACATCTTCTATTGAAATCATCAGGCAGAATATATTTAAAACTTTCAAGCCTATCCGAAATTGTCTGAATTTGCCTTTGCGAGAGCTTATAATACTTGTTCAACATTCCCTTATCTCCCAGCCAATGTCTTATGAATTGCTTTACAATACCTAAATGTACTGCGTGCATACTGTCAATTGGTACGTTTGACACCAATCCAACGTGAGGAAGTTCATTTAAAATACTAGATTCGTGTTGATATTCATCTAAATATTCTAAATTTTTAAAAGCCTCATCTGTTCTTAACAATTCATTACAATATTTTAACAAACTTTCTTTGTTCGGCAGAGGAAAGCAAATACAACCATAGTATTCGCCTTCTATAAGACATTTACTACAGCTATTGTAGCCACTATGGTATTTTGTGCACAAAACAAACGATTTAGCTGGAGAGTCTAAATTAAATCCATGTATTCTTATTCTATATAATTTTCCATTGTATTCTAAACCTGTAGTTATTAAAACTTTTGCCTCTTCTACAAACTCTTTTAAAAACACATTAGGATTTTCAGGTTTTTTTGTGCCATGATGGATACCCACAGCATAAACTGTTTCGCAATCATAATCCTTACATAAAATGGTCCACAACCCTTTCTCGGATGATTTCCCCGTAATGGGAGCTCCATCAATATTGATGAACAGATTGATAATAGCAAATACATGATGTCGATCAGTGCGATTTTTAATAATTCTAATGACTTCATTTCCAAGTCCTAAATGACAGTAATGACCAATGTCCATGTTTACAACATTACTGTATTTTGGGGTTTTGAGTAATGTACGTGGATCTCTTGGAAGTGTCGCTTTAGTGTGTGTTATTAAAGTAAGTAACAGAGCTCTTAACGCATTTTGCCTAATTTTATAATCTAGTGCCCATATTGCTAATTCGTCTTTGAAAATTTTGTTACGCACTTCTTCTTCATCTAAACAATCAAAATTTATGTCAGTATCTAAATCAGCTGAATTAACATCTGGAAAAGAGTCGGCATCGCTGTCGCTAAATCTGTATATCTCCGAACTAGAGTCGCTGTCATTACTTTCATTTTCGCAAATGGTGTCGCTTCTAATTTGAATATCACTTACATCTATATCAGAATGAGTAAGTGTATCCTCGACAGTGCTTGCACCATGAACCCCTGATATACTGTCACAACTTGTATCATAAGATTGTGTATTCGTTTCAACAAAAAAAGATTGTATATCAACTTCAGAAGTAGCAGGTTCTGCTGATAAAGTGACGTCATCATTAACGTTTACGTTTGCATCTCTAGAACTCATAGCGATCGTAATACATTCTCGTAAATCTGATTCAGTTTCACGTTTAGCCTGCCTTAAAACTTGCCGCGAAGATGGAACGCGTTGTTTTTTTGGTTTATTAGGCATTTTGATCTGAAAAAAAAAAAAAAAAAATCATGGATTCATATTACATTGACGGTGCAGCAGTATCCCTACTCAAAAAAGTGTTGAGCGGCCATGTTGAAGCATCTAAAGGCTTGATTTTGATTGGTCGATAAGAAGAAGGCGCGAGAAATTTATCGTGTTTGAATTTTTTAAATGGAATTTTTATATTCAATGACTGAATGATTTTTAATTTAATCAAAATAAATTAATCTCTTAAACAAAATGATGACCGGAATTAGTGGCTCATTTAAAGAATCGACGTGATTGGTTATTGGAAAAAAGTAAGAATATTTGAATTTTTTTTAGATTAAAAATGTATTTTTCCCATTTAAAAAAACGACGCCGAATGTTGTGAAGCATTTAAAGATTGCATTGATTTGATTGTTTTGTAACATTTTATTTTTTGCTTCAAAAATGTATCTAATTATCTTATAATTTAAACTACTAAACCTAAATCATAGTGAAAAATAACGCTGATAACCTCAAAAACAAAATAGAACTCGCGAAGCGCGTTTGAATATTGCTAGTATAGTAAATTTCATAATAATTTTATTATATTAAAATCTTCGCGTCTTTTATTCCTTTTTTACAAACGTTAAAAATTTAAATTCGTATGATAAACATTTATTTATTTATTAAAAATAATCAACTTTTTATATTTTGATTTACATAATATTAATTTGATCAACAATACTTAATATATGATTCAATTTTGAGGTTAAAAACTTTATCACTTTATTTAAAAATGTTTGAATATTTTATCGTATAAATTTAAGTTCAAAATTAAAAAATCTTGTTATCGTGAACGAACCACGAATCTGCTTGCCATTAAGGGGACGTCGGAGTCAATGTAATTTAAATGGAGGGTGACGCTGTATCCAGTATAACGCGTTTTTATTATATAAATTTAAAAATTCTTCTCTTTTTGGAATTTGGAGACTTGAGCGCGCTTTGGGTATTAATGTTTAGTTATTTCTCAAAATCGTAATTCAAACAATCAATTAATTGCAGAGAAAACCTTGAAAAACTTGCGCAGGTCAACATAACCTATAAATGGCGAAATTGAAAGATAATAATTTTTAAAAGTTAGTGATTTCATTACAGTAGAAATAAATAGTACATTACGATACGAGTGCGGAAAGTAGGTGATTTCCGCACAAGCGAAGTTTGTCGCTCGAGCGAAGATTGGAAATATTTATTTTCGATATAAGTATGAGAAGATCTCCCACGGGTGTAGTTTTGCTTCGCTCGGGCAACAAAAACACCCGTGAACAAAATAAAATTCGGTTTCTTTCAAAGTTTTTGTAAAAACCACTTGACATTTCGACTTCAAACTTGTACTGGATGATAGATCTTTCAAAACTGCAGCGAAGTGTGCTCTTGATTTTTTGTGATTTTGTGTATTTCATTTTTAATAAGCTTGAAACTGTGCCAATTGCTCGGTCGGTAATGGTAGGACTATGGCACCCCTTTAAGAAGCTGTACGCGAAAGTTCAACTCGTGTAACCGCACGAATTTCCGAGTATTTAACGAAAACGTAAACATAACATCAAGCTTGGCGGCTTCGCACGGAGGTGCGCGGTAAAAGTTGAGCCGGTGTGCGGTGCGAGGGGAGTACCCCTCTCCTCGCCCCGCGGCATGACTGTTATGAACCTCCTTAATACTCAAAGCGCATGGTCACTTGTTTCATAGTACAGCATATAGCCCCTACTTGATCCATTGATATAAACATAACTAAAAACAGATCACTGAAGAGTAATTAAGCAGTCTAGTAATTTAAGAGGGCCAGCCTTAGTTAAAATGTCAAAAAAATTCATTTTTTTTATTTCATATTTATATAATAGCTAATTTAGCGAAGAAAATGTTCCTATAACTCCTTTATTTTTAAATAACTTGTTTTTATGAACCATAAGATCAATTCCCAGTTGCGTATGGAGCTTCTTTCTACCTTTCTCTAGAGACAATACGAATTGGATTGTCCATAAAGATCCATAAAGACAAGTTAAAGTCAATGTTACATATGTAACATTTATTATAATATGTTAAAATACTAATATTTTATCAACTTTATTGTTATTAATAATTAAAATTTTATTTACAAAAAAGTAATCCTTGTTGTCCTTAGTATGCACAAAAACAAACTAGTTAATTTGAACCCTCGAAAACACTCAATAATGTGATCTGTTTGTTCCCAATTTGTTTCAAACCATTATCTATTTTTGATTTAAGAATATACAAAAAAGACCGATAGCGCCTTTAATTTGTTTTTTGTTTTAATTACACTTTTCCCCTTGTTTAGGATATTTATATAATTCGTACATTGATTTCTACTAATTTTTTCTTGATTTTTCTAGTCTTAATATACTCAAAATTCTCACTTCAAATATCTATATATACTGTATAAAATTAAAAAATAATATTAATATAGAGATAAAAGATAAATAATATAATTTATGAACATTTTTGGGATTTTGGACAAAAATAAAATATTTGAATTTAAAACTTATAGCAGTTAAGTTGGCACTATAACAACCTGACTTATCGACATTCACTCACTCCTTTATTGTAATATATATATATATATATATATATATAGGTATATAAAAGTCAGTGCAAGCTACATTGTAAACATGTGTAGCTGTCATTTCAGATTCATATAACTATGCTATGATGTAAGCAGTAAAAGGTTGATCTTAGTTTTTTTGCATATGTGAATGGATTTTGGAGTGAACATTTAGTATTTAAGATGTGAAGGTATATTGGAAAAGTTATTAACAGTGTCATATAAGTGTACAGTGACAGTGGAATTGAAGTTTTAGAAATAACTTTTTAGTACTTCAACTGTTATTGGAAACTTTATTCTTAAAATAACAGGGATCGATACTAAAAACAAATTAAGTCCATACTGACTCTAACCAAAAAAATTTAGTGTACAGATTTAAATCAATTTGGAAAGGAAGCGAAGGATGTGATATTGTGTAGAAAAATATTATGGAACCTTCGCTTCTGCCAGAAAGCTACCATCATTAACCAACGACTGAATCTCAATATCATATAATTGTCATTATATTTACTGAAGTGAAAACTGTTATGCAACTGTAATAAATATATATATTAGACGTATTGTCTTTATTGAGTAATACTGCTATATGCGAAAATGAGTAATGAAGGAAAAGTAAAAAATGTTCACTGTATCTGATATTAAAAAAGAAACAATGTAGGAGTGTTGCTGCTATAAAGACTTTTTTTAAGCATTTGGCTATGGCGGTACTGGCTTCATAACATGGACTAATGATTTTGACTTTATCAACACATTCTACATTTACCACAGTACATAATTATGTGTAAATAAGGTTGTGAAAGTACACAGCATCAAAGGGAAATTATGTTTGACCATGCGACAATGCTTAACTAACTGATGTAGCTATGGCTGATGCTGATACGTGTGCTCATATAGATTACAAGTCTAAAGGTCCATAAACTGAGGTATCAGAATATTTGTTTCAAATATAAAAGATTTTAAGCTAAAAAAATACTTTTTTATATTTCAGGGCAGCAAAGGAGTTACAGAAGAAATAAAGAAGTATTTTAGTGATTTTATCGTTTTTTCAACATGGCGTCGGAGGAGAAGGAGCCGCCCGATGCCTCTCTTAATAAATATTACAAGTGGCATCCCAGCATTAGCGTTGGGGCAGTGGTGTGCATAGTGTGTGGAAACTTCTACCATACTGATGAAATAGTTACAAAATATAACATAGGAAAACCAATTAAATTCCTCAGCAACTCATTTATTGTGTGCCAAGATCATCCTAACCTCTCACTAACCTCAAAGTTGCCATATGGCACGCTCAGTGAAGCAGCGTGGCAATTCATAGCACAGCTAAAACATGAAAACCGTGAACAAATTAAACAAGACATTGTGAATAACATAGTGCATGAGACAACAGAAGAAAATGGTCTCAATAAAACCATATATGAAGATTACAATGAATCAGACTCACTGAAAATTGAAAATAACCTGCTAAAACAATTACTTAAAGAAACACAAGAAAAGAACGCCTTACTAAACGAATTACTAATAAAAGAAAGACAAAATAACAATTTTAAAAACATCAAGCCCCACACTTATGCAGAAATTTTAACAAATACTAAACCCAAAGCTAAAAGAGTACCAAAACTAATTGTTAAAAAAAACAAACAACAAAGACAATATAAACCTAGAAAACACTGTACTGCATTATCTTGCTAAAGACAAAACAATCCAAACAAAAAAAGTGACAAAAATAAATAATGATACTATATTAATAAACTGTATGAACGAAGAAAGTATAAATGCAATTGAAAAGACCTTATCTAAAAAATTATCAACTAATGCAAAAATCAAAAAAGAAGAAATAAAAAAACCTATAGTGAAAATTATTAACATTGAAAAAGTGTTTAATGATAAAGAACTAGAACAAGATATTAATCAAAGAAACTTTAACAATATTGATGACAAGTGCAAAGTTCTACACATAAACTCAAGTGAAAAAGCTAAAACAATGAGTGCAATAGTTGAAGTAACGCCTACAATCTACAAACATATAAGAGACAATAAAAACAAGTTATTTATAGGGTTTCAAAATTGCAGAGTATTTGACGTAATAAACACAAATCCATGTACTAAATGCTCAAGAGTCGGCCACAGTGGCAAAAAATGCGATAATGAGGACAAGTGCTACAAATGTGCAGGAAATCACGCAGCTGCTGAGTGTAAATGTGATACTCTTAAATGTGCAAACTGTGAATTTAACAACAACAAATACAAAACTAATTACAATATAAATCATAGTGCAATAGACAGTGATCAGTGTGAAGTGCTAAAACACAAAATAAAAAAATACATTGAAATGACAGACTATCCACTGCAGCCTACCTACCGTCGGTACTTTGGCAACCTAGAAATCGGCAAACAAAGCAATTCCCGCTCACAGCAATGGATAACTACTAGAAGAGTTAGATTAACGACCAACACATCTGCCGGTACATTATCTCCAGCAACCCCTACATCTACAGCTCAACCAAGATTTGATACGTTAGAAAATGAAAATGAAAATGAATCTTGATTCTCAAGAGATAATATTTGACAACGAACATATCACAAATAGTGTAACCGAATTAAATAGATGCCTAGCTACAGTCAAAGAATTTATTCTTTGCGTTAATATAAGAAGTTTAAATGCTAATTACAATAAACTATTAGTATTCTTAAACAGGCTTGTTACAAAGCCTTGTATTATAGTATGTACTGAAACATGGAAACTTGAACACCACGAATTTTTTAATATTCCAAAATATAGAATGTACTATAATGAAAGCAACATAAACCAATCGGATGGTGTAGTATTATATATAAGTGAAGACATCACAGAAACCACGGAAATTATACAAATAAATAAACTTAGAATAATGAACACGAAAATCACACTTGAAAATAACAAAAACATAACATTATCATCAATTTACCGATCACATGACATACATAAAACTGAATTCTTAACGAATATTAAAAATTTTCTAAAAATAAGCAAGAAACAAAAAAATAATATAATAATAGGAGACTTCAATTTTGATATATTAAGCCAAGATGTTTTAGATCAAGACTTTTTACAAATACTATTAGAAAATGGTTACTGCCCAGGATTTAAAAGTATAACTAGACCATCAGATATTAATAACAATAGCAATGGCACCTGTATAGATAACTTTTTCATTAAACTAGACAAAATTAAATATAAAACCTACTTACTAAAAACACCTTTTACCGACCATTTTCCCATAATGATGTCATTAAAAAATATTAAAAAACAATCCAGTACCAAATTAGGAAAAAGATTTAACTACAATAAATTGGAAAAAACAGCAGGAACTATAAAATGGGCAGATATCTCATTAATAACAGATCCCAACCAAGCCTTAAATAACCTTATACAAAAAATTCAAACATGCCTAAACAGGTCAATAATTAAGACGCATAGCAATAAACAAAACAACATGAAACCGAGGAAAAATTGGATAACAAAAGCAATAATAAATTCGTGTAAAAATAAAGAAAAACTATATAATATATGGAAGAAGGATCCTACTAACTCTGTAAAAAAAGAAAATTACAAAAACTACATTAAGATACTTAACCACATTATCAACCAAGTAAAAAAGGACCATGATAGAAAGCAAATACAATCAAACATGAACAATCAAAGGAATCTCTGGAGATTAATTAATAACAAAATTGGAAAAAATAGTAAAATAAATAACAACATTAATTTTATCATGGATAATAACAATAAAAAAATAACCGACTCAAAAGAAATTTCTGAACATATCAACAACTTCTTCTGCAACGTTGGTAAACAACTGTGTGACAAAATTAAAACTCCACCAAACAAACGAGTAAGGCTGCCTACTAAGAATAACAAGAGTATTTTTCTATATCCTACTAATCATCAAGAAATACAAAAAACAATATTAAACATGGAAAATAAAAATGGTGGGTGTGATGGTATTAACACACTCTCACTCAAAGTTATAATATCACACATCTCCGACCCACTGGTTCACATAACCAACTTATGCTTAGAGAAAGAAATTTGGCCTGATGCTTTAAAGATTGCGGATATTATACCAATACATAAAGCCAAAGAAAAGCATCTGCCAACAAACTACAGACCAATTTCCCTGATCTCAAATGTTGCAAAAGTATTGGAAAAACTACTGCATAGTAGAATATCATCTTTCATAGATAAATTTAACTTGATCTCAAATAAACAATTTGGATTCAGGAAAAATAGAGGCACTAAAGATGCACTATATCAAATAACTAACACAATCTATAACCACATAGATGCAAGCGACCCAATAGCTATTACATTCCTTGATCTAGCGAAGGCATTCGATACAGTAGATCATCAAATTTTGCTTGATAAACTATATAACTACGGCATCAGAGGTAGCGCATATAACCTCATAAAAAGTTATCTAAGTAATAGGAAACAAAGGGTGAAAATAGGTAATGATTATAGCCAATACAACACTGTCTATATGGGAGTACCGCAAGGTACAATACTTGGACCACTGCTGTTCATTATTTATATTAATGATATGTTATCTTCAATGCCTGAAGATACAATATTGTCATACGCTGACGACACTGCGATCATAGCAATAGGTAAAACCTGGCAAGAACTAGAAACTAAAATGAACGACTACCTACAAGAAATAGCCGACTGGCTAGCACTAAATAAACTATCTCTCAACAAGGACAAAACAATATACATGGAATTCGGCAGCAATTATAAAAGCACGCCTAAAAATATGAACATTTGCATACAAGGAAAAAACATCAAAAGAGTAGAAAACACCAAATACCTAGGAGTAACTTTCGATAGCAACATGAAATGGGATATACACACCAAAAATATATATAATAAGACCAAATACCTTACTTTCATTTTATACAAACTGTCTATTATAATGGACACAGACAATCTCCGTATGATTTACTATGCGTTGTTCCACAGTATCACCTCCTACGGTATTATAGCCTGGGGAGGCGCTTACGCAGGTAGAACCAAAAGCTTACAAAGCCTGCAAAACAGACTGCTTAAACTTATAAATAAAAACAATTTTATTTATGACAGAAATCCACTAAATATAGAGCAAATTTTTACCTTTGAGTCACTAATATTTCATTACAAAGAATTACAAGACAAATATATAGAATCCGACAAAGTAACGAGGAATAAAAGTATACCAATACCTAAACGTTGTAAACGCATCAGCATCAAAAACAGCTACATTAGAGCACTAACTACCTACAACAAACTGCCTAATGACCTTAAAACAATAACGAATAAAAAAGTCTGAAATATAAAATCAAGATCTGGATAAAAGCAAACATCTAGCATAATAAAACACCCATGAATAATACTAATAATATTAACTGTAAACAGATAAAGCAACTATATTATTCACTAATAAAGATATCGGACACAGACCTCCCACATTGGAAGTCCATGGGGAGTTTAGAGTCCGATAAACTGTTACTGGATATAAGAACATATATATGCGCACACGGGTTATGCACACTACATTATAAACATTCTCATCGTCGATTATCTAATTACAACTGGAACAAAATCCGAAAACTCAATATTAATCAACAAATTATCATCGAAATTGCAAATATGATTGCTAACAGGTGGACGCTCTCAGAGAGCAACAAAAATACAACTTTAAGCAATAAGTGTTGTGACTATCGTATTACTAACGGAAATAATGAAATAAAACATATACACTTTGTCAAAGAAAAATCCAAAGATATTGAAATAAAAAAGGAACACAACAACGAAAAATATAATCCCATAGAAACTGTATTTAGTACGATAGATAAAATGGCTGAGGATAACAATACAAAAACCATGTCAATGGAAGCAAGTGGCGCACCGGGAAAGCCTATACTGCAAGATAACACCTACCGCATGTCTTACGGAGATCTCAACTATCTAGGCTGTAATAAAGCACTACTGTATTTCGACAGAGGCATTCGAGGTAAAAAAACATTTACAAACTCAATGTATACTCTAGAACAGCACTCGAAATACAACGATCTCATAGTAGTAGACGACATTGTTTTTACATCAACATGTAAATGTGACTCAGCCAACCAACACAGATTGATGTTCCCACACTACAGAGTTACCTGTGCAGTGGGACTCACCTGCCCAACAAGACTAAACAGCTACGAAAGAATCATCTTTGCAAGAGACAGAAACGCATCCACGGAATCATTTACAACAGCAAGACAAATGTTGGTTAGATATTGGTGATAGAAGAAAAGTCATGAATAATGTGTGGTTGTCGACTTGACTCCGTAGCTGCTAGCTACGGGGATACAAGATCGACAAACAATCAGGGACAATATTTCAATTTAGTTTTAAGTTAGTTTAAGTCACCAGACCAGCATACAGGAAATACTTCCTCTGCTGGGTTACGCATGTAATGTAAAAATGTATATTGATATTATTGTAATACCTATGTACTTACTCTGGTTTAATAAATAAATAAATAAAAATCTTTAAAGTTGTTTTCTACATAATTGAAGATTTTGGGCTCTGCCGTTGACTCCAGATCCAGGAACATATATTTTGATGTGACAGGTCCTAAAATCTTGGTATTTTGTAAGACTATGGACTGAAGAGTTGTATGTATCCAAATTATTTAAGTAAATATTTTTTTGCGAACAAAAACAGCTCAAAAATCATAATTCTACTAAACTTTCAGATTTTTGATCAATTTTTGACCGTAAAAAAATAAAATTCACTTTTTTAAACCAGGATCATTTTTAATTCAAAAACCATATTTTATACTTCCAAAGAAATGCCCTATAGTATTGTTATTCACACTTAATTTTATTTATATTTTCTTTTAATTTTCTTTACAAAAATAAATATGGTACTAATATTGGAACAATATGGGTACTGTATGACCTGTATACGGCTCCAGGCATCAGGATTGCATATCTCCCATACGACATGACCAAATTTAATCTGCTGTCTTGATAAAAAAAAATAAAAGATTTCTATGTTTTTATATGACCATAGATAAATCATCTGCAATGGAATGCGCAAAGTTGTTTTGGCAGTAAAACATGACTGAAACTCGAGTTACTAATTGAGTTGCCATAAATCAATAATCATGTAACTCAGCGATTCACATTATTAATAGATAAAAGGATTAAAAAGTAAACAGCAGTTTATTTCCTGTAAAACGTGGGTATTATGTATAGTATGTAGACTCTCCAAATCTAAATCAACAAGGTCTTTTGCGTTTAAATAGGCAAGAAACTATTTCTTGATGAAATTGTTGGAAAGAAATTAAAAAAATAATATATTATAGTTTTAAACATTTCTACCCTATTAAAACATATTTTTTAATATTCAAAGAAAACTTAACCTTAGGTATGAATGATATTTTCTGAAAACCTATTAGTTTTGAAGAAAAAAAATAAAATTGACTTTTTTAATCCTGGATTATATGAAATTGGAAAATTATTATTTTTATAGAAAAAATCTAAATAACTTTTTTTGTTCTCTCTTTGTTTGGAATAAGTTACTAATGTGTTGATATCTGCATGCTTCTCACTTTGGAAGTTGAAATATTGGGGGAAACAATAAGGGAATTAACAAGGACTCTTTAGTCGTTCTTCCCAAAAATTTCATCTTTTAAAGTAAAAGGCCCAGAGAAATAACAAAATTACTGGCTGATTCTACACAAAAAGAGAATCAAAAAAGGTAGGAATGATTTTTTCTGGAAACAATAGTTTATAAGAAAAAAATAAAATTCACTTTTTCATTCCTGGACTATTTTTAATTGGAAAATTATTATTTTTACAGAAAGTCATAAATAACTTTTTGTGTTCTCTTTTTGTGTGGAATAAGTTAGTATTGTTTTGATATCAGTATGCTTCTCACTTCGAAAGTTGAAATATTGGGGAAGAATGAGAAAGGGAAAACAAAGTTTTGATTCTTTTGACGATCGCACCTAAAATTTCAACTTTTAAAGTAAGAGGCCCAATAAGCTCTTTCGACAAAAAAAGAATAATATGGAGTACGCAAAAGATAACAGACAAGAGAAAGCTTTAAAAGCAGAAAGAGCGAAAAAGAAAACCGTGAAATAGTAAGTAATATTGAATAATGACTTAATGGTAATATTAAAAAAGTATTGAAAAAGTACCTGTAGTTAAAACTCTTAAATAAATACTATTTCCAAGAATTGATATGAATCCAATGATTAAAACTCAAATAGTTTTGAGAGTATCTTTACGTATAATAGTATCAAATGGAATCCAATCCAATAAAAATCTCAAATGAGAAGACTGCAGATGATTAATCTATAAAATTAATACATCATAATATTAGCTTGATTGTGTAACTTAAGAGATCAAAATTTTTACAAATTCAAATAATTATATTTATTATGTTTATTAAATTAATTTAATAAAAATTAATGATATAAATTTTAATTCGTAGAATATCTATAAAATGTGATTTTACAAAAACTAATATATATATATATATAAGTAATTCTAGATAACTAGTTTTTTCTATCTTCACCAATAAATATTAAAATAATGTTTACTTTAAAAAAAGAATTAATTAAAAATTACCTGCAGCAAAAATCTTTCGAGGGATTTTTTTCGAAATTCCAATAAAGACCAGAAAGGCGATAATGGTCTACGCATTCACACGTGGTCGTTTTGTGTGGATCAAACTATTCCAGTGCCATCCGCTATATAATCAAATATATATTATTTTATCTGCTAAAAATAATTAATTCAAAACATAAAGTAATAGAAAATCATCAATATTTCTTACCTTTTAACTAATATAATTGGCAAATCGGTTCGTCGCGAAGGTTGCAATTTTCCAAGCACACGATGATTTTTATATACGTCTATGGCCGCTAACCATGCACTAAGTCATAAGTGCTGTATATAAGAGGAACAACGAACTTAGATAAAGGGAACGTGTGTTCGGTGGCGCCAAAGTAGAATATGCGGAATATATATATATATATATATATATATATATATATATATATATATACACACACACACACACACACACACACACACACACACACACACACACACACACACACACACACACACACACACACACACACACACACACACACACACACACACACACACACACACACACACACACACATATACATATATATCAGGGTGTGTGTGCACGTGTGCGTGCGTGTGCGTGCGTGTAACATATATGTAACACGCACACGCACGCACACACTTTATACCATATGATAACTCATAATTTCATTTCATAAGTACGCAATTTCGGCGTCATATTCTCCACCCTTAAAGACTAAATACATCCACATAACAGTTTCACAGTAAACAAATACCTCAAAATCCGTATAGACAAGGCACCACAGACTTTTGAAATTACGGGTTCACACAACAAAAACGCTTTTTGGAAGTTTTAAAATTTATCACAGAGAAAACCCCTTACATCAGCATCGCTTTTTGCAATATTACTAGTCACATTTCTGTAAGCTTCCCTCAAGGTTTCATATAATATTTCCAAGTCGGGTATTTCAAATCTTTTTGGTTATCTTTCGGAAAACTCGCGGGAAGCTTTCTTGAAACATCGATTTGGACAACTCCTTCAAGCTTCTGTTTTAACTTCACTGTAGGGAATTTGATAGCATTCTGAAATTTTTCGAGAACGCTTTCTGCAGTCTTTTTAGAAAGGTTTCGGCAAGGTTTAGTAAAATATTTCACGGGACTCTGCAGTTGGGAAGATGATTTAAAAACTTTCTGTAAGCTTATACAGAATGTAACAATTTTAACTATCAAAGAGCTTAATGCAATCTTTAGCAAAGCTTTCATGTAAGATTCCATCATCATTTGTTTCAATTTTGTTGTGAGTTTCCTGCAAGCTTCCCTCGAGCTTTCATGTAATATTTCAAAGTTGGGTATTTTGAATCTTGTGTGTTACCTTACGTAAATCTCGGGAGAAGATTTCTTAAAACATCGATTTGGAATACTTCTGCAAGCTTCTATTTTACCTTTATTGTAGGTAATTCGTGAGCAATCTCAAATTTTTCTGGAATGCTTTCTGCAGTCTTTTGAGAAAGTTTTCTGTAAGCTTTAGTGAAATATTTCACGGGATGCTTCTAGAAAGATAATTTAAACCTTGCTGTAAGCTTATACGGAATGTAACAATTTTAACTTTCAAAGAGCTCAATGAAATCTTTCATAAAGCTTTCATGTAAGATTCCAGCATCCGTTGTTACAATTATGTTGAGAGTTTCCATCAAGCTTCCCTCAAGCTTTCATGTCATATTTCAAAGTCGGATAATTGGAACCTTTTTTGTTACCTTCCCAAAAATTCGCGGGAAGTTTTCTTGAAACACAGATTTGGACAACTCCGGCAAACTTCTGTTTTAACTTCATTGAAGGTAATTTGTTAGCAAACTCAACTTTTTCTAGAATGCTTCCTGCAGTCTTTTAAGAAAGTTTTCTGCAAGCTTTAGTGAAATATTTCACGGGATGCTTCTAGAAAGATAATTTCAAAACTTGCTTTAAGCTTATACGGAAAGTAACAATTATAACTTTCAAAGAGCTTAATGCAACCTTTCGTAAAGCTTTCGTGTAAGATTCCAGGCTCGTTTTTTGCAATCTTTTGTTGTGAGTTTCCTACAAGCTTCCCTCAAGCTTTCATGTCATATTTCAAAGTCGTAGATTTGAAACCTTTTATGTTACTTTTTGGAAAAGTCGCGGGAAGCTTTCTTAAAACATTCATTTGGAATACTTCTGCAAGTTACTGATTTAACTTGTTATAGGTAATTTGTTAGCTATCTGAAATTTTTCTAGAATGCTTTCTGCAGTCATTTTAGAAAGGTTTCGGCAAGGTTTAGTGAAATATTACACAGGATGCGTTTGGAAAGATGATTTAAAAACTTTCTGTAAGCTTATACGGAATGTAACAATTATAACTTTCAAAGAGCTTAATGCAATCTTTCGTAAAGCTTTCATGTAAGATTCCAGCATCAGTTGTTACAATTTTGATGTGAGTTTCCATCAAGCTTCCCTCAAGCTTTCATGTCATATTTCAAAGTTGAATATTTGGAACCTTTTTCGTTACCATCCGTAAAACTCGCAGGAAGTTTTCTTGAAACATAGATTTGGACAACTCCTGCAAACTTCTGTTTTAACTTCATTGAAGGTAATTTGTTGGCAATATGAAATTTTTTTAGAATGCTTTCTGCAGTCTTTTGAGAAAGTTTTCTGCATGCTTTAGTGAAATATTTCAGGGGATGCTTCTAGAATGATAATTTAAAAACTTTCTGTAAGCTTATACGGAAAGTAACAATTATAACTTTCAAAGAGCTTAATGCAACCTTTCGTAAAGCTTTCGTGTAAGACTCCAGCCTCGTTTTTTGCAATCTTTTGATGTCAGTTTCCTTCATGTTTCCCTCAAGCTTTCATGTCATATTTCAAAGCCTGATATTTGAAACCTTTTATGTTACTTTTTGGAAAAGTCGCGGGAAGCTTTCTTAAAACATCGATTTGTAATACTTCTACAAGTTACTGTTTTAACTTGTTATAGGTAATTTGTTAGCTATCTGAAATTATTCTAGAATGCTTTCTGTAGTCTCTTTAGAAAGGTTTCGGCAAGGTTTAGTGAAATATTTCACGGCATGTTTTTGGAATAGTATATTACATATCTAGGACAGTAAAATGGGAAATGTCTCAAATCATTTTTAATTTTCGGCCGAGGCGAAGCCGAGGTTGACTAACATGTGATGTGAGGCTTTTTTTACTGGACAAGGTGTGTGTAACATTTTTCTGCTCGACGGCGCCGGAAAGCGACAACTTCGTTTCGCGCTGCGGTCGGGAAGTTGGCGCTTTCCGGCCAAGGGCGGAAAAGATGATTTATAAACTTTCTGAAGTTTATACGGAACGTAGCAATTTTAACTTTCAAAGAGCTTAATGAAATCTTTCATAAAGCTTTCATGTAAAATTCCAGCATTGTTTCTTACATTTCTTATGTGAGTTTCCTGCAAGCTTCCCTCAAGCTTTCATGTAATAATTCATAGTCGGGTATTTTTAATTTTTTTGTTTACCTTTGGTAAAACTCGCGGGAAGCTTATTAAAACATCGATTTGGAATACTTCTGCAAGCTTCTGTTTCAACTTCAATGTAGGTAATTTGATAGCAACATGAAATTTTTCTAGAATGCTTTCTGCAGTCTTTTTAAGAAGGTTTCGGCAAGATTTAGAGAAATATTTCACGGGATGCTTCTGAAAAGATAATTTAAAAACTTGCTGTAAGCTTATACGGAAGGTAACAATCACAACTATCAAAGAGATTAATGTAATCTTTCGTAAAGCTATCATGTAAGATTCCAGTATCGTTTGCTACAATTTTCTTGTGAGTTTCCGTCAAGCTTCCCTCAAGCTTTCATGTAATAATTCATAGTCGGGTATTTTTAATTTTTTTGTTTACCTTTGGTAAAACTCGCGGGAAGCTTTCTTAAAACATCGATTTGGAATACTTCTTCGAGCTACTATTTTAACTTGATTGTAGGTAATTTGTTAGCTATTTGAAATTTTTCTAGAATGCTTTCTGCAGTCTTTTTAGAAAGGTTTCGGCAAGGTTTAGTGAAATATTTCACGGGATGCTTCTGGAAAGATAATTTAAAAACTTGCTGTAAGATTATACGGAAAGTAACAATTATAACTTTCAAAGAGCATAATATAACCTTTTGTAAAGCTTTCCTGTAAGATTGCAGCATCGTTTTTTGCAATCTTTGTTGTGAGTTCCCTGCAAGCTTCCCTCAAGCTTTCATACAATATTTGAAAGTCGGATATATGGAACCTTTTTTGTTACCTTCCGTAAAACTCGCGGGAAGCTTTCTTAAAACACCGATTTCGAATACTTCTGCAAGCTACTGTTTTAACTTGATTGTAGGTAATTTATTAGCTACTTGAAATTTTTCTAGAATGCTTTATGCAGTCTTTTTAGAAAGGTTTGGGCATGATTTAGTGAAATATTTCACGGGATGCTTCTAGAAAGATATTTTAAAAACTTGCTGTAAGCTTATACGGAAAGTAACAATAATAACTTTCAAAAAGCTTAATGTAACCTTTTGTAAAGCTTTCACGTAAGATTGCAGCATCGTTTTTTGCAATCTTTTTTTGTGAGTTTCCTGCAAGCTTCCCTCAAGCTTTCATTTAATATTTGAAAGTCGGATATTTGTAACTTTTTTGTTACCTTCCGTAAAACTCGCGGGAAGCTTTCTTGAAACATTGCTAACGTAACTTTACTGAAAGTTTCATGTAGCTTCCTGACAGATAGAAGCAATCTTCCACTGGAAGCTATCTCGAAACCCTCCGCTGGAAGCTTTCATGCTATGTGGGAAGGAGATCGTAGTATTCGAAATATTTCCACAACCTCGACTGTAATTCACCTAAATTTTGTATTACGTTTCTCGTGAGTAGAACGTATATATCATGATTTTCCCAAACCTTACCGAAACATAACATTTATCTTGTATGATGTTTTACGTAATTTAATCGTAAGATTTCAATTCGGTTTTCAAACTTTAAAAGAGTTGAACTGAGCCAAAGTTAATATAAACATATGAAGTATTTCCTAAGCCGAGTGCAAGATTCCTATTTTTACACGAATATTGACGGAAACTTATCTGAAGTTCATATTAAGTTTCCTGTCTATGGTTGTGACAAGCTTTTTCTAAAGTATGACTGAAAGTATGGCTTAAAATATGGCTGAAAGTATGGCATGAAGTATGAATGAAAGTATGGCGTAAAGTATGGCTTAAAGTATGGCTTAAAGTATGGCTGAAAGTATGGCTTGAAGTATGGTTGAAAGTATGGATTAAAGTATGGCTTAAAGTATGGCTTAAAGTATGGCTGAAAGTATGGCTTATAGTATGGCTGAAAGTATGGCTTAATGTATGGCTTACAGTATGGCTGAAAGTTAACGTTTAGATTCCGTAAGGAGATCGTAGGATTCGAAATATTTCCACAACCTTGACTGAAATTCACCTAAATTTTTTGTATTAAGTTTCCCGTGAGTAGAACGTATTTATCATTATTACCCCAAATTTTACAGAATCATAACATTAACCTTGTATGATGTTTTACGTAATTTAAACTTAAGATTTCAATTCGATTTTCCAAACTTTAAAAGAGTTGAACTGAGCCAAAGTTAATATAAACATATGAAGTATTTCCTAAGGCGAGTGTAAGATTCCTATTTTTACACGACTTTGACGGAAACTAATCTGAAGTTCATATTAAGTTTCCTGTCGATGGTCGTGACATGCTTTTACTAAAGTATGACTTAAAGTATGGCTTAAAGTATGGCTGAAAATATGTCTCTAAGTATGGCTGAAAGTTATCGTTTAGATTTCGTAAGGAGATCGTAGTATTCGAATTATTTCCACAACCTTGACTGTAATTCACATAAATTTTGTATTACGTTTCTCGTGAGTAGAACGTATATATCATTATTTTCCCAAACCTTACCGAAACTTAACATTAACCTTGTATGATGTTTTACGTAATTTAGTCGTAAGATTTCAATTCGGTTTTCCAAACTTTAAAAGAGATGAGCTGAGCCAAAGTTAATTTAAACATATGAAGTATTTCCTAAGGCGAGTGTAAGATTCCTATTTTTACACGAACATTGACGGAAACTACTCTGAAGTTCATATTAAGTTTCCTGTCGATGGACGTGACAAGCTTTCTCTATAGTATGGCTTAAAGTATGGCTTAAAGTATGGCTGAAAGTATGGCTTGAAGTATGGTTGAAAGTATGGATTAAAGTATGGCTTAAAGTATGGCTTAAAGTATGGATGAAAGTATGGCTTAAAGTATGGCTGAAAGTATGGCTTAATGTATGGCTTAAAATATGGCTGAAAGTTAACGTTTAGATTCCGTAAGGAGATCGTAGGATTCGAAATATTTCCATAACCTTGACTGAAATTCACCTAAATTTTTTGTATTAAGTTTCCCGTGAGTAGAACGTATTTATCATTATTTTCCCAAACTTTACCGAAACATAACATAAACCTTGTATGATGTTATACGTAATTTAATCGTAAGATTTCAATTCGGTGTTCCAAACTTTAAAAGAGTTGAACTGTGCCAAAGTTAATATAAACATATGAAGTATTTCCTAAGGCGAGTGTAAGTTACCTATTTTTACACGAACATTGACGGAAACTAATCTGAAGTTCATATTAAGTTTCCTGTTGATGGTCGTGACAAGCTTTTTCTAAAGTATGGCTTAAAGTATGGCTGAAAGTATGGCTAAAAGTATGGCGGAAAGTATGGCTTAAAGTATGGCTGAAAGTATGGCTTACACTATGGATGAAAGTATGGCTTAAAGTATAGCTGAGAGTATAGCTTAAAGTATGTCTTAAAGTATGGCTGAAAGTTATCCTTTAGATTCCGTAAGCAGATCGTAGGATTCGAATTATTTCAACAACCTTGACTGAAATTCACCAAAATTTTTTGTATTAATTTTCCCGTGAGTAGAACGTATTTATCATTATTTCCCCAAATTTTACCGAATCATAACATTAACCTTGTATGATGTTTTACGTAATTTAATCTTAAGGTTTCAATTCGGTTTTCCAAACTTTAAAAGAGTTGAACTGAGCCATATTTAAGATAAACATATGAAGTATTTCCTAAGGCGAGTGTAAGATTCCTATTTTTACACGAACATTGACGGTACCTAATCTGCAGTTCATATTAAGTTTCCTGTCAATGGTCGTGACAAGCTTTTACTAAAGTATGACTTAAAGTATGGCTTAAAGTATGGCTGAAAGTATGGCTTGAAGTATGGTTGAAAGTATGGATTAAAGTATGGCTTAAAGTATGGCTTAAGGTATGGCTGAAAGTATGGCTTAAAGTATGGCTGAAAGTATGGCTTAATGTATGGCTTAAAGTATGGCTGAAAGTTAACGTTTAGATTCCGTAAGGAGATCGTAGTATTCGAGTTATTTCCACAACCTTGACTGAAATTTACATAAATTTTTTGTATTAAGTTTCCCGTGAGTAGAACGTATTCATCATTATTTTCCCAAATTTTACCGAAACATAACATAAACCTTGTATGATGTTTTACGTAATTTAATCTAAGATTTCAATTCGGTGTTCCAAACTTTAAACGAGTTGAACTGTGCCAAAGCTAATATAAACATAAGAAGTATTTCGCAAGGCGTGTGTAAAATTCCTATTTTTACACGACCATTGACGGAAACTAATCTGAAGTTCATATTATGTTTCCTGTAGATGGTCATGACAAGCTTTTTCTAAAGAATGCCTGAAAGTATGGCTTCAAGTAATGTATAATTACCGACAAATTTTAGAATGTATATTTCTTTTGCAAATAATAATAGAATTACTAACAAAAAAAATTGAGTATAGTATTTACATATACGGAGCGACTGAAAGAGCTGTTTTTCCAAAAATTTACTCAGGATTTATTTAATTAAATAAAAGCCGCAATGCCGATAAGTAGGGATCTGTATACTTCGAATTTTGCCAGTTTTAAAAAGTGTTTATCTCATGGAAATGCTGATAGAATCGCAAAAAAAAAATCTGAGTATAGTATTTACATACACGGAGCGCCTGAAAGAATTGATTTTCCAAATAAACGTTCGAATTTTTATCAATTAAATAATGAAATTGGGTTGATTTTGACGTTCACATCGCCTTAAAGTATGGCTGAAAGTATGGTTGAAGTATGGATGAATGTATGGCTTGAAGTATGGATGAATGTATGGCTTAAAGTGCGGCTTGAAGTATGGCTTAAAGTATGGCTGAAAGTATGGCTTAAAGTATGGCTGAAAGTGAACGTTTAGATTCCGTAAGGAGATCGTAGTATTCGAGTTATTTCCACAACCTTGACTGAAATTTACATAAATTTTTTGTATTAAGTTTCCCGTGAGTAGAACGTATTTGTCATTATTTTCCCAAACTTTATCGAAATATGACATTAACCTTGTATGATGTTTTACGTAATTTAATCGTAAGACTTCAATTCGGTTTTCCAAACTTTAAAAGAGATGAACTGAGCTAAATTTAATATAAACATATGAAGTATTTCCTAAGGCGAGTGTAAGATTCCTATTTTTACACGTATATTGACGGAAACTAATCTGAAGTTCATATTAAGTTTCCGGTCGATGGTCGTGACAAGCTTTTTCTAAAGTATGGCTGAAAGTATGGCTTAAAGTATGGCTGAAAGTATGGCTTAAAGTATGGCTGAAAGTATGGCTGAAAGTATGGATGAAAGTATGGCTTAAAGTATGGCTGAGAGTATGGCTTAAAGAATGGCTTAAAGTATGACTGAAAGTTATCGTTTAGATTCCGTAAGGAGATCGTAGTATTCGAATTATTTCCACAACCTTTACTGAAATTCACCTAAATTTTTTGTATTAAATTTCCCGTGAGTAGAACGTGTTTATTATTATTTTCCCAAACTTTACCGAAACATAACATTATTCTTGTATGATGTTTTACGTAATTGAATTGTAAGATTTGTATTTGGTTTTCCAAACTTTAAAAGAGTTGAACTGAGCCAAAGTTAATATAAACATATGAAGTATTTCCTAAGGCGAGTCTAAGATTCCTATTTCTACACGAGCATTGACGGAAACTAATCTGAAGTTCATATTAAGTTTCCTGTCGATGGTCGTGACAAGCTTTTTCTAAAGCATGGCTTAAAGTATGGCTGAAAGTATGGCTTACTGTATGGATGGAAGTATGGATGAAAGTATGGCTTAAAATATGGCTTAATGTATGGCTGAATATATGTCTTAAAGTATGGCTGAAAGTTATCGTTTAGATTACGTAAGGAGATCGTAGTATTCGAATTATTTCCACAACCTTGACTGTAATTCACCTAAATTTTGTACTAGGTTTCTCGTGAGTAGAACGTATATGTCATTAGTTTCCCAAACTTTACCGAAACTTAACATTGACCTTGTATGATGTTTTACGTAATTTAATCGTAAGATTGCAATTCGGTTCTCCACACTTTAAAAGAGATGAGCTGAATCAAAGATAATATAAACATATGAAGTATTTTCTACGGCGAGTGTAAGATTCCTATTTTTACACGAACATTGACAGAAACTAATCTGAAGTTCATATTAAGTTTCCTGTCTATGGTCGTGACAAGCTTTTTCTAAAGTATGGCTTAAAGTATGGCTTAAAGTATGGCTGATAGTATTGCTTAAAGTATGGCTGAAAGTATGGCTTAAAGTATGGCTGAAAGTATCGCTTAAAGTATGGCTGAAAGTATGGCTTACAGTATGGATGAAAGAATGGCTTAAAGTATGGCTTAATGTATGGCTTAATGCTAACGTTTAGATTCCGTAAGGAGATCATAGGATTCGAATTATTTCTACAACCTTGACTGAAATTCACCTAAATTTTTTGTATTAAGTTTCCTGTGAGTAGAACGTATTTGATAGTTCTTTTCCCAAACTTTACCGAAACTTAACATTAACCTTGTATGATGTTTTACGTAATTTAATCATAAGATTTCAATTCGGTTTTCCAAACTGTAGCCGCGATCGCAAATTTTCCCTCCGGGAGAGGCAAAACCTGCATGATTCAATTTTTCAATTAGTTGTGAACTCTCTCTTGTCTTCCTACCTAGACCAAAAGGGGGGAAATTCGATTTAGTGCATAAAAACGAAGTGGGAAGCGGGTTGGAATTAATAAGAATAAATTCAAGGGTGATTTAAGTACTAAAATCAAAACATGGTTTTATTAAGTTATTGTGATAAAAGAAATTAAACAACTAATATGACAAGATCATAATGATTCTTAACGGTAGTTATCAATAATACATCGGAAAAATCGCTTTTACGCGTTTTTTGGCATTGTGCGAGGAATTTTGTCTCGCCTTCCAGGATTTGTAAACACGCGCATAACGTCAGAGTCAACTAAAGGCGCGTGACTAACTCTCCGACAACGATTCAAAATGGTTTTCTAACTTAAAAACGTAAATCGGCTGAAGATGGTCGGCATCTCGCCTCGAATAGCGATCCCTTGTGAGGATTTGATAACGGCTGAGGACAATCGCTGTGCCGCCCCTCTGAATGACTGCGAAAGCGACAGTTTCGGCTGAAGACGCACGACGTCCTGCCCCGTGCCGATCGTACGACTGATTACAGCATTTAATGCCTTGTTTGTGTTATAAAAACAGAACGCAACTACCCGTACTGCCCCTTCGTGCTGTATTTCACATGACATACTGTTTGAGAATTCCATAAATATTATACTGAGGACATGCTGTGGGTGTTTACAAAACAAATTGAGCCAAACACTTTGGTAAATTAAACTATAATATATTCACAATAACTATAAAAATATAATTTACTATTACAAATTTGTCGATATAAAAGTTGTTTCAAGAATAAGTATAAAATATGTGAGATGTTACAAGTGAATAGTTGAGTGTATGACTGTTACATAATTCTGAGTGTATGAGTGTTACAAATTCTGTGAGTATTGGTGAGTTTGCTGTTTGAGTGTATGAGTTTTCTGTGTGACGTTGCGAATCACTGATGAGTGTACTAACCATACAATAAGTAACACAATCAATTATTATTGAATTAATTGTGGTTGAGTTTTCAATGAGACGACACGATTAGGTATTACTGACCTAATCGTGCCCGAGTATTTCCCACTGTACAGCTTGGTTATGCTTTCCGTGTCGCAGCGTACCTTCGTATAAAATGGCCGCATGTATTTGAGTTGTTACCTTATAATACGTAGAGGTTATATTAATCTTTACGCCGACAAGTTGGTCCCGTGATGGTGATCCGCAACAAAGCTCAGCAGTGGAGAAGAACCGTATGTTGAGCATGATAACGAAAGATGAGATAAGCCGGTGAGTTGAGTGTGAGGATGCGAAGCAGCCGATGAGAGAAGCCAGTTGAGCAAAGCCGATTGAGAACTGCCAGTGTAATTTTCCTGCTTGAAAAAACCATGGCCAAATCCCGTTGATATTATTGATCACGGTGATCATGAGTTTACTGCCGGTGTTGCATTGGTAAAAGTGCAGGTGTGAGCGAGAATCCGTGCAAAGTTGCTGAGTGAGTATATGCCATGTGAGGAGAAGCCGCGTGAGAAGCTGCCTTGTGAGACGCACTGCACTATGAATATGCCGTGTAAGATATTGCCTCGTGGCGCGCTCGAAGCATCGAGCGCCGATAAGAAGATGCCGCTTGTGTATCACCGCCGTGTGAGAAGTTTCCGTGTGAGAGACACTGTTGCGTGAAAACTTGCCGTGCTAGACGACGCCGTATGAGATGTTGCCGAGCAGCAGTCCATGTTGAGAGAGTGAGAAACACTACACTTGAATTTTTCACTTGAGAATCGCCGAATGTGTACAGTGAGTTTCTCTACGACACGAACCGCTACACAGAGTGAGTTGACCGAGAGAGAGAGCTCCATCACATGAGAATCGCCGGCACAGTAGATTTCCCTCATGGCAGACCATTACTGAGAGAGACTTTTAGTGAGAGGTTTGAGTGTATCTACTGAGAGCCAAGGTACCGTGAATTTTTCCACGAGGCGAACCATTACACGGATACTAACTGAGTGTGAGAATTAAGAGAGCACTTCCGTCTTCTTCCTCGTCTCGTTGTTACCGAGGAGTGAGTCAAATCACCGTCTCTCTCATTTACATGTGTGAGCATGAGAGAGACAGCATGAGTTTTGCCATACTCGGCTAATCAGTATAGCGATTCAGCTGTTCCGCAGAGAACAGCTGCTGAGTGCTGCCGTCGTGCGGCCGCCTGCTGAATTATCCCTCAGTCGCGCAACCGCGGGTAATTCAAAACTTGATATTTCCCAAACACATACCTTTCACGCGTTTTTGCACTCCGATGGAGGTGCTCAATGACGACTTCAACGGACTGTGCGGAAAATGATACGAGCCCTTGTGCGCTATACGAGGATGATGCTTCTTGCCCAAAAATTAACCTGCTCGATTTTCTTGGTGTCCTTTCAGCAACAACCGAAGAACGGCTCTCTCGCGCCGGCCTTCTATGTCCCTGCACCTTCCCGTCCGAACTTAGTCACTTATCGCCACGCATTCCCGGTTCACTCCCTCCAAAAAGAAATACACACACATACCTCCATACTCGCACGCGCGACAGATTCGCAGCGCTGTGACGTGTCGCCCTCTGTCGCATGCATACACACGCCGACGCGCGCGTCTTTCGAGTTTTCGACGCAACATCCTCCCCCCATTGCGATGATAATTGTGCAACTTACACTAACACTTAAGAACTAATTTATAAACGCATCGTCCTTGTATTCTAAAACTAGAACGGACTAACGATGTATTAAGTTTTCTCGACTAGAGTAACCGTTAGTTCGCGGATTGTTCGCTCGGAGAGATTTCGCATTGTCATAAGCAATCCAGAGTTTCACAATGTGTGACCTTCGAAACGGAGCTTAAAGTACTAGCAATAAATAATGGGCATACTGCAGGGGGGTTGGCTCAAGCTATTGGGTTACATGTGGTAGTGGACACAGTCGCGTAACATTTCGGACGTATTCACCTGATTTTGTGCGTAATTTGGCGACTCGAGTAATGCCATCGCTCCTCGGGTATACTTCAACAACTACTCCCAGTGGCCATTGACTACACGACTGATTTTTATCGATTACAATGACTATCGAACCAGGTACAATTTCGCCCTTTCCCTCTATCCACTTTTGTCGTTTTTGTCGTTCGGAGAAGTATTCGACGTGCCACCTCTTCCAAAAGTCTTGACGCGCTTTGGAGATGAAACGCCAGATGGTTAGACGATTGTGCGGTACTGAGGTGTAATCTCCCTGCGGTACCATTGTGAGAGGGCGACCGATCAGGAAGTGCGCGGGGGTGAGCACCGCGGTATCATTCGGATCAGTTGACATTATACCTATGGGACGAGAGTTTAACACGCCCTCGATTTCAACCGCGAGAGTGTTAAACTCTTCGAAGGTGAGCATCTTGACCCCAACTACTCGGTGGAGGTGATACTTGCATGATTTTACCGCCGCTTCCCAAATACCTCCGAAATGTGGTGACAAGGGTGGGTTGAAGTGCCAAGTGATACCGCGATGAGTAGAAAAGTTGTTAACAGCATTGTGATACGGTTCCGAGGTGTTCAAACGGTATAATTCATGTAGCTGGTGATTAGCCCCGACAAAGTTCGTTCCGTTGTCCGAGTAAATATGCGACGGAATCCCTCTACGCCCGGTGAACCTTCGCAAAGCTGCCAGGAACCCCTCCGTTGAGAGGTCGCTAACGATCTCAATATGAATCGCTTTTGTCGCCATACAAATGAAAATACATCCATAGCCCTTAATAGTAGTGCGGTTTTTGAATTTTTTATCCTTTAATAACACCGGTCCGAAGAAATCGACGCCTACATGGCGAAACACTGCCGATTGTTGCACGCGTGAGGGAGGTAGAACACTCATTTTGCTTTGTAGAGTGACTGGGCGAAACCGAATGCATGTGTTGCACCGTCGTATTATTTTTCGGACTTGCCCCTTCCCGTCGAGAAGCCAAAAGCGATGTCGTATGGCAAACAACGTGCTGTTCAAACCAGCGTGAAGTGATGCGATGTGCACTTCGCGAATTAGCAAGTCCGTTATGTGGTGGTAAGACGGTAATAATACTGGATGCCTTTGACAATCTGGTATTTGCGCATTGACTAATCGACCCCCCACTCGTAATACTCCCGATTCATCCATAAAGGGGGTGAACGCGGCTAATCTAGTTTTCTTTGTAGTACCGGTTTCCTTTATGCATTTAAGTTCCTTACCGAACCGCTCATTTTGTATGACCCTCCAGAGTCTTCGCTCTGCCTCGTCTCTTTCCGCTAGATCGAGAAACCTGGTCACATGTTTGTGGGGTCGAAAACGCAAGCAGTAAGCTACGACATTGATTAGAGTATAGTAAGACGAGAACTTATAGTAAATTGGTTTGTCATCGGAGTTCAGGAGTGGGCACGCGTACATTAAACAACTGACGTTCTTTAATCCGGGCAAATCGTATACGTTTGTGGTCAGTGTTGCCGGCCAAGTATTCTCGGGCTGTCGCAAAAAATCACACCCATTAAACCATGAATTGTTGCGCAAAAATTCCGCAGGAGTTTGTCCTCGCGATAACGCGTCAGCAGGGTTCACCTTACCGGGTACATGACGCCATTCGATGTTTTCCGATGCCCCTTGGATTTCGGCGACTCGATTACCTTCGAACGTCTTTAAGAATTGGGGTGCCTTTTTAAGCCAAAGTAAGACAATTTTGGAATCCGTCCAAAACGTGATTTGTTGTATTGGAAGTATGAAGGCGTCCTAAGCTTCGCGGAACAGTCTCGTTAAAAGAACGGCACCACACAATTCTAGTCGCGGAATCGTTAACTGTTTGACCGGGGAGACTCGTGATTTCGCACACGCTAATCGTACCAACACACGGCCCTCAGCATCCTTTGACCGAACGTATATACATGCGCCGTACCCTAATTGGCTAGCATCGCAAAACCCATGAATTTGCATTTCCACGTGATTAGGTAACAATAAATGTCGAAGGATCGTGAGGTTTTTTATCAACGGTAGTTGACTCGCGACGCATTGCGATTTAGTGTATAACGCTTGCGGGACAGTTTCGCCCCACCCGATTTTCGATTTCCAACATTCTTGAATCAGAACCTTCAACTCTAAAATCACCGGTCCTAATAAGCCGAGAGGATCGAAGATTGTCGCAATTTCTGACTCGATGGTACGTTTTGTGATTTTTTTCTTATCAGTGACGGGCTTGACTGAATAGATCAAATCATCGGACAGCGCGTTCCATTTGATCCCTAGTGCTCTATGCGTCCCATCGACTTCGTCCGAGACTGCGAGGTTTAGATCCTTTTGCTGGAGGCTGTCAAGTGCGTGTTGATGATTCGATGCCCATTTCCTTATGTTGAACCCACCGCGACGCAGTAATTCGCTAATTTCATCGCGCACTTGACTGACCTCGTCAAGTGTGTCGGCGCCGTAGAAGAAATAGTCCACGTAAAAATTCTCTTTCACCGCAACGCTAGCTCTGGGAAATCGATGCCTTTCGTCGTCCGCTAATTGTTGTAGGGTAGGGATGGCTAGATATGGTGCCGCGGAAACCCCGAACGTCACGGTGTTCAGTTCGAATATTTCGACTCTTTCATCGAGCTGCCAAAAAACCTGCTGGTATCGGCGATCGCGTGTATCTAGGAGAATTTGTCGATACATCTGCTCTATATCTGCCATTATTACATACTGGGGAAAGCGAATATAAAGCAGATGTGTAAACAGTTTCGGTTGTATTAACGGACCGGTTAGTAACATTTGATTCAGTGAACACCCTTTCTCGGTTTTCGCGGACGCGTCAAACACTACACGCACCTTCGTTGTGGTGCTAGTTGGCTTCAATACGGCGTGATGTGGCAAGAAGTACCCATCGGAGTGCTTTCGCTTAACTCGCGACATGTGTCCCTTACCAAGATAATCTTCAATGACCTTCGAGTATTCCCCCCGTAATCGTGTATCAGAACTGAGCTTACGTTGGAGTGAATTGAATCGGCGTAACGCTTGTTGTTTCGAGTCTCCTAAATGTATATTATCGATTTTGAACGGCAATCTAACTATATACCGTCCGTCGCTATTGCGTTTAGTATGTATTGTGTAATGCTCCTCACAGCGGATGTCTTCTTGGCTCCGTACGGCCGTGCCGGTATATTCTTCTACCTCCCAAAATCTCGTTAACAGTTCCCTTAAATCTACGATATTGCATGAGACGGTTTCGCTCGGAGGGTTATTTATCCCCCCTACAACTACCCAGCCTAATAGTGTTTTTTGCATGAATAATTCACAGTTATCTCGCGATAGCTTAATTTGTCCGATTGACAGTATGGCCATGGTGGTCCCCGAACAAATAAGTATATCCACAGCTCGCGGAAGGTGAAATTGCGGGTCGGCTAAAGGCACGTTAGCTGGTATTTCGATTGCTTCTCGAGGAAAAACTGCGCTCAGTACGCGATCTTTAATTTCGGACACTACCACGCAGTGCAATTTTCTCTTACATCCTGTAACACGTGACCTTATCAACACTTCGACGTTTCCCATCGATTCTGTGTGCATATTGTTCATGACGGCCAACTCGCATGATTGTACTGGCAAACATAATTTTTGTGCGAATTTTACTGTGATGAAATTTGCGGTGGAGCATGTATCTAACAACGTTCGCGCTTCTGTATATCGTCCGTCGGCTCGCTGAACATGTACAACAGCACTCATCATCAGTTGAGATTGAGGCATTTGAGAAAGCACATTGAAAACTTCAGCTCCTAGTCATGTAGTCGACGCGGTTTGAGATTGTGTGGTCGTTGAGTTTGCTGTGGAGCTCAGTGCATTTAACGATTCCGACTCTGATTCTGAATGCAACAATGTATTATGATACTTCTCACATGATTTACAATGACCCATTCCGCATTTGGCCTTGTGTTGTCGAAGGCAATTGAAACAGAGTTTGTGTATCTTCGCGACGTTCCATCGTTCTGCAACCGACAATCTCTTAAAACTCTCGCATCGATAAAGCGCATGAGCTCCCTTGCACTGCGGACATTGCGTATCGATGTTAGTAACTAAAACGCGCGCGCCATCGTTTCCCCTTTTAAATTTTGAAACGCGTGAATTTTCCGTGTTTCGTTTATCGTTTGTTGATTCCTTATCACGAATGGAGTCAGCTTCGAGAGTGCATAAACGAAATGTAGTCTCGTTGATAAATGTAAAGAGCCTTTCTAAATCGGGAAATTCGTCTAAATCAAGAGCCTCCTCCCACTTCTCACGCACGGTCGCGCATAGGGCCTTCTCGACTAACCTAACAACAATCCTACAGTCGATATTGACCTTTAGGGAATCGAGCATGTTTAACTGTTGCTTGTCTTCGTCTACCAAATAAGATAACTCCTTAGCTGTTGTGCCCTTTGCTGGAGAGATGCCCAAAATAGCGTCTATATGATTGGAAACAAGAATGTGCTTCCTCTCGTAATTAGTTGTAAGTGTGCGCCAGGCATTGGCATAATTCTCGGCTCGAATGTCATAGACTGCTATTTTGCGCAACGCGTCTCCTGCTAATGAGTTCCGCAGATATAAAAATTTTATTGTGTCATCGATCTCGGTTCGCGCGTCAACCATACTCGTAAACGCGTTTCTGTAAGACAGCCAATTGTTGTGGTTGCCGTCGAATTTGGGCAGCTCAGCAATTGGAAGTCTTAAGAGTTTCTGTTTCTCTAAAAATGTTGAATTAGCCGCAGGCCCTGCGTTGGGCTTAGTTTGATTGGCGAGAGTCGTCTCCGCTGTCTTTAGACTACCTACCTCTGATGCGATAGCGTAATACAAGTCACGGATTTCACACCAATCCGCGATGTCCGTTTTTGTCTTATCTACAATAATCAAATTCTCATATGTCTCCTCGTACTTGCAAAATGACGTACCCAAATCCGCTAACGTAAGTAGAAGGTTTGGTTTGTCAATCACGTCCGCGGTTAACATTGTTTTCATTTGATTTATGTGATCTTTCAAGATCTTCGCTTTGATACGGACTATTGCGGTCGCTTTCTCGCTCATAATTACTCACTTAAATGCTAATGGAACAATACAATATTTCGCGACATGACGCTGATTGTTGTTGATGAATTGTGTGACGTGTAGATAGGAGCTCGGTTAGCAGTTCTCGGTGTGATGCGTGGATAGAAACTCGGCGTGATGCGTGAATAAAAACTCGGGGAGCTGTTCTCGTTGTGATGCGTAGGTAGAAGTTCGGTGAGCTGTTCTCGGTGTATCGTGAGGATCGGAGATGTGAAGGTGCGAGCCGCACACCTCACAGGAGGCACCAAAATGTAGCCGCGATCACAAATTTTCCCTCCAGGGGAAACAAAACCTGTATGATTCAATTTTTCAATTAGTTGTGAACTCTCTCGAGTCTTCCTACCTAGACCAAAAGGGGGGAAATTCGATTAAGTGCATAAAAACGAAGTGGGAAACGGGTTGGAATTAATAAGAATAAATTCAAGGGTGATTTAAGTCCTAAAATCAAAACATGGTTATATTAAGTTATTGTGATAAAAGAAATTAAACAATGACAATGACAAGATCATAATGATTCTTAACGATAGTTATCAATAATACATCGAAAAAATCGCTTTTACGCGTTTTTTCGCATTGTGCGAGGGATTTTGTCTCGCCTTCACGGAATCGTAAACACGCGCTTAACGTCAGAGTCAACTAAAGGTGCGTGACTAAACCTCCGACAACGATTCAAAATGGTTTTCTAACTTAAAAACGTAAATCGGCTGAAGATGGTCGGCATCTCGCCGCGAATAGCGAATAGCTGAACGTATTGCTTGAAGTATGGATGAAAGTATGGATTAAAGTATGGCTTCAAGTATGGATGAAAGTATGGCTGAAAGTATGTCTGAAAGTGATCGTTTAGATTCCGTAAGGACATCGTAGTATCCGAATTATTTTCACAGACTTGATGGAAATTCACCTAAATTTTGTAATTAGTTCCTCGTGAGTAGAACGTATTTATCATTATTTTCCCAAACTTTATCGAAACATAACATTAACCTTGTATGATGTTTTACGTAATTTAATCGTAAGACTTCAATTCGGTATTCCAAACTTTAAAAGAGATGAAATGAGATAAAGTTAATATAAACATATGAAGTATTTCCTAAGGGGAGTGTAAGATTCCTATTTTTACACGAACATTGACGGAAACTAATCTAAAGTTCATATGAAGTTTTCTGTCGAAGGTTGTGACAAGCTTTCTCTAAAGTATGACTGAAAGTATGTCTTAAAGTATGGATGAATGTATGGCTGAAAGTATGGCTTAAAGTATGGCTTAAAGTATGGCCTAAAGTATGGATGATAGTATGACTGAAAGTATGGCTGAAAGTTATCGTTTAGATTCCGTGAGGAGATCGTAGGATCCGAATTATTTTCACAGCCTTGACTGAAATTCACCTAAATTTGTAATTATTTTCTCGTGAGTAGAACGTATTTATCATTATCTTCTCAAACTTTACCGAAATTTAATATTAACCTTGTATGATGTTTTAGGTAAATTCATCTTAAGATTTCAATTCGTTTTTACAAACTTTAAAATAGATGAACTGAGGCAAAATCTATATAAACAAATGAAGTATTTCCTACGGCGAGTGTAAGATTCCTCTTTTTACACGAACATTGACGGAAACTAATCTGACGTTCATATTAAGTTTCCTGTCGATGGTTGTGACAAGCTTTTTCTAAAGTATGGCTGTAGGTATGGCTTAAAGTACGGCTGAAATTATGGCTGAAAGAATGGTTTGAAGGATGAATGAAAGTATTGCTTAATGTATGGCGTAAAGTATGGATGAAAGTATGGCTTAAAGTATGGCTGAACGTATGGCTTAAACTATGGCTGAAAGTTATCGTTTAGATTTCGTAAGGAGATCGTTGTATTCGAATTAGTTCCACAACCTTGACTGTAATTCACCTAAATTTTGTATTACGTTTCTGGTGAGTTGAACGTATGTATCATTATTTTCCCAAACTTTACCGAAACTTAACATTAACCTTGTATGATGTTTTACGTAATTTAACCGTAAGATTACAATTCGGTTTTCCACACTTTAAAAGAGATGAGCTGAGCCAACGTTAATATAAACATATGAAGTATTTCCTAAGGCGAGTGTAAGATTCCTACTTTTACACGAACATTGACGGAAACTAATCTGAATTTCATATTAATTTTCCTGTCGATGGTCGTGACAAGCTTTCTCTAAAATATGGCTGAAAGTATGGCTTAAAGTATGGCTGAAAGTATGGCTTAAAGTATAGCTGAAATTATCGCTTAAAGTATGGCTGAAAGTATGGCTTACAGTATGGATGAAAGAATGGCTTAAAGTATGGCTTCAAGTATGGCTGAATGTTAACGTTTAGATACCGTAAGGAGATCGCAGGATTCGAATTATTTCCACAACCTTGACAGAAATTCACCTCAATTTTTTGTATTAAGTTTCCTATTTTTACACGAACATTTACAGAAACTAATCTAAAGTTCATATTAGGTTTTCTGTCGATGGTTGTGTCAAGCATTTTGTAAAGTATGGCTTAAAGTATGGCTTAAAGTATGGCTGAAAGTATGGCTTAAAGTATGGCTGAAAGTATGGCTTGAAGTATGAATGAAAGTATGGCTTAAAGTATGGATGATTGTATGGCTGAAAGTATGGCTGAAAGTATGGCTGAAAGTTATCGATTAGATTCCGTAAGGAGATCGTAAGATCCGAATTATTTTCATAGCCTTGACTGAAATTCACCCAAATTTTGTATTTAGTTCCTCATGAGTAGAACGTATTACCATTATTTTCTCAAACTTTACGGAAATTTAACATTAACCTTGTATGGTGTTTTACGTAAATTAATCTTAAGATTTCAATTCGGTTTTACAAACTTTAAAAGAGATGAACTAAGGCAAAATGAATATAAACAAATGAAGTATTTCCTAAGGCGAGTGTAAAATTCCTATTTTTACACGAACTTTGACGGAAGCTATTCTGAAGTTGATATTAAGTTTCCTGTCGATGGTTGTGACAAGCTTTTTCTAAAGTATGGCTGAAGGTATGGCTTAAAGTACGGCTGAAAGTATGGCTGAAAGTATGGCTGTAAGTATGGATACAAGTATGGCTTAAAGTATGGCATAAAGTATGGCTTAAAGTACGGCTGAAAGTATGGCTGAAAGAATGGCTGTAAGTATGGATACAAGTATGGCTTAAGGTATGGCATAAAGTATGGCTTAAAGTATGGCTTAAAGTATGGATGAAAGTATGGCTTAAAGTATGGCTGAGTGTATGGCTTAAAGTATGGCTTAAAGTATGAATTAAAGTATGGCTGAAAATATGTCTTAAAGTATGGCTGAAAGTTATCGTTTAGATTTCGTAAGGAGATCGTAGTATTCGAATTATTTCCACAACCTTGACTGTAATTCACCTAAATTTTGTATTGCGTTTTTTGTGAGTAGAACATATATATCATTATCTTCCCAAACTTTACCAAAACTTAACATTGACCTTGTATGATGTTTTACGTAATTGAATCGTAAGATTTCAATTCGGTTCTCAAAACTTTAACAGAGATGAGCTGAGCCAAAGATAATATAAACATATGAAGTATTTCCTAAGGCGAGTGTAAGATTCCTATTTTTACACGAACATTGACGGAAACTAATCTGAAGTTGATATTAAGTTTCCTGTCGATGGTTGTGACATTGGTTGTGATGTTGTAGCTTTTTCTAAAGTACGGCTGAAAGTATGGCTGAAAGTATGGCTTGAAGTATGAATGAAAGTAAGGCTTAAAGTATGGCTTAATGTATCGATTAAAGTATTGCTTAAGTATGGCTGAATGTATGGCTTAAAGTATGGCTTAAAGTATGGCTTAAAGAATGGCTGAAAATATGTCTTAAAGTATGGCTGAAAGTTATCGTTTAGATTTCGTGAGGAGATCGTAGTATTCGAATTATTTCCACAACATTGACTGTAATTCACCTAAATTTTGTATTACGTTTCTCGTGTGTAGAACGTATATATCATTATTTTCCCAAACTTTACCGAAACTTAACATTAACCTTGTATGATGTTTTGCGTAATTTAATCGTAAGACTTCAATTCGTTTTTCCAAACTTTAAAAGAAATGAACTGAGCTAATGTTAATATAAGCATATGAAGTATTTCCTAAGGCGAGTGTAAGATTCCTATTTTTACACGAACATTAACGGAAACTAATCTGAAGTGCATATTAAGTTTCCTGTCGATGGTTGTGAAAAGCTTTATCTACAGTATGGCTGAAGGTATGGCTTAATGTATGGCTGAAAGAAATGGCTGAAAGTACGTCTTGAAGTATGGATGAAAGTATGGCTTAAAGTATGCCTTAAAGTATGGTTTAAAGTATGAGTGAAAGTATGGCTTAAAGTATGGATGAATGTATGGCTTAAAGTATGTCTTATGGTATGGCTTAAAGTATGGCTTAAAGTATGGATGAAAGTATGGCTGAAAGTATGGCTGAAAGTTATCGTTTAGATTCCGTAAGGAGATCGTAGGATCCGAATTATTTTCAGAGCCTTGACTGAAATTCACCTAAATTTTTTGTATTAAGTTTCCCGTGAGTAGAAAGTACTTATCATTATTATCCCAAACTTTAACGAAACATAACATTAACACTGTATGATGTTTTACGTAATTTAATCGTAAGATTTCAATTCGGTTTTCCAAACTTTAAAAGGGATGAGATGAGCCAAAGTTAATATAAACCTATGAATTATTTCCTAAGGCGAGTGTAAGATTCCTATTTTTACACGAACATTGACAGAAACTAATCTAAAGTTCATATTAAGTTTTCTGTTGATGGTTGTGACAAGCTTTTTCTAAAGTATGGCTGAAAGTATGGCTTAAAGTATTGCTTAAAGTATGGCTTAATGTACGAATGAATGTTTGGCTTAAAGTATCGCTTAAAGTATGGCTTAAAGTATGGCTTAAAGTATGTATGAAAGTATGGCTGAAAGTATGGCTCAAAGTTATCGTTTAGATTCCGTAAGGAGATCGTAGGATCCGAATTATTTTCACAGCCTTGACTGAAATTCACCTAAATTTTGTTTTTAGTTTCTCGTGAGTAGAACGTATTTATCATTATTTTCTCAAACTTTACCGAAATTTAACATTAACCTTGTATGATGTTTTACGTAATTTAATTGTAAGATTTCAATTCGGTTTTCCAAACTTTAAAAGGAATGAGCTGAGCCAAAGTTAATATAAACCTATGAAGTATTTCCAAAGGCGAGTGTAAGATTCCTATTTTTACACGAAAATTGACAGAAACTAATCTAAAGTTCATATTAAGTTTTCTGTCGATGGTTGTGACAAGCCTTTTCTAAAGTATGACTGAAAGTATGACTTAAAGTATGGATGTAAGTATGGCTTAAAGTATGGATGTAAGTATGGCTTAAAGTTGGCTGAAAGTTATCGTTTGGATTCCGTAAGGAGATGGTAGGATTCGAATTATTTCCACAACCTTGACTGAAATTCACCTAAATTTTGTATTAAGGTGGACCGTAAGTTGAACGTATTTATCTTAACGTATTTATCTTTAAGTGAACATAAACATTTGGAGTATTTCTTAAGGCGAGTGTAAGATTCGTATTTTTACTTGAACATTGGCGGGAACTAATCTGAAGTTCATATTAACTTTTCCGTCGATGGTTGTGACAAACTTTGTCTAAAGTATGGCTGAAAGTATGGTTTAAAGTATATCTTAAAGTATATCTGAAAGTATAGCTCAAAGTATGGCTGAAAGCATGGCAGCAAGTAGTGATAAAAGTACGGCTAAAGTATGTCTGAAATTATAGCTTTATGAAATTTTCAGAAAAGTTTTGGAAAACTTCTAATATTTCATTATTTTTTGCTACAAACCTTTACGGTAGTTGAAGTTCTTTTATTGAACAGTGGCGTGTTGTTTTGCGAAGCCTGACATCCGTTGAGAAAAGTTTTTCTAAACTTTAGTAGAGGTTTACCCAAACTTCATCAGAGATTATTAAATTTTAAGAAAAACTTTCCCGGAATTTTGGTGAAACCCTTTCCAACTCAACGTCAACGTCTAGGAAAACTTTTCCGAAGTATCGCTGACATCTAGGTAAACTATTGCAAACTTTAGCGGCCGTTCGGGAAAACTTTACGAAAGCATAGCAAACGTTTAGTCTAAGTATGGCTAAAAGTATCGTCTAAAGTATGGCTGAGCCATGGGTGAAACTATGGCTAAAATTATGGCAATAAGTATGGCTTGGTTTATTGTTGAAAGTATGGGTGAAAGTATGGCTTAAAGTATGGTTCAAAGTATGGATTAATGTATAGCTTAAAGTACGGCTCAAAGAATGGTAGCAAGTAATGATAAAAGTATGGCTAGATTATGACTGAAAGTATAGCTTTATGAAAGTTTCGATAAAGTTTTGGAAATCTTTATCAAAGTTTTCTTATCATTTGGTAAAAACCTTTACGGAAGTTTAAGTTATTATAGTGATTTTTTGAGATATGTTTTGCAAAGCCTGACATCCGTTGAGAAAACTTTTTGTAAACGCATGTCGGCTTTGCAAAACATCTCTGAACAAATCACGAATTAAATTTAAACTTCCGTAAAAATTAATTGTTATGACGCTAATGTGCATAAAGGCAAAAAACAATCTCATGTCCTTTTTATTAAAGGCCCAAATCGAAAAAAGTTGTCAAAAATAAGAGATTATAACAATAAGTCAAACACTTATTGCAGTCTAAAAAATTCACGGGTGTTTCGTCCAGGCTACTAGATTGGACTCATCAGTGATGATCTAGTAGCCGTCATCAGACACCTAGCGCTCCATCGTAGCGGCCAAAGGTTTATAGACTGAGCCACTCTTTTCACTAGTGGAAAAGAGAGGCTCCATCTGTCGGTCCGTTACACAAGCACCGCGTTAAATATAAATTTAAGTGAAGCTAATTGCCTAGTGTAATATTTAATAATTGTTATGACGCTAATGTGCATAAAGGCAAAAAACAATCTCATGTCCTTTTTATTAAGGGGTCTGTCTAGTAACTCACTTTTGAAAAATCGTTTTTTTTTTTGAGACAGAAAAGATTGGAAGAAAGTCAACTCTTCGAACAATCTGAAGGAATTTTGTACGGTCCAGGCATCGCTGACTAGGTGTAAGTAATTTTTTTTTAAGAATTTCATGTAAAAAAAACTTTAAACGCGTTTTTCTCGAAACAACGCTTTTACTCGCCTTGTTGATGAAATTTTCGAAACTACTCGACCGATCCTTATGAAATTTGAACCACATATTCTTCAAACCTATCGCTATGTCCCCTATAAATTTTTTTTAAAAATTTTGATTTTTACTATATTTTTTTTTCGAAAATCGGCGAAAAAAAAACGGTTTTTTGAAAATTTTTCGTTTTTTCTTCACTACTTCTTTATTTTTTTAAATAATTGAATAAAATTCATAGGGGACATAGCCATTGTCATACCGAACCTAAAGCACTTTGTATTTTTTGTTTCAGACAACACAGCTCCGAGATTTTATCAACAAGGCGGACCTACCTACTTTTCGAGGTGTTGCGTTTGGTTGACGTTTTTGGTTATAATACATGTAAAAAATAAAAGAAAAAAATTTTTTTATGTATTTGAAGAGTGTATTTACTCAGCCTAATAACTTTTATATCATTACCTTTATCCAGTATCCCAAGAAATAATCACGAAAATCGCGTTTTTTTCGACGCGAGCTACTAGACAGACCCCTTAAAGGCCCAAATCGAAAGAAGTTGTCAAAAATAAGAGATTATAACAATAATATTTAACGCGGTGCTTGTGTAACGCACCGACAGATGGAGCCTCTCTTTTCCACTAGTGAAAAGAGTGGCTCAGTCTATAAACCTTTGGCCGCTACGATGGAGCGCTAGGTGTCTGCTGACGGCTACTAGATCATCACTGATGAGTCCAATCTAGTAGCCTGGACGAAACACCCGTGAATTTTTTAGACTGCAATAAGTGTTTGACTTATTGTTATAATCTCTTATTTTTGACAACTTTTTTCGATTTGGGCCTTTAATAAAAAGGACATGAGATTGTTTTTTTGCCTTTATGCACATTAGCGTCATAACAATTATTAAATATTACACTAGGCAATTAGCTTCACCTAAATTTATTTTTTTTCCGTAAAAATTTTTAACAATCGATAACGAAACTTTGGGACATGTTTTCAAAACTTTTTTTAAACTTTCATAAATCTATACTTTTCATTACTTACTGCCATACTTTGAGCCATACTTTAAACTGTACTTTCAGATATACGCTAAGCCATACTTTGAGCCATGCTTTAAGCCTTACTTTCAGATATACGCTAAGCCATACTTGGATCCATACTTTCAGATATACGCTAAGCCATACTTCGAGCCATACTTTAAGCTCTAATCTAAGCCATATTTTGGACCATACTTGAAGCCATAATCTAAGCTATACTTTGAGCCATACTTTAAGCCATAATCTAAGCCATACTTTTAGCCATACTTTAAGCCATACTTCGCCCATACTTTTAGCCATGCCTTCCCGCATACTTTCAGCCATTCCTTCACCCATTCTCTATGTTATACTCTAAGCCACTTTTACCCATACTTTCAGCAATACTTTCACCCATATGTCCAGCCATTCTTTAGGTCATACTTTCAACCATACTCGGACAGTGCTCAAAATAAAGCTTGTTCTGTCTACTTTTAGAATTTTTTTTCGCTCATATTCGTAACAGGAATACTTGCAGAGTTACATAAAATAGAAGAGACATCATGTTTTAACAAAATAACATATTTTGAAGATAAGAATATTTTTTACTTTAAAACACGATCTTTCAATTTGGTACAAATCCGTGATCCAAAGGTTAGGCACTCCCCTTGTAAGTATGATTCAAAGTATGGCAAAAAGTATGGGTTAAAGATCGGCTGAAAGTATGGCTTAAACTATGTCTGAAAGAATGGCAAATATATACACGAATAGTTTTCCTCAGGCAACCGATTTTAGTTTTTATGGTCTCCTTTGCTCCTTAATGAATTTCTTTAAAACTCGCCCGGGGAAAAATCCAAAATTATTCAATATTCAGAAGGTTATAACCATGGCCGCGGTTGATCATAAATTCGTGTAGGTGGTTAAAGAAATGTATTTTTTAAATTTCATTTAACTGAAGGTTTTGGATAATTTGAAATTTTTCTTCGGCAAGTCGCCATGAAATTAATTAAGAAACAAAATCTGATCATGAAAAATAAAATAGTTCGTGAATGAAAAAAGATCCCTGTGTTTTATCAATAACTGTTTATACTGACGAAACTGTTCCTGAAATATCGACATTTTGTTAAAAAATGTTCGTTTAGTTATATTAAATAGACTTTTTTTAGATCAGATTAACTATTTATGTTATTCGGAATGGCTTAATTACATTACAAATATTGCTCTTACATATTTTAGACAACGTCTTGATTTAACACCGCTTTATTTTGGGAGTCGTGCATGAACCTCGTTAACTAGAAATACGATTTTTTGTTACCATTAATAGAAGTTTTCCTTTCAGTTCACATTCTGATTATCTACTTACGTTACAGTTTATTGAAGATAAGATGCATTATTCATTATTTCATATTAATTATTTTATTACTCATTTTTTTCTATTAAAATTAAAAATCTTAATGTTAAAGCGCGAAAACGTTAAGGCTGCGAAGTGACAGCGTTTCTAATTTTGCAATTTTTGTAACAAAAAATACTCTTGTGCATCATAGGGTGAAGCGTTAAGCTGCTCTAGATATTTTTACGAAGCCGATAGATTCATTTAAGCACGAGAACTCTTTACGTAAGGATACGAGGTGGCTGTGTACGCGATTTCTTGATTTCTAATCGTGGGCAAGCAATTTTTGGAGTAGGCTTGTCGCTGCATGGATGTATGCTGTTTACGAGTCTGAAAATAAAAATTGAACTGGCGACCAAACGAAACGAACGCTTCCCCGGTTTTCATCAAGAAATTCCCTGGTGCGACACGCGAAGTGTTAGCGATGTTTAAAACATGATTTAAACTAAAGAACTTTTCATGTAACGCTCTAAAATATCAGTGCCGTCGATTTCAAATCAAAGCTGTTTGCCGCATACTTTATTGTTGTTTGTGCTATGAAAAAATATTTTATCATGCTTTAATTCTGAATACGTAAAATTATAGGATAATCAGATAATTTTTTAAAACGAAAAATTATTTTCATATTTTATGTTAATTTATTTATTTAGTTTATAATACCTAAAGTATAGAAATTCAATATAAAAATTCAAATGTAACGAGTATAGCAAATCTTCACGCCTATTCTTTATGACCAATCTAAATCAATTTTCGAATGTTGCACAACATCAGGCCCACGTTTTTTAAGAAAAGAAATACATGACTCGCTCTGTATGTATCAACGAGAGATATCAACTATGATGCGTTCATAGTTCCGCTAGCTGTACGCGAGTCGCGAATATTTGGCCGATCAAACGAAAGCTTTCCTCGTCAGCTGTCTTAAAAATAAGTCCAGTATTGAAATCGACTAGTCACAAAATGACTGAATTCTGTTTATAAGGTAAATCGAAGTCGACAAAAACAGATTTTGAAATTTGCAGCTCTCTCAGTTTCCCAGGGCTTCTATACGAAAACAACGTTCGTAAGTTTTATTTGCTTATATCTTGAATATAGCTTAGTCTACAATAAAATGGCCTGCATAAAACAAAAGAGCTTAAAATTTTGCATCGAAAACGATTTTGAACTCGATTCCGTTGAGTGCAAAGTTCCAAGATAATTAATGGAAAAGAAATAAACGCTGTGGGAGCGAGAGATACGGGAAGCATACCACGGCGAGGGAGGAAAGTCGGCGGTATCTTCATTTCTTTTCGATTAATTATCTCGGAACTTCGCATTCATCGGAATCGAGTCAAAAATCGTTTCTGGTGCAAAATTTTACGCTCTTTCGTTTGGTGCAAGCTATTTTGTTGTAGACGAAGCGGTTCTCGAGATATAAGCAAATAAAACTTTCAAACGCTGTTTTCGCATAGAACCCTTGGACCTAGGAATCTGCAAATTTCAAAATCGGTTTTTGCGACCTCGACTTACCTTATAACCAATATGCAGTCATTTCTGTGACAAGTCGATTTCACAGCGATTTTTACTGCGGACTAAATCGTTGCCTCGATTGCTCCGCTTCCCCCTTACCTCCCGCTTCCGTTAACGTACTCCATAGCAACGGTTGCCCCCCACTCTTTGCAGCGGCGGCCGCCGCTTGGCTCGCGCCGGCGCTGCCAGGACCGGCACTATGGGGGAAATTTTTCTGTGCATAATAGGGGTGCGGAAAACTTGCTGGAAAATTTTTGGGACCAAGTGATCTTGACTCAGGTTTTCACGCTGATCACGTTGGTATATAAATGTTGTATTGTTTCAGAATCACCCTGTATATCATTTTTTTCCACCTTTGTACCAAGATTCGGGACGTCACACGACATAGTTCCAGTTATGTGGTACTTTATTCGCATAGGCGAATAAACCACATCCAATTTAATGTGAACATCACGGTAATTGCATAATAGATGCTTACTTACTGCTGATTACTTTGGCTGGATACTGGGATACTGCTTATCATATCCAACAGGAACCGAAACCAGATCAGAGTAAAGTGACTTTTAGTAATAATGTCAGTTCATCATTATAAATTTACAAAAAGAGGATAAATATAAATGTTTAAATTTATGGAAGGTAATAAATAATCAGTCAATTGCGAAACTTTAACGATACCATTGTAATTAACACAAAACATAAAATACATATAAAAAATAACATAAAATATAACATACAATTAGAATCAAATAAAACATACATTGTCGTGTTAAAACAAAATAATAAAATAAAAAATAGTACTGCGGAGAATCCCTTTAAAGTAAAAAAAAAATTATTCACTGCCTTCTTTTATTAACATTATTTAAAATTTTAAAATAATGTTAATAAAAGTAGAACAGCGATATATTAATTTATTTTAAAGGTGAGGTTCGATTAGACCGCCGTTGTGTTCAATAACACAGCGTAAGCGCCGTTCGTAATGCCCCCGGACTTTGCGCAATTCTTGTGCGGTTATGCCTTGGAATGCATCGCGAATCCGCTGGATCATATTATCTCTAGTTGTGGGGGCTTCGCGATAGCTAATATCTTTTACTTTCCCCCACAGATATAAATCCAGCGAACTTAAGTCCGGGGATCGCGGCGGCCATATCGAGGGTCCGAGGTTTCCGATCCAGCGCCGGCCAAAGTATCCGTTAAGGCAGTCACTGACAGCATCCGTGTTGTGCGCCGGCGCCCCGTCCTGTAACGACCACATGCGATTCATGGGGACAGGGTTATTTTCGGGGAGATCTGGCAACGTATTTCGTAAAAATTTACAATATAAATTGCCATTCAGGTTCTCCTCGAAAATAAATGGGCCTACAACTCGGTCACCGACAATGCCTGCCCAAACGATTACTTTCCACCGGACTTGATTTTCTACCGGGCGGACCCACCTGGGGTTTTCAGGTGCCCAGTTGCGCAGATTTTGTCTATTTACATTCCCTTTTTGTGTAAATATAGCCTCATCTGTGCAACACAGGCGCCTTAAAAACTTCGGGTCTCTCTGTATTCTCCGCAGCATTTGCGTTGCGTATCGCAATCGCTTTGGGAGATCGGGATCGTGGAGCTTGTGGTGTCCCTGGGGCTTGTACGGGAACCTAATCTCTCTTGCGATACGCCTGACGGACTCCCTTGGTGCACCTGAAACAAATAAAAATTTTATAAATATATACGACAGGCAACCAAAGATATTAAGTTATCAAACTTTAATATTAATTAGCCAAAATCATTAATATATTTTTTTCCATGTTCGTATTATATGGAACGAAGTTAAAACTTTGCGGGCAAACCATCGCGCGCGCAAACATGTGGCAAAGCATAGCGCTAATGAACACGCGCGGGCAGAGAGAAAATCGGCAGCGGCGCGCGCGAATGACATTCTAGTTTCCGCCTGCCATTGTGGCACACCGATAATAGTATATTGTATACCTAGGGAGCGAAGTGGGTATTTTAGACAGAGTGTGGATTTTGCAGTACGAGTCGTAGGTGAGCTAGCACGAGCCGAAGACGAGTGTGTTTTGCGATCCGAAGACGAGTACTGCAAACACACGAGGTCAAACGGCCCACTTGGCCCTACGTGTACACCATATTTTTTGTGACTTATGTATTGATTTTCTGTATTTTTCAGCCCAAAAAGCAAGGCTAAATTGGTTTTTGCTTTATACGACAACGAAATAGTTGAAGTAATAAATAATAAAAAGACTTGTTAATAGTAATTAAAAATCCGCCATAACATTTGTGCGAATGAAAATATGTTCATTTTGAAAGAAAAATAGTATACTGGATTTATCTCTGAATGAAAAAAAGTCATAAAAATATGCATTAACAAATTTGTAGTAAATTAAGTTTAATTTTTGCGATTTTACGGAATTTTTGAGTAGCGGGCGCACTAGTATCCTTTATCCAATCGGTCAAAGAAAAAGTCACTTTACACAAAAACAAGTGTTGGTAACACATTAGAATGCATAAATTAAGCTAAATTTTTGCAAAGCACGCAACAGAAAATTAAGAAAAGACGTCTGTTCCTCATATATCGTGCGAGCTTACTTAATTTCAATATATTCAATATATATTGCCAAGGTATTTCTAATATATTGCCGATATATACTCACACCAAGGAATTACCACTACGGAATTAACAACAACAAGTACTAAGGAATTATCACTGTGTTAGATTAAAGTCTGATTTATAGTATAGCTAAAAAAATTAAAATCTCTAAAACTCTAAAATCGTAATCTGTTTATACATATTGTAGAAATAGAATGGTATTACTCGCAGCCGTATATCGACGGCTGAGCGGAACAAGGTCGTATCTCACCGCGCGGATGAAGGAGTCGTATCTCAGCGCGCGGACTATATTAATCTTTAGACCACCGTAATTGTGGATACTTTAGCATATGAAGTAAGTTCCCAAATGCTATATTCAGATATGAAATATAATGTATAAAAGTTCGTATTAAATGTAAAGTCTATATATATATATCGTCGCCTGGAAGGTAAAAGGTTACAACTCGATGCGGCGCGTAAGAAGATTACAACTCGGCTTGGCGCGAAAGAAGGGTACATCTCGGCTCGGCGCGTAAAAAGGTTACAACTCGGCTCGGCTCGTAAAAAGCTTACAACTCGGCTCGGCGTGTAAGAAGGTTATAACTCAATGCAGCGTGTAAAAAGCTTTGAAAAATGTCTTAAATATACGATATTAAGAAAAAATAATTTATAAAATTTACTTTCCTACAAAATAAGATTCATTGGGAAATAATTATATTGTGCATGAAAACCCGAATTACCACCATTTCTACAGCGATTCTCAACTCAAATAACATAGAAAAAATTAAGCAGCTGAGTTAACCATCTTACGCGCTGAGCCGAGTTGTACTTAACCTTCTAACGCGCCGAGCTGAATTGTAACTTTCTTACGCGCCGAGCCGAGTTGTAACCTTCTTACACGCCAAGTCCAGTTGTAACCTTTTTACGCACCGAGACATGTTGTAACCTTCTTACGCGCCGAGCCCAGCTGTAACCTTTTACCTCCCAGGCGACGATATCTACATTTCACGATGGTCTTAAGGTCAACTTTACAAATTATTTATTCTGCGATAGGAAAAGACTAATCTAGGAATTAATAAACTTACGCAGACGGTGTGCAAGTCCTCGCACACTTTGGATGCCATTCCGCTGCAGGCTCGCATTAACGACCTCTCGAAGAGGACCGTCGACGACCCTTCTCGCCATCCTGGCTCGCGGAGGATCGACGCGACCATGCTGTTGATAACGATCTACAATTCTGAAATATGCAATTATTTTTAAGATATTAATATTTAATATTTAATACATTTATAAATAAATCGTAAAACTAACCCCATGAAACCTTGTCGAGATGGAAGTGGCTCCTGTGGCAACCCCGCAGCGTATAAATTACGTGCAGCAATAATGTTATATTGCCCATCGTCGCCACGAGTGCGATGGAGCATCTCCAACATTCTCTGCCACCGTACAACACGCTGATTTGCAGCCATAGCTACGTGTGTCAGTATGCAAAGCACGCCGATGATAGAAGCTTCGGTGCATTGCATTTACAACGGTCATTTGTTTTACAATCATGAAAAGCAAATAAAGCGTGCTCAGCGCGCCTGCAACTTATAGTCAATATCAGATCGCTCTGATTGCAGACGACTGTGCTTCTAATGTTCGATGTTCAAATGGGCATATAAGGGCCAAAAAATTTTTAGGTTTAGAGATAATAAGAAGTACATTAAAAGTATGCATGTACTTACACAAACGAATGAGCATTTTTACTCAGTAACTTTTGACTGTAACTGAATAAAATTACGCCAGTGTTTACTTTTTTTGTTTAATTACTACCGTTTGACTATTTAATAAAAAATATTATTTCTACAATTTTCGAACGAAATATCAAAATGGACGCGTTTTTCAAATAAAAAAACACCTCAAATATTAAATTTTAAGTGTTAAATAAATATTAATTAATTATTTTATTTTTAACTTTAAAATATGTATTTTTTAGTATCAAATTTTTTATTAAATAAAGTACTTACAATATTTGCAACTGTAATAGTTAACTTGTAAATGTTCTGTAAGCTACAAAGTACTTCTTTACAATGTAAAACTTTACAAAAAGTTAGCGAGTTCCCTGCACTTGTGACACGTAGTAACATCAATTTTTATTCGCAACTTTGCTTATACATACATAAACAGTTCCAGCACAATAGATTCATAATTTATTTTCTAGTACCTAAGTGTGTAATTCTTTCTTTCGTTAAATGTAAATTTGACTCTATCTATAAAACTGAGATGCTCTCAAGATGATGTAGTTAACGAACCAAAAGTTTGTATCCACGTTTAACAATCCAAAAATTATTATTAAAATCAAATTTTTGTTATTTGCACGCTACGATTTAAGAAAATAAAAATGGTCTTTTCAAAACGAATAAAATGCATGCATAAAATTCTTTAAAAAACAGTCAATCCCAATTTTGATTTCAAATGATAAATCAATTGGTGCAATTTTCCTTTCTACCGGACTCCTTTTCAAAATCCTAAGGTGCCCAGTGAAAAGTACCTTATGTATCGTAAATCTCTAAACCTTATACTTATAGAATTTAGATAAACCTCCACCAAAGTTTAAGAAAAAATTGAAATGTCTGCCGTCGTCTACTTACAAAAATATTTATATAAAGGTTAGATTGATGTCCGCCAAAAATTTAAAAATAATTCGACATTTAATACTATATTTATAAAAAGGTTTCTATGATGTTTGTGAAATTAATTTGAATTTCTTCGCTCTACTTACGAAAAAGTTCAATATTAAGTTTTGATAAATTTCCTTGAAAGATTTGAAAAAAAAAGCAGTTTACGAAATACTATTAGGAAAATTGGGTAACTTTTCTCCAATGTTTCGGGCAATATCGAAGGTCTACGGTCTATGTATAAATAGTTTTATATGATGTTTGTATAAAGCTCATATAAAGTTTGGAACAATTTTTCAAAAATTTCGAAAAAAGTCATTCGAATTCTTTTGCTCTACGTAAACAGCAGTTTAATATTAAAGTCCTGCAAAATATTGATACAATTTTCGTTGATCCTCAAAATTTGGATAAAGTTGTAATATAAAAATTGTTGTGTAAAGTTTCGAAAAGCTTCACGTAAAACTTGCAATCTTCCATTATCTATTCGTAAGATTGGGTGAACTTTATAATAATTCTAGCGAAAGTTTGAGAAAAGTTTAGATAAATTTTGGCCGTAGATTATGGAACACATTTCAAAGTTACGGGAAGACTCATTAATCAGCTGTATGAAAAGTAGAGCCAAACGATAACTTCATACAAACTTTGATATGAGAAAAATTTTAGTCAACCAGTCGCATAGACTGTAAGGGTGCTTTTCTATTTGCAAATATCTTGTTGCAGGGTCGTATAGAACTTGTCCGATTTTGGGCCGGTGCTACATGAAGAAAAGACAGCTTCCATTCCAGTCTAGTAATACAGTACGGCTGAATTCTGTTGATTTCTTGCATAAGCTGCAGGAAATCTCATGTAGCGCTTACACTGAGAGGGCGACCGGAGCGTAGCAGCATACAGCGTGGTCGCAACGACGATGTTCAAAATGCAAAAGCTTAACTCTTGCGCGCGGCACTCACGGGGTAGCACGCAGCTTTCGTGACGAGCATATGCGCAGCTGAGTCGAACGCAACAACGTTGTTATACTCAACTCGACCCCTTGGCGTATAAATAGTGTTAGCACTAGAACGTCTCGTATAAGTATAACTTTATTTATCTCAGTGAGCGCAAATATATTTTTTTCTATGTTCGCTGACTTAAAATAATCCATTTTGAAACTTCTTTAGTTTATTGCTTAAAAGTAATATTACATTTTCAATATAAGACTTTCAAATAGTGTGCTGTGTATAAATAAGATTTGAGTATCTAATTATATTACTTGATAAGCTTTGCAAGTAAAACAATTGTCAACACGTGCATGAAACGGGCCTTTTTTCGGCCCTGAAAGCCATGTAGAAAATCGCTCATTTCGAGCGTGATTTAGGAAAGAATGATTTTTCCCCCGCTCCAAGTGAATCATTGTAATATTTTTCTCTTATTGTTAAATTTATATATTTTATGGCTTTTTGGCCACTTTAGAATAATATAAAATAACTTTTAAAGATTAAATCGCAAAATAATAAACTTTTATAGATAGATATCAATAGAAATAATTGCATGAGACTTTTATTTATAGTTTATAGTTATATGTTTAGTTTTTTATTAATTTTCAGTATTAATTCACTATTCGGTTGTGGACGACGCGAAATGCACTATCCCCTACAGAATTTTTATGCATATAAAAAGGCCCTCTCATGCACTCGTTGAAAAAAATATGGTGTGTAACACGGGAAAAAGAGAAATTTCAGATTCGGGAGGTGTTTTCACCACTCGTTTCCGTCTCGGGCGCCCTCGACTACAACTCGTGCTGAACGTCTCACCCTCGCTTGAAATAGCTCATATTCTTGCTAGTTGCACAATGTACTATAAATTCTCAATACATACATAATTAATCAATAGTCAGTTTAAACGATAAAACATATCGTGTACTGCGTGGACGAAATATGTAAAAGGGCTCAGTGACTCGCAAAATACGTGAGTATAATGGCCTCGTAGGTAATGCAGTGGAAAATAGCTGCCAGTTATCTTAATAATGAATGAATAAAGCCAATTTGGTTATTTTCTTCGATTTTATTCACAGTATTATCACTGTAACGGTGAGCTGTCTCGGCTACGGCAAATACGGCAAATACGGCGAGACGATAGTACGTGCGCGGCAGCGGCGTCATCTGTTGGGCATTTCGTGAACCAACAGCATTTGTAAACATTGCCACTAACATAACCCGGAACATACCCCATAATTTGATAAATAATTTACACACACCGGTGAATAGAAATAGAATGCTATTCATGTTATCAAGCAATCTTTAAAGATTTAATGAAATTTCCAGAATATTCCGTTAGCTTGAATCAAGTATACGTTATGGCTATGTCAAGAGCACCCATCGGCCATTGCGTCATGAAGTTGCCGCTTGTTAGCTAGAGTCCGTTTATTCAAAAGACTTCCTTCTATGAATTCCCGTTCCTCGAACGTCTGCGGTAATTCCCCTGTCCGGCTGAAAAAGCAGATTTTGATTATTCAATTAAAAATTGATTCATCCCCATATCGAGGTTGGGCAAAGTAGGTATGGTCTTTAAACTTAATGAACTTCGATAAATGGACATAAAAACCAAACCTTAAATATTTTTCAAAAAAATAATTTTGCTATCTTTTTTATTTTCTGTGTTACGTCAATTTTGACTGCACCATTGTGTTCCTCGGGATCCAAAACCCTTAGACTCACCGCTTTTCCAACCTTTTCGCAATTTTCGGGGGAGAAAATCCAATGTCAGGATAATTTGAGTCACTCATTTTATCAATTTATCGGACTTAAATTATCCTGACATTGGATTTTCTCCCCCGAAAATTGCGGAAAGGTTGGAAAAGCGGTGAGGTTTTGTGTCCCGAGGAACACAATGGTGCAGTCAAAATTGACGTAACACAGAAAATAAAAGAGATAGCAAAATTATTTTTCGAAAAATATTTAATGTTTGGTTTTTATGTCCATTTATCGAAGTTCATTAAGTTTAAAGACCATACCGCCTTTGCCCAACCTCGATATCGGGATGAATCAATTTTTAATTGAATAATCAAAATCTGCTTTTTCGGCCGGACAGGGGAATTACCGCAGACGTTCGAGGAACGGGAATTCATAGAAGGAAGTCTTTTGAATAAATGGACTCTAGCTAGCAAGCGGCAACTTCATGACGCGATGACCGATGGGTGCTCTTGACATAGCCATAACTTATACTTGATTCAAGCTAACGGAATATTCTGGAAATTTCATTAAATCTTTAAAGATTGCTAGATAACATGAATAGCATTCTATTTCTATTCACCGGTGTGTGTAAATTATTTATCAAATTATGGGGTATGTTCCGGGTTATGTTAGTGGTAATGTTTACAAACGCTGTTGGTTCGCGAAATGCCCAACAGATGACGCCTCTGCCGCGCACGAACTATTGTCTCGCCGTATTTGCCGTATTTGCCGTAGCCGAGACAGTTCACCGTTACAGTGATAATACTGTGAATAAAATCGAAGAAAATAGCCAAATTGGCTTTATTCATTCATTATTAAGATAACTGGCAGCTATTTTCCACTGCATTACCTACGAGGCCATTATACTCACGTATTTTGCGAGTCACTGAGCCCGTTTACATATTTCGTCCACGCAGTACACGATATGTTTTATCGTTTAAACTGACTATTGATTAATTATGTATGTATTGAGAATTTGTAGTACATTGTGCAACTAGCAAGAATATGAGCTATTTCAAGCGAGGGTGAGACGTTCAGCACGAGTTGTAGTCGAGGGCGCCCGAGACGGAAACGAGTGGTGAAAACACCTCCCGAATCTGAAATTTCTCTTTTTCCCGTGTTACACACCATATTTTTTTCAACGAGTGCATGAGAGGGCCTTTTTATATGCATAAAAATTGTATAGGGGATAGTGCATTTCGCGTCGTACACAACCGAATAGTGAATTAATACTGAAAATTAATAAAAAACTAAAAATATAACTATAAACTATAAATAAAAGTCTCATGCAATTATTTCTATTGATATCTATCTATAAAAGTTTATTATTTTGCGATTTAATCTTTAAAAGTTATTTTATATTATTCTAAAGTGGCCAAAAGGCCATAAAATATATAAATTTAACAATAAGAGAAAAATTTTACAATGATTCGCTTGGAGCGGGGGAAAAATCATTCTTTCCTAAATCACGCTCGAAATGAGCGATTTTCTACATGGCTTTCAGGGCCGAAAAAAGGCCCGTTTCATGCACGTGTTGACAATTGTTTTACTTGCAAAGCTTACCAAGTAATATAATTCGATACTCCAATCTTATTTATACACAGCACACTATTTGAAAGTCTTATATTGAAAATGTAATATTACTTTTAAGCAATAGACTAAAGAAGTTTCAAAATGGATTATTTTAAGTCAGCGAACATAGAAAAAAATATATTTGCGCTCACTGAGATAAATAAAGTTATACTTATACGAGACGTTCTAGTGCTAACACTATTTATACGCCAAGGGGTCGAGTTGAGTATAACAACGTTGTTGCGTTCAACTCAGCTGCGCATACTCTCGTCACGAAAGCTGCGTGCTACCCCATGAGTGCCGCGCGCAAGAGTTAAGCTTTTGCATTTTGAACATCGTCGTTGCGACCACGCTGTACGCTGCTACGCTCCGGTCGCCCTCTCAGTGTAAGCGCTGCATGAGATTTCCTGCAGTTTATGCAAGAAATCAACAGAATTCAGCCGTACTGTATTACTAGACTGGAATGGAAGCTGCCTTTTCTTCATGTAGCACCGGCCCGAAATCTGACGAGTTCTATACGACCCTGCAATAAGATTTTTGCAAATAGAAAAGCACCCTTACAGTCTATGCGACTGGTTGACTAAAATTTTTCTCATATCAAAGTTTGTATGAAGTTATCGTTTGGCTCTACTTTTCATACAGCTGATTAATGAGTCTTCCCAAAACTTTGAAATGTGCTGCATAATCTACGGGCAAAATTTATCTAAACTTTTCTCAAACTTTCGCTAGAATTATTATAAAGTTCACCCAACCTTACGAATAGATAATGGAAGATTGCAAGTCTTACGTGAAGCTTTTCGAAACTTTACACAACAATTTTTATATTACAACTTTATCCAAATTTTGAGGATGAACGAAAATTGTATCAATATTTGGCAGGACTTTAATACTAAACTGCTGTTTACGTAGAGTAAAAGAATTCGAATGACTTTTTTCACGATTTTTGAAAAATTTTTCCAAACTTTATATGAGCTTTATACAAACATCATATAAAACTATTTATACATAGACCGTAGACCTTCGATATTGCCTGAAACATTGGAGAAAAGTTACCCAATTTTCCTAATAGTATTTCGAAACTGTTTTTTTTTTCAAATCTTTCAAGGAAATTTATCAAAACTTAATATTGAACTTTTTCGTAAGTAGAGCGAACAAATTCAAATTAATTTCACAAACATCATAGAAACCTTTTTATAAATATAGTATTAAATGTCGAATTATTTTTAAATTTTTGGCGGACATCAATCTAACCTTTATATAAATATTTTTGTAAGTAGACCGCGGCAGACATTTCAATTTTTTCTTAAACTTTGGCGGAGATTTATCTAAATTCTATAAGTATAAAGTATAGAGATTTACGATACATAAGGTACTTTTTACTGAGCACCTTAGGATTTTGAAAAGGAGTCCGGTAGAAAGGAAAATTGCACCAATTGATTTATCATTTGAAATCGAAATTGAGATTGACTGTTTTTTAAAGAATTTTATGCATGCATTTTATTCGTTTTGAAAAGACCATTTTTATTTTCTTAATACGTAGCGTGCAAATAACAAAAATTTGATTTTAATAATAATTTTTGAATTGTTAAACGTGGATACAAACTTTTGGTTCGTTAACTACTTCATCTTGAGAGCATCTCAGTTTTATAGATAGAGTCAAATTTACATTTAACGAAAGAAAGAATTACACACTTAGGTACTAGAAAATAAATTATGAATCTATTGTGCTGGAACTGTTTATGTATGTATAAGCAAAGTTGCGAATAAAAATTGATGTTACTACGTGTCACGAGTGCAAGAAACTCGCTATCTTTTTGTAAAGTTTTATATTGTAAAGAATTACTTTGTAGCTTACAGAACATTTACAAGTTAACTATTACAGTTGCAAATATTGTAAGTACTTTATTTAATAAAAAATTTGATGCTAAAAAATACATATTTTAAAGTTAAAAATAAAATAATAAATTAATATTTATTTGACACTTAAAATTTAATATTTAAGGTGTTTTTTTATTTGAAAAACGCGTCCATTTTGATATTTCGTTCGAAAATTGTAGAAATAATATTTTTTATTAAATAGTCAAACGATAGTAATTAAACAAAAAAAGTAAACACTGCCCTGTTGAAAATATCCATGTGGATTTTACACTGATTTCCACATGGAATCCATATGGAATCCATATGGAATCTATACGGATTCCATATGGATTCCATGTCGATTCCATGTGGAAATCAGTCCCAAATCGTCCTGTGGACTTCCACATGGAATTCCATATAGATTTCTATATGAATTTTTCTACAAACATTTGTAAAACAAAATCCGTATGGATTTCCATCTAGATTTCCATGGGGAAATCCAGGTAAAAACGACATGATCCATATAGATTTCCACATGGATTTCCATATGGTAATTTTAATGTTTATAAAAATGTTTATTTATAAAATTGTTATATTTTTTTTACTGGGATACATATTTTTGACAACAAGTACTGTAGAATTTTTGCGAAGAATTACATAAGAGGAAATTATAGTTTATAACTTTTTATGCTTTACTGATATGGTAAAAAACGTATCCCTAGTAAAAAAATTTAATAATTTTATAAATAAACATTTTTATAAACATTTAAATTACCACATGGAAATCCATATGGAAATCTATATGGATCATATTGGTTTTACCTGGATTTCTCCATGGAAATCTACATGGAAATCCATACGGATTTTGTTTTACAAATGTTTGTAGAAAAATTCATATAGAAATCTATATGGAATTCCATGTGGAAATCCACAGGATGATTTGGGACTGATTTCCACATGGAATCCACGTGGAATCCATACCCATACAGCATGAAAGAAAACTGAAATAATTACATGAAATAATTCATGAATTAATACATTGAAATGATTTAGAAAGAATTTTAAAAGGAAAAAAAATTAATTTTAAATTAATTTTTAAAATAATATATGGAATCCTTACAAAATACTTTCAAAAATCTTCCAAAAAAATAAAAAAAGTGTTACCAAAAAATAATTACACGAATTAATTCTGAAAGGACTTTGAAAAGATTTTTTGAAAGAATACATAAAATAATTTCGAAATTATTGCAAAGTATTCTTTCATACAATAATTCAGAAATAATTTCAGAAAGATACAAATTAATCATTCACAAAAATAATTCAATATCTATTCAAAAATCTTACATGAATTATTTCATGAAATCTTCCGGGAAACTCGTGTGAATTAATAGATTTTTTTAAAGAAAACATAACAATTCAGCAATCATGTCAAGAATTATATCACGAAATAATTCAGAAATAATTTCAGAATGATAAAAATTAATCATTCACAAAGATAATTCAATATCTATTGAAAATAATTTCATGAATTATTTCATGAAATGTTGCGGGAAACTCACGTGAATTAATACAAGAAATAATTTAGAATTCGTTTGAAAAAGATTGTTACAATAAAATTTTTTAAAACACAATAGCAAAAAGATATTTACACGAATTCTTCCTGAAAGAACCTTGAAAAGATTTTTTGAAAGAAAACATAAAATAGTTCAGAAATTATTGCAAGTATTCAACACGAAAAGGGCAGCGTCCGTATATAAGAGGCATCGTATAATGTATTTATTTTGTTTTTAATTCGAATTTGTTTCAATCAAATAAGTCCTAATTAATACAATATTTAATAAACAAAACTTACTAAATAAGTATATACTAATTAAACAAAGTTAATATTAAAAAATAAAGAAATATTAGAAATAAATATTCTAATTTATTTTGTCAGTCATTTTGCACTATATAATGAAAAAAATGAAATGATTGGATAATGATCGGATTTAGTCGTCCATTGTTTTCTACATTCGTATGATCCTATTAAAGAACGTATTAAAATGTGTGGGGGTATATAATTTTTCGTTTTTGTGAACTAAGATAGGTTGAAACATTTACTAATTGCGAAAAATATTAATTTGAAAAGTTAATGTAAGAATATAAAAACTTAAAATAAAAAAAAAAAAACTTTTAAAGATGAATAATATAGGTACTTAAAATAAGCAATATTTTTTATTATTATTCATAATAGTATTCTTTCAGTATGACAATGTTTAGAAGTCCCCTCAAAATCGACAGAAATATTATTTATACGTCTGCCAAGAGTAAAGAGCCTTTGACTCTAAAAGTTGATTCTAAATTGAAAACACTACAAATAATAATAACGTCGGTAAGGTAGAGCTCATTCTATTCATCTCTGCATTATATGCAATTATCATTTTTTTATTTTTATCGGATTTCGGGAAAAGAGCACTTTATTGCCCTTCGTAATGACAAAAATACACTATGTGTAAATTTTCAAGTTATTGCTCGTTATAGATTTTACAGGAAACGGGTTGAAAAATTTTCTACCAGTTTTTTATGAAAAATAATGAACAGAATTTCTGAAAAATTTATAGGTGTATTATTTATGCAATTACGGAGTGCAGTGAAGAGCTTCATTCATCAAAAGTTGTATCTAAGATCAAAAAAATGTAAAAACTCATAACGTCGGTAAGGAAGAGCTCCCTTTATACACACACATTTCACATCGACTTAATACAATATTTAATAAACTAAAAGTATTAAATAACTATGAATTAATTGATCAAAGTTAATATTAAAAAATAAAGTAATATTAAGAATAAATTTTCTAATGTATCGTATCACTCATATTGCAGTATATAATGAAAAAAATGAAATGATCTAACAAGCGAGCGATAGCGTAATGAATAGCGTATTTGCGTAGTACCCAAGCGACCCGGGTTCGAATCTCCATCATGTAAAAAATTTTTCTGCGTTTTTTTCTGCGATAAAATAGTGTAAAATTATTAACAATGTAAATATATGTAAAAATAGTTAGAATATTATTTAAATAATATTCTAAATTATAAAAATGTACCTTCAAATACGGGATTATATATACCCTTCGAAATTTATTGTTAGTAATATTTACTAAATATTTTCTAATTAATTCACAATATTTATTCCTGAATCCTTCCAAAAATCTTTCATTGAAAGGATTCTGCAATAATACATGATTTTATAACCTTCGAAATTTTTTGTTAGTAATATTTCCATTATATTTTCGAATTAATTCACAAAATTAATTCCTGAATCCTTTCAGACATCCTTCATTGGAAGGATTCTGTAATAATGCGGGATTTATCCTCTTCAAATTTCTTGTTAGTAATATTTCCATAATATTTTCTAATTAATTCACAATATTAATTCCTGAATCCTTTCATACATCTTTCATTGAAAGGATTCAGGAATTAATTTTGTAAATTAATTCGAAAATATTATGGAAATATTACTAAAAAGAAATTTCAAAAGTATAAATAACGTATTATTGCAGAATCCTTCAATGAAAGATGTCTGAAAGGATTCAGAATTAATTTTGTGAATTAATTCGAAAATATTATGGAAATATTACTAAAAAGAAATTTCGAACAGTATAAATCACGTATTATTACAGAATCCTTTCAATGAAAGATGTCTGAAAGGATTCAGGAATTAATTCACAAATTAATTCCTGAATCCTTTGAGACATCTTTCATTGGAAGGATTCTGTAATAATACGGGATTTATCCGTCTTCCAAATTTCTTGTTAGTAATATTTTCATAATATTTTCGAATTAATTCACAAAATGAATTCCTGAATCCTTTCAGACATCTTTCATTGAAAGGATTCTGCAATAATATGTGATATTAATTCTGAAAGGATTCTGAAAGATTCTTTCAGAAATCATTCAGTGAAAGGATTCTGTAATGATGCTATGTCCGGGGTATTTTCCTTTCAGAATTATTTCAGGAAATAATTTTGAAATATCTTTTAGTAACCTTTTGGTAATAATCCATGAATCCTTTCAGAAATCTTCTATTGAATAAATTTTGCAATGATATTATAAATTATTTTTGAATTATTCCATTGAATTAATTCTGAAAGGAAAATACCCCGGACATAGCATTATTACAGAATCCTTTCACTGAATGATTTCTGAAAGAATAAAATTATTTCATGCATTCTTTCAGAATCCTTTCAGAATTAATACATGCTGTGTGGGTATGGAATCCGTATAGATTCCATATGGATTCCATATGGATTCCATGTGGAAATCAATGTAAAATCCACATGGATATTTTCAACAGGGTGGCGTAATTTTATTCAGTTACAGTCAAAAGTTACTGAGTAAAAATGCTCATTCGTTTGTGTAAGTACATGCATACTTTTAATGTACTTTTTATTATCTCTAAACCTAAAAATTTGTTGGCCCTTATATGCCCATTTGAACATCGAAACTTAGAAGGATAGTCGTCTGCAATCAGAGCGATCTGATATTGACTATAAGTTGCAGGTGCGCTGAGCGCGCTTTTTTTGCTTTTCATGATTGTAAAACAAATGGCCGTTGTAAATGCAATGCACCGAAGCTTCTATAATCGGCGTGCTTTGCATACTGACACACGTAGCCATGGCTGCAAATCAGCGTGTTGTACGGTGGCAGAGAATGTTGGAGATGCTCCATCGCATTCGTGGCGACGATGGGCAATATAACATTATTGCTGCACGTAATTTATACGCTGCAGAGTTGCCACAGGAGCCACTTCCATTTCGACAAGGTTTCATGGGGTTAGTTTTACGATTTATTTATAAATGTATTAAATATTAAATATTAATATCTTAAAAATAATTGCATATTTCAGAGTTGTAGATCGTTATCTACAGCATGGTCGCGTCGATCCTCCGCGAGCCAGGATGGCGAGAAGGGTCGTCGACGGTCCTCTTCGAGAGGTCGTTAATGCGAGCCTGCAGCGGAATGGCATCCAAAGTGTGCGAGGACTTGCACGCCGTCTGCGTAAGTTTATTAATTCCTAGATTAGTCTTTTCCTATCGCAGAATAAATAATTTGTAAAGTTGACCTTAAGACCATCGTGAAATGTAGATATCGTCGCCTGGGAGGTAAAAGGTTACAGCTGGGCTCGGCGCGTAAGAAGGTTACAACATGTCTCGGTGCGTAAAAAGATTACAACTGGGCTTGGCGTGTAAGAAGGTTACAACTCGGCTCGACGCGTAAGAAAGTTACAATTCAGCTCGGCGCGTTAGAAGGTTAAGTATAACTCGGCTCAGCGCGTAAGATGGTTAAACTCGGCTGCTTCATTTTTTCTATGTTATTTGACTTGAGAATCGCTGTAGAAATTGTGGTAATTCGGGTTTTCATGCACAATATAATTATTTCCCAATGAATCTTATTTTGTAGGAAAGTAAATTTTATAAATTATTTTTTCTTAATATCGTATATTTAAGACATTTTTCAAAGCTTTTTACACGCTGCGCCGAGTTATAACCTTCTTACACGCCGAGCCGAGTTGTAACCTTTTTACGCGCCGAGCCGAGTTGTAACCTTTTTACGCGCCGAGCCGAGTTGTAATCTTCTTTCGCGCCAAACCGAGTTGTAATCTTCTTACGCGCCGCATCGAGTTGTAACCTTTTACCTTCCAGGCGACGATATATATATATAGTCTTTACATTTAATACGAACTTTTATACATTATATTTCATATCTGAATACAGCATTTGGGAACTTACTTCATATGCTAAAGTATCCACAATTACGGCGGTCTAAAGATTAATATAGTCCGCGTGCTGAGATACGACTCATTCATCCGCGGGGTGAGATACAACCTTGTTCCGCTCAGCCGTCGATATACGGCTGCGAGTAATACCATTCTATTTCTACAATATGTATAAACAGATTATGATTTTAGAGTTTTAGAGCATCACCACTTTTTGAGTCAGAGTTTCAGTAATTTTTTTAGCTATACTATAAATCAAACTTTAAGTCTAACACAGTGATAATTCCTTGGTACTTGTTGTTGTTAATTCCGTAGTGGTAATTCCTTGGTGTGAGTATATATCGGCAATATATTAGAAATACATTGGCAATATATATTGAATATATTGAAATTAAGTAAGCTCGCACGATATATGAGGAACAGACGTCTTGTACTTAATTTTCTGTTGTGTGCTTGCAAAAATTTATCTTAATTTATGCATTCTAATGTGTTACCAACACTTGTTTTTGTGTAAAGTGACTTTTTCTTTGACCGATTGGATAAAGGATTCTAGTGCGCCCGCTACTCAAAAATTCCGAAAAATCGCAAAAATTAAACTTAATTTACTACAAATTTGTTAATGCATATTTTTATGACTTTTTTTCATTCAGAGATAAATCCAGTATACTATTTTTATTTCAAAATGAACATATTTTCATTCGCACAAATTTTTTGGCGGATTTTTAATTATTATTAACAAGTCTTTTTATTATTTATTACTTCAACTATTTCGTTGTCGTATAAAGTAAAAACCAATTTAGTCTTGCTTTTTGGGCTGAAAAATACAGAAAATCAATACATAAGTGACAAAAAATATGGTGTACACGTAGGGCCAAGTGGGCCGTTTGACCTCGTGTGTTTGCAGTACTCGTCTTCGGTTCGCAAAACACACTCGTCTTCGGCTCGTGCTAGCTCACCTACGACTCGTACTGCAAAATCCACACTCTGTCTAAAATACCCACTTCACTCCCTAGGTATGCAATATACTATTTTCGGTGTGCGCACAATGGCAGGGGGAACTAGAATGTAATTCGCGCGCGCCGCTGCCGATTTTCTCTCTGCCCGCGCGTATTCATTAGCGCTATGCTTTGCTACATGTTTGCGCGCGCGATGGTTTGCCCGCAAAGTTTCAACTTCGTTCCATATAATACGAACACGGAAAAAAATATATTAATGATTTTGGCTAATTAATATTAAAGTTTGATAACTTAATATCTTTGGTTGCCTGTCGTATATATTTATAAAATTTTTATTTGTTTCAGGTGCACCAAGGCAGTCCGTCAGGTGTATCGCAAGGGAGATTAGGTTCCCGTACAAGCCCCAGGAACACCAAAAGCTCCACGATCCCGACCTCCCAAAGCGATTGCGATACACAACGCAAATGCTGCGGAGAATACAGAGGGACCCGGAGTTTTTGAGGCGCCCGTGTTGCACAGATGAGGCTATATTTACACAAAAAGGGAATGTAAATAGACAAAATCTGCGCAACTGGGCACCTGAAAACCCCAGGTGGGTCCGCCCGGTAGAAAATCAAGTCCGGTGGAAAGTAATCGTTTGGGCAGGCATTGTCGGTGACCGAGTTGTAGGCCCATTTATTTTCGAGGAGAACCTGAATGGCAATTTATATTGTGAATTTTTACGAAATACATTGCCAGGTCTCCTCGAAAATAAAGCCGTCCCCATGAATCGCATGTGGTGGCTACAGGACGGGGCGCCGGCGCACAACGCGGGTGCTATTAGTGACTGCCTTAACGGATACTTTGGCCGGCGCTGGATCAGAAACCGCGGACCTCCGATATGGCCGCCGCGATCCGCGGACTTAAATCCGCTGGATTTTTATCTGTGGGGGAAAGTAAAAGATATTTACTATCGCGAAGCCCCCACAACTAGAGATAATATGATCCAGCGGATTCGCGATGCATTTCAAGGCATAACCGCACAGGAATTGCGCAAAGTCCGGGGGCATTACGAACGGCGCTTACGCAGTGTTATTGAATATAACGGTGGTCTAATCGAACCTCACCTTTAAAATAAATTAATATATCGCTGTTCTACTTTTATTAACATTATTTTAAAATTTTAAATAATGTTAATAAAAGAAGGCAGTGAATAATTTTTTTTTTACTTTAAAGGGATTCTCCGCAGTACTATTTTTTATTTTGTTATTTTGTTTTAACACGAAAATGTATCTTTTATTTGATTCTAATTGTATGTTATATTTTATGTTATTTTTTATATGTATTTTATGTTTCGTGTTAATTACAATGGTATCGTTAAAGTTTCGCAATTGACTGATTATTTATTACCTTCCATAAATTAAAACATTTATATTTATCCTCTTTTTGTAAATTTATAATGATGAAATGACATTATTACTAAAAGTCACTTTACTCTGATCTGGTTTCGGTTCCTGTTGGATATGATAAGCAGTATCCCAGTATCCGGTCAAAGTAATCGGCAGTATGTAAGCATCTATTATGCAATTACCGTGATTTTCACATCAAATTGGATGTGGTTTATTCACCTATGCGAATAAAGTACTACATAACTGGACCGATATCGTGTGACGTTCCGAATCTTGCTAGAAAAGTGGAAAAAAATGATATACAGCGTGATTCTGAAGCAATACAACATTTATATACCAACGTGATCAGCGTGAAAAACTGAGTCAAGATCACTTGGTCCCAAAAATTTTCCAGCAAGTTTTCCGCACCCCTATTATGCACAGAAAAATTTCCCCCATAGTGCCGGTCCTGGCAGCGCCGGCGCGAGCCAAGCGGCGGCCGCCGCGGCAAAGAGTGGGGGGCAACCGTTGCTACGGAGTACGTTAACGGAAACGGGAGGTAAGGGGGAAGCGGAGCAATCGAGGCAACGATTTAGTCCGCAGTAAAAATCGCTGTGAAATCGACTTGTCACAGAAATTACTGCATATTGGTTATAAGGTAAGTCGAGGTCGCAAAAACCGATTTTGAAATTTGCAGATTCCTAGGTCCAAGGGTTCTATGCGAAAACAGCGTTTGAAAGTTTTATTTGCTTATCTCTCGAGAACCGCTTCGTCTACAACAAAATAGCTTGCACCAAACGAAACAGCGTAAAATTTTGCACCAGAAACGATTTTTTACTCGATTCCGATGAGTGCAAAGTTCCGAGATAATTAATCGAAAAGAAATGAACATGCCGCCGAGTTTCCTCCCTCGCCGCGGTATGCTTTCCGTATCTCTCGCTCCAACAGCGTTTATTTCTTTTCCATTAATTATCTTGGAACTTTGCACTCAACGGAATCGAGTTCAAAATCGTTTTCGATGCAAAATTTTAAGCTCTTTTGTTTGATGTAGGCCATTTTATTGTTGACTAAGCTATATTCAAGATATAAGCAAATAAAATTTACGAACGTTGTTTTCGTATAGAAGGCCTGGGAAATTGAGAGAGCTGCAAATTTCAAAATCTGTTTTTGTCGACTTCGATTTACCTTATAAACAGAATTCAGCCATTTCTGTGACTAGTCGATTTCAATACTGAACTTATTTTTAAGACAGCTGACGAGGAAAGCTTTCGTTTGATCGGCCAAATGTTCGCGACTCGCGTACAGCTAGCGAAACTATGAACGCATCATCGTTGATATCTCTCGTTGATAAATACAGAGCGAGTCATGTATTTCTTTTCTTAAAAAACGTGGGCCCCATGTTGTGCAACATCCGAAAATTGATTCAGATTGGTCATAAAGAACAGGCGTGAAGATTTGCTATACTCGTTACATTTGAATTTTTACATTGAATTTCTATACTTTAGGTATTTTAAACTAAATAAATAAATTAACATAAAATATGAAAATAATTTTTCGTTTTAAAAAATTATCTGATTATCCTATAATTTTACGTATTCAGAATTAAAAAATGATAAAATATTTTTTCATAGCCCAAACAACAATAAACTATGGGCCAAAAGAACTTTGATTTGAAATCGACGGCACTGATATTTTAGAGCGTTACATGAAAAGTTCTTTAGTTTAAATCATGTTTTAAATATCGCTAACACACCAGGGAATTTCTTGATGAAAACCGGGGAAGCGTTCGTTTCGTTTGGACACCAGTTCAATTTTTATTTTCAGACTCGTAAACAGCATACAGCCATGCAGCGACAAGCCTACTTCAAAAATTGCTTGCCCTCGATTAGAAATCAAGAAATCGCGTACACAGCCACCTCGTATCCTTACATAAAGAGTTCTCGTGCTTAAATGAATCTATCGGCTTCGAAAATTATCTAGAGCAGCATAACGCTTCACCCTATGATACACAAGAGAATTTTTTGTTACAAAAATTGCAAAATTAGAAACGCTGTCACTTCGCAGCCTTAAAGTTTATCGCCCTTTAACATTAAAATTTTTAATTTTAATAGAAAAAAATGAGTAATAAAATAATTAATATGAAATAATGAATAATGCATCTTATCTTCAATAAACTGTAACGTAAGTAGATAATCAGAATGTGAACTGAAAGGAAAACTTCTATTAATGGTAACAAAAAATCGTATTTCTAGTTAACGAGGTTCATGCACGACTCCCAAATTAAAGCGGTGTTAAATCAAGAGGTTGTCTAAAATATGTAAGAGCAATATTTGTAATGCAATTAAGCCATTCCGAATAACATAAATAGTTAATCTGTTTTAAAAAAAAGTCTATTTAATATAACTAAACGAACATTTTATACAAAATGTCGATATTTCAGGAACAGTTTCGTCAGTATAAACAGTTATTGATAAAACACAGGGATCTTTTTTCATTCACGAACGATTTAATTTTTCATGATTAGATTTTGTTTCTGAATTAATTTCATGGCGACTTGCCGAAGAAAAATTTCAAAATTATCCAAAACCTTCAGTTAAATCAAATTTAAAAAATACATTTCTTTAACCACTTACACGAATTTATGATCAACCGCGGCCACGGTTATAACTTTCTGAATATTGAATAATTTTGGATTTTTCCCCCAGCGAGTTCTAAAGAAATTCATTAAGGAGCAAAGGAGACCATAAAAACTAAAATCGGTTGACTGAGGAAAACGATTCGTGTATATATTTGCCATTCTTTCAGACATAGTTTAAGCCATACTTTCAGCCGATCTTTAACCCATACTTTTTGCCACACTTTGAATCATACTTACACGGAGAGTGCGTAACCTTTGGATCACGGATTTGTACCAAATTGAAAGATCGTGTTTTAAAGTAAAAAATATTCTTATCTTCAAAATATGTTATTTTGTTAAAACATGATGTCTCATCTATTTTATGTAACTCTGCAAGTATTTCTGTTACGAATATGAGCGAAAAAAAATTCTAAAAGTAAACAGAACAAGCTTTATTTTGAGCACTGTCCGAGTATGGCTGAAAGTATGACCTAAAGTATGGCTGGACATATGGGTGAAAGTATTGCTGAAAGAATGGGTAAAAGTGGCTTAGAGTATAACATAGAGAATGGGTGAAGGAATGGCTGAAAGTATGCGTGAAGGTTTGGCTAAAGGTATGGTCGAAGTATGGCTTAAAGTATGGCTAAAAGTATGGCTTAGATTATGGCTTAAAGTATGGCTAAAAGTATGGCTTAGATTATGGCTTCAAGTATGGTCCAAAGTATGGCTTAGATTATAGCTTAAAGTATGGCTCGAAGTATGGCTTAGCGTATATCTGAAAGTAAGGCTCCAAGTATGGCTTAGCGTATATCTGAAAGTAAGGCTTAAAGCATGGCTCAAAGTATGGCTGAGCGTATATCTGAAAGTATAGTTTAAAGTATGGCTCAAAGTATGGCAGTATGTAATGATGAAACTATCGCTAGTGTATAATTAAAAGTATAGCTTTATGAAAGTTTAAAAAAAGTTTTGAAAACATGTTGCAAAGTTTCGTTATCGATTGTTAAAAATCTTTACGGAAGTTTGAATTTAATTAGTGATTTGTTCAGAGATGTTTTGCAAAGCCGACATGCGTTTACAAAAAGTTTTCTCAACGGATGTCAGCTTTGCAAAACATATCTCAACAAATCACTATAATAACTTAAACTTCCGTAAAGGTTTTTACCAAATGATAAGAATACTTTGATAAAGATTTCTAAAACATTTTCGAAACTTTCATAAAGCTATACTTTGAGTCATACTCTAGCCATACTTTTATCATTCCTTGCTACCACACTTTGAGCCGTACTTTAAGCTATATATTCAGATATACGCTAATCCATACTTTGAGCCATACTTTGAGCCATGGCTCAGCCATACTTTAGACGATACTTTAACCATACTTAGACTAAACGTTTGCTATGCTTTCGTGAAGTTTTCCCGAACGGCCGCTAAAGTTTGCAATAGTTTACCTAAATGTCAGCGATACTTCGGAAAAGATTTCCTAGACATTAACGTTAAGTTGGAAAGAGTTTCACCAAAATTTCGGGAAAGTTTTTCTTAACATTTAATAATCTCTGATGAAGTTTGGGTAAACCTCTACTAAAGTTTAGAAAAACTTTTCTCAACGGATGTCAGGCTTTGCAAAACATAACGCCACTGTTCACTAAAAAAACTTCAACTACCGTAAAGGTTTGTAGCAAAAAATAATGAAATATTAATAGTTTTCCAAAACTTTTTTGAAAATTTCATAAAGCTATAATTTCAGACATACTTTAGCCGTACTTTTATCATTACTTGCTGCCATACTTACAGCCATACTTTGAGCTATACTTTCAGATATACTATAAGATATACTTTAAACCTACTTTCAGCCATACTTTAGACAAAGCTTGTCACAACCATCGACGGAAATGATAATATGAACTTCAGATAAGTTCCCGCCAATGTTCATATCAAAATACGAATCTTACACTCGCCTTAGGTAATGCTCCAAATGTTTATATTCACTTCAAGATAAATACGTTAAGATAAATACGTTCTACTCACGGGCCACCTTAATACAAAATTTAGGTGAATTTCAGTCAAGGTTGTGGAAATAATTCGAATGCTACCATCTCCTTACGGAATCCAAACGATAACTTTCAGCCATACTTTAAGCCATACTTACATCCATACTTTAAGCCATACTTACATCCATACTTTAAGCCATACTTTCAGCCATACTTTAAGCCATACTTTAAGCCATACTTTCAGCCATACTTTAAGCCATACTTTGAGCCATACTTTCAGCCATACTTTAAGTCATACTTTCAGCCATACTTTAAGCCATACTTACATCCATACTTTAAGCCATACTTTCATCCATACTTTAAACCATACTTTCAGTCATACTTTAAGCCATACTTTCAGCCATACTTTAAGCCATACTTTAAACCAACTTTCAGCCATATCTTAGACAAAGCTTGTCCCAACCGACGACGGAAAACTTAATATGAACTTCAGATTAGTTTTCGCCAATGTTCGTGTAAAAATACAAATCTTACACTCGCCATAGGAAATACTTCATATGTTTATATTGACTTTGGCTAAGTTCATCTCTTGTAACTTTGGAAAACCGAATTGAAATCTTATGATTAACTTACGTAAAACATCATACAAAGATAATGTTAAGTTTCGGTAAAGTTTGGGAAAAGAATGATAAATACGTTTTACTCACGCGAAACTTAACACAAAATTTAGGTGAATTTCAGTCAAGGTTGTGGAAATAATTCGAATCCTACGATCTCCTTACGGAATCCAAGCGATAACTTTCAGCCATACTTTAAGCCATACTTTCAACATACTTTCAGTCTACTTTAAGCCATACTTTAAGCCATACTTTCATCCATACTGAAAGCTGTACTTTCAGCCATACTTTAAACCATACTTTGAGCCATACTTTAAGCCATACTTTCAGCCATACATTAAGCCATACTTTCAACATATTTTAAGCCATACTTTTAGCCATACTTTAAGCCATTCTTTCAGCCATACGTTAAGCTATACTTTCATCCATACTCTAAGCCATAATAACAGCAATACTTTAAGCCATACTTTAAGCCATACTTTCAGCCATACTTTCAGCCATTCTTTAAGCCATACTTTAAACGAAGCTTGTCACAACTATAGACGGAAATCAATATGATCTTCAGATTAGTTTCCGCCAATGTTCGTGTAAAAATACGAATCGTACACACGCCTTACGTAATACTTCATATGTTTATATTAACTTTGGCTCAGTTCAACTCTTTTAATGTTTGGAAAATCAAATTGGGATCTTTCGATTAACTTACGTAAAACTTCATACAAAGTTAATGTTAAGTTTCGCCAAAATTTGGGAAAAGAATAATAAGTACGATCTACCTACTCGAAACTTAACACAAAATTTCGATGATTTTCAGTCAACGTTGTGGAAAAAATTCGAATCATACGCTCTCCTTACGGAATCCAAACGATTACGCCCAGCCATACTTACAGCCATCCTTTAATCTATACTTTCATTCATACTTTAAACCATAGTTTCAGCCATACTTTCATCCATACTTGAAGCCATACTTTCAGCCATAATTTCAGCCATACTTTAAACCATACTTTCAACCATACTTTAGACAAATCTTGTTACAGCCATCGATGGACAACTTAATATGAATTTCGATTAGTTTCCGCCAATGTTCGTGTGAAAATACAAATCTTAAACTCGCCTTAGAAAATACTTCATATGATTATACTTTAATTTTATAAACTTTAAAGTTAATACTTTAGCTCAGTTAATCTCGTTTAATGTTCGGAAAACCGAATTGAAATCTTAGGATTAAATTACGTAAAACACCATACAAGGTTAAGGCTATGTTTCCGTAAAGTTAGGGAAAATAATGATAAATACGTCCTACTCACGGGAAACTTAATACAAAAAATTTATGTAAATTTCAGTCAAGGTTGTGGAAATAATTCGAATACTACGATCTCCTTACGGAATCTAAACGTTAACTTTCAGCCATACTTTAAGCCGTACTTTCAGCCATACTTTAAGCCATACTTTAAGACATACTTTAAGCCATACTTTCATCCATACTTCAAGCCATACTTTCAGCCATACTTTATGCCATACTTTCAGCCATACTTTAAGCCATACTTTCATCTCTTTTAAAGTTTGGAAATCCGAATTCAAATCTTACGATTAAATTACGTAAAACATCATACAAGGTTAATGTTGAGTTTCGGTAAAGTTTGGGAAAATAATGATAAATACGTTCTACTCACGGGAGACTTAATACAAAAATTTTAGGTGAATTTCAGTCAAGGTTGTGGAAATAATTCGAATCCTAAGATCTCCTTACGGAATCTAAACGTTAACTTTCAGCCATACTTTAAGCCGTACTTTCAGCCATACTTTAAGCCATACTTTAAGACATACTTTAAGCCATACTTTCATCCATACTTCAAGCCATACTTTCAGCCATACTTTATGCCATACTTTCAGCCATACTTTAAGCCATACTTTCATCTCTTTTAAAGTTTGGAAATCCGAATTGAAATCTTACGATTAAATTACGTAAAACATCATACAAGGTTTATGTTGAGTTTCGGTAAAGTTTGGGAAAATAATGATAAATACGTTCTACTCACGGGACACTTAATACAAAAACTTTAGGTGAATTTCAGTCAAGGTTGTGGAAATAATTCGAATCCTAAGATCTCCTTACGGAATCTAAACGTTAACTTTCAGCCATACTTTAAGCCATACTTTAAGCCATACTTTCAGCCATACTTTAAGCCATACTTTGAGCCATACTTTCAGCCATACTTTAAGTCGTACTTTATCCATACTTCAAGCCATACTTTCAGCCATACTTTAAGACATACTTTCAGCCATACTTTGAGCCATACTTTCATCTCTTTTAAAGTTTGGAAAACCGAATTGAAATCTTACGATTAAATTACGTAAAACATCATACAAGGTTAATGTTGAGTTTCCGTAAAGTTTGGCAAAATAATGATAAATACGTTCTACTCACAAGAAACGTAATACAAAATTTAGGTGTATTACAGTCAAGGTTGTGGAAATAATTCGAATACTACGATCTCCTTACGAAATCTAAACGATAACTTTCAGCCATACTTTAAGCCATACTCTCAGCCATACTTTAAGCCATACTTTCATCTCTTTTAAAGTTTGGAAAACCGAATTCAAATCTTACGATTAAATTACGTAAAACATCATACAAGGTTAATGTTGAGTTTCGGTAAAGTTTGGGAAAATAATGATAAATACGTTCTACTCACGGGAGACTTAATACAAAAATTTTAGGTGAAATTCAGTCAAGGTTGTGGAAATAATTCGAATCCTAAGATCTCCTTACGGAATCTAAACGTTACCTTTCAGCCATACTTTAAGCCGTACTTTCAGCCATACTTTAAGCCATACTTTAAGACATACTTTAAGCCATACTTTCATCCATACTTCAAGCCATACTTTCAGCCATACTTTATGCCATACTTTCAGCCATACTTTGAGCCATACTTTCATCTCTTTTAAAGTTTGGAAAACCGAATTGAAATCTTACGATTAAATTACGTAAAACATCATACAAGGTTAATGTTGAGTTTCCGTAAAGTTTGGCAAAATAATGATAAATACGTTCTACTCACGAGAAACGTAATACAAAATTTAGGTGTATTACAGTCAAGGTTGTGGAAATAATTCGAATACTACGATCTCTTTACGAAATCTAAACGATAACTTTCAGCCATACTTTAAGACATATTTTCCGCCATACGTTAAGCCATACTTTCAGCCATATTTTAAGCTATACTTTCTGCCATACCTTAAACCATACTTTAAGCCATACTTTGGAAAAAGCTTGTCAGGACCATTGGCATGAAACTTAATATGAACTTCAGATTAGTTTCCGTCAATGTTCGTGTAAAAATAGGAATTTCACACTCGCCTTAGGAAATACTTCATATGCTTATATTAACCTTAGCTCAGTTCATCTCTTTTAAAGTTTGGAAAACCGAATTGAAATCTTACGATTAAATTACGTAAAACATCATACAAGGTTTATGTTGAGTTTCGGTAAAGTTTGGGAAATTAATGATAAATACGTTCTACTCACGGGAAACTTAATACAAAAACTTTAGGTGAATTTCAGTCAAGTTTGTGGGAATAATTCGAATCCTAAGGTCTCCTTACGGAATCTAAACGTTAATTTACAGCCATAATTTAAGCCATACTTTAAGCCATACTTTCAGCCATACTTTAAGCCATACTTTAAGCCATACTTTCAGCGATACTTTAAGCCCTACTTTAAGCCATTCTTTCATCCATACTTCAAGCCATACTTTCAGCCATACTTTAAGGCATACTTTAACCCATACTTTAGAAAAAGCTTGTCACGACCATCGACAGGAAACTTAATATGAACTTCTGATTAGTTTCCGTGAATGTCCGTGTAAAAATAGGAATCTTACACTCGCTTTAGGAAATACTTCATATGTTTATACTAACTTTGGCACAGTTCAACTGTTTTAAAGTTTGGAAAACCGAATTGAAATCTTACGATTAAATTACGTAAAACATCATACAAGGTTAATGTTATGTTTCGGTAAAGTTTGGGAAAATAATGATAAATACGTTCTACTCACGGGAAACTTAATACAAAAAATTTAGGTAAATTTCAGTTAAGGTTGTGGAAATAATTCGAATCCTACGATCTCCTTACGGAATCTAAACGTCAACTTTCAGCCATACTTTAAGACATACTTTAAGCCACACTTTCAGCCATACTTTAAGCCATACTTTAAGCCATACTTTCAGCCATACTTTAGAAAAAACTTGTCACAACCGTCGACAGAAAACTCAATATGAACTTTAGATTAGTTACTGTCAATGTTCGTGTAAAAACAGGAATCTTACAGTCGCCTTAGGAAATACTTCATATGTTTATATTAACTTTGACTCATCTCATCTCATTTTTTTCCGTGTAGTATATAAATACCTAAAATAACTAAATCTTCATGTACAACAATTTTATTTTTACATTCATTATTTATTTATTTTTTTGTTTATAATTATTATATATACGGGAGGAATCCCTCTTATTGCGATGCTACATTGTACCAAGCGGATATTCCTCCTTCCATACGAAGGATATATCCTCCTCCGACAGGCAGATTCTCGTTGGTACAGGAAGATCATTTTCTGAGTTTTGCTTTAAGATAGACGAGATCCCGATGCCGAATGATGATCGAAAACTCAATAAAAACGTATTTTGGACGGTTTAAATAGTTTTTTATTTAGTAAATCGGTGAGCAACAAATTCATAACTGTGCAAAATTTTGTTATTAATATGTTTCTACTTTGTAAGGCTATTCCCGAAATTATTGCTTGGAAACAGACTAGATCCCGGAGTCGAAATTCGATCGAAAACTCAATAAAAACGTATTTTGGACGGTGTAAATGGTTTTTTATTTAGTAAATCGGTGAGCAACAAATTTATAACTATGCGGAATGTTGTTATTGTTAGCAATGATTTTGTCAATATGTTGATCAATTTTTAGGCTTTTTTAAATCTCGAATAATTAAACAAACAGCTATTCGATATTTTGTTACTAATTTGTTACCAATTTGTTACGCATATAGCGATTTTGTCGCTCACATTATTTCCGAAAAAAAAACGCAGCTGTAGGGCAATTCTTAAGCCAGATTATCGACGTTTGTATCTCCTCAGCGATTAGAGATAGCTACACCGGGTTTCGCCCAGACTTCGTCGGTAAGTTTTCGCTAATTTTTTACACTATATACTCGTTTTGGTCACTCAAGCCGATTTCTAGACATAATCGCGAATGCATCTGAAGATTCGTGCCAGAAATGTCACTACCATATTTACCCAGCCATTAACGTTAGAAATAGCAGGTTTCACCTGCCAGAGGGCGAAACCCGGCGTAACTATCTCTAATCGCTGAGGCGATACAAACGTCGTTAGTCTGGCTTAAGAATTGACCTACAGCTATTTTTTTTCGAAAATAATGCGAGCGACAAAATTGCCGTATGCGTAAAAAATTGGCAACAAATTAGTAACAAAATATTCAATAGTTGTTTGTTTAATTATTCGCGATTTAAAAAAGCCTAAAAACTTATCAACATGTTAACAAAATCATTGCTCTCAATAACAATATTCCGATCATTTATACATTTTTTCTGACCGATTTACTAAATAAAACCTATTACGGCGTCCAAAACAGGTTTCTTTTTGCATTTTCCATCGACCTTCGACTCCGGGATCTAGTCTGCTTTGTAGCAACAAATTCGGGAATACCCTTAAAAATTAGAAACATATTAATAACAACAATCCGCACACTTATAAATTTGATGCTCACCTATTTACTAAATAAACCCCATTAAAGCGACCAAAACACGTTTCTTTGCGTTTTCGATCGACTTTCGACTCCGGGATCTAGCCTATCTTGAAGCTACAAATTCGGAAAAAGCGTAACAACTTAGCAACATACCAAACACATAATTTTACACAGTTTTGAATTTGTTGCTCACCGATTTACTAAATAAAACCAATTTACGGCGTCTAAAACAGGTTTTCTTTGCGTTTTCGATCGACTTTCGACTCCGGGATCTAGCCTGTTTTGTAGCAACAAATTCAGGAATACTGTAACAACTTAGCAACATGTTAAATACAACATTCTACACAGCTATGAATTTGTTGCTTACCGTTTTATGAAAAAATATACCATTTACAGCGCCCAAAACACGTTTTCTTGCGTTTTCGATCGATTTTTGGATTCCAAACCTTGCCTATCTGGAACCAACAAATTATAATTTAGCGGCAGTTATAATTTAGCAACATATTAGCCTCAACGGTTGCCACAGTTTTGAATTTGCTACTTACCGTTTTACTAAATAAAACACAGTTTAGAGCGCCCGAAAGTCGATTTCTTACGTTCCCGTTGGACTATTGATTTTGAGTCCAACCCAATCTGAAAGCAACAAATTAGCAATAAATTATCGCGATTTAATGATTAAAATATCTTTATCAAAAGATACAGCTGTGGCTGTGCTGAGTGTCTTAAGTTAGCATCGCCTGGATTTCTCGACGCAACGACTGGAGCAACAAATCCGAGAATAGCGTAACAAATTAGCAACAAATTAGCAATAAATTAAGGTATGGTTCATATTGCGGCCCTCTATCGTGCGCGTACCTGATTAATAAACATGGATTACATTTTCATCGACTAAAGAAAGAATCTCTGGGGATGTTTTTTAAAAAGGCATATGTTACTATGGGAGATATTTGGACACTATTTTCGAATTATTGTAATTCAAAGTAGCATTCTTTTAGTTGGTAGACGACCGCACGCTGCGAGTGCAAGAGAGAGGACACGCGTAAGCGAGAGAAACAGCGAGAATGCGGGGTTAGGCTATACTAGTCGCTAAAAAGTTCTCATCTCGCCCAGCTTACAACGAAACACGCGTGGCAGACAAGAGATTCGACTCTCTCTTACGCTTAGATTCGACATTCGCTTCCGAACACGAGTACCCAACTACCTTAAACTAATGGATCTCGATTACGGCTAAAGCAACAAAATCGGGCTTTGCGGGAAAAATGAGCGATAAATTAGCGACAAAAGCTCATAAAATTTGTATGATTTTTTTGCTATGGTCACTTGTCCAAAAATTTTATGACGGACATTTTGCCACTATATAGTGGAAGGGGTGTCTATTTTTTGTGTGACGGTCACGACATGTTCTCTTTTTTTTTGTGTCGGTAATTTAAACATTGAAATTTGGTTATCGATCACATGTCCGATACATGTCCGTCATACTTAACGTCATATTACCATTTCTAAAATGTCCAGACATTTTACAACAGCATTCGTGATTTAAGAAAATTACGCAATCCGGAGAATAACCATGTTCCACCAACAGGCGCCATTTTGATTTTCGAGATTCGGGACCTAAACTATCTTGAAGCAACAAATTAGCAACAAATTATGCTACCTCTCTCTTCAAAAAATATTTCTTCGTTCAAAAGTTACAGCTGCGGAGGTACTAGCTCAAGTTTTAAAGTAGTACGGCCACCAGCGCCGATCTTACGTATTGTGAGACCTATGGCAAATATTTATTGCGGGGCCTACTTAAGGGGAGGATTTTTCTAACGAAATTCGTAATTGCTTGAAAAAGTACAAATATGGTCAAAAAAATACAAATGTAGCCAAGGGAGTCGATGTATACATAAAAACGATTTAAATAATTTTTAAACCCATATAGGCGGGGAACGCGAGTTCCAAGCATATAACTAAGTTACGTATAGACGTGCGACGTAAGCGAGACGATTATTTGAATAATTTTTAAACCCAAGTAGCCGGGAGACGCGACCTAGGTCCACGAATATGAAGGAGTCATGAAGACACAAAATAATAAGCAAAACGATTATTTAAATAATTTTTAAACCTAAGTAGCTGGGGGACGCGCGGTCCACGCATATTAGGGAGTTACGTAGATGGGCAACAATAAGCAAGACAATTATTTAAGCAATTTTTACACCCATGTAGGCGGGGGATACGAGGTCCATGCATATTAGGGAATTACGTAGACATGCATTAATAAGCAAGACTATTATTTAAATAATTTTTTAACCCAAGTATCCGGGGGATGCGAGTTCTAAGCATATAACGAAGTTACGTAGACGTGAGACATAAGCAAGACGATTATTTAAATAATTTTTAAACCCAAGTAGCCGGGGGACGCGAGGTCCACGAATATGAATGAGTCATGATGACATGAAACAATAAGCAAAACGATTATTTCAATAATGTGTAAACCCAAGCAGCCGGGGGACGTGGGGTCCACGCATATAAGGGAGTCAAGTTATAGAAGTTAAGAATTTTGGAAATAAAAGTCTTGCTTACATCGCACATCTACGTAACTTCGTAATATGCGTGGAACTCGCGTCCTCCAGCTACTTGGGTTTAATAATACATTATGTAACGAGGGGCTCAACTAGCAGATTATTCCCGCAGATGAGTTCACTGCCCAAGCGAGGGTAGCGAAGCGAGATGTGTTTTTTCGTAGCGGCCACATCCACTGTGGCCATTTCATAGATTTAAAAAGTTATTTTGTATTAATGTGTTATATAATTTTGTTAGTTTTAACCCAATTCACCATAAAAGTAAAAAATTAGACTATTATGTTACATTATTCTCTCATATGCGGGAATAAAGTACTGTATAGAGGGAATCAGACGCCACTTTTGCGCCGCTTTTCAGACTATAAAAGGGCCATTATAGTAGAGATGGGAATAATAGTACATTATGTAAGAAGGGACTAAAGTCGCAGATTATTCCCGCGGGTGAGTTCACTGCCCGAGCGGGCGTAGCGTAGCCTTGGCCACGCGGCCCTATTGCCCTAAGGCCACGCAGCCCATCGGGAGCTCTCCCGAATTCCCGATGGCCACTCCGAGCCTGCATCGTGGGGCCCCTATCAGCGCGGGGCCTGGCGCGACTGCCCCTCTCGCCCCGCCCTAAGATCGGCGCTGACGGCCACGATATCCGGAAAATGGCTTGAGCAACAAATTTGGGCTTAGCGTAAAAAATTAGCAACAAATTAGCAACAAAATATCCGATAGTTGTTTGTTTGAATTATTCGTGATTTAAGAAAATTACGTAATGCTGAGTATGACCATATTGCGGCAATAGACGAAATTTTGTTTTTCGAGATTCAGAACCTAGCCTATCTTGAAGCAACAAATTAGCAACAAATTATGCCACCTGTCCCGTCTAAAATTGTTTCGTCGTTAAAAAGTTACTGCTGTGGCGGTACTAGCTTAAGTCATAATATAGCAGCACCGCCAGGATACCTCGGAAACGGTTCGAGCAAAAAATTTGGGCTTAGCGTAAAAAATTAGCAACAAATTAGCAACAAAATATCCGATAGTTGTTTGTTGAATTATTCGTGATTTAATAAAATTACGTAATCCGGAGTATGACCATGTTCCGGCAATAGGCGCCATTTTGTTCTTCGAGATTCGGGACCTAGCCTATCTTGAAGTAACAAATTAGCAACAAATTATGCCACCTGTCCCGTCAAAAAATGTTTTGTCATTCAAAAGTTACAGTTGTGGCGGTACTAGCTTAAGTCATAATATAGCAGTACCGCCAGGATGTCTCGGAAACGATTCGAGCAAAAAATTTGGGCTTAGCATAACAAATTAGCAACAAATTAGCAACAAATTATGGTATAGTTTTCATAGTTGCGGTCGTTAGTGGCGGTGCTAGCTTAATAGACATATATCTGATTTATTTGGGTTTCTTCTACTACAGATGTGTAGTAGTGACCACTATCGTTCTTACCAATGTAAAGGTTTAATTTTTTTACATTGTTGCACAAGTTTTGCATGCAAAATAATTTTTTACTATAATTCTTACAAGCATATATTACATGATATATTTGTTTCAGGTGAAGCGATCAGGGAACTAAAAAAGTATATAATTGCAGAAAACTAAGTATAGGCTGGTGGTTTATTAAAAATTCATTACATTCCAAATAAAATAAAATAAAACTATTGTAAATATAATAATTTCAGAAAAAGTAAAAGCAAGTACAAAAGTAAAAGAAAATTAAAAATATCTATTATTTATTATAGCATGTATCATACTTTTGTTCAGAGGGAAAACCATGTGTAAGTGTCAGTTGGTCGCATACTCTAAGTCGATAAACGTATTGACTACCTCGAATGTGTCTTAGAAAATACGCAGACTCTGAAGTCTATAAACGTATTGACACGTAGAAATAATAATAAAAATGATCATAAATATATCAATGACTTTCTTTGACGAATAATCGTAGTTCGAATGCAAATATAATATACAAAATATAATAAATTAACGTATCTTGCAATGAAACAAAATTAAAATCAATTTACATTAACTATTTTTATACGCATATTATATTTCTGTTCTGAGGGAAAACTATGTGTAAGTGTCAGTCGGTCACATACCTACAGACTCCAAGTCGATAAACGTATAGACTGACACATAGGAAAGCACATGGTGTCAGTCAATAAATACGAAGACTCTAAGTCGACAAACGTATTGACTACTCTGAATGTGTCTTAGCAAATACGCAGGCTCTGAAGTCTATAAACGTATTGACACATAGAAATAATAATAATAAAAATGATCATAAATATATCAATGACGTTCTTTGACGAATAATCTATTTTTTATACATGTGTGTAAATGATGGAAGGAGGATTGCAAAAAAAAAAAAACAAAATCTGGTTATAATATAATTGTATTTTTATTGTATTCCCTTAGTACAGATGAGACACTCTTAACTCGAGCGCTGGTAGACGACTGACTCGCTCTCAAGTCCGCGCGCCCTCCTTCCCGTCGAAAGCGGCGCCCTCTCGGGAAGCATGCGCGTATACACCGCGTTCGGCGGGAAAGCTAACTTCTGCGCAGTTTTCCCACGCGCGGGAAATTTAACGAATAATAGCGCGAATCACATTTAACGCCAAGTTTCCACGTCTTGTACGTGGTTCACGCTACGCAAGTGGGGGAGAAGAAAGATCGAGAACGTTGCTCGATACACACCAAAGGCCTTTCATTTAGCGCCGCGGCAACGTCGGTCTCGTCTCCTAGCCAGTCGGCCCCAGACAGCTCCTTGGAACTATCTGTGCACGCGGGACCCACAAAAACCCGAAACGAGCTTCGGTGCGGGGTCAAGCAGCCTTGAGTTGACCCACAGTCGTCTCTAGCTGGGGGCTACACAGCCGCGTCCTTCCCAAAAACAGGAACGCGCTGAGGAGCAGAGGCCGACGCGCATCCTTCCATTTTCATGCGTCAATACCAAGAATCACGGAAAGGGCAAAAGCCCGTCTCGATCTTTCTTCCGCGTCTCCGTGACATTTTATCGTCATTCATCAGCTCATGCATACCACGCAAACCAACAACATGCGCAACGCCACATACGCACATGCCAAACATCCACGCAAACCGCTCCCTGTATAAATGTTGTCGCTCGCGTATCGTCGGAGTGCGGCATAACGGCCGCGTCGCAGAAACGTACAATAACTGACATATTTTGACGCAATGATTTAACAAAAAATGCAATTACCAGATATGCAAAATGAATCAATCCTGTGCAATTATATGCATATATATACACATTACAAGAGCAATTCAACAAATAATTAAGTTTAAAAGAAAGGAAAACTTTAGAAAATGGACCTCATACAGGCAACAACGCGTCAAATCACATGTGTATAAATCAAAATGAAACATCCCTTACTCGTCGTTAACATTCTCCCACTCGTACAAAATGTGCTCAATTTTGTACTTCGTCAACGCAAAATAACCTAACTAATTTGTGTGTTGGGCGCACGTATGCTCCAGCTGTTGTGGTTACTTTGGCGACTCGTACTTCGCCGTCTGCGCCCGGATATATTTCCGTTACTCGCCCCTTTTTCCAAACGTTTCGGGGCGCCTGCAAATCGACTATCATTACGACATCGCCTACCTTCATCGGCGTCTTTTTTTCGATCCACTTTTCTCGCGTTAATAAAGTGGGTACGTACTCCCGGAGCCATCTTCTCCAAAAGGAGTCCGCGAAGGCTTGAGCTACTTGCCACTTCTTGCGTGGATTGATATTCTGCGCGTCAACCTTCCCTATTCTCACTTCGCCCGATGAGGCGCCTATCAGAAAGTGATTGGGTGTTAGCGCCTCTTCGTCACGCGGATCCGAGGATACTTGCGTAAGCGGCCGGGAATTAATGCAGTGCTCGATTTCTAGCAGCAAGGTGTGTAACACTTCCTCCGCTGGAGTCTAATCATTTAATGCCGTATTAAGAGCTGCCTTCACAGACCTCACCAATCTCTCCCACGCACCTCCCATGTGGGGCGCATCTGGAGGATTGAAGAGCCATCTCATACCATTCTTCAAGGCGAACTCTCGTTGTTTGTTTTTGTTCAGCGTTCCCACGGCATCTATTAATTCCTTGCACGCCCCACGGAAGTTCGTCCCGTTGTCACTATACATGACAGACGGACAGCCTCGACGCGTGGCCAAGCGTTGAAGAGCCATAATAGTCGAACTTGCTGTCAACGAGTTCGCAAGCTCGAGGTGCACTGCTCGGGTGGTGAGGCACGTGAACAAACAACCCCAACGCTTTTCTCGTCGCCATCCGATTTTGACAAACATGGGGCCAAAGTAGTCCACGCCGCAGTGACTAAACGGCCTCTGTTTGTAAGCCAAGCGTCCGGTGGGAAGAGAGGCCATCAAAGGATTTTCTGTCCTCTTCTTCCGGATTCTGCATGTGAGACAATGGTGGACGATCGATTTCAGTGTGTTTCGGAGCCCAACTATGTAAAGCTTTTGCCTGATCTCATTTACTACAGTCTCATTATTAGCATGGAAATTTCGACGGTGATACTCAGCTATTAAGAACTTAGTCGCCATATGTCTTCCGTCTAGAATGATTGGGTTGTTATTGAAATAAGCCCCTTCAACTTGTGTGACACGCCCTTCAGCTCTCATAACTCCCTTTTCGTCGATGTATGGTCGGAGTTTCCCAATGCGACTACCTTTTGGAAAGCATTTGTCTTGCCGAAGTGCGTTCACTTCGCTTGGGAAACAATTCGACTGAATCGTACGCATCCAGTATTCTTCAGCCAAAGTTAAGTGGTCGAACTCATCTTCGCTTATCATCATACGGCGCCAATGAGCTGCAACTTTTCGCACATGACGAGCGGCGGCTAACAAACCCGGCCAATCCAACAGGCGAATAGCGAGCGGCAATTCTTGATGAACAATGGTTGTTAGGCATATGTGTGTTTTACGCAATTCCATAGTATCAATGCATTTCTTTTCACTTTCGGCGAGAGATTTTTGCACAGGCCACCGAGAGTCTGGAAGTTTTAAAAATTCTGGTCCCTCGAACCAGAATTATGCTTTGTCAAAACACTCGCTTGAACAACGAGTCGCACAGTCTGCTGGGTTTTGATGTGAGGGTACCCAATGCCACTCTGAACTCTGAGTCCGCTCACCAATTTCTCCCAAACGATGAGCGACGAAAGCTTGTTTCGTACGAGGTTCAGTCGTGATCCAGCGGAGTACTGTTTGCGAGTCCGACCACAAAAAGCGTTGATCGACGTTCATGCTCAGTTCCGTCGCAACGAAGTCTACTAATCGCGTTCCTAACAGAGCCGCCTGTAGTTCTAATCGTGGAACCGACAAGGGCTTCAGAGGCGCCACTTGTGATTTTGCCATCACCATCGCCACGTGAGCGGGGGCATCTTTTAGGTTAAATCGCAGATACACGACCGCGGCGTAAGCCTTGAGGCTTGCGTCGCAAAAAACATGTAGTTGCGTCGACTCGGGGGATCTGCCAATTGGAGATAAGCATCGGGGAATTTCGCGAGTACCGACCTTGTGTAAGTTTCGCACCCACGCAGCCCAACCGGCTTGTTCCTCGTCTCTAAGTTTTTCGTCCCACCCTACGCCGCTGCGCCAAATTTCCTGCATTATTACTCTCGATTTTAAAGTAAATGGACAAAGTAAACCTAAAGGATCAAACACAGACATCACGACCTTCAGAAATTCACGTTTGGTAGGTTTGCGCGAACCATCAATCAAATGGTTGGGTATGCGGTCGAAACTCACGTCAAATCCCAGGGTATCATTTTTTGTATCCCATCGGAGTCCTAGCACCCGTTCTCCCCCTCGATCACATATCTGAGTCTATAATCCGTTTTGTGGGTCGCAAACACCTCTAATGTTATCGAGCACGTTAGGATCATTAGAGGCCCAGCCATGCATCGCGAAGTTTGCATGTGAGTTAATTTCCACAACGTCTCGAAGAAGGTTATTCAATTCTGTTGCGGTTTTTCGGCTAACTAGATAGTCATCTACATACGAGTTTTTTCGTATGCTCTCCGCAGCTTCTGGTTTCGTGCTAGCGAATTCTTTTGCGTTTTCGTCCTTGACGTACAGTGCGTTACAAGGTGATGATTTCGCTCCAAATATCAAGGTTTGCATTTCATACACCCGTGGATATTTTCTCCTATCCTGATCGCGCCACAGGAAACGCAAAGCACCACGACCCGCTTCTCTCATTCCCACGCTTAGGTACATATCCTTAATGTCAGCTTTGCTTGCAAACTCGTATTCCCTAAACCGAACGAGAACACCGGGAAGTGGTTGCAGCATATCCGGTCCGGTCTCAAGCTGATCATTGAGGCTGATCCCGCAAGTTTTCGCCGCCGCATCAAAGACAAGACGCACTCTATTGGGCTTATTCGGGTTGGTCACACCGAAGTGTGGCACATACCATGTTCGCACTCTTTCTTCGTTAACGACTTCTTTGGCGAAACCCTTCGAGACGAGTCGATCCATTTCCTCGTAATAAAGTGCGACGTACTCGTGGTTTCGGTCTAGCTTCCTTTCCAACGAATAGAGCCTTTTCATCGCAGTAGCGCGGCTGTCTATTTGAGGTGCGACTGTGTCCTTCCAAAGCAATCCCGTTTCCCAACCACTGTGCGTCCGTCGTGCTGTGTTTTCCAAAATTTCTAAAGCGCGCCTTTGCTTCGCGCTCGGTCTATTCTCTTCACGAATTCCTAGACTATCGATTTCGAAATAACGTTTGACCAATTCATTTAAACTTTCTACGTTGTCATCTGACGTATTCAAGGACAGTGGCATTGGAGACTTGTCGTTGACATCTGTCACATTTGTGAAGGCGGTTGCGGTATCGCGCGTAGGACCATGTGCCACCCAACCTAAAGGTGCGTGAGAAACAGCTAGCGCGGTTCCGGCCACTTCGCGAGTTTCCGATGAAACGAGGAGAGGCCAACGATCTTGACCAATAAGTATGCTTGGCTGGGCCTCACTGTAAGCTTGGAGCGATACGCTGGTTGTTTTTGCAATATGACGGACAAGGCTCCCGGTGAGCGTTTGCGTGGGAAGATGAAGCTCAGGTACTGCTATCGCGCCTGTCATCCCGAATTTTCGCTCATCCACGTCGAATTCAAAATTTACTACTTCGCATGGAATTTTAACGGCCTCACGATCATTAATCCCCTTTAATCTGATGCTAATTTTATGACCCTGTAAATCCAATCTGCGCGCCATCTGCTTAGTTATTAAAGATACTGTTGAGCCATCGTCAAGTAACGCGAACGTTTTTATCGTGCCTTGCGGCCCTGACACTTGAAGAGGCAAAACCTTTAGCAGTGCGTGCGATGGTTCCAGTCAATCCGTCTCTTGCATAGAAGCCGTAGCGCTATTTGTTTGTTTGGGACACCGACTCGCATTTTCTGGCCTTCCTTTCGTCATCGGGTTGTTCTCGCGTCTTGGAGCATGCAATAACGTGTGGTGAGGTCTGGTGCAATGTGCGCAACGCCCCATTTTACAATTATCTCGAACATGGTTCTGCTCTAAACATTTAAAACATAACCGGAACTTTCTTGCTAGAAACCACCGGCGGTCGAGGGATTCCCGCGCGAACATTACGCACGTCACTGGTTTGTGATTGTCTCGATTGCAAATCACACATTTGTTTTCGCGCGAAACTATCTTGACCGGCGTGGGATCGTCGCACGACTCGGAAGTCACACTATACGTTTTTGCTGATCTTGCGGGAGCTACTCGTTTTATAGGGGATTGTGTAACTTCGTTTCCAAATAACCCTCGGGCCACCGCTAGTTCTGTTTCTGCATAAAGAAAATTGGCTAGTTCTTCTAACTCCGTAACGCCGTCGCTATCGCTGCACAAATATTTGTTATAGGCGAATTTCAAAGATGACGGTAGTTTGCTCCCTATGCTTTGAATTAACTCGGGGCCATTCAAAAAACCCATAAGGTTAAGTTGACGGGCTGCAGTAACTGCGTTTTTTAATTTAGAAGCAAATAGTGTCAACTTTGAATCGTTCGCTGTTAAATCCGGTAATGCTTTTATATCAGCTACAAGTTTTCGCGCGATTACGTGTTTGTTCCCGAAGCGTAGACTCAATGTTTTCATTATCGATTGTGCGTCTTGACCTGTAGCGAGCAGCGTGTTTACCGACTCTCGAGCGTCCCCTTGTAGTGCTTCGAAAAGCCGGGACACATTTTCCCGGTCGCTATATTGCCCGAGTTCTGACGTCATCTCATACGTATTTTTAAAGTACAACCACTCCAAGGGGTCTCCCGAGAAAGTCGGTAATCGTTTCGCGGAAGTCAGTCTATTTACGAGTCGCGAATTACCTTCTCCAAAGGACGCATCCCGAAAGGCTTGTAAAGTCGAACTCAAAGCGTTAACCAGACTCGCGGACGGATCTGGTGTACGGTCTCTTGTTACAGCCAAACTCTCACCTGCTGTGTATGATGCGCTGTTCGTGAAGTCTCTCTTCTCTTGATTAGCTGGCATCTTCATTTGCTGTGTGCTGCTTGGCTCTTCGTGTACTCCTTTGCGACGGTAGTTGACTTGATACATACTCCCGGCAGGCAGTGTGACCTGTGATATAATTTTTGGCGTGCTTGTTGTCTTCTTGTTTGTCGCTGACAGTGCCGGGAGCGCGTCCTCTGTGTCCGAAGAACTTGTGCTATCGTCCTCTCTCTGAGTTAGCACCTGAATTTCTGGGCTCAGAGGTTCCGGATACAAACGGTTCTGCTGCGGTAGGGAAGGCCGATCAGCATGGGTAATTAGTGGCTCTTTTTCCTTTTGCCTCTCGTCGATTTTTGATCGCACCGCCTTCCCCCGAACCTTCGCAGTCCGTTGCCTTTTGGCCCTTGGTTGTCCGTCCTCGAAGGCAGCCGTCGATGCTGCATCATCGGTTTTGCGTACACGTGCAGATTCCTTCGCGGCCCTCGACCGCGTTTTCGGCGGCATGTTACCGCTCACTCACTGCACACTTACGTAATTTTTCACCTTGTTCAAAACATTCCATCCTCTTTCCCAATTTTATTTCCCGACTATTCCCGGGTTTCGGCACCAGTTTGTAAATGATGGAAGGAGGATCGCAAAAAAAAAAAAACAAAATCTGGTTGTAATATAATTGTATTTTTATTGTATTCCCTTAGTACAGAGGAGACACTCTTAACTCGAGCGCTGGTAGACGACTGACTCGCTCGCAAGTTCGCACGCTCTCCTTCCCGTCGAAAGCGGCGCTCTCTCGGGGAGCATGCGCGTATACACCGCGTTCGGCGGGAAAGCTAACTTCTGCGCAGTTTTCCCACGCGCGGGAAATTTAACGAATAATAGCGCGAATCACATTTAACGCCAAGTTTCCACGTCTTGTACGTGGTTCACGCTACGCAAGTGGGGGAGAAGAAAGATCGAGAACGTTGCTCGATACACATCAAAGGCCTTTCATTTAGCGCCGCGGCAACGTCGGTCTCGTCTCCTAGCCAGTCGGCCCCAGACAGCTCCTTGGAACTATCTGTGCACGCGGGACCCACAAAAACCCGAAACGAGCTTCGGTGCGGGGTCAAGCAGCCTTGAGTCGACCCACAGTCGTCTCTAGCTGGGGGCTAAACAGCCACGTCCTTCCCAAAAACAGGAACGCGCTGAGGAGCAGAGGCCGACGCGCATCCTTCCATTTTCATGCGTCAATACCCAGAATCACGGAAAGGGCAAAGGCTCGTCTCGATCTTTCTTCCGCGTCTCCGTGACATTTTATCGTCATTCATCAGCTCATGCACACCACGCAAACCAACAACATGCGCAACGCCACATACGCACATGCCAAACATCCACGCAAACCGCTCCCCTGTATAAATGTTGTCGCTCGCGTATCGTCGGAGTGCGGCATAACGGCCGCGTCCCAGAAACGTACAATAACTGACATATTTTGACGCAATGATTTAACAAAAAATGCAATTACCAGATATGCAAAAAGAATCAATCCTGTGCAATTATATGCATATATATACACATTACAAGAGCAATTCAACAAATAATTAAGTTTAAAAGAAAGGAAAACTTTAGAAAATGGACCTCATACAGGCAACAACGCGTCAAATCACATGTGTATAAATCAAAATGAAACATCCCTTACTCGTCGTTAACAATGTGTTATACTTTTTTCCTAAGGAAAAATCATGTGTCCGAGTTAGTCGGTCACATACGTAGACTCAGTTGATAAACGTATAGACTAACACATAAGAAAGCATATGGTATCAGTCATTACGTATAGACTCTGAGTCGATAAACGTAGATGTAAATAAATTATAAAATACTTTCATTGTAAGTCAATAGACATATTAACAAGTATACATAGATTATAGTAACAACAAATGTTTACTTATTCCTTCTGAAAATATTATAGATAAAATCGTTTATCACAATAAGCCCTTTTTTGGGTGGTTGCTGTTATTTGATTGGCCTATATAGAACAGTCCCCAAAAATTTTATGTTTAAATTTTATAAATAGATTTCTTGAGTTTGAGTATTCAAAGTGAATAATTATAATAGAAAAAAATATTTCATTACTTTATTTATCAAAATTACGTTAACAAAATAAATATAAAAGTAAAAGCGTAAAAATAAATTACATTATTTTAGCTTTTACGAAGTATTCTGTAAAACTAATTTAAAATCAAAATTTCAATAAGTCACCATCTTCTGACTAGTTTTCTGTTACAAATGTCCAAATATTATTTTTATAAATATCTTGTTCAATCATTACAAACAGCTATAGGTTCCCGTAACCTTTTCAATAAGGACGTTATTGACCCCAAGTATTTCTTTTCTCTTCTCTATCTTATCTATTTTTCCATACTGAATCTGAATTTTGATGGATTATTACAAAAAATCCGTTTTTATTATAAACAATTTATTGCAAAATATTAAATTTTCGATTTTAAAAAAATTTTAAACTATTCTATAATCTGAACAAATAGACCATTTTTGCTCAGAAAATGACAGAGAATAGTCTAGAATTTTTCAAAATCGAAAATATAACATTTTTGCAATAAATTGTTTATAACAAATAAAGACGGATTTTTTCAACAATTTACTATCAAAATTCAGCGTGAAAAAATGCATAAAAAAGAGTTGGTGTCGATGTGCCTTTTGAAAAAACTACGGGAACTAGCTGGATCATGGACTGTAGAGTGCACTGAGATTAATCGCAATGCGTAGCCAACTTCAGAGAGAACAACGCTGCGTGTCGGTATGGCAGATTGTGCTAGCCTCGTTTCTTCACCACTAACTGAACTATGACGCTGGTAAGCGTTCAGTGTTCGCGAATGACTACGACGTCCTCTTAACGATTGGATACAAAAATCCATTTACGCCTGCTACTCTAAAAATTAGGTTCAAAAACGCCGAAAATCAATACATGAGTCACAAAAAATATGGTGTGCACTTAGGGCGTAGTAAGCCCTAGGAAAAACATTTGCGCTCACTGAGAAAAACTAAGTTACTTATACGAGACGTTCTAGTGCTAACACTGCATTATACTTATACGAGACGTTCTAGTGCTAACACTGCATATACACCGAGGGGGCAACTTGAGTATAGCAACGTTGTTGCGTTCGACTCAGCTGCGCATACTCTCGCCATGGAACCTGCGTGCTGCCCCGTGAGTGCTATGCGCAAGAACGAAGCTTTTGCATTATGAACATTGGCCTTACGACCATGGTCTACGCTGCTACGCTCCGATCGCCCTCTCGGTGTAAGCGCTACATGAGATTTCGCGCCGCGTATGCAAGAAATCAACATAATTCAGCCGTACTGTATTACTAGACCGGAACGGCAGCAGTCTTGTCTTCATATAGCAGCGGTCCGAAATCGGTAAAGTTCTATCCGACCGTGCAACAAGATTTTTGCAAATAGAAAAGCACCCTTACAACCTCGTGCGACTGGTTGACTAACATTTTTCTCACAGCAAAGTCTTATCAAGTTATCGTTTGGATTCCGTAAGGAGAGCGTAGGATTCGAATTTTTTCATGCACTTTGACGAAAATTCACCTTAATTTTATATTAAGTTTTCCGTAAGTAGAGTGTAATATTTATCATTCTTCACCGAAACTTTGGCGAAACTTAACTCATGTTTGTCTAACACTGTATTAAGTTTTACGTAAGTTAATCATAAGATTTCAATTTGGTTTAATAAACTTTAAAAGAGATGAACTGAGCCAAACTTAATATAAACATATAAAATATTTCGTAAGGCGAGTGTAAGATTCGTATTTTTACACAGACTTTTTACAGACTTTTTACCCAGACGTATTTATCATTCTTTTTCCAAACTTTGGCGAAACCTAACATTAACTTTGTATGAAGTTTTACGTAAGTTAATAGTAAGATTTCAATTTGGTTTTCCAAACTTAAAAGAGATGAATTGAGCCAAAGTTAATATAAACATATAAAGTATTTCGTAAGGCGAGTGGAAGATTCTTATTTTTACACGAACATTGGCGGAAACTAATCTCAAGTTCATATCAAGTTTTCCGTCTATGGTTGTGACACGCTTTGTCTAAAGTATGGCTGAAAGTATGGTTTAAAGTATAGCTTAAAGTATGGCTGAAAGTAATGTGGTTGAAGTTTGCCACGTTGTGACTCTAACGAAAATCCAAATATCCAAAAAGTAATTTTCACCCGGAATAAAAAAATAAAAACTAACAGAAACTCACCCCTTAACACCCCATTTTATAGTGGAAAAAAAGAAAAAAAATTCTAATTCCGCCGTTTTTGAGATCCACGATAATTTTATTATCGGAATTCAATTTTGACCATGCAGAATATCTACAAAAAAATTGGCAACCCTCTCAAGCACCGCGGAACACCCCAAACTACCCCTTTCGCACGATAAAATTGCAAAAAAATCTAATTCCGCCGTTTTTACCCCCAAACTACCCCCTTAGTCCCAAAAAATCTCCAAAAAATATCTAATTCCGCCGTTTTGGAGATCCCCGATTATTTTATTCCCGGAATACAATTAAGAGCATGCAAGTTATCTACAAAAAAATTGGCAACCCCCAAGCACCAAAGGATCACCCCCAAACTACTCCTTTCGCACGAAAAAAATCGCAAAAAAAATATAATTCCGCTGTTTTGGAAATTCCCGATTATTTTATTCCCGAAATACAATTAAGAGCATGCAGTATAACTACAAAAGAAATTGGTAACCCCCAAAGCACCAAGAATCCCCCCAAACTACTCCTTTCGCACGAAAAAAATCGCAAAAAAATCTAATTCCGCCATTTTTGAGATCCCCGTTAATTTTATTATCGGAATACAATTTTGACCATGTAGAATATCTACAAAAAATAGGCAACCCCCAAAGAACCGCGGCAGACCCCCAAACTACCCCTCTCACACTAAAAAATCGCACAAAAGTCTAAATTCGCCGTTTTTTAGATCCCCGATAATTTTATTATAGGAATACAATTTGAACCATACAGAATATCTACAGAAAATTTGGCAACCTCCAAAGCACCTCAGAACACCCCCAAACTACCCCTTTAGTCCCAAAAAATCTCAAAAAAAGATCTAATTCCGACGTTTTGGAGATCCCCGATTATTTTATTCCCGGAATACAATTAAGAGCATGCAAGATATCTACATAAAAATTGGCAACCCTCAAAGTACCAAGGATCACCCCTTTCGCACGAAAAAATCGCAAAAGAAGTCTAAGTTCGCCGTGTTTGAGATCGCCGATAATTTTATTATTGGAATACAATTTTGACCATGCAGAATATTTATAAAAAAATTGGCAATCTCCAAAGCACCGTGGAAGACCCCCTTTCGCACGAAAAAATAGCAAATAAAAATTTAATTCTGCCATTTCTGAGATCCCCAATAATTTTATTATCGGAATATAATTTCGACTATGCAGAATATCTACAAAAAAATTGGCAACCCCTAAAGCACCGCGGAAGACCCCCAAACTACCCCTTTCACACGGAAAAATCACAAAAAAGTCTAATTCGGCCGTTTTTGAGTTCCGCGATAATTTTATTCCTGGAATACAATTAAGAGCATGCAAGATATCTACAAAAAAATTGGATCACCCAAAGCACCCCCAAAACTACCCCTGTAGTCCGAAAAAATCTCAAAAAAAGATCTAATTCCGCCGTTTTGGAGATCCCATAGTATTTTATTCTCGGTATACAATTAAGAGCATGCAAGATATCTACAAAAAAATTGGCAACTCCCAGAGGCCCAAAGCACTCCCAAACTACTCCTTTAGTCGGAAAATATCGCAAAAAATATCTAATTCCGCCATTTTGGAGATCCTCGATAAATTTGCACCAATTAAAGGCCAGCGTAGGAAGTATGGGGCAATAAATACGTTATCACTGGCGCATTCGTAGTCAGAAGAGCGGGCTCCTCACAGTCATAAACACGCGTGCTCAGCAATGTGTTATTCATTCTCATTTTCGTTTTCGTTGCGAAAGGTCGCCTGCGATCAATCAAAAACACCTCCGTTATTATAAAACATTTCCTATCTGACGATTCCAGTTATGCTGACCCTAGATTGAAGCTGTTTCTGTTTCTTTTTCTTTCAGTGTATGGAGTTACCGTTTTTTCTCTATAGCCGGAACGCATTTGGGTTTTCTGAGAACCAGTCAGAATGTATAAAGCAAATTGTCATTTAAATAAATAACATTTTTTTAATAAAAAATTTGTTTGTTTCAATTCTTTTATACCTACCTCTTTTCTGTATAATTTTTTTACTTCATTTTTTAGCTTGACCGATATTAATTTATTTAACCGATATTTTTGAAAGCTTGGGATGAGAACATTTTTTTATGTTTTAATATATTTTGATGTGTTTTTTATTATTCATATTATAATATATAATTTTTCTTTTTAATTTTTATTATTTCAATGATATCGACATATTTTATTTATATGTATACATAATTCTGCAATATAAGGCTCTGTTTTTCTCACATTTTGGCAAATTTTTATAAAAATGTGGATAGATTTGGCCCAAATATTGATGCATTTACTACTACACCCACGGAAAAATTTCGTTTATTGGCAATGTCAAATGAAACATTGGATTTGTATGAGCAATATATGAGCAATAGTTGTCCAAGATATATCTAAAAATAGGCCGTGTGTGGCTTCGACGCCGTGGCATTATAAAGCCAATATTTTTCCCATATATTGTTTCTTATAGGCCAGATCTTGCTCATACTTGGCTAATACTATGTGCAATATTTGGGCCATAGTAACTTTTTTTACGCTGGGAATCATTTCTGTATACGGATTTTATACATCTGTGGTATACAATCTGTATAAATCACTTTTACGTGGGTGTTGAGAGCTTAGAATTATAGAGTAGAATTGTATTTTCAAAATTTCAATATATTTAATTTATTACAATATATTGCTAATCTATTCTTAATCTACTCTCAATATATTCCAAATATATTGCAAATATATTCCCAATATATTCACAATATATTCAAAATATATTGCCAATATATTCCAAATATATTACAAATATATTCCCAATATATTCACAATATATTCCAAATATATTCCCGATATATTCACAATATATTCCACATATATTGCAAATATATTCCCAATATATTCACAATATATTCCAAATATATTGCAAATAAGTGGCTAATATATTCATAATATATTCCAAATATATTGCAAATAAATGGCTAATATATTCATAATATATTGCCAATATACTCATAATATACTGTAACGAAGTTCGAAATTCGCGGGCGAACTACCACGCGCGCGTTCCTCTTCGGAGCGAAGCGTAGGCGCGCATGCGCGGGGAGAGAAATCGGCAACGGCGCACGCTAGCTCTATTCTGATTTCCGCCGTTGAAGTGAATGCCGAATATCTTCTCATCGAGAAATAAACTGGTTTTCAACCTGATGCGAGTGCTTGTGTCTGTGTGACTTTCGGATGTGTAGATTAATTGTAAGATCAACGCGTCGCGAAGCAAATGTTTAAGGTGGTTCTATGAAAATCGTAAAGTCTTCAGATGAAAATAATATTGAAGGATGTTATTGTTCAGGTTTTCATGAACAAATTAATATAGTTTTAAGTGCAAGTTGCCGACCAAATACTTGAAATAATATTGTTTAAAAAATTTTTGTTTTAACATGGTGAAATATGGGAGCCATGCGGTTGGCATGGAAAAGTATTCAAATTGAAGTACTTAAACACTGCGGAATTATAGTAAAAAAGAGATATCGAGAAAGTAAATTTCATATTTTCTAAAAGTATTAAAAAATATACCAATAGCCGAATAAAATAAAAAGATATTTTAGATCAAAGTCGGAAAAGTCATGGTTTGAGGTTAGATTGACGGCATTTACTAGTCAAAACGACAAACTTTTTAACCTTTATTTAAAAAAAAACAAAAGTATTAGCTATCAAATATATATGAAAATTGAACAATTATTATTAATTAATTTATCGTTCAAAATATTTCTTAAATATTGAAGAATAAAAATAATATTTTTTTACTACTCAAATAACTTCAGACTTTTAATAGAACCACCTTAAGCGCGACACTCCCTTTCTGGTGGTGCGCTATCGTTTCTGCTCGCGAATGTAGATTCAGGGAGACAGCTTGAGAGACAAGTTAGTCCTTTTTTTCTGTAACACGCGATTGTAAGCACCTGGAGTTTAGGGAAGTACTCGCGCTCAATCGATGCACTGAGTATACACTGTACATCACGTAGCGTGCGAGCCGCAAGTTCCTTTCAATTATAGTTTTGTTCTCCGACTGTAATTATCGTGTGGGAATTCCAGTGAGAAGGCAAAACGTCCTTCTTCTGCCTGAGATAGATAAGTATCTCATGGCGATGAAGTTGCAAACATCTGCCGTGCGATTCCAATAATTAGATCGCGCGAGTAGACGGCTGCTCGGGGACTACTTGGCAGACGATTTCATCGCCACAAACGCAGAAGTCGATGAACACACGGAGTGGATCAAGAGGGCAAACCTCCGCCAAATGTTCATCGACAGAGTCTGCAATGGCGAAATCGAGACACCATGGGTGCTCGGTTCAGATGAAACTGAACCGCACCTACTCGGTTGCGGGGGACGGATCAACAGACAAAGTTGTAGATACGACCCCCGAAGAGCAATGACAGGTGCCAGCGGCAACGGAATCGAAGGATCTGACAATCCCTGCCGAGTTGAGTACATTTTTAACCAGACAGAGGGTTATGCAACTAGCAAACAACCAGTCCAAGTTGCAAACGACGCTGGAGAACTTCACGCAGCAAGCATCACAAGGAGCTGCGTGCAGCACAGGGATTGAATCAGCGCAGAGCGGACAGCGTCAGATGGGCTTCCAGGATACCCTGACATTCAGATGTCCGGAAGAACAGCAAACTTACCTGCAGATACCACCGATGTCTAGCCAATCGCTCATTCCCCTCCCAAAGGACGCCGCACAATCGTCTCCTAGACGGAGCCTGGGAGGGGGGGGTCTCCCGAATCAGTCAAATTCGAGAGAAGTGCGCAGCGAACCAAATGCACTTCGGGCCAGCACTCCACGGCAACTAGGGCCGAATAGGAATAACCAGCGAGATGTTGGCAGCATAGCGTGAAAATAGTGTCTGAAGTTCACGGGCGAAAAGGGACAAAGCATCGACGTGTTTTTAAATTGTGTCGAAGAATGTCGAAGCCTCGCGAAGATGAAGGAGGAAGAGATGTTAAGCTCTCTCCCCGAACTCTTTGCGGGAGTCGCCACCACATGGTACTAGAATAACAAGATGAGCTTGGGCCATGTGGAATGAATTCTGCGCGTCGACACGAAAATGGTACGGCGCCAACCGCAGGTTTCAACAGCGGGTGTTGCAAGAGGCAACGGCGCGCACACAGGGAGAGATGAACCTATGCGCGACTTCAGTACCTGCCTACTCTCGATCATGAAGAGGATCGAGCCGCCTCACCCTCTCTCTCACCAGCTGGACACCTCACACCGCAATATACGGCCAGATCTCCAGCGTATGGCGAGGAGGGTAGACTTCGAGGACATCTACACTCTCTTGGAGTTGAGTGTCGAGGCCGAGCTTAAGCTCGAGGCAGAGAAATCTTACCGAGAGCCACCGTCCCCGGAACAGAGCCTCCTCCCCGAGACTGCTTATAAACTTTGGGGAAGCAAGGAGAAACACACCCAACTGAAAGTTACGGCAATATCGGCAATAAAATGCATGCGTAGGAGGTGAGGCTGGCGTTGCAGCCAGCGCTACAGATGAAGCAGCCCTCCATGCCGCTTCGAAATCGTCCTCACCCAAGCGGGAAAAGAGTGGAGACAAAGGAGAAAAGGGGAAGTCTTCAGGCAACTCGCCGAAGCGCGACTCATGATCTCGGTAGCAAGAGAGAAAGAAATCTCTGACACCAGCGCAGCGAAACCGAAGGGTAACAATGAGGGTATTCATTGTTTCGACTGCGGTCTGCCTGGTTATCGGACGTATAATTGCCCTACGTGTGCGGGAAACGGGAAATCGGGTACGGTGACGGAGTCTATACGTCGCCCGCTCCCGAGAAGACACCCTCCGAAATCGCTGTCACGGCTTTCTCTGGTCAGGAGGAGCCGCACGGCGAATCAGCATCATCGATAATCGCAATTAGCGGAGAGAGCACATCGATTGCGAACCCCGACGAGGAAGCCAGGCGGTGGCTCCTGGTTAACATCGAGGGCTTCCAAATACGCGGATTATATGATGCGGGCGTGGCACGAACCGTGATAGGTTCAATCGGACTGCAATTAGCCTCCGCGTGCCTCGCTATTTACGAAGCCACGGAAGAAAAGCAGAAGTCCCTGGTGGTCACACGATGGCGATTGCGGGGTACGTAAGGCTTCCCTTAGAGATAGAAGGGGTGGAAAAGGAGATTCGTGTCGCAGTTCTTCTGAACGAAGCCTTAGAATGCTACCTCGGCGCTGATTTCATCTGGACTTTCGGAATGGTTCACGATGCAGTGAAAAATCAGCTGACCGTGAGCGCGTCGGGGAAAACTGTAGAGTTGGAAGTATCCAGCGTTGCGCTTGGAGAAACTCTAGAATTAGCATCGATCTGTCTCGAGGAGATGACGGAGGTGCAGTAAAAGCAACTCTAAGAACTCCTCGTCCAGCTGCTCGCCAAGATGGAGGAACCTCTCGGCCGCACTACATGGGCCGAACATGAAATTTCTGTTGGTTCGGCGTGGCCGATCAAACAGAAATATTATCCCGTCTCCAAGAAATTAGAGGAGATTATGCACTCTCAAGTACGTGAGATGCTGGAGGCGGATATAATTGAACCCTCGACCAGAGCTTGGTCGAGTCCGGTAGTCATGGTGCGGAAAGCGCTCGATAAGTATCGCTTCTGCATCGTCTTCCGGAAGGTAAACGCTGAGTCCAGACTTGACGCATATCCGCTAATAAATATGGATGCGATCTTCCGCAAGCTACAAGGTGCGAAATATATTTCTACTCTAGATTTAAGCAGCACGTATCACCAGATTCCGCTGGAGGCAGAATCTCGCCCATTAACGGCGTTCACGGTGCCTGGACTGGGATTATTCCAGTTCACACGCCTGCTGTATTACCTTTCGCAGTCAGGGGCGGCATTTCAGAGGTTGATCGATAAAGTTATCGGTCCGGAAATGGAACCCTATGCCTTCTCCTATCTCGATGACATAATTATTGACCCCGAGACGTTTGATGAACACGTAAAGTGGCTTGGCCACTTTCTCAAACGAATAAAGGAGGCCAATCTCACGATTAATCGAGAGAAAGGCGTGTATGGCCAGACAGAAGTTTGTTACCTCGGAGTGCTCGTTAATCAGGACAGTTTTCGCTACGATTCCGAGAAAATCGCACCTATAGTAAGCTACTCCGAGCCACGCAACCTAAAATAGCTTCGGCATTTTCTAGGAATTGCTTCGTGGTACAGGAAGTTCTGAAAAGATTTCGCTACCATAGCCGAGCCTCTGACGCGACTCACCAAAAAGGATCGCCGATATGATTGGACGGATGAACAAAAAGCAGCATTAGATCAGATCAAAGCTTGTGTTGCATCAGCTCCCATTTTATCTCGCCCGCATTTTGAGGAACAGTTCGTTCTTAAAACAGATGCGACCGACACAGGTATCGGCGCAGTAATCTTTCAAATAATCGATGGTTAAGAAAGAGTACTGGAGTTCGCGAGCCGCACACTCTCATCCGCGGAACACAATTATAGTATGACGGAGAGAGAGTGCCCTGCGGTGATTTGGGCCATTGTGTCTCTGTAACGACACTTGACTAGTAAATTCGAGCGCGTACGAATGCTTCGGTGATTCCAGAACATTCGTGCATCCGGCTTGAAGCAGCTACAAATCACTGCTGTCCAATCTCTCCAACGAGACTCGTGGGTTTTGGGAATGTGACTAATACGTGAAGAATCTCACCGTCGCATACGGCAAAGACTGCATACAGGGTGATTCTGAAACAATACAATATTTAAATACCATCGTCATCAGCGTCAAAAACTGAGTCAAGATTACTTGGTCCGAAAAATTTACGAGCAAGTTTTCCGCGCCCTTGTAAGGTCCAGGAAAATTCCCCGCATAGCGCCGGCCCTGGCAGCGACGGCAGCGAGACCCCTGCGGCGGCCGCCGCGCCAAGAGTGGGGGCAACCATTGCTACGGAGTTTGTTGTCGGAAGCGGGAGGTAAGGGGAAAGCGGAATAATCAAATTACCTCTGAAATCAACTTGTCAAAGAAATGGCTACATTTGGTTATTTATAAGGTAAATTGAGGTCGAAAAACACGATTTTGAAATTCCTAGCTTCCTAAATTCAGGGGTTCTATGCGAAAACAGCGATTGAAAGTTTCAGTCGTTTATCTCTCGAGAACGACTTAGTCTACGTCAAAATGGCTTTTTACTTGATATCGATGAGCGCAAAGTTCCGAGATAATTAATACAATAGAAATTAATGCGCCCCCCCCCCCGGCCGCCGATATGCTTCTCTCGAAGGTTCGCTCAAAAACTCGTTAATAGACTCGCATATTCAGCTAGACCTTGAGCCAGGCATCGAGCGTTATACAAAGTTTATGCTCAGTTTAGATAAAGTTCATTCAAAGTTTTGACAAAGTTTGCGTAATGTTTATACAAAGTTTACATAAAGTTTATACAGAGTTTACATGAAATTTATACAAAGTTTAGATAAAGTTACGACGAAGCTTATAGATTATAGAAAGTTGAAGGTCTGCATGAAAGGTGCCGCTCGAAGACTGGCTAAAAGTCTGGCTAAAAGTATGGCTAAAAGTATGGCTAAAAGTATGGCTAAAAGTTAGGCTAAAAGTATAGATAAAAGTATGGCTAAAAGTATGGCTAAAAGTATGGCTAAAAGTATGGCTAAAAGTATAGATAAAAGTATGGCTAAAAGTATGGCTAAAAGTATGGATAAAAGTATGGCTAAAAGTATGACTAAAAGTATGGCTAAAAGTATGACTAAAAGTAGGGATAAAAGTATGGCTAAAAGTATGGCTAAAAGTATGGCTAAAAGTATGGCTAATAGTATGGACAAAAGTATGGCTAAAAGTATGGATAAAAGTATGGCTAAAAGTATGACTAACAGTATGGCTAAAAGTATTGCTAAATGTATGGCTAATGGTATGGCTAAAAGTATGGCTAAAAGTATGGGTAAAAGTATGTCTAAAAGTATGGCTAAAAGTATGGATAAAAGTATGGCTAAAGTATGGCTAAAAGTATGGATAAAAGTATGGCTAAAAGTATGACTAAAAGTATGGCTAAAAGTATTGCTAAAAGTATGGCTAATTGTATGGCTAAAAGTATGGCTAAAAGTATGGGTAAAAGTATGTCTAAAAGTATGGCTAAAAGTATGGATGAAAGTATGGCTAAAAGTATGGCTAAAAGTATGGATAAAAGTATGGCTAAAAGTATGGCTAAAACTTTGTATAAATTTCATGTAAACTTTGTATAAACTTTATGTAAACTTTGTATAAACTTTATGTAAACTTTATATAAATTTTACGCAAACTTTGTCAAAACTTTGAATAAACTTTATGTAAACTGACAAGGAGAGTCCATTTCTGACAAGCAATCAAAGATCGCGTACGAAAATGGTAAACAATTGGTCTTCATTTTAACCGATTAAGTGGATCATATTTTTAACCATTTTTGTACCCTATCTTTGATTGCTTGTAACTTTCTGAAAAATAGATTTTTTTTAACGAATCAGGGTTTAAATTTTAGTTTTCCCTGTTTACTTTTACAATTTTCCCTCGTTTTCGTATCTTATATACTTGTAATGTGAGAGACAATAGAAGAAACATAATTTTTTAGCGAAATAGAGTATATTTGAGATGATATTGCCCATATCTCAAGAAAAAGGGCCTATGAGATTGAATTAGGCACACGGGCTTCATTTTTGGGTACCAGAAATCGACTCCAATGACTGCGAAAATCCGTTCCCCAGAGGGTGAGAACTCTCGTTGTCAGTTTAGATAAAGTTTATTCGAAGTTTTGACAAAGTTTGAGTAAAATTTATATAAAGCTTACACAAAGTTTACATGAAATTTATACAAAGTTAAGATAAAGTTTCGACGAAATTTATAGATTATAGAAAGTTGAAGGACTGCATGAAAGGTGCCGCTCGAAGTCTGGCTTTTAGCCATACTTTTAGCCATACTTTTAGCCACACTTTTAGCCATACTATTAGTCATACCTTTAGCCATACTATTAGCCATACTATTAGCCATACTTTTAGCCATACTTTTAGCCATACTATTAGCCATACCTTTAGCCATACTTTTAGCCATACTTTTAGCCATACTTTTAGCGATACTATTAGCCATACTATTAGCCATACCTTTAGCCATACTTTTAGTCATACTTTTAGCCATACTTTTAGCCATACTATTAGCCATACTATTAGCCATACTTTTAGCCATACTTTGAGCCATACTTTTAGCCATACTTTTAGCCATAGTTTTAGCCAGACTTTTAGCCAGACTTTTAGCCAGACTTCGAGCGGCACCTTTCATGCAGACCTTCAACTTTCTATATTCTATAAACTTCGTCGTAACTTTATCTAAACTTTGTATAAATTTCATGTAATCTTTGTATAAACTTTATGTAAACTTTGTATAAACTTTACGCAAACTTTGTCAAAACTTTGAATGAACTTTATCTAAACTGAGCATAAACTTTGTATAACGCTCGATGCCTGGCTCAAAGTCTAGCTGAATATGCGAGTCTTTGAACGAGTTTTTGAGCGAGACTTCGAGAGAAGCATACCGGTGGCCCGGGGGGGCGGGCATTCATTTCTATTGGATTAATTATCTCGGAACTTTGCGCTCATCGAAATGAAGTAAAAACTCGTTTCCGGTACAAAATTTTACGCTGTATCGTTTGGCACAAACCATTTTGTCGGGGACTAAGTCGTTCTCGAAATATAAACGACTGAAACTTTCAATCGCTGTTTTCGCATAGAACCCCTGGATTTAGGAAGCTAGGAATTTCAAAATCGGGGTTTTCGACCTCCATTTACCTTATAAGTAACAATGTAGCCATTTCTTTGAGAAGTTGATTTCAGAGGTATTTTGATTCTTCCGCTTTCCCCTAACCGTGGGGTTGCCCCCACTCTTGGCGCGGCGGCTACCGCTCGGATCTCGCCGCCGTCGCTGCCAGGGCCGGCACTATACGGGGAATTTCCCTGGACCTTACAAGGGCGCTGAAAACTTGCTCGAAAATTTTTCGGTAGTAATCTTGACTCAGTTTTTCACGCTGATCACGATGGTATATAAATATTGTTTTGTTTCAGAATCACCCTGTAGTTGTTCCGAATCAGTCGAAACATTTTAACACAAGTGAAAAAGGGGCAAGACATCCACTCCAGAAATACGGAATGTGCAATTTGTGGGCGAGTCTCGGTAACCACACTTGTCTAGTAAACTCGAGTGCGTACGAATGTTCCGGTCATTCCGCATCATTCGTACATCTGGCTTGAATCAGCTACAACTCACTGCTGTCCGATCTGTCTGATGATAATCATCAGCTTCCAAAATGACTTTTCTACGTGAGGAATGTAGCCTTCTGATATGGTATTGACTTTACAAATGCACCTGCAGTGTGTCGATAACAGTATACTCGAGGCACACGATAGCGTGCGGGTATTCGCCATCAACCGGAACACTCCTACGCCAGAAAAAGACGGGCAAGCAATCCACGCGTGAGGTTCCACCACTTCGACGTCTCTCAGCGATGCCGCTCCACTAGTAAATTCGAGTGCGTACGAATGTTCCGGTGATTCCGGAACATTCGCGCATCCGGCTAGGAGATAGCGGGGCTGCTTTCCGATCTGTCTGGGGATACTCATCAGCTTTCTACGTTAAGAATATCGCCTGCTGATATGGCAAAGATACAACAGAAGCATCTGCCGGTAACCTATAACAGCATACTTGAGACACACGATGGCGTGCGGCTGTCACCGCAGAGCTAACACAAAATGGAGCAAGAAATTGACGCGATATGTTCCACTACTTATAGGCGTTCTTCAGCGACGATGCCTGACAAATAAATTCGAGCGCGTACGAAGGTTCCGGTGACTCCGGAACATTCGTACACCCTTCTTGAATGAGTTAGAAATTACTGATGTCCGATCTCTCCAACGAGACTCGTGGGTTTTCGGAATGTCTCTAATACGTGGAGAATCTCACCGTCCCATACGGCAAAGACTGTATAGTTGTTCCCGACCAGCCGAAACATTTTAATGTAAGTGAAAAAGAGGCAATAAATCCACTCCAGAAATACGGAATGTGCAATTTGTGGGCGAGTCTCGGTAACCACACTTGTCTAGTAAACTCGAGTGCGTACGAATGTTCCGGTCATTCCGGAACATTCGTACATCTGGCTTGAATCAGCTACAACTCACTGCTGTCCGATCTGTCTGATGATAATCATCAGCTTCCAAAATGACTTTTCTACGTGAGGAATGTAGCCTTCTGATATGGTATTGACTTTACAAACGCACCTGCAGTGTGTCGATAACAGTATACTCGGGCACACGATAGCGTGCGGGTATTCGCCATCAACCGGAACACTCCTACGCCAGAAAAAGACGGGCAAGCAATCCACGCGTGGGGTTCCACCACTTCGACGTCTCTCAGCGACGCCGCTCCACTAGTAAATTCGAGTGCGTACGAATGTTCCGGTGATTCCGGAACATTCGCGCATCCGGCTAGGAGATAGCGGGGCTGCTTTCCGATCTGTCTGGGGATACTCATCAGCTTTCTACGTTAAGAATATCGCCTGCTGATATGGCAAAGATACAACAGAAGCATCTGCCGGTAACCTATAACAGCATACTTGAGACACACGATGGCGTGCGGCTGTCACCGCAGAGCTAACACAAAATGGAGCAAGAAATTGACGCGATATGTTCCACTACTTATAGGCGTTCTTCAGCGACGATGCCTGACAAATAAATTCGAGCGCGTACGAAGGTTCCGGTGACTCCGGAACATTCGTACACCCTTCTTGAATGAGTTAGAAATTACTGATGTCCGATCTCTCCAACGAGACTCGTGGGTTTTCGGAATGTCTCTAATACGTGGAGAATCTCACCGTCCCATACGGCAAAGACTGTATAGTTGTTCCCGACCAGCCGAAACATTTTAATGCAAGTGAAAAAGAGGCAATAAATCCACTCCAGAAATACGGAATGTGCAATTTGTGGGCGAGTCTCGGTAACCACACTTGTCTAGTAAACTCGAGTGCGTACGAATGTTCCGGTCATTCCGGAACATTCGTACATCTGGCTTGAATCAGCTACAACTCACTGCTGTCCGATCTGTCTGATGATAATCATCAGCTTCCAAAATGACTTTTCTACGTGAGTAATGTAGCCTTCTGATATGGTATTGACTTTACAAACGCACCTGCAGTGTGTCGATAACAGTATACTCGGGCACACGATAGCGTGCGGGTATTCGCCATCAACCGGAACACTCCTACGCCAGAAAAAGACGGGCAAGCAATCCACGCGTGAGGTTCCACCACTTCGACGTCTCTCAGCGACGCCGCTCCACTAGTAAATTCGAGTGCGTACGAATGTTCCGGTGATTCCGGAACATTCGCGCATCCGGCTAGGAGATAGCGGGGCTGCTTTCCGATCTGTCTGGGGATACTCATCAGCTTTCTACGTTAAGAATATCGCCTGCTGATATGGCAAAGATACAACAGAAGCATCTGCCGGTAACCTATAACAGCATACTTGAGACACACGATGGCGTGCGGCTGTCACCGCAGAGCTAACACAAAATGGAGCAAGAAATTGACGCGATATGTTCCACTACTTATAGGCGTTCTTCAGCGACGATGCCAGACAAATAAATTCGAGCGCGTACGAAGGTTCCGGTGACTCCGGAACATTCGTACACCCTTCTTGAATGAGTTAGAAATTACTGATGTCCGATCTCTCCAACGAGACTCGTGGGTTTTCGGAATGTCTCTAATACGTGAAGAATCTCACCGTCCCATACGGCAAAGACTGTATAGTTGTTCCCGACCAGCCGAAATATTTTAATGCAAGTGAAATAGAGGCAATAAATCCACTCCAGAAATAGGGGATGTGCAATTCGTGGGCGAGTCTCGGTAACGACATTTGACTAGTAAACTCGAGTACGTACGAATGTTCCGGTGATTCCGGAACATTCGTACATCTGACTTGAAGCAGCTACAACTCACTTCTGTCTGATCTGTCTGATGATAATCATCAGCTTCCGAAATGACTTTTCTACATGAAGAATGCAGCCTTCTGATATGGTATTGGCTTTGCAAATGCACCTGCAGTGTGTCGATAACAGTATACTCGAGGCACGTGATAGCGTGCGGGTGTACGCCATCAACCGGAACACTCCTACGCAAGAAAAAGACGGGCAAGCAATTCACGTAGGAGGTCCCACCACTTCGTCATCTCTCAGCGACGCGCGAACGAATGTTCCGGTGATTCCGGAACATTCGCGCATCCGGCTAGAAGGAGCTAGACCTGGCTGCTTTCCGATCTGTCTGGGGATACTCATCAGCTTTCTACGTTAAGAATATCGCCTGCTGATATGGCAAAGACTCAACAAAAGCATCTGCCGGTAGCCTATAACAGCATAGTTGAGACACACGATGACGTGCGGCTGTCACCGCAGAGCTAACACAAAATGGAGCAAGAAATTCACACGATATGTTCCACTACTTATGGGCCTTCTTCAGCGACGATGCCTGACAAATTAATTCGAGCGCGTACGAATGTTCCGGTGATTCCAGAACATTCGTACATCTGGCTTGAAGCAGCTACAACTCACTGCTGCCCGATCTGTCTAATGATAATCATCAGCTTCCGAAATGACTTTACTACGTGAATCCTATCAGCTGGAACACTGATACGCATGAAAAAAACAAGCACAAAATCCACGCGACTGGTATACTCGAGTGCGGGCGAATGTTCCGGTTACTTCGGAACATTCGTACACCCGGCTTGAAAAAGCTAGAAATTGCCGCTGTCAGAATTGTCAGATCTGTTCAACGAGACTCCTGACTTTTTTACCTCTTCCCCCGCTTCTCCCTTCACCACCATCATTTGGATACAATATCGTCATACGGTCATAGTCGTGACATCTATGAGAAGTAGCGGTAATGTTCGTTGCTAAGTAAATACGTTGAGTAACTAACGTCTCGCTTCGATGCGTCAGTTAACACACGCCGATAAGTGGGTTACTATCACTTCGCTTACCATATTACCATTTCATTCATAAATAATTGCCTCATATTCAGGGGTAAGGCTACATCTACAATACGTTACAAATATAAGCACTAGTATTATCATTTTGTTGATTTATTTGCAATAAAGGTATTTACAATTTTATTGCGAAAGCCACGCATTTGAAATTATTTTTTCCGCTCTTTCAGAAAATGCATGAATAAAAGTAAAAAAAATTTTGTTCACGGTTAATGAATTTCTAACTTTTTTAATACCAGCTCTATCGCCAAATAAATAGTACCAATCGATAGAGGAAACGAAAATACTTCAAAAGCGCCTTATCCGCCTTATGCGCCTTTATTCATTGATTAAATATTTTGCTGTAACGTTATCAATGCGGTGCGTTCCAGGATGGTCACCTTGTAGTATACTATTCCGCTGGGCTTGTGAAAAAATTGTATATTTCCCTCGGGAGCAATAAGGGCTATGAACGCCTGCGAGTTTCTGGCTTCGCTTACCTCGGGCGTCAAATCCCTCGTAAGAGTACATTGCCTACTTTACTTTACTACTTGCTTTACTTTACATAGCCTACTTACTTTACTCCCTAGGTTTATAATCTATTATTTACAAATTATGAATTATTTTTCATTATTTTGTTCATTCATAAATTAATAATTTGAAATATAATATACTTTTTGCAATTTTAAAAAAGCAAACGTCGACACTGATTAATGATTTTCTCAAGAAACCGGGCGTTGGACTGTTTCTTGAGATTCTCAAGAAATGGAAGTTGAAACCAATTTTTGGGACTAAGTTATACATTGTTAATATTTGACAAATCAAAGTTAGTTATAGAAAATATTTATAAACTATTTTGATTACTTATGAAGTTATTTTTCAATATGGTATTAACCTAAAAATTAATAATTTGAAATATAACATATTTTCAATAAAGAAACATCCACACGGTTTACTCAGTTTCTCAAGAAACAGCGTCGACTTCCGTTTATTGATAATCTTAAGAGTCCAAATCGCTATTTCTTGAGATTCTCAAGAAATGGAAGTTGGCGCAATTTTTTTAGACTAATTTGTTCAACATAGATATTTGTTAGTTTATAAACTATTCTTTTCCATAACACGTGTAATCTCATGCTATCCTACGTAGCCGACTTTACTTTACATAACTTGATTATTTTATTCCCTAGGTGTATAATTTACTATTTATAACTAAACAATTATTTTTCATTATTTTCTCAATTTATAAATTACTAATTGGGAAAATAAGAAACCTTTTGCAATTTTCAGAAAGTAAACGCCAACACTGTTTCATGCGATTCTGAATAAACCGTGATTTGGACTGTTTCTTGAGATTCTCAAGAAACAGTCCAAACCGCTATATCTTGAGATTGTCAAGATGATAGTAGACGCTATTTTTCGAGTCAAATGTTTTCAACGCAAATATTTGAAAAATGAAAGTTAGGATGTAGTTTATAAACTATGGTTTTCCATAACATGCATAAAATATTGCCTTTACTCCCTGACGTCAAGGAGTAAAACGTCCTAGGTACTCCCTCCTAGAAGCAGCCACGAGAATTGGTGTCGCCATTTCTGGGAGTGAGATTATGTGACGTTTTCGACCCTAAAATCAGAGACTAAGAACAAATAACTTTTATGCCTAGCGGGCCGAATATACCACTTATGCTTCGGCTCCCGATCGCAAAGATTGTAAAGGCAAAAAAATAGTATACTATGAACTGCAGGGATGCGAGAGAGAGGGAGAGAGAGAGAGAGAGAGAGAGAGAGAGAGAGAGAGAGAGAGAGAGAGAGAGAGAAGGCGGTGTACGCAATCTGGAGGACGAAAGCGAGTGGCGAGAATCGAGCCGACGTCTGCTGCAGGGCATGGAGAGCTGCGTGGCTACGTCGGTTACTGGCCGTCGTAGATCTTGGAGCGGCTAAAATCCTCAAGGCGACTATGGTGGCTGCCGGCCAGTTATATTCGTCCAGGGGAAGTCCTCAAGTTGAAGACACCGCGGACTATTTGAACAGGAGATTGAGAGACATACATCCAGACATTTATCGAGACTTTAAGTGAAACTTTGAGCGAGACTTTTTAGCCAGACTTTTGGCGAGACTTTGAGAAAGACTTTTTTCGAGAGTTTTAGCGAAACGCTTAGCGAGACTTTCATCGAAACTCTTAGCGAGACTTTGAGAGGGACTTTGTGTGCGGGACTTTGAGAGGTAGAGTTCACAAGACTAATATTAAGTAATTAAGAGTAGACCTTCATTGAGTTTTCTAACAAAACATTTACCCATAGCACTCAATATTGGAGCAATATTGCTCTAATATTGCTTTGGCATACTCCCCATATTCATCGATGTTCCCTCAACACTAGTATACATGGATGAAACTAAGAAGCAATATTGCTGCAAACCATCATTTCCGTTTCACCATTGCTTTTTTAAAATGATGCGTTAGGTTCTCTGTCAAAGCAATATTGCGGCAATATTTAGCCAATATTTATCAACACGAAAGAAATATTAATTCTATAATTATATTTTTATGCTGATTTTTCTGATGATTTTTGAATATTGCAAGAATATTTGTATAATACATATAAACAATGGAATCATGTTCCTGTTTGGCCACTGATTGTTGTAGCAAGATTGCCTTAATGTTGCTTTGACACATTCGCTACATTCGCGAATTTCCCCTTAAAGGGGTGAATATGTCAAAGCAACATTGAGGCAATATTGCTCCAATATTGAGTGGTATAGGGGTTAAGCCAGGTTTTAACCGTGATTTCTAGCGGGATTTTGTGGGAGAGTTTAAGATTCATACAGCCAGATATTTTGCGAGACTTTCAGTGGGACTAAATGCGATACTTTCTGCGAGGCTTTTAGCAAAACTTTCAGAGGAACTTTAAGCTGGACTTTCAGCGATCATTTGAGACACGGAGTTCGCAAGACTAATATTAAGCAATTAAGAGCAGACGTTCATTGAGGCTCTAACAGGACATCTATGCCAGATTTTAATTGTGATTTCTAGCGGGACTTTGAGTGAGAGTTTCAGAGACATTTAGCCAGACATTTGGCGAGACTTTAAGCGAGACTTTGAGCGAGACTTTGAGCGAGACTTTTAGCGAGACATTGAGCGAGCCTTTGAGCGAGAGTTTGAGAGACATTCATCCAGACATTTTGTGAGACTTTGTGCGAGACTTTCAGCTAAACTTTCAGCAAGACTTTCTGCGAGACTTTCAGCGAGAATTTCAGCAAGACATTCAGCGAGACTTTGTGCGAGACTCTTAGCGATACTTTGAGAGGGACTGTAAGCTGGACTTTGAGTGAGACTTTCAGCGATCATTTTACAGAGGCCGCAAGACTAATATTAAGTAATTAAGAACAGACGTTCATTGAGGCTTCTAACAAGATATTTAAGTCAGGTTTTAATTGTGATTTCTAGCGGGACTGAGTGAGAGTTTCAGAGCCAGACATTTGGCGAGACTTTAAGCAAGACCTTGAGCGAGACTTTTTGCGAGACTATGCGCGAGACATTGAGAGAGACTTTGAGGGAGACGCTTTGCTAGACTTATAGCGGGACTTTGGGCGAGACTTTCAGCGATGATAGTAGAGATAGAGTTCGCAAGACTAATATGAAGTAATTAAGAATAGACGTCCATTGAGTCTTCTAACAAGACATTTAAGGTTGTATTGGCTATATGTAAAAAATAATGTCAGATCAATAAAATTTCGTTAGTAGGTCAATAATATCATTATAAACGTCTCTGCCAAATTAGAATATGATTTGCGAGCTAGTTTTCGAAATATTGACTTTGAGCGTGACTTTGAATGAGACTTTAAGCGTGACTTTGAGCCATACTTTAAAAGAGAATTTTAGAGATAGAGATAGCTAGACTTATATCAAGCAATTAAGGGCAGACTTCCAGTGAGCCTTCTAGCAAGACATTTAGGACAGGTTTTGATGGTGATTTCTAGCGGGACTTTGAGCTAGAGTTTGAGAGAGACATTCCGCCAGATATTTGGGGAAACTTTAATCGAAACTGTATGCGAAACTTACAGCGAAACTTTCTGCAAGACTTTCAGCTAGAGTTTTAGCGAGACTCTTAGCGATACTTCGAGAGGGACTTTAAGCGGGACTTTGAGCGAGACTTTCAGCGATAGTTATAAACGATAATTCTAGAGATAAAGTTAGCAAGACTTATATCAAGTAATTAAAAGCAGAATTTCAGTGAGCCTTCTAACAAGATATTTAAGTCAGGTTTTAATCGTGATTTCTAGCAAGTCTTTGAGCGAGAGTTTGAGAGAGACATTCAGCCAGATACTTGGCGAGACTATCAGCGGGACTGTATGCAAAACTTTCAGCGAAACTTTCTGCAAGACTTTCAGCTAGAGTTTTAGCGAGACTCTTAGCGCTACTTTGAGAGGGGCATTAAGCGTGATTTTGAGTGAGACTATAAGTGATACTTTTAACGAAAATATTAGAGATAGCTTTAGTAAGACGTATATCAAACAATGAAGGGCAAATCTTCAGTGAGCCTTCTAGCAAGTTATTTTGTCAAGGTTTATATCGGGATGTATAGTGAGACTATGGCCAAACCTGTTGGGATTTGTTGAAAATAAAGTGAGGAACAATATTGTTAGAAATAAAGGTTTAAAGTATTTATTAATGGTAAAAGCCGCTTAGCACGTCTGCCTAGATCACTGTCAGAAAGTAGAGCGTGGACAAGCATACGCAGTTTGCAGTTCTCACTTGCGCTTGTCTTGTAGCAGGAAACCGTCGCTAACCAAGAGATGGCGCGACGAGAACTATGAGATATAAGCTCAAGATTTAACATTTACTTCTATATCCAACAAAAGTAATTTTCGTAAAATGATAAACAGAGAAAGTAGATTTTTTTTTATTTCAGACGCAAAATTCCACTTTCAATGCAAGTTTAGTGGGCACACAGTATCTGATTATCGCCCTAGGGAAATAACCGAATTTGGTTCGCCCTCTGGCGAGAATCAATCACTTTGGCTGGATAAAGAGGCATCAATTCGACTCGGGAGTGAAGCACCCGCTTTGCGTCCTTGTTGCGTAATGTACAATTTCGAAAAATATACCTGAGTTGGTTATAGTTTATTTAATTTTGTAACTATATGATCTTTTCCAATAGCATTTCCTGTAATAATACTTATTCAATGCAATTTTGAAAATTGAATATTTCATTCGTGCTTGGAATGGTATCTAACATTCAAGAAAGTGGAACTCGGTAAACAGTGCACCTTCCAAAATGAAACTGTAGCAAACCACCGGATACTTGTCGCAATATATGTTCACGACTAAATGAAACATACTATCCAACTTTTACTGTAGTATACCACGTAATACGTAATTTATAGGTTATGATAACGAGCAATGTGACTTTATATTATACCTTCAGCCACACGTAGCTATACTTTGATGTATAGTTTGCGGCAAACATTAAAAAAAAAAAATTGACAACCACGTAAACACCGCGGAAGACTCCCAAACTACCCCTTTCACACGAAAAAGTCGTTAAAAAATCGATTTCAGCCATTTATGAGATCCCCGATAGTTTTATTCCCGGAATACAATTTTGACCGTGCAGGATAGCTACAGAAAAATTGACAACCCCGAAAACACCACGGAAGACCCCTTTTCGCACCAGAAAATAGCAAGAAAAAAATCTAATTCCGCTGCATTTAAAGTAAAGATAAGACAACAACCGCTAAACGCAAGCGATGGCCACGCAACCACACTTAAAATAATTTAGCACTCCAGCTGACCAGAGGAGTAAAGACGCTGTACGAAAAGTAGAATCAAATGATATACTGCGATTCGTTACACCTCCTGTCCCGTATTAGCACAGCTCCTGTCCCTGAATGGCACAACTCCTCTCTGTAAAGGATCCGCGGATGTCCCCTGCCGTATAACCTCTGTACATTCGGGACAACCGCTATGCCAAAAATGTGAGATCTCACGCACGCAGCGAAGGGGGCGCTGACGAATTGTAATGGAAACAAATGCCGTTCCAAATTTTTTTAGTGCACGTCACAATTGTATTCCGGGAATAAATTTATCGGGTATCTCAAGAACGGCGGAATTAGATTTGTTCTTGTGATTTTTTCGAGCGAAAGGGGGGTCTTCCGCCGTGCTTTCGGGGTTATCAATTTTTTTTGTAGCTATTTTACATGCTGTACATTGTATTCCGAAAGTAAAATTATCGGAGATCTCAAAAATGGCGGAATTAGATTTTTTCTTGCGATTTTTTCGTGCGAAAGGGGGTTTTCCGCGGTGCTTTTGGGGTTGTCATTTTTTTTTGTAGCTATCCTGCATGCTCAAAATTGTATCTCGGGAATAAAATTATAGGGTATCTCAAAAACGGCGGAATTAGTTTTTTTCTTGCGATTTTTTCGTGGGGGAGTCTTCCGTGGTGCTTTCGGGGTTGTCAATTTTTTTGTAGCTATCCTGCATGCTTAAAATTGTATTCCGGGAATAAAATTATTGGAGATCTCAAGAACGGCGGAATTAGATTTGTTCTTGTTATTTTTTCGAGCGAAAAGGGTAGCTTAGTGGTCTTCCGCGGTGTTTTCGGGGTTGTCAATTTTCTTTTAGGTACGCAGAATGCTTTTTCAAAGACAATTGATAAATTACATTAAATAATCTTTTTAGATGTATATTATAATATACTAGCAAGATCACGCGCGCTTCGCGCGCGACAGAATTTCGCAGTTTCGATCTTCGAATTTAATATACCTGTCTCTAATATATTCTTCTCTTTGTCTAATATCTCTTTCTCTCTCTTGTTGTTTATGTATTTAGAGGTTAAAAAACTGCAGCCCTTAGATAGACATAACCTGCTGTTTTATTTCGGCTTCACATTACCATCTCCATTCTTTTAAGAGAGACAATATCAATAATTATCTTATTTATCTTATTATTATCTTATTTTCAATCACACTTTATATTAAAATTATATATATTATTTATTTTTTAAACATAAACATGCATGCCTGATTTCAAATTTTTGCGTGTAATTATCAAACAGCCAATAGCTATAGAGGCTTCACTCATCATCCATCAACTTTTTAGAAGAGGAAAGTTTCATTCTTTCTGCATATCTGATTTTCCGTTAATTTATTAATATGATCCAGAAAATTATATTTAAAATAGTCATTTAGTAAGTATTCAATTGCAAATTGAAAAGTTTAAGGTATTATCACATGCTATTTACTGAATCTATAAAATAATTACATTTCTTCGTCTTTTGTTGTAAAAAATTCTATATTCGATTTCTTACATATTCGATAAAACGATAGTTTTCGAATAGGATTTTTATATAAAGGATCTGCGGCTCGAAGAAGCGCTTAATAAGTAAAGCCTCGCTGCGCGCACACTGCCAATGGATCGCGTGGTTGATTTGCTAACGTTATACGTATCTAAACGACGATGATGGTCGCAGGTCTTGAGCATCGATAATGCGCGGACGATTATTCTCGGAAAATCTCGCTCCCTCTTTAGTTGGTGCCGCGCGTACGCGGCGCTATTTTCGTCGCGTATAGCTGCAAGAGCTCGCAAGTGCCCGTACGAGAGTTCTCATATTGATATGATTCTTTTTTCTCTTCTCTTCTTCGCTGCAAACTGGTAAAAGGAATATTATTTCACGCGCAGGAATCTATAGCACCGGTGCTTATGAAAAAAAAAAACATAAAAAAAAGCTATGAAGAAAAAACGTTTTCAAAATGTCATGAAAAAAATCCATTTCGGAAAACGCCGTGAAAAAAACCCGTTTCGGTGAACGCCATGAACAAATAAATCGTTCATTAGATCGCTGTGGATAGAAACCCATTTTGGTAAATGCTATAAAAAAATCGTTCATTAGAACGCTGCGATAAAAATACCATTTCGATAAACGCCGTGAGAAAAAAAACCTTATTCGTGAAAACGCTGTGAAAAAAAGCTTATTCTTGTCTATCATTGAATTCCCTGTTAATTCTACGGTCTATAATTAATTAATTAAAACTTTCTCAGGTATTTCCATGCATTTTAGCATTAATTTAATTGAACTTAGGGTACCAAATCGGTTTTTCTACTAGCTGAGCACGTTTTTGAGTACTATTCCGTTGCTCGGTGACACGCTCATGCCCAGGAAATAACTTCCCCGCGAATTCGGGTATCTCGCACAGTTTCCGGTAAAATAGAGTTACGAAAGCGATTCAAGTGGCAAAATTTATAGCTCGGCAAGTACTTGAAGAGGGCATTGCTTAAAATTCCAAGGGGATGATTTTCAACCACCCCCACCCCTAAATAACTCGATAATTCCTAAAAACACACGGTACTCTGAACGTAATCACTTGCGCCAGTACAAAATGTCTCAAAATGCATTATTATGATTTATTGCCACCGAAAATAATTTCTAGCCACCCCCTAAAATGCACTAGCCCCTTTTTACGCGAAAAATACTATTTAAGCCAGCGGAATCTCGCACAGTTTCCGCTAAAATAGAGTTACGAAAGCGATTCAGGCGGCAAAATTTTTAGCTCGGCAAGCACTTTAAGATAGCACTGCTTAAAATTCCAAGAGGTTGATTTTGAACCACCCTCACCCCGAAATAACTCGATAATTCCTAAGAACACACGGTACTCTGAACGTAATCACTTGCGCCAGTACAAAATGGCAGATAATGCATTATTATAATTTATTAGCACCGAAAAAAATTTCTAACCACCCCCTCAAATGCATTAGCCCTTTTTTACGCGAAAAATACGATGTAAGTCAGCGGAATCTCGCACAGTTTCCGCTAAAATAGAGTTACGAAAGCGATTCAAGCGGCAAAATTTTTAGCTTGGCTAGCACTTGAAGATAGCACTGCTTAAAATTCCAACGGGTTGATATTTAACCACCCTTAATAACTAGATAATTCCTAAAAACACACGGTACTCTCAACGTAATCACTTGCGCCAGTACGAAATGGCTCAAACTGCATTATTATAATTTATTACCACCGAAAATAATTTCTAGCCACTCCCAAATATGCATTGGCATTTTTTTCTGAAGAAAAAAAAAAATATATCTACAGAGAGAATATTAATGGAGTTTAGCCGACAGGCGAAGGGGGATAACCTGAGCTTGTTTAGTCTAACATACTCAAGTTTGACTCTTCTGCCCGCTGTTCGTGGATTTTTCCCTGGCATTAAGGTTTCCCCACACTACAGGAGGTGTGCGCAAGTACGAACCCTGGACAAATGCAGGAATAGTGAAGGGTTATTGGGAAGGGTGTTATAGGACCAAACGCTCCCAAGCCAAGGCGGTAGGGACGTCCCGTAAAAGTTTCACACAATTAATATGGGTAGGAATGTGTTGAAAAAATCAAGTAGAATTATTCATTTCAAATTTTGTATTCTCTCAATATATTCAACTTCTCGCGATATTTGTATTATTTATGTTTTGTGCCTCCAATGCTAAATCAAAAAGCTTCTTTCCTCTTTTCAAGAATGCAGTTGATTGTTTACCATTTTATCTTACTTTTAAGACAATAAAATTTTGTTTGCGGTAATTTAAGACGATTGGTATTTAAAATTCCAATAATCCTATTTGTTCGATAAACTTGTTATTTGTTTTCAATGCTATTGCTTCTCTGACAAATGAGGCTTCCACACCCTAGAAAGTAAATGAAAAACATACACAATGAACCAATTTCTCAAGTAAAAAGGGTGGCATAGTACGTCCAGAAAGTTCCCTCAAAAAATGTCGAGGTTACTCATACTTACCTGATAAACGCTGTCCCGGTGATGCTCCATTTTCTTAATGAACTCTAACAGCAGTAACTCATGACTTCTACAGTTATTTCTAACAAAAAAACTGTAGTTGTCTGGTGTTCTATCCTAGTAAGCTGTGTCATGAGGTTGAAATTTGCACCGCTCGATTCGAGCACTTTTCTCGAAAATTTTATTTTTTATTTTTGTCATCTATTCGGTAAAAAAAAACATAGGAAATATAAAATATAATCAATTTAATAAGTTTCCATATATTTTTACCCAATAAAACCCTTAAAACACTAAAATTAGGGATAAGTGGTGCAAGATGGGAACCCAGCCGTACAGTAGAACACCTTCGAAAAATTGTATCTCGAAAACGAGATCTTATACCCCGCCTAATTTTTGATGTCTTTTATAGTGATAAAACAAGCTTTAAAAAAATTGGCGGCGAAATCGCATGTCCACAAAAATTGCTCCTGCGGAAAGACTGCCATCAGATGGGCGTATAACGTCGAATCGTCACCTTCGGGAGATTCTATTTCGATAACGAGATCTCATACCCCTCCAAATTTTTGATATCTCTCTTATAATGATAAATCAAGCTTAACAAGTTAAAAGAAAAATTTGTCCGGAATGAAGTGCTCATGCGGAGAGATCGTGGACAAATGGGCGTATAACGTGAAATCTACGCTGAACTAACACGATACCACTAACCATGGCCACGAACGATATATAATAGGGCTCGCCCTATGCGCGCGCGCGTTATCAGTGCTTCTTTCGACTCCTGAAAGGTTATTAAATCATTCTTAATACCATCACAGACCATTATAGGCTTAAAGTATATGATTAAATGAACAATTTGAGTTACTGTAAGTTACAATGTATGCAGTGCAAGCTGAACTGTAGACCTTCGAAGTTTCAAAACATCGCATTTTCTTCAAACTTTGAGAATTTTTTTGGGCCTATGGAGTGTATTTTAGCACAAAACCTTTAAGAGGCTTTTTTCTTTAAAATGACTCAAAGAATGCGATCGTATTTTTTTTGTTTTTGTTTAGGAAAAAACGCATTTTTACATATTGTTTAAAAAAATTGTTATTAAGAATTAAAGGCGACAATTTCAGACTTTCTAACCAATAAATTCGGATTCCACGGGACAAAATATATAGAAAAAGCTTTGGTAAACTCTAACATCTAAATCGGCCACGAACCATAGGTCCGGCCTCTAGACTAATGCGGCCGTAGTCATCCGCGGCCGAGTCTTGCGGGCCGTCTAATTCTCCGAATTCAGCCGAATGCGCGATGCGATGTTCGATCGCCACCGCGTGTATTGCGCCGTTGCGCGCTGACCGGCCGAGCTTTTTGATGTCTCTCCCGCTACCCCCACTCTATTCTTCCTTATCAAAAGCTCCTGTAGTTTGAACTACAGGCAAGCTGTACTAAATTCGGACTGCACACCAACATTGATATACACATTTATTTTCATATAAACATTTATACTGAAAGCTTGAAGGTCATCGTAAAAATTGTAGTGAGTTTAAATTAGAGAAGTAAACGCTTATATAAAGAAAGTATTATATGTCTTATTTATAGAGTTGTTCCTTTAGTGTTTTCTGTAGTTTTTTGTTGTTTCCGGAGAATTAGACGGCCCGTAAGGCTCAGCCGCGGACGACTACGCCGTATTAGTTCAGCGGGGTGCACTATTATGGTTCGTGGCCGATTTAGATCTTCGAGTCTACCAAAGTTTTTCGTATATATTTTGACAGGCTGAATCCGAATTTTTTTGTTAGAAAGTCTTAAATTGTCGCCTTTAATTCTCAATAACAATTTTGCTTCCTCCTAGAGGAAGCTTTATGATGGTAATTTTTTGAGTTGTTGTAAAAATATTTTATAATTGTTTTCCGAGATGTAAGAAATCAAAATACATGATTTTTTAAAAATGTCTGTATGGACGTGTATGTATGTGTGTGTGTGTGTGCGTGTACACCTGGATCTCAGCTTCTACTCGGTCGATTTTAATCGGACATATCTCATACTGTAAAGATATAAGGTACATTTATATTAGAGCGACATATACAGCATAAGGGAGCAGAGCGGAGGTTTTTTCTTAAATCGGCGGGGTATAAGCACTCGTTTTCGCGATAGAATTTTCCGAATGTGTCGATTTAACGTAGATACGCCGTAGATGTTTTAGCGGATACTACGAGATTCCGCTGGCTTAAATCAGATTTTTCGCATAAAAAGGTGCTAATGCATTTTAGGGGGTGGCTAGAAATTATTTTCGGTGGTAATAAATTATAATAATGCATTTTGAGCCATTTTGTACTCGCGCAAGTGATTACGTTGAGAGTACCGTCTGTTTTGAGGAATTATCGAGATATTTAGGGGTGGGGGTTATTAAAAATGATCCCCTTGGAATTTTAAGCAGTGCTATCTGCAAGTGCTTGCCGAGCTAAAAAATTTCCCGCCTGAATCGCTTTCGTAACTCTATTTTAGCGGAAACTGTGCGAGATTCCGCTGGCTTAAATAGTATTTTTCGCGTAAAAAGGGGCTACTGCATTTTAGACGGTGGCTAGAAATTATTTTCGGTGGTAATAAATTATAATAATGCATTTTGAGCCATTTTGTACTTGCGCAAGTGATTACGTTCAGAGTACTTTGTATTTTTAGGAATTATCGAGTTATTTAGGGGTGCGGGTGGTTAAAAATTAACCCCTTGGAATTTTAAGCAGTGTTATCTTCAAGTGCTTGCCGAGCTAAAAATTTTGCCGCCTGAATCGCTTTTGTAACTCTATTTTAGCGGAAATAGTGCAAGATTCCGCTAGCTTAAAAATTAAGCCAGCGTGTTAGGTGATAACAAACGATTGGCACTGGCTAAAAATTATTACTAGTGGTAATAAGTTAGCTAAAAATTAGTTAAAAATTATCTGATAACTTATTTTGGATTACGCTATACTACCTACTGCAGCTTAATAGACCCTCTGAGGACTGTTTCTGATGGCTAGGAGATGATTTATTCGCTAATTTGAATACAGAGTGATTCAGAGACAATGCAACATATTTACACCATCGTGATTAGCGCGAAAAATTGAGTCTAGATCACTTGGTCCCGAAAGTTTTCCACCCAGTTTTCTGCACCTGTTTTAGGCACCGGGAAATTTACAGTGTTGCGCCGGCCCTGGCAATCACGGCGGACTGCCGTGTGCCGCGGCAAAGAGCAGAGGGACTCGTTGATTGTAGCGGGGCGAGGTAAGGCGGGCGAGGCGCGCGACGATTGCCAAACGGTTGATGATCGGGTGGCGAGGAAAACTTTCGTCCGTTCGACGAGTTTTTCCTGACTCGCGTACTGCTGATTAAATAATGAATGCTTTATAACACTGATTCGACTGATGCGCTCGATGATATCAATCAAGTACTGCGATACACAAGAGTAATCATCGATTATTTTATAAATCGTATAAGAACCAATCCCAGAAACTTTTAAAATTTTATGTAACTCAAAAATTTCAGACTTAAAAAGCTATAACTCAAGTTCTTTACGTAGCACATGACCGAACTAAAAATGTTCATTATTCAATAGAAAAATAAAAAAAGCGTCCAACGTCATTTTTATTTTTTTCGATCTAGAAAAAATGGAAGATATTAATCGCTACCCTTAATTTTTTTTTAATCTATTATGACACTTATAAACATGCTAACTCATCAAAAATAATAAAGAAACTCTACCGTGCATTATTAAAATTTGTTCGGTAATTCATATAAACGGGATATTGCATTCTCAAAAATTGAATTAATGACAAAATCACTATTAATTAATGAAAATTGCGCGACCATCTATGGTCGCTGATTCCAATCAGCGAATTTTCACAAATGAAATAGCGAATTTTCACTATAAATTGGCGGAAAATTTCACATAAATAGTAAATGTTTACCATTTAAAATAGTAAACTTTCATTATTTTCAATAGTTAATATCTACTAATTTATAGTGAATATTCACTATTTCATTAGTGAATATATTGACCAACTCAACGGTACAGCAGTATGGTATTTTCTCTAATTCAACTTTATAAAGCATATACCGGAAGTTGGCCCCTTGGGCTGCATGACAACGCGTTGTTTATTTGTATTCAGGTGACATTTTAGTCCAGCACATATTCTATCTTTAACCTTGCAACTAGTTCTACACAGATCTGTTTTAAGGGGGTGTCAACTCCATTCTGTGATTTGACCGACCCATAGGTCGGTAAGGTAGGAAGTACATACTATTGATGAAATATGACACAAGCGCCATCTCTGGAAAATCGTAATAGATTTTAACATAGATGTCGCTACATATTTCAAAAATATTAGAGATACGCGTTTTTTTATTACAAATAATTGTACGTATTTCGCGTATACGTATTTCTTTTTATAATTAATTATCCGTATTTTGCGTATACGCATTTTTATTGTTAATAATAGTGCGTATTTCACATATATACGCATATTTATTACAAATAATTTTGCGCATTTCGCCTATACGCATTTTATAATAAATAATTTGGTGTATTTCGCCGATACACATATTTTATTCTAAATAATTATGCGTATTTCGCTTATACGCACTTTTCAGTGTTATCAATTGTGCGCATTTCGCCTATACGCATTTTATAATAAATAATTTGGTGTATTTCGCCTATACACATGTTTTATTATAAATAATTATGCGTATTTCGCTTATACGCACTTTTCAGTGTTATTAATTGTGCGCATTTCGCCTATACGCATTTTATAATAAATAATTTGGTGTATTTCGCCTATACACATGTTTTATTATAAATAATTATGCGTATTTCGCTTATACGCACTTTTCAGTGTTAGTAATCGTGTGCATTTTGCCTACACGCATTTTATAATAAATCATTTTGTGTATTTCGACTATACACATGTTCTATTATAAACAAATGTGCGCATTTCGCCTATACACATTTCTTATAATAATGAGATGCAGATTCATCACTTTTTTATATAGTCTCAGTTATTATTGATATTTCAAAATTCAGGACGTCGCCTCGCATGATTGCAAATGCTTTCTTAAAAATTGTAGTGCGCTTCGTACGTTTTTGTGTCCCGGTGAAGGGACAGATCGGGTGCGAGGTCTAGGTGTTTAGATGGCCGATGATGGAGTCCAGGTTATGCGCTCCATAGGTTTTTGTACCCAGGTGTTGAGACAGCTCGATTACGAGGTCTAGCTGTTCCAGGTGGACGGTGATAGAGTGTAAGTGATGCGTTCCGAAGATTTTTGTGTCCAGATGTCGGAACAGATCGTATGCGAGGTCTGAGCGTTCCAGGTGGACGATGATGGAGTTTACGTGATGCGCTCCGTAGGTTTTTGTGTCTAGAGACCAAGACAAATCGAATGCGAGGTCTAGGTGTTTCAGATGGCCGATGATGGAGTCCGGGTAGTGCGCTTCGTAGGTTTTTGAGTCCAGGTGTCGGGACAGCTCGAATGCGAGGTCTAGCTGTTCCAGGCGGCTGATGATACGCTTCGTAGACTTTTGTGTCCAGGTGTTTTGACAGATCGGATACGAGGTCTAGGTGTTCCAGACGGCCGATGATGGAGTTCGGGTAGTGCGCTCCGTAGGTTTTTGTGTCCAGGTGAAGGGACAGTTCGGATGCGAGGTCTTGGTGTTGCAGATGGCCGGTGATGTAATCCGGGTGATGCGCTCTGAAGGTTTTTGTGTCCAGGTGTCGGGACAGATCGGATGCGAGGTTGAGGCGTTCCAGGTAGCCGATGATGGAGTTTACGTGAAGCGCTCCGTAAGTTTTTGTGTCCAGAGGGCAGGACAAATCGAATGCGAGGTCTAGGTGTTCCAGATGGTCGATGAGTCCGGCTAGTGCGCTCCGTAGGTTTTTGTGTCCAGGTGAAGGGACAGGTCGGATGCGAGGTCTAGGTGTTTAGATGGCCGATGATGGAGTCCAATTTAATATTATGATTTTCAAAATATTACCTGCATTCTCAAATTTTGTGGGACAGTACTGCACTTTTTTGTACATATTCTGGATATAGTTTACAAAATTTCTACCAAGAGATAGTTTAAATTTGGTTTTTATTTTTTTGGTTGAGGGTTTAATTGTTTATTGAAATTTAAACAAATTTCAATCTATTTAGTTTTTTATGAACAAAAAATGTTCCTCAAATTTTAGGTCGATATTTACAAAAATAAAAAGCTATGCAATATTGAAAATTCAATTTTTTTGCAATTTTTGGTTAAAATCCAAGTTTATTCATTTTTTAATTGAAAATCTTGAAACTTTTTGTATAGTACATTGATTGGCAAAATGTTTGAATTTTTTCTGTAGAATGTGCCAGTATTTATTTTATGACCCTTTTTGAAAGTCTCTGATTGGCTGCTTCTTAGTATACCTTCATCAAAGGATATTGAGGCTGCGGCCAAATATTCTTTATTCGACAAATTTTTTTTGTATTCTTCTTCGAAAACCCTTCAAAATGCTTTTTTTGATCAATACTGGCCGAGCAAAGGGAAAAAAGTGACAATTTTTTGAAATATCAAGAAAAGTCCATAATTTCAATTTTTGATAACATGATTAATGAAACTGAATATTATTCATACATCTTATGGCATGGACCGTACCACTGAATTTTGTTAGAGCATCAAATAGAACATTAGATATATCTATTTTCAATAATATTAGGCTTACACAATAAGCAATACCTAATTATGAATTAATAATAAATTAAGCTATAGAGGTTAATTACTATAAAGCTGTTAAAATGAAATCAGGCAACAGACTGATAATTTCATTCATAATTAGGTATCGCTTATTGTGTAAGCCTAATATTATTGAAAATAGATATTTCTAATGTTCTCTTTGATGCTCTAACAAAATTCAGTGGTACGGTCCATGCCATAAGATGTATGAATAATATTCAGTTTCATTAATCATGTTATCAAAAATTGAAATTATGGATTTTTCTTGATATTTCAAAAAATTGTAACTTTTTTCCCTATGCTCGGCCAGTATTGATAAAAAAGCATTTTGAAGGGTTTTCGAAGAAGAATACAAAAAAAATTTGTCGAATAAAGAATATTTGGCCGCAGCCTCAATATCCTTTGATGAAGGTATACTAAGAAGCAGCCAATCAGAGACTTTCAAAAAGGGTCATAAAATAAATACTGGCACATTCTACAGAAAAAATTCAAACCTTTTGCCAATCAATGTACTATACAAAAAGTTTCAAGATTTTCAGTTAAAAAATGAATAAACTTGGATTTTAACCAAAAATTGCAAAAAAATTGGATTTTCAATATTGCATAGCTTTTTTATTTTTGCAAACCCTACTGAAAAAAACCACAGGGATCCCACATAGGATCCCACGTGGAATTTGATATGGGATCCTATGTGGCATTCCACGTTTGAACTCGAAGCATGAATTCCCACATGAGATCCCACAAGAGATCTCACATAGGATCTCATGTGGGATATTATGCGTTTAACTTGAGTACGGGATCTCATGCAGATATGGCATAAAACTTTGAGTCCCCCATTGGGAGTAACGGGGATATCAAAAACAAAGCAAGCCTTGTAATTAGGACTCTTCGTAAAGAGTTATTTGAACGACTGACTTACAAGGCTTATATACTCCTGGCCATGCAGTGTATTCACAGAAAGCGCTATCGAAGCGTCCCATAGCGGTGACAAACCAGAACTTGTGATGGACGGCTCTCCATAAGTATGCTTCGGCTATTTATCCACTATGCGGCGCTTCGGTAGTGCTATTGTGGGGATCCTTGGCCCACAGCTCTCCGGATTCCAGGAAAGGAAGGGGAGAGAGAAAGAAGTCAAGGAGTTAGCAGTAACAAGAGGAGATTTATTGAGAGGGTACAGAGGTGTACAGCGGACGCACGTCCGCACGCTCGAGGATTCGAGTACTGACTGTCGCTCGCAGGCGGCTCAACGCAGAGCGCGACATGGCGGCTTCCCCCACTCTCGCAGTTAGTGTGAGAGGGAAGATCGCAGTCCCTACACACTCCCCCCCAAGTGCCAAAGAAGTACATAAATATGAATTAAAAACTTAAGTATCTAACGTGCTCAGTAGCACTTACAAGGTAATATCACCGCATATCGCAGTTGCGTTACGCATTGGTCGCGGGGGCGAAGGATACTTTCTTTCTTTGGTACGTTTTTAATACCGGACGATCAACTGTGGTGGGCTGATTGCCACTTGGTTCACCACCGGCAGGCACATCGGGAAGATTATCAGAGATGACGAACGCAGGTTTGAGAAGTTCAACGGAGACACTGCGTGACGCGCCGTTAACTTCGATATCGAAGACGCGGTCGGAGGGACGGTTTAATATCTTATATGGGCCGGTATAAGGCCTTTCTAACGACTTTTCAGCCATATTGCGCATGAACACATGAGTGCAATTGTACAAGTCTTTGAAGCAAAACGCACGCTTCTTATAGTGGTGTGTGACAGGGACTAGACGGACTTGTCGTATATATTCGCGGAATTCCTGTATAAAGAAGTTTGGATCTGGCATAAAGTCTTCAGGGAGGAAAAACTCACCTGGAAGACGTAAAGTGGTACCGAATATGAATTCCGCGGGTGACGCATTGGTATCTTGCCGAAGGTGGCAACGTAAACCTAATAATACTGTACTAAGCGTACGGGTCCAGTCCTTGTCCATATGACACATGATCGCCGCCTTAAATGTACGGTGCCAACGCTCGATAAGGCCATTCGCCGCAGGGTGATACGCGGTAGTGCGGATACGCTCGCAACCTATTAGGGACAAAAGAGCCGTGAATAGGCGCGATTCAAATTGCGAACCCTGATCGGAAGTGATGACCTTTGGGGCACCATAGCGCGAGACCCAGGTATCATAAAATGCCCTGGCAACTGTCTGCGCTGACATTTCGCGTAGCGGAACCGCCTTAATCCAGCGCGAAAAGCGATCGATCATGGTGAGTACATACTCAAAACCATTTCGATTAGGGAGAGGACCGACTAGATCAATGTGTACGTGGTCGAAACGACCATCGGGTGCGACAAATTCGTCAGGTACAAGTTTCACATGACGCGAAATTTTTGACTGTTGACAGTCTAGACAATTTTTACAAAAACGCGGTATATCACGGTGCATGTTAGGCCATACGTAACGTTGCCGAATAAGTCGATCGGTGACTTTAGGGCCTGGATGAGCAGGCTTATGAAGCATGTTAAACACCGTTTCACGAAGGGACTCAGGGATGTATGGACGGATGGCTTCACCAGTGATTTCGCAAAAGATAGGGGTGTGAGTAGGGCCCCATTGAATGCGCTTCAAAGAAAGCGGGTAGTCAGAAGACTCGCGAACGGTTTTGAGCTGCTCATCAGCTTCCTGTTTCTCAGCAAGCTCATTAAGGTTGATCTCTACGGGGAGTCGAATAGACTCTACCCGGGAGAGTGAGTCAGCAACTGTATTTTCAGTGCCTGTAATATACTCAATTCGAGTTGTATATTGTGCGATAAGGGACAGCTGACGAGTTTGCCGCGGAGACGCCTTATCGGACTTTTGCATGAAAGCATAAATGAGGGGTTTATGATCTGTTAAGATCTTGAAGTCTCTGCCTTCAATCAAAAACGAGAAGTATTTTACAGCTTCGTATATGGCCGTGAGCTCGCGGTCATATGCACTGTACTTCCGCTGAGAAGGAGAGAACTTTTTCGAAAAGAAAGCTAAAGGTTTCCAAATTCCGGTGAGGGAAAGCTGTTCGAGAGAAGCACCCATTCCAGAATCGGAAGCATCAGAGACGATGCGTATTTCCGCACCAACGCGGGGGTGTACAAGCAGAGCCGCTGCTGGTAATTCCTCCTTTACGCGGACAAAGGCTTCCTCCGCTTCAGGCGTCCACGGAACGGGACGTTTATCGTTCTTGTGAGAATCGCTAAAAAGAGCGTTGAGAGGGGCTTGTGAAGTCGCGGCGCGAGGCATGTTACGGCGGTAAAAGTTTACGGTGCCGACAAACCTACGAAGTTCTGCTATAGTTTGGGGTTTGGGGAAGCTTAAAATAGCTTCAACCCTACTAGGAATGGGGCGAACGCCTTCACCATTCACTAGGTATCCTAAGAATTCTAATTCTTCAACAGCAAAGGTACATTTTTCAACGTTCAAGCGAAGATGAAACTTCTTAAGTTGTTCGAAGACCATGCGAAGATGAGAATAGTGTTCTTCAAGAGAAGACGACGCAATGAGGATATCATCCATATAAAGATATACAAAATCCAAGTCGCCTAGCGCGCTATTAATGTAACGCTGAAAGGTCTGACTGGCATTGCGGAGACCGAATGTCATATACATAAATTCAAAAAGACCGAACGGGGTTATAATGGCCGTTTTCGGTATGTCTTCAGGGGCAACAGGAATCTGATTGAACGCTTGGTGAAGATCAAGCGCCGAGAATATCTTCTTACCATGAAGGTTACTGTTACAATCGTGAATATGAGCAGTTGGGTACTTATCTGGGACTGTGGCAGCGTTTAAGCGCCTATAGTCACCACAGGGTCTCCAACTGTTGTCCTTTTTCAACTCCATATGGAGGGGACTTGCCCAGGGGCTGCTGGAGGGGCGGCAGATGCCAGCCTCAATCGAAGCATCAAAATCGGCTTTTGCCGCTTTGAGTTTGTCCGGGGCCAGCCTACGTGGACGTTCCGAAACAGGGAGGCCAGAGGTTAAGATATGATGAAAAACGTCGCTGTTTCTGGGGACTGTGGGTTTTGAGACGCCCGTGATCTCCGGAAAATCAGCGAGAATCTTTGCGCACTCTGAGCCCGGAACAACTGCAAATACAGAGTCAAATGAAACGTCTTTTACAACCGCGAGAGAGTACAGATTCGTGGCCGGATCGACAAGACGATTTCTCTTTAGGTCGACGAGAAGGCCATAGTGAGATAATAGATCGGCACCGATGATGGGATGAGGAACATCCGCGATGCAAAAGCTCCAGCGAACGGGGCGTCGAATGCCCAGATTAAGCGTGAGCATCGATTCGCCATAAGTACTAATTAACGAATTATTCGCTGCGAAAAGCTTGAAGGAGCTGGGCTTACCGCAAGCCTTAGGATTTGCTGGAACGAGCGATATGTCCGCACCAGTATCGATAAGGAACGACTTGCCCGAAATACGATCACGCACATGAAGACGTTTGGATAAACGAGAGCCTTCTGAAGACGTCTCCTCAACAGAAGGTTGAGTTAGTTTTTTGGTGGATTTTGTTTTTGCCACTCAGAAAATTTGGAACACCATTCCCTGCAAGAGCGCGGGGTGTCAGGATATTTGCGGTGGGCTAGACACAAGCCTGAAGAATCGCGACTGGAGGAACGGTCGCGCCTAGATCTACCTCTAGTTTGAGGGCGAGATGACTCTTTTGAAGATCCCTCAATGTTATCTAGCCTTTTGGCTAACAAGTCAAATTTCTTTTCTAAGCGTTTTACAACAGCCTCAAGATTAGCGGAACTAGCTTGATTTGGAGAAACGGCACTGATCTGATGGTCAGAACTGCCGGAAGCCTCAGCGAGTTTGTCGGCTACCTCCGCGAGTTTATCAAGATCATCAATATCCGTCGCGACAAGGATCGAACGATGATGTGGAGTGAGCTGGTCGAGGAAGACGGACCGAATAATTTTGTCGTCGCAAGAGCCAGGATTAAGGCCACGAAGCCGTTGAAGAATTCTCGTGGGCTTTCCATCGGTCATCACTTCCCCCTTTAAAAGTTTGCGCAGGTTATGTTCGGCCGAACTAGCAAAAGTCGAAACGAGGCGTTCTTTCACCTGTTTATATATGTCCGCAGGAGCGGGGTCTTTCTTAATTATATCCCTAATGGCCGACAAGGCTTCACCACAGAGTGAAGAGCAAAGATAATCTACTTTTGTCGAATCAACCGTGATGTTCGAGTTACGAAACGTTGCTTCTACCTGCAAGAACCATAGTTCCGGATCGGTTTGAATAAACGGCGGAATTTTTGGCATATGTGCGCCTTCAATGCGATTGGCCACCTGCGCAGGCGCATTGGCATTAGCAGTTAAGAGCTGTTGCACCTGTTGCTGCAGAGCTGCAACGGTCTCTTCTGTAGTAGGCATCCTGACGAATAGGAGTGCACGAAAGCCTAAAGCTTGGCACGTAGATAGCTATCCCCACGCGGCTCGAGAGTACACGTGGAGAATAGAGAGAATGCCTAAATTACCTTACGCCGCAATGCGTATCACAAGCTCCCTAGTTGGTGCTAAAAAGCTAAAAGATCACTTTCCCGTTTTTTTTAAAAAAAAAATTTTTTAAGGAATTTTATTAAAGCATGTGACTAAAAAACGCATGAATTCAATAAAATTGAAAAAATGTAATTTGTGTGACTCAAAGATACTAAAAGGTTTTTCGTGTCACCTTGCAAAAGACCGAGCTTGAGAATGCAATAGCACACAAAAAAAAAAATATCAAGACGGCTGCTCAGTTTTCAGAACGCGCGACCGTTGCGCACGAATTCTGCGAATTCAAAGCTCGCGAGCAAGCGCGCGGCGCGCGACAACAGTTCGCGGAATACGAAAACACACGCACGCGCGAGTTTCTTAATTTCGTAGGTCACGCACCCTAATTCACCGCACGCATACCTCGACGCAGTTATTGAAGTCTGAAGGTTGGCCGCCTCGGAGAAGACGCGACGAGATGCTGCAATAGTTGACTTCCCGGTGCTCGACAGGTGCGGTAAAAAGGCGCCGGTGACAGTGGCTTCACGCAAAGCCGCACCCGGAGATCTGCCTTACGTTGCTCAACAGGTGCGTTTGAAAGCGCCGGTGACGATGGCTTCACGCAAGTACGCACCTGGAGATCTGCCGAAGAAAGCTGCGATGCCTCGGAGATGGCTCGACGAGGCACGATGATTGCGCAGTTGCGCTAAAGGCTCTAGGCCGTTGATTTTTCACGTGTGCGCCGGCGTGCCAGCACGCACACGTCGAGGTTTCCCGTATGCGCCGGCGTGCCAGCACGCATAGGGGCGAGAGAAAGATTCTCCTGTGCGGCGAAGTGCCGCAAGACTCGCCGAGGCTTGTGGTGCGGCACTGGATGCACGTGCCACGGGCGAAAGCAGTGGCGGCGAGAACACGCTGCGGCAGGCGCCGACTTGCCTTCTCCTCGGCTGATAGTCGGGGTCACCAATGTGGGGATCCTTGGCCCACAGCTCTCCGGATTCCAGGAAAGGAAGGGGAGAGAGAAAGAAGTCAAGGAGTTAACAGTAACAAGAGGAGGTTTATTGAGAGGGTACAGAGGTGTACAACGGACGCACGTCCGCACGCTCGAGGATTCGAGTACTGACTGCCGCTCGCAGGCGGCTCAACGCAGAGCGCGACATGGCGGCTTCCCCCACTCTCGCAGTTAGAGTGAGAGGGAAGATCGCAGTCCCTACACTATCTGTGGCCAAGAGTATATAAGCCGTGTAAGTCAACCCTTCAAATGACTCTTTACGAAGCGTCCTAATTACAAGGCTTACCTTGTTTTTGATAACCCCGTTACTTACAATGGGGAACTCAAAATTTTACGCCATATCTGCATGAGATCCCGTACTCAAGTTAAACGCATGATATCCCACATGAGATCCCATGTGGGACTTCTTGTGGGATCTCATATGGGAATTCATGCTTCGAGTTCAAATGTGGGATGCCACATGGGATCCCATATCAAATTCACACGTGGGATCTCGTGTGGGATTCCACGTGGGATCCCATGTGGTTTTTTTCAGTAAGGAATATCGACCTAAAATTTGAGGAACATTTTTTGTTCATAAAAACTAAAAGAAAACGAGTTTTGAGGTATTTTAAAATTTTGAGCTGCTGACTTCACGTGAAATATCCCATATACCTGAAACAACAGGAGGGTGTAACAAAATTTGAGACTAAGGGTTGAACTTCAAATGAACCTGAGTATGGTATATAAGTTGATCCGCATTTTAAAATATACACCTTCCATCAAATAAACGCATAACTGCAAATTGAACATTTCAACAAAATTTGTATTATTAGAAGTATTGTCATTAATAATTACTTTGCATTATACTTGTCATGCTACTGAATGATTGGCAAAAGTAGAGCTACTATAATTTCATTGAGCTAGGCTCATAAGTTTCTTTAGCTTCTTTTCAAATTTTATGAGTTTTGTTGAAAAAAAACGGAAAAGAATTAATTTTATGTCAAGACATCTAGTTTCTTATAAATAGATAACTAAATAAACTCATGTAATTGTAATTCTTTTCTGTTATAATTAAATATGTTCGCCCATACACCTTTCCTTATAACTAATAATTGTGCGTATTTCGTCTATACGCATTTTTGCATTATAAACAACTGTGCGTATTTCGCTTATACATATTTTTGATATTGTAAATAATTGTGCGTATTTCGCTTGTACGAATTTTTTATTATAAATAATTGTGCGTATTTCGCCTATACGCATTTTTGTATGATAAATAATTGTGCGCATATCGCATATACGCATTTTAATATTTACTATTTTTTTTATTACAAACACATGTCAATTTGAACGTAATTACGTTCGAATAAGTATTTATTTATAATCACGATTTTTACTTATAGTATAAAATTACGTGATTAGTAATACTTTAAGTTTTGACATGTCCAACACCTATTAGCCAAAAACTACGGAGCGCACCACCTAAATATCGTCACCGGCTTCCCCGAAGACCTGGACCACGTATTAGATGCGCCCTGATATCCAAACGCAAAAGACTACAAAGCGCACCACCTAGACCTCGTCATCGGCTACCCTGAACACCTGCACTGCGTATTAGATGCGCCCTGATATTTTAATGCAAAAAACCTAGACTCCATCTTCGGCTACCACAAAGACCTAAACCACGCATTTGATACGTTCCAACATCTAGAGACAAAAAACTACGGAGCGCACGACCTAGACATCATCATCGGCTACCCCGAACACTTTGACTACGTATTAGATGCGCCCTGGGATCTAAACGCAAAAAACTTCGGAGCGCATCACCTCGACTCCATCATTGACCACCTCAAAGACCTAGACGACGCATTCGATGCTTTCAATTATCGATAAGTAACACTTCCTTATAATAGTTGTCATTTCCGTATTAGCAGGTAGCAACCGTTACCGCTATAGTATTTCTCCCTTACAATTGAAGGTGGAAGAAATGTCTACTAAAATCGTGTGACGCTGTTACGTCGGTATATGCCGCTGATCCAACGATCGTATAATTGTGTAACTGTTGTAGTATGAAAAGCAACATACCGTAAAAGTATGGGTCCCTTACTAAGATTGCTAAAACCACCTTACTTATATAGTAAAGGAACTCCTATACTCCACGAGTAAGCCGTTTTAACTGTAGCAGTAAGAGTTTTCTTTCCGTGTGCACCCGCAGAAAACTGTTACTTTTTGGGGAGATATAATTCGTACCTAAAAATCAGGTGTGCCCTAAATACTGACATTAGTGTAGGCACCAGGAGGGTTTCCGTGGCCGATGGATGTCCACGCCTCCACCAAAGCTTTTCTTACGTATTTTTGTCTGCTGATTCTGAATTTCGAAGGTGGACAGTCGCCAGAATGTTAGTTTTTTGTTATTAACAATTTAATTGTTTAAACTGCGGCCAAATCAATATGATTAATTATAACTGAATCCTAACTGTCTAAAACTGTAGTAAATTGATCTAGAATTATGCACGTTTGCGCTCGAATTCGCGACTTATTGCACTAAATTTGCAATAATTCGGGTTCTAATCAAAATTTTTCAATTCTGAAAAAACGAGCATATTCTAGATCAATTTACTACAGTTTTAGGCAGTTAGGATTCAGTTATAATTAATCATATTGATTTGGCAGCAATTTAAACAATTAAATTGTTAATAACAAAAAACTAACAGTCTGGCGACGTTCCACCTTCGAAATTCAGAATCAGCAGTCAAAAATACGTAAGAAAAGCTTTGGTGGAAGTGTGGACATCCATCGGCCACGGAAACCCCCCTGGCGCCTAGACTACATCTCGAGTCTGTCGCGGGAGCGCAGAGATTCAAGTATACCTTCGTCGTCCCTTCTCCGTCGCGTCCGCCTAGGTGATGTCTTCGGGAAGTGGTAGTTGCGTTGGCTGCCCTCGAGGAGAGTAGAATGATATGAAGACCTGTTGTCTTCTGCAGGAGCTCTTCGCCTAAAGCGAAACAAAATATATTAATAATCTTTTAGGCAGTGGGGATGAGGAGAGCAGTATCAAACTGCCAGGAACAGAGGAGTAGACAGCTGGAAAGTTGGAGGCTAGATTCGGCTATACTACAGGATAAAGTCCAAATCCGAAGTGAAGTACTTACTCGAGTCTGTCACGGAAGCGCGAACTACATTCAACTACACCTTCGCCCTCCCTTCTCCGTTGTGTTCGCCTAGGTGATGTCCTCGGGAAGTGGTAGTTGCGTTGGCTGTCCTCGAGAAGAGTAGAATTATATGAAGACTTGTTGTCTTCTACAGGAGCTCTTCACCTAGGACAATACAAAATATATTAATAATGTATTAAGGAGTAGGGATGAGGATAGCAGTATCGAATTGCCAGGAACAGAGGAGTAGACCGATGAAAAGTTGGAGACTAGGTTCGGCTGTACTACAAGATAAAGTCCAAATCCGAAGTGAAATACTTACTCGAGTCTGGCACAGGAAATCAAACTATATTTATATACACCTTCGCTCTCACTTCTACGATATGCTTGTCTAGCTGATGTCTTCAGGACGTGGTAGTTGTGTTGGCTGCCCTGGAGGAGAGTAGAATTATATGAAGACGTGTTGTCTTCTGCAGGAGCTCTTCGCCTAGGGCAAAACAGAATATATTAATAAAGTGTTAAGCAGTATAGGAATGGGGATAGCAGTATCGACCTGCCAGAAACAGAGGGAGTAGATAGATGGAAAGTTAAGATATCTGTAGAAAATAGAAAGGGTCTTTGGAATGAAAAGTCGAAAAAGTGCATGTGCATTTCCAACTAAGACCTCATCACCCTCGCTTAAAGTTTACCAAAATGTTAACACACAATCCAATACATGTTGAGGCATTGTATATTAAATTTTAGATCTTTTCAATCAGCCAGTGTAGGCGAAATAACTTTTTTTCTTGAACATTTCTTAAAAAGAGCATACAAATTGCAATATCTCCACACTTGCTAATTATTTAGATTTGAAACTTGATAAACAATATCCCTCAGCATGTATTACATAGTGTGGGTAAAGTTTGAAATATTTGTAGAGAATGGAAAGGGATCTTTGAAATGAAAAGTCGAAAAAGCGCGTGTGCATTTCCAATGTAGACCTCCTCACCCTCGTTTAAAGTTTATGAGAATGTTTACACACAATCCAGTACATGCTGAGGCATTGTATATTAGGTTTCAGATCTACTCAATCAGCCAGTTTGGAGGAAATTACTTTTCTTTCTTAAAAATTTCCTGAAAAAGCACAAAAATTGCAATATCTCCAGACTTGCTAATTATGTAGATCTGAAACTTGATAAACCGTCCCTCAGCATGTATGCCATTATGTATGGAAAGTTTAAGATACTTGTAGGGAATGGAACGGGATCTTTGGAACGAATTGTCGAAAAGCCGCATGTGCATTTGCGACAAAAACCTCCTCACACTTTCTCATAGTTTACCAGAATGTTCTCACACAATGCAATGCATGCTGAGGCATTGCATATTGAGTTTCAGATATACTCTATCAGCCAGTTTGGAGGAAATGACTTTTCTTTCTTAAAAATTTCCTGAAAAAGCACAAAAATTGCAATATCTCCAGACTTGCTAATTATGTAGATCTGAAACTTGATAAACCGTCCCTCAGCATGTATGCCATTATGTATGGAAAGTTTAAGATACTTGTAGGGAATGGGACGGGATCTTTGGAACGAATTGTCGAAAAGCCGCATGTGCATTTGCGACAAAAACCTCCTCACCCTTTCTCATAGTTTACCAGAATGTTCTCACACAATGCAATGCATGCTGAGGCATTGCATATTAAATTTAGATCTTTTCAATCAGCCAGTGTAGGGGAAATAACTTTTTTACTTGAACATTTCTTAAAAAGAGCATACAAATTGCAATATCTCCTCACTTGCTAATTATTTAGATCTTAAACTTGATAAACAGTCCCTCAGCATGTATTACATAGTGTGTGTAAAGTTTGAAATATTTGTAGAGAATGGAAAGAGATCTTTGAAATGAAAAGTCGAAAAAGCGCGTGTGCATTTCCAAGGTAGACCTCCTCATCCTCGCTTAAAGTTTATGAGAATGTTTACACACAATCCAGTACATGCTGAGGCATTGTATATTAGATTTCAGATCTACTCAATCAGCCAGTTTGGGGGAAATGACTTTTCTTGAAAATATTTTGAAAAATACACAGAAAATGCAGTATCTCCACACTTGCTGATTATTTAGATCTGTAATCTTTGGAATGAAAAGTCGAAAAAGCGCATCAAATCTACAGTTGTCCGTTGTTATTTATACGCCAGATTGCTAGATAGGTATACCTATATATACGTAAAACCTAACCTTCAATTTTCTTTAGCCGAAGAATTGACGCTTGATTAAAGAAAAAAATAGGCAAGGATTGACGCTTGACTAAAGAAATAATAGTCCCTTCCATGTCAGACTTTCAAAACAGTGATTTTTACACGTTTCTAAGTGGGTTATAGGTTATTTGTACGACAGATCTCTCGTACAAATAACAACGTCGTAAAATAAATAAATTCTTGAATGACTTACTTTTCTGTCTTACGGCAGGGCCAAGTCCAAGCGGCACGGTCCGTTGGGTGTGCACGCACACGGTGCGGTACGGACGCTACGGTCTGCGAGGTGGGCGACTGATGCGACGCTCTAGGCTGCGCCGTCTGCGAGCGGTCCAGGCGGCAGGCACACCGATGACACGTCGACAAGCATCAATGGATAGAGGAGGGCACAGGTGGCGAAGGTGACGGCGGAGGTGGTGGCGGCAACACGGGACCGCCTACCGGAGGGCCTAGGCCCAGGCATCGGCGATGGACAGCTCAGCTGTGCTGCAGCCAGCAGCGCATGCGCGTACACACACACGGGCAAGGCCGCGCCGCTGGCCTCTGCCGTCGCTGCCGTCGCCGACTCGCGAATCTCGCGATCCTACATATTACCCATATGGTACAATAATCTATTTTTTTTTTTATAATATTATGCATAATCATGAGTGCATTGCCCTCCGTAATGACAGTATGAATCATTCTGCAAAATTTCACGTCGATATTTTAAGGCATCTGAGAATGGCATTTGAACGAAATTTTCGTTCAAATGCCATTCTTAGACGCTTTTGAATATTGACTTGGCATTTTGCAGAATGATTAATAATGTAATTACGGAGGGCAATGCACTCATTATTTTTCATATATCGTTATATTTTTTTTTCTATTAAAAACAATATATTTTTTGCTCGGTCGGTAAAAATTGAGTTTGACACCCCCTTAAAATGTATAAGCTTGTTTTGTGGGAAGGTAAGAAGAGGGAGTGGAGTGTAGTTTCCACAAACGCCGTCAAATATGGGTCCAACGGTATATTGGCTAAATAGGGTAATAGGTGGTATAGAGCTACCATTATTAAAGAAAGTGGTAAGTAGATTTTATGTTTTATTCTCCATTCTCCTAATCTATCTTTCACACAGTATTTATTTAGCATCCGTTTTCAATTGAATATTCTTGTGAAAAAGTAAGTCGGTGTTTATTGTACGTTGTTCAGTTTTCCTAGACATTTCTTGCATTTAATTTAACGTGCGCTATTTTTATGACATGTATCACGGAAAAAAATAAACAATAAATTTTACATTTTACACCGTTGATTTAACTGTATAAAAGCAAGTTTATTTTACTTTCATAAAAATCAGTATAAACTGCTTTAAAAAAAAGTACAATTCACTTTTTAGTAAAGTAACATTGGCATTATCCTTTGATAAATAATATATTAATAATATAATATATAATATATTAATAATATAATATATAATATATTAATAATATAAATATATTAATATATTAATAATATATTATCGTTTTATAAATTATGTTAAGATGTCATTTATTCTCACATATTATCTCTTATAAATATCTATTCAGATGATGCCGAGTACTTAAAAAACTTGGAAATAAGAACAGATGGTTCTCTTATTCATGATTTCAAAACAAGACCATCGTAAGTTACCATATCGTCACTTCCAAGTGAGAAGATAACATCTCAGCGCCCAATTGGAAAAGGTACCATCTCCCACATGCATTCTTTTTATCTCAAATCTAGGTTTGCAAGTACTGCTCAAGTACTTTTTTCCGGAGAGTTTTATGTTGCTTTAAATAATTATTTTTATATCACTATAACTGTGAGCGCTCTCTGCTGCACCTGTGCTCATCAAAATAACACATATAAATCATTTTCTAAAATTTTCTTGAAAATAAATTTTAATTTTTCTCTTTTCTCTCTCTCTCTCTCCTTCTAGATCTTCAATGAATCTATAGATGATCTCTCGTGTCTCATGAAGTCGCACTCGACCACAACAATATCTACGATTTACTCCCGATTTTTTTCCTTGTTTCGAGTTTTGACGAAAATCACAAGACATCGCCATTTTCTACGAGATGACATCTTTTCCAACTAGGCGCTGAGATGGTACCTTTTTTTACCGAGTGCTGAGATGGTATTTTCTTATTCGGAAATGACGATGCGGTCTTTTTCGTAATGTTTCACATGCATCAGTTACTGTTAATTAAAAGTAAAAACTTTTATTATTTTAAATAATTCTAATTAATTATTTTTTTGTCAATAGTTTTCGTCAATTTCGAAGAACCTTTCACTTCTAAAACGCATGGTAATATCCAACTCTCTCTTTCTCCCGCAACATGTTCTTTTCTTATTGGAGGAGGGACGAGGTACCAATAGTTTATAGTTTGACCGCGCGCTTCAAGGGCCTTTTTCACGGTGACATCGCAGTGTGGGCTTATCTGACGCTTTTCTTTTGCTCTCGTCCTGTCTTTTAGCTGCCACTATCTGCTGCTGCTGATCGTTTTCATTTCTCTGCTCTGCAGAGATAGGAATGGTGTCGATGGCAGGATTCAGCTTCTATTTCTTTTATGCGATCCAAATGTGTGCACTCCGTTACCACGTACATCCACACTCTATGCACACTCTGCTCAGCAATATAAACGTCGGACGTTGCACGCCGGCGGTTCCTTGCTTTGCCACACTTCGCGAACCTTCTTCCGCGCTTTTAGGTTCTATACTGCTTTCTTCGGCACTCTTCGTTGCTATCATATCTCACCCCGGTGACTCTCCACGATCAGTTCCACGCGGCACGTCTAACTCCCCTCCGTATCCCGATGACGAGGTTTCGCTCGCGTCTTCATTATGTACAGAAGCCACGTTGGTACTCTCCACCGGTGTGAGGCACCCCAAAACATTCTCCATTTGTAGTACAATAGTGACCACTCCGTGATCGCTGTTGTCGTCAGTATAGGCATGCTAGCCCGCAAGCCCGTCACTACCATAGTGCTCTTAGTGTGTGACGTTTCAGTTTCTCTCTGATTAGGTTCAACCGTCGTCTGCACTGCTCTACCCTGAGCACTTCCTGGGTGGCTTTTACTACTCATCTACTCATGCCTCCCTACAGCATCACTGCATTCTTTATAATGTCGTGGGCGATAAGAAACGCGCAGCAGAGTCTTTAGTAAGGGGCGCCAGGCTATCACTTATGCTTACTCTCACGATCACACGCACTAATTAAATCTCCAACTGATACTCTCTTTATTTCTACCAGACTGGGGGCTCGACCCACGAGTCGCCATGGGACCGCGGCTGGTCGCTGTCTTCGTTCACGTGACTCGGCTCAGATGCCACTCACTAAGCGTCAACGTCTCGACGGCTTCCTGGCGACCCCGCGCCAAGCGCCCGCTGCGTGACGCCGCAGGGGCTTCTCTCTCTCTCTCTTTCTGTATTTTATTTTATTATTTTTTGTTTATCACTTACTTTTAATATTTATTTTGAACTTTACTATTATTTTACTCCTTTGACAAAGCGGCTATGATACTATTATACCTACTGTGATTACAAATGTGATATTTTATTCTTTTAGTGTATTTATCCAGTTTTTTTCTAGTCGTGATAAAATTTGTATTTGTAGTTGTGAACGTGATATTCTCACTTATAAATTAATTTATTTGCATTCTCTAGTCGCATTTTCAGCTGTGATATTTCACATTTTGTGTGTTTATTAACATTTATTGTAATTATATTTTCTTTTTTTTAAAAATCAAGTTCCTAATAAATAGCGTTAATTATAATGTTGTGAAATGTAGGCTATTGAATATAATTATTTTATTATCTTATTGTAAATTTGCTTGTATTTGAGTATTACCTCAGTACTGTGAAATGTATTTCGACTACTACTATGCCTCAGTATTGAACAAATTTGACTGTATTTAAGTTTTTGCCGCGAATAAATGTCTACCTATCTATCTATCTCTTCTCGGTAGGAGAGAGGGGCATCAATATCCTCAATCGTCGGCTGACCACTACTCGTTCTCTCACTCTCACATTCTTTTTCACTCTCTCAACACGCGTGAGCCTCCTCACAGGAGACCGATCGCCACTACTCTCGGCTCGATCGCGCGTCACTACCTGAACACCCCGCGTCATGATAACCCCGCGTTCACACTCTCGTATACACTTCCTCACTCGCCACTCGATATTCCTACCTACGCGCACGCTCATACTAGTCACTGTCGCTTACCGGGAATCTAGCAGAGGTCGTGGAACTCACTACCCTAACTTCGATGCGGCTCCATCCGGGGCTGACTCCCTTACCTCTCACTCCGTCTCTCCGCTGAACGAACCCCCTCCAACAGTTCACGTCCAGGCAGCTGATGGTCAGCAGCGGCTGGCATTGTCCTCGGTGCGTGAGCTTATCCTGTACTTTTGGCTGCGAGGGGGAGACTGACTTGCTGCACGCTCGTGCGATCTCTTGTCGGACCAACAAAGTCGCGAGCGCGACGACGCGCCCGTGTCTCTCGACCTAGGCGTGAGCCGTATTGGCAGCTCCTACTCTGCGCACGAATGCTCGTTCATCTCGGCCTAATACGCAGTGGCTGTCATGCGTGCAGCACTTTTCACAGCATCGCAATAACTCCTTAGAAATATCCTTTGATGACTGATCTAACATCTGGATAGAAGTGTCGCCTACAGTTTTAGTGAAGATCAAACCTCAATTCTCAGTTCAACACTTACAGTCTAAATTTGTTACTATGCTTATAAAATATATTTTCTTAATTAAAGTAACTTGAACTGATTCTTTAGTAAAGAGCCACTTCATAAAGATCAAGACGAAAGTGCCGAAAGATATAGTTTGGAAGTGAAGCCTGTCGTGGAGTTGGCTATTAGTAAAGAGCCACTTCATAAAGATGAAGATGAAGGTGCCGAAAGGAATAATTTTGAAGTGAATCCTGTCGTGGAGTTGTCGTTACCTATTAGGGACGATAAAGCAGGTACGAGAAAAGTTATAAAGAATTAAACTCAGTTAAAAATAGTAAATAATGCCAAACCTTTTCCACGTGTAACCTTTCCATCTTGGTTTTACTACTCTCACAAAAAACGCGCTATTTTGGCGCCATCTCTGAAGAATACGGTATCGTGACACGTGCTCTGAAGAACGCGCTACCTCAGTGCGAGCTCTGAAGAACACCCTATCTCAAGTAGAATAGATGCCTGAGATAGGGTAGACGTACAGGTTTTGTCTGCTGCGCCGTTTTTGGCCACATATCCATGTTCCTAAATGAATTTTTAGGTCGTCAGAACCGGTGAAAAAAGAATCCTCATCCACGTTCTTCAAAGCTCGCACAAAAATGGAACATGTATGTTTTCTTGTTAGTGCAATATTTCAGTTTTTAATCTCGAGATTAATTAGTTCTATTAGCATAGTATAGTATAAAGAACTTATTTTTTAGATCATAAAAAACTCTTTAGAATTGTTGTAAAAACGTTTAAAAAGCGGTTAAATATTTAAGTTGTTTTGAAAAATTTTGATCTCATTTTGGAAAATATTATTTATTTTTTATAAGAAAAATACATTTTTATAGAGATTGTTTGCGCTGTTGCTGGCACTTCTACGGGTTCAAATGATGATAAAGAGGAAAACGTTTCATCATGGTATCACTTTGAGAAAGGAAAAGTAATTTTTTTCTGTCTTTTGCTAATTTGAAGATCTTTAACTATATTATTTACTACACACGCATATTTCATGTCGATGCCTGAGAGGAACAACCTGCTAACTCGGTACATGAAGAACTTACTCTTACTCTTACTCATGTAGATACAACCTATGTAAGCAAGCGCAAATAGTTGCCACTACAAAATTTTAAGCAAAAAATGTGTTTCGAATTAGCATCGTCTTCATCCGCGGCACGAGTTAGTAGATTCTTCATCGTAGCACCGAGCAATCAGTTTCTTCATTTGCGTACCAAGATAGCTGGCTGTTCTCCTAAGGCGTCGATATAATATTTTCCATAATTCAGTATCATTGATTTTCTCGAAAAGCACGAAGTCATTTTTTCGTACGCTTAGCCACAAAAAAGGCAATTTGAGCATTTAGCACAGTGTAAACAGTTAAAAATATTGTTTTCAACATGATCATAATTTTATAACTTGCGTAACACTATTATAAACTCGCTTTATTTTATTGAATAGGTTAAACTTCACAGAAATTATGAAGTTTACATTTTTGAAGCTGAAGAGGAGTATATACGGAAGAAATTTGGAAAAAATTCTAAAGAAATGTGCCGAAAATTAATGAGAGAAATTTTGGGGAGTGAAGCACTGAAAAATATGACTCCGACGGGTAGAGGTGGTTACCAAAAAATCCCAACCCCCGTCAAATCGGCTGTATTTGGTAAGAGAACTTTTACTTAACTGTAAAATGACAACAACAGAAATATGGAGTTTGCAGTATGAGTCGAAGGCGAGCAAGCACGAGCCGAAGACGAGTACTTCAACCACATGCAAAAACTTGTCTAGATATTTGTTTGTTAATTAGTTTTTTATTTAAATATATAAAATATTAAATTTATAATACATATTTGTTTAACTCATTATTCATATTATTTTCTTATAAAAAGCGAAGATTATGGGCAGCGGGCAATAAAAACTCTTTTTTGCCCGCTGCTGAGCCGTAGCGGGCAAAAAAGAGTTTTTTTAACACGTGCATGAAAAAGGCCCTTTTTCTGCGTAGAAAAGGGAATCGAAAATCGAAATTTTCGAGCGTCTGTCGAGTTTTCCCGCAGTAGCGGGAGGAAAAGACTTTTCCTCTCGCTGCAGCGGGAGAAGTACTTTTCCTCCCGCTACGACTTTTCCTTCCGCTATATGACGACTCGGTTTATCCGATCACTCATTCATTTTCCATGCAAAGAAAGGTCCAATTCCTGCACTTATTAAAAAAAGTACTATGTACACAACAAGGGAGCAATTAACTTTTTCAGACTCGGATGATGATTTTGAGCACTCGTGCATCACTTGGGCTTAGTCAATTTTCCTCCCTAGTTGCACAATGTACTATTTTTGCGCGCTGCTCACCGTAGCGGGCGAAAAAGAGTTTTTATAGCCCGCTGCTCATCGTAGCGGGCAAAAAATTTTTTTCATTGCCCGCCGGTCTATAAACGATCACCTTCAGCTCGCATAATAGGTCAAAAAAACGCGAAAAACCTTCTTGTGTGAAAAAAACCTAGTTTATGTATTTAATAAGTAACCCATTAAGTAACCCATTACACGCCGTGATAGGACACTCGCTACGCTCGGGCCCTAACTTCACGCCGTGACATAATGGGCCACTTATCGCACTTGTATCGTAATGTACTATTTTCCCCTTGTATAGATAATATTGTTTTGTACTATTTTTTTTTTGTTCATTATTCTTTTTTTAATATATTTTAAATTTTCATTCTACATATGTATACCGCGTAACCAAATTATCCTGACATTGGATTTTCTCCCTGGAAAATTGTAAAAAGGTTGGAAAAGCGCTGAGTCTAAGGGTTTTGGCGACCGAGGAACACAATGGTGCAGTCAAAATTGACGTAGCACAAAAATAAAAAAGATAACAAAATTATTTTTTCCAAAAATATTTAAGGTTTGGTTTTTATTTCCATTTATCGAAGTTCATTAAGTTTAAAGACCATACCGCCTTTGACCGACCTCGATATCGATATATTAAGTTAAAAAATTGACAATATATTGCTAGTATATTGGAAATATATTGGGTAGCATGTGGGAACTATATTGCCAAACCTATTGGCGATATGTGTGAGATACCTGTTTGGCACAATAATTGCAATATATTGGAAACAGGTTTTGCAATATAGTGCCAATATACTTCCCATATCTATTGCCGATACATTACCAATGTAGATCCAATAGTTTTGATTTCTACGCAGGTATGGCTGAAAGTATAAAGGATTCCGTACGAAAAGCGTTGGATTCAAATTTTTCGCACAACATTGACTGAAATTCACCTAAATTTAATACTAAGTTTCCCGTAACATTAACTTTGTATGAAGTTTTACGTAACTTAATCATAAGATTTCAATTTGGTTTTCCAAACTTTCAAAGGGATGAACTGAGGCAAAGTAAATATAAACATATGAAGTATTTCATAAGGCGAGTGTCAGATTCGTATTTTTACACGAACATGGGCGGAAACTAATCTGAAGTTCATACTAAGTTTCCTGTCGATGGTCGTGACAAGCTTTTTCTAAAGTATGGCTTAAAGTATGGCTTAAAGTATGGCTGAAAGTATAGCTTAAAGTATGGCTGAAAGTATGGCTTAAAGTATGGATGAAAGTATGGCTGAAAGTATGGCTGAAAGTTATCGTTTAGATTCCGTAAGGAGATCGTAGGATCCGAATTATTTTGACAGCCTTGACTGAAATTAACCTAAATTTTGTAATTAGTTTCTCGTGAGTAGAACGTATTTATCATTATTTTCTCAAACTTTACCGAAATTTAACATTAACCTTGTATGATGTATTACGTAAATTAATCTTAAGCTTTCAATTCGGTTTTACAAACTTTAAAAGAGATGAACTGAGGCATAATGAATATAAACAAATGAAGTATTTCCTAAGGCGAGTGTAAGATTCCTATTTTTACATGAACATTGACGGAAACTAATCTGAAGTTGATATTAAGTTTCCTGTCGATGGTTGTGACAAGCTTTTTCTAAAGTACGGCTGAAGGTATGGCTTAAAGTACGGCTGAAAGTATGACTGAAAGTATGGCTTGAAGTATGAATGCATGTATGGCTTAAAGTATGGCTTAAAGTATGGATGAAAGTATGGCTTAAAGTATGGCTGAATGTATAGCTTAAAGTATGGCTTAAAGTATGGCTTAAGGTATGGCTGAAAATATGTCTTAATGTATGGCTGAAAGTTATTGTTTAGATTTTTAGATTTCGTAAGGAGATCGTAGTATTTCCACAACATTGACTGTATTTCACCTAAATTTTGTATTACGTTTCTCGTGAGTAGAACGTATATCTCATTATTTTCCCAAACTTTACAGAAACTTAACATTAACCTTGTATGACGTTTTACGTAATTTAATCGTAAGATTTCAATTCGGTTTTCCAAACTTTAAAAGAGATGAGCTGAGCCAAAGTTTATATAAACATATGAAGTATTTCCTAAGGCGAGTGTAAGATTCCTATTTTTACACGAACATTGACGGAAACTAATCTGAAGTTCATATTAAGTTTCCTGTCGATGGGCATGACAAGCTTTTTCTAAAGTATGGCTTAAAGTATGGCTTAAAGTATGGCTGAAAGTATGGCTTAAAGTATGGCTGAAAGTATGGCTTAAAGTATGGCTGAAAATATGTCTTAAAGTATGGCTGAAAGTTATCGTTTAGATTTCGTAAGGAGATCGTAGTATTCGAATTATTTCCACAACCTTGACTGTAATTCATCTAAATTTTGTATTACGTTTCTCGTAAGTAGAACGTATATATCATTAGTTTCCCAAACTTTACCGAAACTTAACATTGACCTTGTATGATGTTTTACGTAATTTAATCGTAAGTTTTCAATTCGGTTTTCCAAACTTTAAAATTCACTGACATTGACAGGTTTTTTGTATTAAGTATAGATGAACGAGTATTAACCTCTGGTTAACTTTTTACTAGGGATGAATAGAGGAGATTGATAGCGCCACAGAAAAAGTTGATGGAAGTTCATACACGCTGCTGCCTCTCGCGGCCACGAGGTCGAACTATACATACATTATTTTATGCATGGCTGTTTTTAACATGGGCTAAGAGGATATTATTATTATATATTATTATATTATTATTATTATTATTATTATTATTATTATTATTATTATTATTATTATTATTATTATTATTGATATTATTATATCACAGACATATTTTTTACTTTTTAAGGATGAGGAAGGATATATAATAATATACATGTTATTACAGCGACTTAATCATTTTACTTGTTTTACCATGCTCTAATTTATATTATATTTAAATTTAACAACTAAATACTTAAAAGTAGAGATGGAAAAGAAAAATGTTATAGTGCTAATTATAATATTAACGTGATAATAATTCCGAGTTGGTTTTAATAGCCTACCGAGTCCAGCTTTCAATGAGCTGGACTGATTTACTCACGACTAGAATATTGCTTTTAAAATGACAAACTAAGCTTCAAAAAGTACAAAATTTTAGTAATGATTTTTTCAACACGTGCATGAAACGGGCCTTTTTTCATGCCTGAAAGCCGTTTAGAAAATCGCGCATTTCGATCGTGATTTAGGAAAAAATGAAAAAAATACATTTTTTCAAACTTTAGCGGGGAAAAACAAAATTTTTCCATAAAAAAATACGGTGTGTAACACTGGTAGAAGATCTATTTCAAACTCGGGTGAGGTGTTTACAGCTCTCGTCTCGGGAGCTTTCGGCGCCCTCGACTGCAACTCGTGCTGCACACCTCACCCTCGCTTGAAATAACTCATTTTCTCTCCATGTTGCACAATGTACTAATCTGGACTTATAAAATTGTTCACAACAACTTTTATTCGTACAAAAGTGTAAATATAAGAGAGGTTTTTAAGAAGAATATTAAAAAGCTTCTGTATTATTTACTCCATTTAATACAAAACTTAGCCCATAAAATGTTTTCTGAACTAAGGAATAAAAAAGCACCCTTTTTACGTGTGGAAGTAGGAGAGAAAATTTCTTATTTAAAGCGTATTTTATGTAAGTGGTGAGAAAATTTCTCATTTAAAGCGTATTTTATGTAAGTGGTGAGATATATCCATTTTCTTAAACATCTTCCAACTCCTAAGAAACATTCGTTTCTACCCTAAAACAGGTTAGAAATGACCATTTATGTTATAAAACAGGTTGGGAATGAATATTGCTACCTCCATTAAGGAAGATAGAGTTAATTGTATATAAATTTCAAATTATATTGATTTACAATTGCATTGTGTACGACTCGATATGCCTAATCCCTTCTTCAACTCACACACGGAAAAAAGACCATGTCATGCCTTCGTTAAATAAAACTACGGTGTATATCACTGGAGAAAAACGTATTTTCACCATACCATGGCCGTAAGTACCACTTTCACGCCCGAGCTGTAACCTTTTCACGCGCGAAGCAGAGTTGGAACCGTTTTACGCGCTCGGCCGAGTTGTGACCTTTTTCCTCACAGCCGACGGTCCGATTTATATATCTATGTGATCAATGTTAATAATCACAACTCTGGAGTTTAATAGTTTCAGGCAAATTTTATGGTCGATATTTCTTCGAGATGTTGCCATGGCCTTGCAAAATAATTGCCGATATGAAAATTGATCCGGATCATTTCCGTTCGGGGGTGTACAGGGGATAATATAGCCAAAAATACACGAAAACGATCGATAAAAAAAATCACCACTCGGGAGTTTAATATTCTCAGACAAATTTTATGGTCGATATTTCTTCGATGTGTTGCCATGGCCTTGTAAAATAATTGCCGATATTAAAATTGATCCGGATCATTTCCGTTCGGGGGTATACAGGGGCTAAAATAGCGAAAAATAAAAGAAAAGTATCGATAAAAAAATCACAACTCGAGAGATTAATAGTTTCATACAAATTTTATGGCCGATATTTCTTCGAGATGTTGCCATGCTCTCTAAAAAAAAATCAGTGAAATAATCACTGTTTTGGTCAGTGAATGTTCGTTCCACTAAAAAATCAGTGAAAAAATCACCGTTTTGCTCAGTGAATGTTCGTTTCACTATAAAATCAGTGAAAAATCACTGCTTTTATCAGCGACTTGACGATTCGCTGAAAAAGGAGTGACTTTTCGTTGATTTTATGATGCAACTGAAAAAGCAGCGACTTTTCGCTGCTTTTTTAGTCAATTTTGCAATAAACTGATCAGCGCAGTGATTAGTCTTCCCATCGTATTTCGCTGCTCGGCCAGTGGAAAAGCACTCTGTTGTTCTCACCTCGTGCACGCGGAGACCAGCTCAGACAACTATCTAAGGGTAGAGTGAAGTGAAATACTACTTTTCGACACAGGTGCAGGATTAGTACACTATTTTCCTCGTGTGACGTTTTTCTTAAATACTAATCTCGAACCGTATTTTATGCCACTACGCCGAAAAATCATATCAAAGTTGTGATTTTGAGGTTAGAGTGGTATAAAGACTAGGAGTCACAATTGATAGTTAATTTAATAAAAAAACAACTTATTATATTGATATATAGTAACATAATTATTCGTAATCAATAAAATAATTTAATTACGTTTATGATAGTGTCAGTCTCGTTGATTCTTTAAAACTCATAAAAGTATGTTTCACTGGTGAGTGCACCCGATAAGCACCCTCTAAAAAAAAAAAAAACGCTGCCAAGTCATTGGCACGTAGCTTCCTCCAAATTGATTTATCGTTCCTACAATGTATAGTATTTAGTTCAAATATAAAATATCTTTATTCATTCTACATGTTTTAAAATGATTTAAAAATTCATTAATATTTAAAATTTAACCTTATTCCGCTCCGCCGTCGATATATCACATACAAAATCGTCTATAAATTTCAAACTGATACATGATGTGTGATTTTTCAAAATCACGATTTTGAAAAAAACCGTAAAAAAATTTTAATCTTGAATAGACGATTTTTTTACCTAAAGGACTTATACGATAAATATATATATACTCTACATTTCCACAAAATTTCAACATGATTAAACCAATTTTTTTCACTAGTTATTATACGACAAAGAAATTGACTTTGTAAAATACGAAAATTTCCAATATCAAATATCTAAAAAAGTTCGATCGTTCGATCTTGATGAAAATTAGCATACAATTATCTATACCACATACAAAATTGTCTATGAATTTGGAGCTGATACATAGAGCCGTTCTCGAGAAATTACGATTTGAAAAAAAGGTTAAAAAAATTTTAACCTCTAATATCTGAAATTTATGGACCAATCATTTTGCCCAAAAGACTAGATCGAGAGCTATCCAAAATCTACCTCTACCCTGGTAGAAAACCAACCAAAATGGCTTAACTGCAACGGTTTGCCAATCTTTTTGGCCAACGAATAAAAAAAATATTGACGAACGGTTGGCCAGTGGATGGCGAACTATCGATAATTAGAAGCATCGAATGCGTGGACTAGGTCTTTGGGGTGGACGATGATAGACTCTAGGTGGTGCGCTGCATAGTTTTATGCATTAAGATCTCAGGGTGAATCTAATACGTGACCCAGGTGTTTGGGGTAGCCGATGACGATGTCTAGGTGGTGCACTCCGCAGTTTTTTGCATCTTGGTGTCGGAATGCATTCCATGTATGGTCTAAATGGACTGAGTAGCCGATGACGGAGTCTAGGTGGTGCGCACCGTAGTGTCTTGCATCTAGGTGTTGGAACACATCGAATGCGTGGTCTAGATCTTCGGGGTAGCCGATTACGAAGTCTAGGTGGTGCGCACCATAGGTTCTTGGCTGTTGGTGTTGGATCTTATCGAATACGTGGCCCAGGTGTTCGGAATAGCCGATTACGGAGTCTAGGTGGTGCGCACCGTAGGTTCTTGGCTGTTGGTGTTGGATCTTATCGAATACGTGGCCCAGGTGTTCGGGGTAGCCGAAAACGATGTCTAGGTGGTGCGCTCCGTAGTTTTTTGCATCTAGGTGTTGGAACACATCGAATGCGTAATCTAGGTCTTTGGGGTAGACAATTACGGAGTCTAGGTGGTACGCACCGTAAGTTCTTGGTCGTAGGTGGTGGATCTTATCGAATACGTAGCCCAGGTGTTCGGGGTAGCCGAAAACGATGTCTACATTGTGCACTTCGTAGTTTTTTGCATCTAGGTGTTGAAACACATCGAATGCGTGGTCTAGGTCTTTGGGAGAGCTGATCATGATGTTTAGGTAGTGCGCTCCATAGTTTTTTAGCTCCAGGTGTTGGAACGCATCGCAAACGTGGTGGACGAGGAAAACTACGGAGCGCATTACCTAGATACCGTCTTCGGCTACCCCGACCATCTAGACCATGCATGGAATGCATTCCGATACGCAGATGCAAAAAATTACGGAGCGCACCACCTAGACATCGTCACTGGCTACCACAAACACCTGCACCACGTATTCGATGAGATCCAACACATACAGCCAAGAACCTACGATGCGCACCACCTAGACTCCATAATCGGTCACCCTGAACACCTAGACGACGCATTCGATGAGATCCAACACCTGCAGCCAAAAACCTACGGTGCGCACCACCTAGACTCCGTAATCTGCTACCCCGATCACCTAGACTACACGTGGGATGCATTCCGACACACAGATGCAAAAAACTACGGAGCGCACTACGTAGACTACATAATCGGTCACCCTGAACACCTAGGCGACGCATTCGATGAGTTGTAACACCTAGAGTCACAAACCTACGGCGCGCACCACCTAGACTCCGTAATCGGCCACCATTTACGAAGCTAATGAGCCATTTATTTGTATCAAGAAATCACTTTTCTTATTATAGCATTCATTGGCCAACAGCAAGGCTTATTCCGTGACGAAATAAGCGGTAATTATTACCAACCATTGGTTAAACGGTTGGCCAAACCTTTGCGATTTGGTGAACAGATGGCGAACGGTTGGTTACCATTTCTACCAGGGTGTGTTACTAAATTATAAAAAAGTAATCATTAAAATGTTTTAAAAAGTTTTCTATATTATTTTATTTTTTTACGATTTTTTTAATATACTGGATTTAAGGGGATGTGCAACCCTAATTTCAATATTTTTTAAAATCAACATTCAAACATTTATTTGGAAAAAGACGGCTGTCTAGCGCTCCGTACACGCAAACACTATATGCAGATTTTTTTCTGGATAATTCTATTAATATTTGCGTGAGTTATGCTCGTTTGAAAAGTAGGTCAATTGTAGATTCCTACTTACCGACAGTACGGTTTTTATTTAATTAAATAAATTCTCATCATTTTTTGGAAAAAGACGTCTGTCAAGCGCTCCGTACACGCAAACACTATATGCAGATTTTTTTCTGGATAATTCTATTGATATTTGCGTGAGTTATGCTCGTTTGAAAAATAACGTCGGTACTCACATCCCCTTAAGTGAAAATATATCAATTCAATTTTTTAGCCAATATATAATTGTAAAAATAATTATTGTTTTTTAATTTGAAAAATTTAATTAAAAATAAAAATTAATTTTTTTTATTGTGTTTTGGAGCGCGAGCGAACGCATTTCCTAAAATTTTCGTTTAGATGTGATGAAAAAAATAAAATCATGGGCTGATAACGTATAGAGATCTCAGAATTTACTACGAAATTGTTTAATAATTAAGATGATGACATAGCAGGAATAAAAAAACATTTTCTTAAAGAAAGAAAATATTTACAGAATGAAAATTTGAAAAATCTAAACTTTCTTTTAGATAGCACTTTAGAATAAAGCTAATATTTCATTTCAATAAAAAATATAGACGTTTTCATACCAAAGATTTCTACTTTACCGCCACTAAATATTTTAAGTAAATCGAATTTAATTAATTAACGTCTTATCATAATTTACTTATTTTCTTAAAATATTGTGTAAATATAAATAATTATTAAAAACCATTAATATATTAGATGAATAATTAAAATGAAATATTAATAATGAATAAATACGGATAATGCAGCTTAAGTAGATGAAAATGTCCAAATTCTTTCATGCGAGCGATAGCGTAATGGATAGCGTGCGTGCGTAGTAACCCAAGGGTCGTGCGTTCGATTCTCGGTCAGGGCGAAAATTTTTATGTAAGTTTTTTTCTGCGATAATTAAAATGCGATGAATTTATAAACAAGTTGTAATGATGTGCGAAAATTGATATGAATACACTTTACAAATCTTAAAAATAATTTCTCTAAACTTTAGAAAGCGCACATAAAGAATTATTTACGATTTCTTTATCAATTTTTTTGCGCAAGTACAAAATCAAATTTTAAAATTGAGAATTCTTTATGAATGCTTTAGAGGCGGACAGTCGTTATAACATAAAGCTATCGTTAAGAATTCTATTAAAAAACCTACTGAAAAAAAGCATTCATTAAGAATTCATTAAAATCTTTATTAAATTTCCTGATGCTGATTGGGCAGTGATTAAAATCTATTTTTACAGTGATTTTTAGATTTTATATCAATAATTTTCCACTGCTTTTTTAGCTATTTTTCACTGATTTTCTAGCTATTTTTCACTGATTTTTTAGCTATTTTTCACTGTTTTTCTAGCTATTTTCACTGATCTATAAGTGATATTTCACTAATTTATCAGTAATTTTTCACTAATTTATCAGTGATTTTTCACTGCTTCATCACAGGATATATATTCACTGTTTTGAAAAGTGAATATTCACTATTTCGCAGTTACCTGATTTTCACTTATCGGAAAAGTGAATATGCACTGCTTTGCAGTGAAATTTCACTGATTTTTTTTTAGAGAGTGGGCTTGTAAAAAACTTGGTGATATAAAAATCGATCTGGATCATTTCCGTTAGGGGTTGTAAATGGGCTAAAATAGCTAAAAAAATACACGAAAAGGATCGATAAAAAAACCACAACTCGGGAGTTTAATGGTTTCAGACAAATTTTATGGCCGATATTTCTTCGAGATGTTGCCGTAGATTTGTAGAAAAATTACCGATATGAAAATCGATCCGGATCATTTCCGTTAGGGGTTGTAAATGGGCTAAAATAGCTAAAAAAATACACGAAAAGGATCGATAAAAAAACCACAACTCGGGAGTTTAATGGTTTCAGACAAATTTTATGGCCGATATTTCTTCGAGATGTTGCCGTAGATTTGTAGGAAAATTACCGATATGAAAATCGATCCGGATTATTTCCGTTCGGGGGTGTACAGGGGATAATATAGCCTACAGCGGTTGTTTATATGCAAAAACCCAAAAATTAATTATTTTAACGATTATCGTTCGAAATTTGCCGGACACTCGCCTTAAATTCAATAGATAAAAAATAATAGGCAGAGTATATATTTAAAAGAACAAGTTTATTTTAAAGAAATTATTGAGCAAAAAGTATTTTAATTTATGTTATATAAATTTGCACTTATTAATGCTTCCATAAAATCATCATGGTATTTAGTCCATTTGTCGGTTTCCATTACTTCTGTAATTCGGTCTTCAACAGATTTCTCTTGCAATTTTTCAATATTTTTTTTATTTTTTATTTTAATAGTATTTTTGTTTTTTTTGAATGGATAAAATTTAATGCGTAAATAATACGGCTTCATTAACTTTAATTTTGTCATTTTGGCTGGCCAAAATGGATATTGTTTATATTTCACAAAGATAACTTCATCCACAACGAATCTTTCTGGCCATTTCAAGAATAGTACAACATTATTGTCATCTGTAAAATAATTAAATGATTTATATTTCATATATTGTATTTATATTGTAATTACTTTATTATATTTGAATGAAATGTTTACGTTGGTTCAGATCATCGGCAGCTATGTCTTGGAGTTGTTCTGTTACTAAGAAAGGAATTATTATTGTATTATCAATAGTTATCTATTTATATAATTGACCGATTAATAACGACACTGTCCATAAGCACCGCGTCATTAGAGACTAAGGAGTAGGTGTGTCGGACTGCTCGAAATTCGAACTACTAGGTCTGAATTCTCAACTCGACGAACTCGAATCGAGTCGGACCAATTACTCGAAAATACTGAAATACTCGAACTTCAATCGAATGATTAAAAATCGAACTGTTCGAAATAATCGAAATGTTCGAAATAATCCAACTATTTTAAGCCCGGCTTATAACTTTTGTTCTCTATCATGCATATGTAAAATCTGTTTTATTCTATTATTATTACTTCCTATGCACATTTTTTTACTTTAAATTTCGCCCTCTATACAGTAGAATTAAAATTCCACTTATAACTCAGATATTTATTTCAGAATAAATAACAAAATACTATATTTTAAGTTTTCAAAATTATTTCATTGAATAACAATTTCAAAACCTGGTTCGAACGGTTTGCCAAAACCGAATAGTCCGACTTCGGTCGAACAGTTCGATGAAATAGAATAGTTCGATCTATTTCCAACAGTACGAATAAATCGAATAGGTCAACTTAGTTCGAACAGTTCAATTGTGTACGAGTAGTTCGTATGATTTTGAACAGTTCAAAATATCGAGTATTCGACTCGAGTTCGAAAAAATAGTTCGATACTGTTGAAACACGTCGAGCCAACTAAGTCATCCCTACTAAGGAGTAGTTTGGGTGGGTAGTGGTCTACATTATTAGCTGGTAAACTATTATCAAGTTTTTATCCCGTCTCGCGATGGTTACTAATTCATTTACATGACGACTAATGAACGAATAATATCGATTTCCGAAGCAACAAAAAATGTCGTCCTTAAGTGTAAGTCAGCTTATTGTCCGTACAGAAAGAAAAATGAGTTGGAAATATTCCCATTTTGGGAATTAGGGAAAGGATGGTCACAGCGTGGCAGGCGGGTCAATTTGGCACCTCAATAATTAAAAGGTTAATGAATATTTCGAAGCAAATGTTTATTGAAATAGAAGAAAAATACTTCTAGTTTTTATCTCTGTTGAAATAAGAGGTGGATTGGTTTGGGATTAAATAAACTTGATATTAGTAGCGACTTAATTTTTATTATGTAGAGAGTACTATATACATAGCGCCAAGCGCTTGAGCACCGCGTGCCGATTCGGACGAGAGCTGAGAGCCAAGAGAGCGGGGCGCGAGTCGGCCGCTGCCGACTACGCCCAAGTCTCGACGTAACATAGAGTGGGGGAAAGCCGACTTTACATAGGCGATTTAGTATTCACTGAGTAGAACTTACCCATTATATAAATGTACTCTATTTTCAACAATCTCAAAATATATAAACAGAAAGTCGTGTTAATTACTTTAATGAAATTGAAATTCAGACCGGAAAAAAGGTTAGTCTCATTTTTCATTCGTCTGACAGAATGCGAAAAAAGGATGGATCCGTTCAAAACAAAATGAATTTTGAAAATGCGATTTTAAACCTTTAGGACCTGTTTGATTTTTTACTTAAACATTGCTTAATAATTATGTATTAACAATTGTTAAACACCGTGAAAACGGGGCAAGCGTGGGGGCACCTCAGGGTGGACGAGTGACACACGTAATGTATTGTGCGGCACGCTCGGCGGCGCGTCAGTTGTTTGTCCCTTAACTTATTTAAGTGTATGAGATGGTAAGATCGAATTTCGTTATTTATCATCATAACACATATCATACAATCAAATATAGGTACAGTACTTCTTATTCTTATTATTTATGTGCTTGAAGTTTGCCACGTTGCGACTCCAAAGAAAATCCAAACTTCCAAAAAATTAGGATTTCCAATCGAAATCGATTCCAAACGGATACAAATGATCTGAACAATAGGTAAAAGTGCAAGAAAATGAAAAACAACAAAAACTCACCCCCAACACCCCGTTTTGTCGCGACAAAAAAAAAATTATCATTTAGCCGTTTTTGTGATCGCCAATAATTTGATGGCTGGAATAAAATTTCTAACATAGAGGCTAGCTCCAAAAAAAATTGGCAACGATGCAAGTACCGTGTGGAATACATACCCAAACTACCCTTTTCACGCCCGAAATCGCAGAAATAATTCTTATTACGCCGTTTTTGAGATCGCTAATAATTTTATTGTTGGAATACGATTTCTAGCTTGCAGGCTAGCTACAAAAAAATTGACGGCCCTGCAAGCATCGTGAAACACCCCCAAAGTACCCCTTTCACGAAAAAAAAATGTCTAAATCCGCCGTTTTTGAGATCGCCAATAATTTTATTGTTGAAATACAATTTCAAGCATGCAGACTAGCTCCAAAAAAATTGGCAACGATGCAAGTACCGCGGAACATCCCCAAACTACCCCTTTCACAAGAACAAATCGCAGAAACCATTGTAATTCCGCCGTTATTGAGATTACTTATAATTTTATTGTTGGAATACGATTTCTAGCTTGCAGGCTAGCTACAAACAAAACTAACGACCCTGCAAGCCCCTCGAAACACCATTAAACTACTCCTTTCACCACCGAAAATCGCAAATAATATTCTTGTACCGTCGTTTTTGAGATCGCTAATAATTTTATTGCATGAATACAGGTTGTAGCTTGCAGGCTAGGTACAAAAAAATTGGCAACAATAGAAGTGCCGCGAAACCATCCGAAACAACTCCTTTCCCGTGAATAATCGAAAAAAATTCTAATTAGGCCGTTTTTGAGATCGCCAATAATTTAATTGTTGGAATACTATTTCTAACATGCAGGCTAGATAAAAAAAAAAGAAATTGAAACAGCGCGCGTACTGCCATTATGGTATTGGAACACTGATCATAATATACGCGCAATGAAGTGGGACGATGCAGCACTCTAAACTAACTTTGTTTGTTTCTAAGGTAATCTTTGTAATAGTAAAAATCTCGTATTTGTTTAAAATACACTGAGAGAATAATATTGTTATAGTTAACATATATATCTATTTGATTAGAACTGCAATATTGTAACTGTTACAACATCGTATATTTGAACAGGGAAGATTTTGACGGTCAAACCCAATATAGTACTGTTACAATATCAATCTTTACCAGTAACATATAGTATGTTAACTGTTACAATGCCTATATTTGGTCATATTTAAACATACGCATGTTAACAGTTACAATGCCATGTTAACAGTAAGCAAATCCTTCTCTCAGTGTATATGAGTAATATATTCAGATGATAAATTAGTTATATATTTTTTTTCTTATATACGGAAACACATATTATTTTGGAATAATTATATCTCGGTAACATAATATTGAACCTTTAGGAAAAAAATTACAATGATGTATAATTTAATTTTAATTTTAATTAAGTGATGCATAATTATAAAAGTCATGACATTAGAATTTTGAGCTCATTGTATATAAATTGAATTAGGAGTAAAAATATTTTGAGTAATAAGAAAACTTTTGAGTTTCAAAATTTTATAATGTAAAAAAGTTAATTATTATCTTTATAGATAATTTTTGCAACTAATGAGTTGAAAAGTTGGCTAGTCCAGAGCACGTGTAAATCGTCACCCCAGCCGAAAGCGAGGGAGCTAAACATGGCTCTGGGCTCTGGGATGGCCCTCTTTAACCACGTGTTGCGTATACGATTTTTCACCATAACCGGTACGAAAATGCCACGTTCGTTCCCTGCTTATAAACGCGAATGTGGTATTTTCGGACGAGTTATGATGAGAAATCGTATACGCAACAAGGAGACAAAGACGGCCACCCCACACTGAAACTAATACATAGGTGATACTGCTTATTGAAACCGGTAGTATCCACTTTAATAAGCACACGCAGTTTCAACTCCCGAGTTCGGCTGTTTCAGCTTCTTCGCAAGGAACTTGAACTTCCGCTGTAGAATGGTACTGACTGAAAAGCTGTGGGGTAGATTTAACTTGGCTATTGCGGCACATCTTCGCTTTAGTCCCAGCGCAGCATGCATGAAGCCGTGGGCGCACTGATCCACTAAAGTTTTTCTTACGTATTTTTTTGACGCTCTGAATCTGAATCTGTAAGACGTTTTGTGCTTAAGTGATAGGGAAATTGTTTATTAACAATATTATTATAAACAAATTAGAAAATAATGAATGTTGATCTTCAAAATTCACAGGCTATTCACTGTCATTTTTTGATAGAAAAACGTCCTTTAAAAAATTTTTCCCGCCAGAGCGTAGTTTCAGAGAAAAAAATTATCTAAAAATGCGATTTTTTGAGATTTTTAAAAGTTTTGAGAATTAGCATTTAACGGAAAATCACCAAAGGAATTTTTTTCTTAGAAAATGCCTGGAAATATTCTGGAAATTTTTTAAACCAACATGCAACGCTTTTTAAATTTATTTATAATAATTTTGTTAATAAATAATTTCTTGAGCATTTTTACCCAAAACACTTTACAGCTATGGATGCATAACATTAAAATAAATTCATAAAAATCTTGGTTGATCAGTGAACCTTACAGACTCACAACCTTCTCTTTTGCTGCGCAATGTTTAGTTTTGTTTTGCGTTTACGGAAAATTCTGAACATTCAACTTTTTTTCACTGTAGATGATAAACTTATTCATGTAATTATTAAAAAAAGAGATCTTCTCTCAACCTTTTAAAAAAGAATTTCTTGTACGCACACATAATAAGCTATAGCATACGCTTATAACTTTACTTATTCGGTAAATTCGAACGCGGCAGAGGTAAACACTATAGTGACTATAGTCACCCCACACAGCCAAGTCGATTAAGCTCGAGTCCGCAAGCGACTCCGGCCGAACAGCTACTACTGCATATTTGGGGTTGAAGCAGCTTGGCTTTCAAATCATACTTCCGCTTATTTTGAGTGCAGAGCACATTTGTGCAACCCTCCCCTTGGCTGGGGTGGCAATTCACACGAGCCCTGGACTGGCCAACTCTTTACCTCCCTAGTTGCGTAATGTATTATTATTGTTTTCTCTTAACGTGTTTAAATTTTATATCAAATGTACAACATTTACAGATTTTCAATAAATAAATCAATACAACGTCCATGATAAAACTTTTATAAACAATTAAAAAATAAAATTAACTTTTTTAGGAATTATAGCTGACAACATTACTACAAAATAGTACATTATCCAACTAGTGCGCAAAGTAGGTCATTCCCGCACGAGCCGAGTTTGTTGACCGAGCGCAGCGAAGGCGATAAAAGAGACGAGTGTGGGTGACCTATTGCACACGTGTTGCGTATAAGTACTATTTTTCCAAACGAGCTGCGCAGAGTTCGATTTCGGGCACTTCGTTAGGAAAAATAGTATACACAACACGTGCCCTCGCAGCGCTCGGGTGACAAACTCTTTTCGTCTGGGAATGACCTATTTTGTGGAATAGTTGCGTAATGTACTATTTAAATAACGAGCTGTGCTCAGTTCGATTTTGTGAACCCGAATGAGTGCGCAAATTATAGCGTATTCCTGCACTAGTGTGATATTTTGTGAACTCATTTAGGTTCGCAAAATTGAATTTTGAGCACTCTGCTAGGAAAATTATCATTAATTATTCATTACTCTTTTATTGAAAACGATAAACGACGTTTTCCATAATATTATTATTTTACACTATGTAAAAATAATTCAAATTTAACTCGCAAAGCAGTGAATGATGTTTTGACGCTGACAGTCTCAGAACTTACATAAGGCAGTATTGCACAGAATTAGTATAAATCAATCAGAGTTAATAAATCCATGGCAAAATTAAAATGTTTTTGCGATTTTACGGAACAAATAGGGGTGTAGTTCGCAGGTGTTCTGCGGTGCTTGCAGGGTCGCCAATTTTTTTGTAGCTGGCCTGCAAGCTAAGAATTATATTCCAGCAGTAAAATTATTGGCGATCTGAAAAACTGTGGAATTAGAATTTTTTGCGATTTTCGGTGGTGAAAGGGGTAGTTTGGGGATGTTACGCGGTACTTGCATCGTTGCCAATGTTTTTGTATAGGTAACCTCTATGCTAGAAATTGTATTCCAGCAATAAAATTATTGGCGATCTCAAAAACGTCTAAATGATAATTTTTTTCTTTTTTTGTCGCGACAAAATGGGGTGTTGTGAGGTGAGTTGTTGTTTTTCATTTATTTTTTTTGTTGTTCACATCATTTGTATCCGTTTGGAATCGATTGTTAGCGGAAATCCTAATTTTTTGGAAGTTTAGATTTTAGTTGGAGTTGCAACGTTGCCAACTTCAAGTACATTATTATTTCATATTTTACTATTTACAAAAAGATATGAATCTGAAAATACTTCATAGAAATCCATGCAACTCGTGCCCCAGCAGGTACCACACTCGCTCCGTTAGTGGATCACGTAGAGCACTTTGGACAATCGTTACTTTTCGATATGTATTATTAAACGCGTTACAAAAAGGTATATTCAACTGTACATCCCGATTCTTGATGAGATTTTCAGCATTTTATAAAATGAACTAAATGTCTATAATTTTCATAGAATTCTATGTTAAAGTTAGGGTGCCCGTGGCGCCTGACCTTCCTCTATACACGACTAAGGGAGCAGAAATAATGCTATCCTATTTATAAGTGTAATAGTTTCCAAAAATCGAGAACGTACTTCTCCCAGTTATCCAGTTGTAAATAATTTCTATATTTGGGAGTTAATAATTCTTTTATTTAGGATATATTATCTCCTAGAATTGTAGGATTGAATCGCTTCCATTCTTAGAAGTGTTTCAGTCCTAAGCATAGTACGCTGCCTCTCCCAAAGCGCTCGGAGACATATGTGCAAATCCGCGGACTACAGCATACAACTGGGGTACAAAAACGGAAATTTTTTTTTGAGAGCACACCTACCACATAAGGTTCTTTTGGTTCTTTAGGGGTCCCCCAACATGAAAATACTAGTGAACACTCATTATCCGTTCCCAAGCTTTTTTGCCGACGAAATCAATTTTTCTTGTGGAAATTTAACATGGGAAAAATGGACGGAAAGTAGTTATTGATGATTAACTAATAGCAAACTATTGAAGAGGCCAAACTAAATTGCACAAAAAAGAGATTAAAGTTGAAGAATAGAGCTTTAATTTGAGATGAGAATCGTTAAAATCGATCGATTCTGTGCAAAGCTATGTGAATTTGAAAATGGCGAATAATGACGAAAATGGCAACGGATAATGAGTGTTCACGAGTATTTTCATGTTGGGGGACCCCCAAAGAACAGAAAAAACCTTATATGGTAGGTGTGCCCTCAAAAAAAATTTTTTCCGTTTTTGTACCCCAGTTGTGTGCTGTAGTCCGCGGATTTGCACGTATATGATCGTTCTCACGTATGGACCCTCCCAACTCTAAGACACCGACAATAATTTAGAAAGAGAAAATTTTATATTTACCATTATCTTCATTGTCACTACTAGTTGGAGATTCTTCGTTTTGTGGTTGTGGTTGTTGCTGTTCTAAATCTCGTAGCTGTTCGATGGCATTATTTAACTGTTCTCGTAAATTAGTAATGATGTTTTGTAGCTCTAAAATTTGTATATTTTTATCATTTATTATGTTGTCTTTTATATAAATTAATTCTTTTAAGTTCATATTTTCGTTATTAATTATTGTTAATTCATCTTGGAGATCATTATCATCTTCATTATCTTGCGATACTTCTTCGTTTTGGTTCTCTATTATCTCTTGTAAATTATCAGATAAATTGTGTAATTCTTGAGTTGTAATATATTGTTTATGTTTCCATTTTACATCTGCTGATTTTTTTGGTCTGTTGATATACAAATATTTTTATTCTTTACATAACTACTAGGGTGACTGCACCAGTATTAGAACAGTGACCAGTGAACGAACAGTTTCTTTAAATATATGAAAATATCAAGCTTTCTATGTACTGTTTATCTAACATGGAGATAATTTTCGAATCCTTGAATATTTTTATTTCATTTTATATAAAGATTCATAAATAAAATAAAAAAAGATGCATAAAAGGAATTATCTTGTTAAGAATAAATCATAAAATCGCCGCTATTAAGTGTTCATTCACTGGGGATGTATTCATTCACTGGTGAAACGTGTTTAGATACTAAGATGGCGTGTTCATTTACTAGATTTTAGGAGATATTTACAGATTTTCATTTAATAAAATTTTTACTTTCATTCTTCATTCAAAATTTGCTCACCGACGTAAAGTTTAGTCATTTTAAAATATAAATTTTAAAAGGGTTTTACTTATAATCCATTTTTAAACCACTTAATTTAATAACAAAAGCTACAATTTTCTTAGTCCTTCATTCACTGGTGAAGTCACCCTACTTATAATTAATTATATTTAAATTATTTTACTTACAAACAATTTTTTTAAAATAGCTTTACATTTGGAATTTTGAGATCGCCAATAATTTTATTGTTGGAATACTATTTCTAACATGCAGGCTAGATAAAAAAAAAAAAATTGAGACAGCGCGCGTACTGCCATTATGGTATTGGAACACTGATCATAATATACGCGCAATGAAGTGGGACGATGCAGCACTCTAAACTAACTTTGTTTGTTTCTAAGGTAATCTTTGTAATAGTAAAAATCTCGTATTTGTTTAAAATACACTGAGAGAATAATATTGTTATAGTTAACATATATATCTATTTGATTAGAACTGCAATATTGTAACTGTTACAATATCGTATATTTGAATAGGGAAGATTTTGACGGTCAAACTCAATATAGTACTGTTACAATATCAATCTTTACCAGTAACATATAGTATGTTAACTGTTACAATGCCTATATTTGGTCATATTTAAACATACGCATGTTAACAGTTACAGTTTCTTTAAATATATGAAAATATCAAGCTTTCTATGTACTGTTTATCTAACATGGAGATAATTTTCGAATCCTTGAATATTTTTATTTCATTTTATATAAAGATTCATAAATAAAATAAAATCAGATGCATAAAAGGAATTATCTTGCTAAGAATAAATCATAAAATCGCCGCTATTAAGTGTTCATTCACTGGGGATGTATTCATTCACTGGTGAAACGTATTTAGATACTAAGATGGCGTGTTCATTTACTAGATTTTAGGAGATATTTACAGATTTTCATTTAATAAAATTTTTACTTTCATTCTTCATTCAAAATTTGCTCACCGACGTCAAGTTTAGTCATTTTAAAATATAAATTTTAAAAGGGTTTTACTTATAATCCATTTTTAAACCACTTAATTTAATAACAAAAGTTACAATTTTCTTAGTCCTTCATTCACTGGTGAAGTCACCCTACTTATAATTAATTATATTTAAATTATTTTACTTACAAACAATTTTTTTAAAATAGCTTTACATTTGGAATTGTAATGATAAATCATCGTCATTCAAAGGAAAAACATATTTCTTCAGCTTTCCTGTACTGTATCGCCATAGACATTGTCTTGTACGCCTTACATACAAAATTAGTTTTTTCTATTTTATTATCTTCAAATAGATGTACTATTAATTCATGAGCAAGTTCTAATGAAATGCTGTGGAATGTGTCCCTTATTTTTATATTTTGAATTCTATATGAATAGAATAGTGTTAATCAACATTATTTATAATTTATATTTAGTTTTAGGTTTAAGGGGACGCCGAAGTCAATGTATTATAAATGGTGGACGGCGCTGTATCACTATAACGCGTTTTTATCGCACAGATAACAAAATTTTTATCTTTTTGGATTTTGGAGACTTGAGCGCGCTTTAAGTATTAATGTTTAGTAATTTCTTAAAATCGCAACTCAAAGAATCAATTAATTACCGAGAGAACCTTGAAAAACTAGCGCGCGTAATATAACCTATAAATTATGAAAATGAAAGATAATTATTTTTTTTAATTTCAAGACTTAAGTGCGCTTCGTATATAAATTTTAAGTATTCTCCAGAAATTTTTGTGAAATCTGTTAATTATTCGAAGAGAAATCCTTAAAAAAATAACTGACGTGACTTCGGCGTCCACTTAGTCAAGCAATTGTTTCGTTAAGATATGCTGATGAGTGAATGAATAAAAATGCTAATATCGTTAAAGTACGTTCGTGATATTTAAGTTTTTTTGGGAGAGGCGGACATCAAACGAACCAATGTTTGGCGAAATTGTTTTTTATTTGCCGACGTTTCGGGAGTGTTAGTATACTCCCCTCTTCAGGGCATAAACAGTTATTCAGTCATTAAATAAAAATAAAAAACAATAAATAAAAAACAATATTCGCCAAACATTGGTTCGTTTGATGTCCGCCTCTCCCAAAAAAATGCTAATGTTACTGTCAATGAAAACACTAATAATATAGTCCAAAATGTATTTATTAATTGTTTTTTCTATAGTAATTATTTAAAAAACATTATTATGAATTATTATACCACTCTAACCTTAAAATCATAACTTTAATATGATTATTCGGCTCTCGTGGTATAAAACACTGTATGACACTGGTGCGTAAGGTGCTTTTTACCGCATTCGACTTTTCTCATTCGCTTCTCTCGTGCCAAAAACGTCGCATGCGATAAACAATCACCTTCCACACCCGTATCGTAATATACTATTTTTTATATTTTATAGTCTACTAATGAAGAATTCGATATAGCATTAAAAGAAAATAATTTAACTGGAGTAAAAATATCACCAAGTATAATATCATTTGAAAATAATGATGGTGAAGTTAGTTTAACTGCATTACAGATACCACAAAGTACAGTGTCATTAAACAAACATTATAGTTTAGTTAATTTAATGGAATCAGAACAAACAGGAAGTACGGAGACATTGGAAAAATATGATAATAGAGTTAATTTAACTGTATCAGAAATAGCAGCAAATACAAACTCGTTGAAAAGCAATGATAGTGTTAATAAAGTAAGAATATTATTTTATATTTCCTTTCTATTATTTATATATATTATTATAATGAACTATATATCATTTTCTTAGTTTACAAATGGACAAGTTACGTTGTCAGTTCAAAATTCCGAATGTGTTGTTAATTTATGTATAATCGTTAATATTTCATTATCAATATCTTATAAATTACGTTAATTAATTAATTATATATAATGTTTAATAGTCTACATCGAAAGAATTGACCAATAAAGAAAATGGGCATTCTCTAGTTAATAAACGAAAACTGATAAGTTAAATAAAATGTTTATAATTTTATCGAAAATAACTATTTTATCACAAGTGCGAGAAAAATGCATGTGCGGAGATGATATAACCTTTATAACCTCTCTACCGTTGGCACACAATGAAGACACTGCGTACGCACTTGAGCGTGCGTTATTTTTCATTATGTAACGCTTTTGCGTTTCTTTTCATAAAGCACGCTGAAGTGTGTTTTAGAGAAAATAACGTATGCAGTGTGTAATTGGTCATTTAGCATACGGCAAACCCTTACGCAATATGGTATTTTTCGAGCACGCGTGATAAAAAAATTATTATAACATATGATTATTAATAATATAGAACAATTATAAATGAATTTATATTTATTAATGATCAATGATATTAATTATTGCTTATTTATTTACCTGGTATTGAAGACTTGCATTGCTGCAAAAGCGTTAATAAGTTGTATTGGCGTATGTATCAATGTGTTTATGCCTCGCATAAATTCAATATAACCTTTCAGTAATTGTAAGCTCCATACTGGTTGCTTTTGCAATTCCAATCCTTCATTAACAATTTGTCGCAAAGTTTCTGTATTCTTCAATGTTTCATCATCCATTTTTTTATCTTTTAAATAATTAATTAGTTTTAATAATTTAATCAAATTAAACTCAAAATAATCTTTATTAAAGTATATACCCGGCATCTTTTAGATATTATTAGGTTTGAACACACGAAAAAACTTAACAGTTATCATTGACAACGAATGTATTGTTTATTAAAATATGGTCACCATAGATACATAAATCAGACCGTCGGCTGAGGAAAAAGGTCACAACTCGGTCGAGCGCGTAAAAAGGTTCCAACTCTGCTTCGCGCGTGAAAAGGTTACAACTCGGCTTCGCGCGTAATAAGGTTACAGCTCGGGCGCGAAAGTGGTACTTTCGGCCAGGGTATGGTGAAAATACCATTTTTTCAAGGGATATACACCGTATTTTTATTTAACGAAAGCATGACATGGTCTTTTTTCCGTGTGTGAGTTGGAGAAGGGATTAGGCATATCGAGTCGTACACAATGCAGTTGGAAATCAAAATAATTTGAAAGTTATACACAATTAACTATATCTCCCTTAAGGGAGGTAGAAATATTCATTTCCCACCTGTTTTATAACAGAAATGGTCATTTCTAACCTGTTTTAGGGTAGAAACGAATGTTTCTTAGGAGTTGCAAGATGTTTAAGAAAATGGATATTTCTCACCACTTTCATAAAATACGCTTTAAATGAGAAATTTTCTCTCCTACTTCCACACGTGAAAAAGGTCCTTCTCTATGCCTTAGTTCAGAAAACATTTTATGGGCAAAGTTTTGTATTAAATGGGGTAAATAATATAAGAGAAGTTTTTAACATTCTTCTTATTGTCGGATATTGTCGAATTTGAGCCGGAGAACGTCCTTAAATATAGCTTAAGGACGTTCTCCGAGAAAACGATTTGCTTGTGATTTTTCTGAAACTTGCAGAGAACGTTTGATTTTGTATTCTTAGTACATGCTGTTGTGGAACCTCTCCATTTGGTTTTCAAGCCGGCGCTGGTGTGTGTGGAACTCGCGGAATAAAAAAGAGTAGTCTCAATGTTCAAATTTCTTTATTGTAGACTCTTACAACAACTCCAATCAAAAACTCCCATTCTCTCTGCTCCGCCAAAATACTCGGCACGCGCCACGATGCTCCGCGCGCGCGCGCTCGAACGCGTCTGTCGGCCTCCGTCCCCTCTCTTACGCAGAGCGCGTCTGTCGCGCGCTCCCGCTTACATTCGTAGAACTCAGCCGGTAAATATCACGCACTATGACTATTCTCTACATCCTCCCACACTGAAAAAAAATTGGCACGGCGTCTGTTTCCATCACAGTTCGTCAGCGCCCCCTTCGCTGCGTGTGTCAGACCACCCACTTTTGGCACAGCATTTGTCCCTAACGGGAGAGGAGCTGTGCCAGTACGGGGCGCGCGATGCTTTTACGGGACAGGAGTTGTGCCAGTACGGGGCAGGAGATGTGCCGAACCGCGGTACAACATTCGACCCTACTTTCGGCATAGCGTATGTACTTATCGGGTCAGCTGGAGTGCCAAATTTTTTTCAGTGCACCTTTGAGACGAGAGGCTCAAATACAAATCGAGAAATAGGCTCTTTATATCGCTATTTAATTACAAAATAAAATTCTAATTAGAACGTCGCACAGATTTAACAGTTCTACCTGACCGCGTTACATATGCTACACTAGGTTTTACAATGACGTCTCGGGAAGGTACTCTTTTGCGCGTCTATTTTTAACAACCTCTACACTATTCTTAAATGTATTTTTCAAAACATTACTAATCTCATCATTAACATTTGAAAATGACAGCTCTAAAGGGTAAATACGTTGTATGGGTCGAGTAAGCTCACTCTTTTGCGTTTTTACTTTTACTATGCGAATTTTTCCATCTAGCCCAGGTATAACAGTAGTAATAATGCCAATTGGCCAATCTAATCTTTTGAGCGTATCATCTCCTACCAATACAACGTCATTAACCTTTACATTATGAGCATTTTTTATATTACCAGGTGCTTTTAATAAACTCAGATATTCAAGGCGAAATCTGCGACGCACATCGTCTTTCAATTTCTGCCGACCCGGCAGAACGCGGCAGCGAGCACACAAATTCGCTCTGTCCATAGTGTCACACTCCGGAACGCCTACCTCTCGAATTTCTTGCAAAAATGATGCAGGGTTAACGGTATGAGATATGAAGGATCATCGGCTACATATGCAAGAGGTCGCGCATTTATTAGAGCCTCGCAATCGCATAAAATAGTATACAATTCTTCGTACATTACGCTTGCTTTACCTAACACTTTACGCAATGATTGCTTGACCGTGCGAACGAGTCGCCCCCACAAACCACCCCACCAGGCAGCTGAGGGAGGGTTAAACCGCCACTCAATCATTTGACTTGTGCTATACTCTGAGATAAGATCCCAATTGAGTTTTTGACACGCGTTTTGGAAACCCGTGAAATTAGTCCCATTATCGCTGTAAATTACCGTAGGCCGACCGCGTCTCGCGATAAATCGTGTCAGTGCTTCCAAGAACGCGGGCGTCGATAAAGAACTAACCAACTTCAGATGTATAGCACAATAAGCAGCGCACATAAATAAACAAATCCACGCCTTTTCACCACCTTTTAAAAATAAGGGTCCCGCAAAATCTACACCGATGACTTCGAATACCGCGGCATCGCGTACTCTGTTCACAGGCAAAGCACTCGGTTCGACTTCTAAGCGTTTAACAGAATATCGTTTACAGCGAACGCAACGACTAACTGCAGAGCGTATCACCCTCTGCGCGGCGATAATCCAATACATAAAACAATCTTTAAACTCTGTACACCCGCATGCCGTTTACTATGTTCGTACTCTATTAAACGTTTTACAACTATATGTCGCGAGTCGCGAATAACCGGACATCGAAAATTAAAAGTTTTGTCGCGATTTACGATTTTCGTCTTGACTCTTAAGACGCCCTTATTATCGGTAAAAACTTGAAAACCCTTAAGTCGTTCATCTTTTACAGAAGAAAACATTTCGCTTTGCAAAATAACAAATAATTTAGTTTCCGCCTCCGCGATTTCGGTAGAAGTTAAACTACCACATTTTCTCAAATCTTTACGCAATCTACAGTTACTTACAAACCTTAAAATCAAAGCTATAAAACGTAATAATTTAAAATAATTAGAGAAATAATGTGAATACCAGGAATCACCCGTACTACAGTCTAACATTGCAACTGTCGCGGTCTTCTTTCGCTCGACGTTAATCAGCTCTTCATCAGCATCAAAATCAGACGAGGGCCAATTTCGTTCTTCTCTCAGCCACTCTGGCCCCTCCCACCATCGAGATGAAATCAGTTGATCAGCGGTGCATCCTCGTGACGGAGTATCTGCCGGGTTGATTGTGCCAGGAGCATACCTAAATATTTCGGCGATGTAAGCTTTCGTATTTCTCCAACCCTGTTGCAGACAAAAGTGTTTCATTGCGTCTCTTTTTTTATCCAAGAGAGCACCGTTGTGGAGTCAGATCAAAATGAGCTGGTGATATCTTGACAGTCCAATGCCTCAGTCACAGAGGTTGTGAATCTCGCCGCGATCGTTGCTGCTAATAATTCCAGTCGCGGTATAATCTTCTTCTTAAGCGGCGCTACTCTTGCCTTAGCCACAACGAGATGCAAGACAGTACCCCTCTCACTCTGCGCCCATAAAAATACAACTGCCGCATACCCAATACCACTGGCGTCGCAGAACGTGTGAAAATCAAAAGCGTTCCTGTCAGCAACAAATCCAAATTTCCTTGGAATTTTCAATTCTTTCAAAGCGGGCATACTACGCAGCCAAGTGCTAAATCTTTCTTTGATTCCTTCACTGACTTCCGTGTCCCAGTTATTTCCTGCTTGGCAAGCCTCTTGTAGAAGTAATTTTGGAAGTAATGAGATAGGGCAAGCGAATCCTATCGGATTGAAAATTCGATATGCAGATGACAAAATCACTCTTTTCGTGACAATAAGTGGCAATTCCTTCTCTGAAGGTGACATATTTAAAGACAAAGTGTCATCTGCTTTGTTCTATAATAAATCAAGAACCATACTCGCCTCACAGTCATTGGATCCTGTAGACTCCCATCAGCGCAGATAGAAAACACCTTCAGGCATAACTGCAGTAGTCTCATCAATAAACGTAGCGAGCTCCTCCTCGGTGTCAACACTACTGACACAATTGTCAACGTAGAAGCTATTTTTAAGCTTTTCTATATTGCCATGCGAGTACTCCCTAGAGAGTTCCTTTCTGCTTGCTCGATCTAGGTGAAACTGAATTATAGCGCCGAGAATGAAGGGACCGCATCATACATCGAAGACTACTCGACGATGGCGGTAAACTTCTAACAGCCCTTGATTCTCCCAAAGGAAGCGCAACTTGTCTCTGTCTTTCGGATTGATACTAATTTGCAGAAAAGCCTTTCTTATGTCAGAAGTGACGCCAAATTTACCTTTTCTGAAACGTAATAAGACAGAAGACATTAACTCAATTAAATTAGGCCCTTTCTCTAGGCATTGATTTAATAAAGGTGAGTTTTTATCACGCGCAGATGCGCCAAACACAGGTCGAATTTTTGTCGAACTCTCCTACTTAATGACTGGTCGATGAGGCAGATAGTGGCCGTATTTGCCCAGCTCGTCCTCTGGAATCTTTTCAATCACACCTTCCTCTGTCCATTCTTTGAAAATTTGGCCGTACGCTTCCAGCATATTATCTCTCTTGAGTTTTGGTATAATGCGTTCGAGCCTTCTTTTCGACAAAACTTCATTGGATGGCAGAGGTGCATGATCCTCTATCCAGGGCAGCTCTACTTCATATCGGCCTTCTTTATTTAACACGGCAGAGTCAAGAAGGCGACTCTTAACTTCAATATCTCTCTGAGCCTGCGACGTCTTTGAAATAGGATCAGTTATGCTCAAAACGTCTAAACTCCATAATTGAGAAATATCTATTAGCTGTAAAAATAAAGAGGTTACAGTTAAAACAACAGTATTTCTCAATAGACTCTCCTTGGGCTCGCCTATAACTGTCCATAACTGTCCATCCTAAAAGGGTTTCAATTGCTGTCATGCCGTTGTCCAAAGCGTGACGTTTTCCAGTATACAGCTTACCAGCTACGTCTGCTCCTATTAAAATATCAATTGGCATCTGGCCGTCTCGAACATCTGCGAGCTTAACGCGCATCTTTTCTAAACGATTAACCCAAGCAGCCGGTTGCAGACAGGTTACGTCTTTACAAATAATATCTAGACTCATTACTTCAAAATTACAAGCGTAGTTTGCTTCCATATTCTTCACACGGGCTTTAAAAATATCATGAACTTTAGACATCGTTGAGCCACCTCCAAAAAGCGAATGAACCACCTCTTGTTTGCGAGTCGACTTATATCCTAACCTGTTGGCCAAATTCTCTGTGATGTACGAACGTTACGATCCCGTATCGATGATGACTCGCGCGTCGACTTGAGCTTCAGCATTATACGCCTTTACCCAGAGCGTTTGGAGATATACAACAGGTGTGTCTTGAAAGCTGGCGAGATTATGTTTATTGGCGGGCGACTCCGGTGTGACTATCCGCTGAAACGAATGTATCATTATTCGTCATCTGCGGTCACATAATAATAAGGTGTCTTCTATTACACCAGGCACATTTCGAATTCATGCGGCATAGGGCTGGGACTATCCGTATATCCGGATATCCGAATATCCGTTCGGATTATCCGTGTGTACAAATAAAATCTGGATACTACGGATATCCGGTTAATATCCTTGAATTTGGTTATCCGGATACTCGGATACACGGATATCCGATTAATATTCGTATGTTCAGATACCCGCAACAGTATTCGAATAAATTCATAAAATTATTATAAGATTTACTGAATCTATCGGGTTGCAAAATAAATAACAGAATATTTCGTAGATACACGAATAATTGCAATGTTTATTTTCCAAATTATTGTGAAAAATTGCATATACAAATATTATTTGTGAAAATTCAACAAATAAAATAATAAATAAGAAATAACACAATAATACATAACAAAAACAAAAAACAAGCTCAATATTGTTATAATATTTTTAATTAGAAAAGGCGAGTACGCAGGCATATTCATTTAGCATTCGTCAACTTCTTATTCTGATGTAAAAATACAAGTGCAGAGACCATTTCTGAACTCAGACAATTACGCGATGGACGTGCCACATTCCCAGCACTTGAAAAACTCCTTTCCGAAGCCGTTGAGGTAGCAGGTACTGCAAGATATCGCTTAGCAAGTTGTGAAATAGTTGGATATATTTTTTTATGCTCTTTCCATCAACTATTGGCACTAAGGTTGTAATTTATCTGCTCTTCAGAAACATATCGCTGAAATTCATCATCATCACTTGTATCACTTTCAGAGTCATCATCCAATAGCATATCCATGGCAGTTAAATTATGCTTCTTCATTAAAGATTCTGGATCGTTGGTACTACTAACATTAATTTGCTTGCAGAGCTCTTTCACATGATCTATTACAGCTTGTCGAAAATCATTATTTTCCAGGAATTTTAATTGTTTAAAACGAGGATCAAGGAAGCTCGCAACATGTGTTATACCAATTTCTTGCAAGTTCGGATCGTCACTGTTTTCAAAAGAGAAACGTCGTTTCAAATCTGCAACAACTGTTTTTTTGAAGGCTTTTGACAACCTGGTATCGTTATATTTCAATTGTAGATGTTTATTTATGAGTTTATGAACTATGGGTTTTACTTTAGATATTGTTATTTCTGTGTCACTACTTAGTACAGTTGTAGCTATCTGAAATGACGTGAGTAAATTAATAAGTGTGTCAATGGATTCCCATTCATTTTCTGAGATGGCAATCCTTTGAGCTACTCTTTTATCAAAAATTGATCGATCAGAAATTACTGCAACAATAGACGGTCTAAGCTCTTTTATTCTTTCGATCATAAAAAGTCCTGAATTCCATCTAGTTGGGCAGCTTTGGATGAGTTTTTTCACTGGACTCTCTGTTTGTGTCAAATGTTTTTCCAAAGCGTATGTACGTTTAGTTGATTGGTTGAAGCAACTGACCAGTTTTGAAACCTTTTCCATAATTCCTGCACATTCTGGTAGTTTCAAACCCAAATTAACACTCAATTGAAGTGTGTGTGCACTACATGGATGACTGTCAATACTATCACGCTTTAGATTCTGAACTGCATTTGTTATATTCCTCGCATTATCGTGGACCACCGTCCTAACTTTCTCTGTGATATTCCATTCTTCCATGCCTTCTCGAAGTGCATCTTCCAAATTCTCGGCTGTATGACTTTCAGTTAATTCTTCTGTCAGTAAATTGAAGGAGTGATTGATCCATTCAGAATCCAAATAATGCGATGTAAGTCCCATATACGATCGCGTAGCTCTCGAAGTCCAGCAATCGGTTGTTAAAGCAATATCCGATGCTGAATCAAGTGCCGTTTTTACTTTCTCTAGTTTATCGTTATATAAATATTTAATCCTCGATGAAATAGTTTTACGACATGGAATTTTATATTCTGGTTCTAAGATTGTCAATAGATTTTTCAATCTGTCACCTTCAACCAATGAGATCGGCAGCAAATCTGTAACAATCATCTTGACTATGGCTTGTGTTATGAGTTCTTATCTCTCTTTAGAGACACGCCTCCCACGAATGACTGATTGAGCCACTCGAGAAGTTCGAACTTTTTTTGCGGATGATTCTTCAATTTTTGAATTTGCGGTTGATTTATCGGCAACTGGACGTTTCCTTGGATTTTCCGTTATTAAAGATGACTGGAAACCAACCTGAAATTCAGATTCACAGGCCTTCTCAAGACCATTCTCCTGAAGATGGAAAAATCTATAATGATTCCGGAGACTTGAAGTAGATCCATTGTTTTGAAGCACTTTGTCACAATATAAACAAATGCTTTGCCTTTATCATCACTTTTTCTGAAATGGTCCCAAATTGCACTGGCTTTGGATGTCATGTTTCTGTAATTAATAATTAATATTCATAAAATGCTTCTGTTTTCAAAATCATTATTACAGAAAATATTTCTGTAACAAATACAGAAAATATAATATGTATGTATCCATATGTATCCTTAAAGTACGAAGAATTGAAAAGTAAATATATAATGATACAAAACAAAACAAGAAACAAAAGTATACAGCTACCAAGAATTATGTCAAAGGATTATATCAAAAGTCTAATAAATACACAAATAAATAAAATTATACAATATTATTAAATTATTATAATATTATTTTACTTGCACAAAATTAGCTTATATTAATTTAATTTCTATTAATTAAATTATTCATTAAAATAAATTTATATATAAAATATTCTTTACTATCTTACCGTATTTTACTGCATCAATTGATAGAGCTTCAATATGAAAATGATATTTATGAAAAGCGCAGGCTCGACTTCCACATGGAAGGGAGGTGCTCAGTAGTCAGTACCCATACACGTGTGTCTGAGTAAGTGTACATACGCGCAAGTGAATTCACGATGGATTAGCGATATGTGTGTAACTCGAGCTCGAGGCGCTCGAATGAGAAAATGTGACAATACGAGCGCGCTCACAGGTCGTAGTCGTAGTTTTGCTGTGACTTAAGTGTATTCAGCGCATCGACGGCTGTTTGATTTAAACATTTTTGTGCTGTTTATGGCATGCGAGAAAAAGATTCACGGCTGTGCACGAAGGAAACAGTGAATCTCGTCGCACTCAAATTGACTTAATCAACATACTGGATTCCGCACAGCACCAAATCAACGGCTCCTTAATAAATATATACCTATATATTTGTGGCTTCTAGGAATAACCACTTATCTCCACTTTTCATTATTTCGAGTAAATCAAGTTTTTAGTTTCGCATCGTTGTTTTGAATCAAAACTAATGAGATTAAATACAACACTGCATCTATGAATACTAATGAATACTAATCTAAATAACATATTTTTTACCATAGTAATTAGACCAAATAGCGTTGATGTCTTAGAAAACGAGTTTCACTTACGTGGTTATTCCGGGAATAAACAAAAATTTTAGTGGAGTTACGTGGGGTTTCCGGTAGTTATTATAAAAAATGTGGAATTACGTGGTTTTTCCGGGAGTTTTTCTAAAAAAAAAAGTGGAGTTAGATGGGTTTTCCGGGAATTAGTCTACAAAAAAAGTGGAGTTACGTGGTTTTTCCGGGAGTTATTCTTAAAAAAAAGTGGAGTTACGTGGTTTTTCCGGGAAATATTCTAAAAAAAAGTGGACTTACGTGGTTTTTCCGGGAATTATTCTTAAAAAATGGAGATACGTAGTTATTCCGGGAAAATGTTGAAAAAAATGGAGATACGTGGTTTTTCCTTGTTCTAATTCAAGACAACAATGTACTTTCGTAATTTCTGTCACGGCTAGATGATAGAGGACTGTTTAAAGATAAGAAATATGGCATAAAACCGATTTTGAAAAACTCGTCCCTTACGTGGTTTTTCTGGGAAGCCATAGATATATAAAAATAGATATATATAAATATATATATTTGTTCATTTTTTACGTTCGGATATCTGAATATCAATATATTTCAACATCCGGATATCAATATATTCCAACATCCGGATATCAATATATTCCAACATCCGGATATCAATATATTCCAACATCCGGATATCAATATATTCCAACATCCGGATATCAATATATTCCAACATCCGGATATCAATATAATCATATATCCGGATATTCGGATTTATTCTTCAGGTATCCAAATATTCGAATATCCGAATTATCCGGATAGTCAAAAAATCCAGATAGAACTCCTAGCCCTATGCGGCACCGATTAAAATTGTGTCCCTTCTTCAGACAGTTAAAGCAGCACTTCTCTTGCTTCGCTATATCATGTTTTTTCTCAAGCGGCATTTTTCGAGCGACTTCACAGTCCGCAGATTCATGGCTCACTTTACAAAACATGCACTCTACTACCTTCCTTGAATTTGTCGCGAGAAGTCCAGCAGCCGTAGCGACATCTTTTTTCTGTTCTTTCCTTTTTACCACCTGGGTTTTGTCCTCCGTGGTCAGTAAAGAAAAACCCTGCACGGCCATGTTTATCCGCTCCTCCTCCTGTACCTCCGCTTGCAAAAACTTCATAAGCGCAGTTAACCTGGCCTTCGCGTCCTTTGTGCCGCTCTCCGAGATATTCGTCGATCGCTGCCATGTGCGCCGCAGTTAAATAAAATTAGTACAATGAAATAAAAAATAATTATGTAAAGTTACAGAGGACAGCGCAACTGGAGCAATTAAGGGCGTATCCCTGGGCAGCGAAAACTTCGACGCTAGAGGAAAAGAAACAAAAATCCACGCAAGAAATACAGGATATACAACTTGTAGGTGAGCCTCAGATACGCCACTCGACTAGTGAATCCGAGTGCGTATGAATGTTCCCGTGATACCGGAACCTTCATACAACCGCCTTGTAGGAGCTAGACACCGCTACTGTCCGATCTGATCAACGAAAATCAAGGGTTTTTGCAATGGCTCTCTAATACGTAAAGAATCTCGCCTTCAGATAAGGCAAAGACTATTCAAAAGCACTTAAAGTGTGCGGATAACAGTGAACTCGTGGTACACGATAGAATACGCGTGTTCCCGCTGAGCCGGACCACTCCAACGCAAGAGAAAATAAAGCAAAAAATCAACGCAAAAAATACTGGACATGCAACTTGAGGCGAGACTTGCCTACGCCAGTCGACTAGCAAACTCGAGCCCGTACGAATGTTCCGGTGATTCCAGAACATTCGTGCATCCGGCTTGAAGGAGCTACAACTCGCTGCCATCTTATCTATCTGACAAGACTGGTACGCTTTTGAAATAGCTTCTCTTAGTGAAGGATGTAGCCTTTCGATATGGCCAAGACCGTATAAAACCACCTGCAGGGTGTCGATAACAGCGTGCGATAACGTATAGCTATTCACGTAAACCTCGAACAGTCCTATGCAAGACAAAAAGGAGCAAGAAATCTATGCGTGAGATTCCACCACTTCGACGTCTCTCAGCGACGCCGCTACACTAGTAAACTCGAGCGCGTACGAATGTTCCGGTGATTCCGGAATATTCGCGCATCAATGAGCTAAACGTGGCTGCTGTCCCATCTGTCTGATGATATTCATCAGCTTTCGACGTTAAGAATATCGCCTGCTGATATGGCAAAGACACAATAAAAGCACCTCCCGGTAGCCTAGAACAGCCGTTGTCAGAGCCGTACTTTCAGTTCTTACAACGTGAAATTTTTTTCAGTGTAGTAAACTCGACTGCGTGCGAATGTTCCGATGATTCCGGAACCTTCGTACGTCAAGCTTGCAGGAGCTGCAACTCGCTGCCATCTTATCTGTCTGACAAGACTGGTGAGCTTTAGAAATAGCTTCTCTTGGTGAAGAATGTAGCCTTTCGATATGGCCAAGCCCGTATAAAAAATACTTTAGGGCCATGTTACACTGCCAACTTATTCAAGGAAGAAATTGCCGAACATTTCGACGGTTTTTTAGCTTAAGTGCACTTCTATGGCTATGCCCAAATGTGCGATTAAAGGAACATAATCTTCCTCCTAATTTCCTCAGAACGTAAGAGGCCGAGAACCATCTCAAGCGAGCTATATAAGGGCGCTGATAGGAAGAAAGTCCATGAACCAGAGAGAGCAGGTTCCTTTCCCAAATCAGGATCGAATTTACAGCAATATATAGTTCTCGATCCACCGTCTCGAGACCCTCAAATATATAACGATATATTCCCTTTACATGAATTTTCTCTTTTTCACTTGCGTTAAAATGTTTCGACTGATCGGGAACAACCATACAGTCTTTGCCATATGGGACGGTGAGATTGTTCACGTATTAGAGACATTCCTAAAACCCACGACTCTCATTGGAGAGATCAAACAGCAGTAACTTCTAACTCATTGAAGAAGGGTGTACGAATGTTCCGGAATCACCGGAACATTCGCACACACTCGGGTTTATTTGTCAGGCATCGTAGCTGAAGAACGCCCATTAGAAGTGGAACCTATCGCGTGAATTTCTTACTCCACCTTCTGTTAGCTCTGCGGTAACAGCCGCATGCTATCGTGAGTCTCAAGTATGCTGTTATAGGCTACCGGCAGGTGCTTTTGATGTCTCTTTGACATTCAGCAGGCCATATTGTTAATGTAGAAAGCTGATGAGTATCATCAGACAGATCGGACAGCAGCCAGTTCTAGCTCCTTCAAGCCGGATGCGCGACTGTTCCAGAATCACCGTAAAATTCGTACGCGCTCGAGTTTACTAGTGGAGCGGCGTCGCTGGGAGACGTCAAAGTGGTAGAACCTCACGCGTGGATTGCTCGCTCGTCTTTGTCTTGCGTAGAAGTTTTCCGGCTGATGGCGAACGCCCTCACGCTATCGTGTGCCTCGAGTATACTGTTATCGACTCACTGCAGGTGCTTTTGTAAAGTCAATGCCATATCAGAAGGCTACATTCTTCACGTAGTAAAGTCATTTCGAAAGCTGATGATTAAAGCCGGATGCACGAATGTTCCGGAATCACCGGAACATTCGTACACACTCGAGTTTACTAGTCAAGTGTCGTTACCGAGACTGACCCACGAATTGAACATCCTGTATTTGTGGAGTGGATTTCTTGCCTCTTTTTCGCTTTCGTTAAAATGTTTCGACTGATCGGGAACAACTATACAGTCTTTGCCGTATGCGACGGTGAGATTCTCCACGTATTAGAGACATTCCCAAAATCCACGAGTCTCGTTGGAGAGATCGGACAGCAGTAATTTCTAACTCATTCAAGAAGGATGTACGAATGTTCCGGAGTAATCAGAACATTCGCACACACTCGAATTTATTTGTCAGGCATCGCAGCTGACGAACGCCCATAAGTAGTGGAATCTATCGCGTGAATTTCCTGCTCCATTTTGTGTGAGCTCTGCGAGGACAGCCGCACGCCATCGTGTCTCAAGTATGCTGTTATAGGCTACCGGCAGGTGCTTTTGTTGTGTCTTTGCCATTCAGCAAACCATATTGTTAATGTAGAATGCTAATGAGTATTATCAGACAGATCGGACAGCAGCCACGTCTAGCTTTTTCAAACCGGATGCGCGAATGTTCCGGAATCACCGGACCATTCGTACGCGCTCGAGTTTCCTAGTGTAGCGGCATCGTTGAGAGATGTCGTACTGATGGATCCTCACGCATAGATTTCTTGCACCTTTTTGTCTTGTGTCGGACTGTTCCAGGTATACGTGAATAGCTGTACGTTATCACACGCTGTTATCGACACCGTGCAGGTGCTTTTTATACGGTCTTGGCCATATCCAAAGGCTACATTCTTCACTAAGAGAAGCTATTTCAAAAGCGCACCAATCTTGTCAGACAGATAAGAAGGCAGCCAGTTGTAGCTGCTTCAAGCCGGATGCACAAAAGTTCCGTAATCACCGGAACATTCGTACGGGCTCGAGTTTGCTAGTCGACTGGCGTAGGCAAGTCTCGCCCCAAGTTGCATGTCCAGTATTTTTTGTGTGGGGTTTTTAGCTTTATGTTGGCGTATCTGAGGCACACCTACAAGTTGTGTATCCTGTATTTCTCGCGTGGATATTTTTTTCTTTTCCTCTAGCGTCGAAGTATTCGATGCCCAGGGATACGCCCTTAATTGCCCCAGTTGCGCTGTCCTCTGCAACTTTACATAATTATTTTTTATTTCATTGTATTAATTTTATTTATCATCCTGTTTCTTACAAATCCTCTATTCCTGAATAATAATCAAATTTAGCCTAATACCTGAGCTATGAAGCTTCTGCCTTGGCGTTCCTCGCACTGGAGGATAATTATCATTCCTATAGGGTGCGAACGTTTGCTTCATGTACAACATTCCCATGGAACAAAGCGTAGCACAAACAAAAGACTATTCGTGTTTTGCGAGCGATTAGGGGTAAAAAAATTAAAACCTTTTGTGAAGTATTCATAAAATGAATCAATTAAATTTAAAAAACTTATTTAGTTGCATAAATTTTTTTTTTTTACCTATTGGGCTGACAGTACTTTTGCTCCCAACGCCCGATCGCTAATATTGTATTTTCGGCCTCGCTAGGCAAAAAAATCGTATACGCAATATGGGAGCAAATAATGAATCCATAGGTGTATAACGTACTAATGTATTTAAAACTAAACAATTATTTTTAATAACTTACTTGATTTATAAATTACTAATTGGAAAAATAAGAAACCTTTTGCAATTTTCAAAAAACAAACGTCAATACTGTTTCGTGAGATTCTCAATAAACCGTGATTTGGACTGTTTTTTGAGATTCTCAAGAAACAGTCCAGATCACTATTTCTTGAGATTGTCAAGAAATGGAAGTTGTCTCCATTTTATGAGACTAAGTTGTACACCGTTAATATTTGGCACATCAAAATTAGTTACAGAAAATAGTTTATAAACTATTTGATAACATATGAATTTATTTTTCAATATGGTATGAACACATAATTAATAATTTGAAATATAACATATTTTCAATAAAGAAACGTCCACACCGTTTACTCAGTTTCTCAATAAACAGCGTCGACTTTGGTTTATTGATAATCTTAAGAGTCCAAATCGCTATTTCTTGAGATTCTCAAGAAATGGAAGGTCACGCTATTTCCTGAGATTCTAAAAAAATGAAAGTTGACGCTATTTTTTCGACTAATTTGTTCAACATAAATATTTGAAAAATGAAAGTTAAAATGTAGTTTATAAACTATTCTTTTCCATACCACACGTAATCCCACGCCATGCTACGTAGCCAACTTTACTTTACATAACTTGATTAGTTTACACCCTACGTGTATACTGTACTAATGTATTTATAACTAAACAATTATTTTTAATAACTTACTTGATTTATAAATTACGAATTGGAAAAATAAGAAACCTTTTGCAATTTTCAAAAAACAATCGTCAATACTGTTTCGTGAGATTCTCAATAAACCGTGATTTGGACTGTTTCTTGAGATTCTCAAGAAACAGTCCAGACCACTACTTCTTGAGATTATCAAGAAATGGAAGTTGACACTATTTTTTGAGACTAAGTTGTACACCGTTAATACTTGGCACATCAAAGTTTGTTATAGAAAATAGTTTATAAACTATTTGATTACTTATGAATTTATTTTTCAATATGGCATTAACCTTTAAATTAATAATTTTAAATATAACATATTTTCAATAAAGAAACGTCTAGACTGTGTAGTCAGTTTCTCAAGAAACAGCGTCGACTTCCGTTTATTGATAATCTTAATAGTCCAAATCGCTAATACTTGAGATTCTCAAGAAATGGAAGTTGACGCTATTTCTTGAGATTCTGAAGAAATGGAAGTTGACGCCCTTTTTTTAGACTAATTTGTTCAACATAAATATTTGAAAAATCAAATTTAAAATGTAGTTTATAAACTATCCTTTTCCATCCCGCACGTAATCCCGCGCTATCCTACGTAGCCAAATTCACTTTACATAACTTGATTATTTTACTCCGTAGATGAGTACTGTACTAATGTATAATACTGTACTAATGTATAGAATAACTAAACAAGTAGTTTGAATAATTTTCTTAATTTATAAATTACTAATTGGGAAAATAAGGAACATTTTGCAATTTTAACAAAGCAAACATCGACACTAATTAATAATTTTCTCAAGAAACCGGGCATTGGACTGTTTCTTGAGATTCTCAAGAAACAGTCCAAACCGCTATTTTTTGAGATTATCAAGAAATGGATGTTGACTCTATTCTTTGAGACTAAGTTGTACACCGTTAATACTTTGCACATCAAAGTTTATTATAGAAAATCGTTTATAAATTATTTGATTACTTATGAATTTATTTTTCAATATGGTATTAACCTATAAATTAATAATTTGAAATATAACATATTTTCAATAAAGAAACGTCTAGACTGTTTACTCAGTTTCTCAAGAAACAGCGTCGACTTCCGTTCACTGATAATCTTAATAGTCCAAATCGCTAATTCTTGAGAGTCTCAAGAAATGGAAGTTGAAGCTATTTCTTGAGATTCTGAAGAAATGGAAGTTGACGCATTTTTTTTAGAATTATTAATTGGGAAAATAAGAAACATTTTGCAATTTTAGGGACGCAAATGTCGGCACTGATTAAGGATTTTCTCAAGAAACCGGGTTTGGACTGCTTTTTGAGATTCTCAAGAAACAGTCCAAACCGCTATTTCTTGAGATTAACAAGAAATGGAAGTTGACACTATTTTTTGAGACTAAGTTGTACACCGTTAATACATGGTACATCAATGTTTGTTATAGAAAATAGTTTATAAACTTTTTGATTACTTATGAATTTATTTTTCAATATGGTATTAACCTATAAATTAACAATTTGAAATATAACATATTTTCAATAAAGAAACGTCTAGACTGTTTACTCAGTTTCTCAAGAAACAGCGTCAACTTCCGTTCACTGATAATCTTAATAGTCCAAATCGCTAATTCTTGAGAGTCTCAAGAAATGGAAGTTGATGCTATTTCTTGAGATTCTGAAGAAATGGAAGTTGACGCATTTTTTTTAGAATTATTAATTGGGAAAATAAGAAACATTTTGCAATTTTAGGGACGCAAATGTCGGCACTGATTAAGGATTTTCTCAAGAAGCCCGGTTTGGACTGCTTCTTGAGATTCTCAAGAAACAATCCAAACCGCTATTTCTTGAGATTAACAAGAAATGGAAGTTGGCACTATTTTTTGAGACTAAGTTGTACACCGTTAATACATGGTACATCAATGTTTGTTATAGAAAATAGTTTATAAACTATTTGATTACTTATGAATTTATTTTTCAATATGGTATTAACCTATAAATTAACATTTTGAAATATAACATATTTTCAATAACGAAACGTCTAGACTGTTTATTCAGTTTCTCAACCAACAGCGTCGACTTCCGTTTATTGATAATCTTAATAGTCCAAATCTCTAATTCTTGAGATTCTCAAGAAATGGATGTTGACGCTATTTCTTCATATTCTGAAGAAATAGAAGTTGACGCCTTTTTTTTAGACTAATTTGTTCATCATAAATATTTGAAAAATGAAAGTTAAAATGTAGTTTCAACTGATAAGAATTTTTCCATCGGTCTTACAGTCTTACAGATTAAATTAAAATAATTAATATTTATGGCAGTCAGATTGCCCTTGTTTATAATCACCCCCGCAGAATCTGAAATAAAAACTTAATTAAAACCTGGAAAAAACTTTGTTAGCAAAGGACGATCTGACTGCCCACCACCACCACATTGTCCGACGTTTCGAGCCTGCTCCGGCTCCTCCTCAGGGACTGAAATAAAACCCGCGATACACCTCCTTATATACCATGCATCCATACCCCCTTCTTTTCTCTTACCCCACCACCCTCCACATTCCCTTCTCCAACTTGCCATTCTCACTTAAATTAATAAAGAATGATAAATGTTATCTAATTTACTTGACTCTATCATTAAATTTACATTATTCCGATTTCTTAGAATGTGAATACTTTCAAGGCTTTCCCTCTTATATTTATTCTTAATCCCCTGTTCCAAAATATCCACACTCCCAAAATCGAAAGAATGCAAACTATTTAACCAATGTTCTTTCAAACCCGATGTACAACTTGAGCTGCGTAAACTATATTGATGTTCATATATTCTCTTTTTCAAATATCTACCCGTTTGACCAATATAACAACCATTACAATCCCTGCAATTAATTTTATAAACAACTCCCGATTTCAAACATTTATCATCCTTGTCTTTACAATTACTAAATAACCTTTCTAAATTATTATCATTTCTAAAGAAAACTTGAATATTATGTTTACTAAAAACCCTTCTAATCGTTTCCGACAAACCTCTAACATATGGTAAACTAAAATATGCATTCTTTCCATTTCTATTCCTTGTTTGATTATCTACCCGCTGCTTCAATCCACCATTATAAATTTCCCACACTCTCTCATCAATCATTTTCTCAATTAATTTTACGGGATAACTATTTTTAATAAATGTTTCTCTAACTAAATTTAAATTCTTTTTCCTAAAATCTTTATGTGACAATTTAATCGCTCTGTCAATGACACCTTTGATCGCACCTGTCTTGTTTCCAAATTGGTGGTGAGAATCAAAATTTAAAAATCTACCTGACCATGTAGGTTTTCTATACCAATCTAATTTCACTCTATTATTATTACCTCTAATGACTCTAATATCTAAAAAACTCAATTGATAGTCTTTCTCAACTTCTTTTGTGAATTTAATTCTATCATGGATAGAATTAAACACATCCACCATTTCATCCACAAAACATTCTGGTACAACTGCAAAAATGTCATCAACATATCTTTTAAAAATAATTGGCTGAAAAACCAACTTAGACAAAGCAATACTTTCCAATTTTTCCATTACTAAATTGGCTATAACAGGTGACAAAGGTGATCCCATTGGACAACCATATCTTTGTTCATATAGACTATTATCAAAAGAAAAAATTGTGTTTTTAAAAACCAAATTAAGTGCCTTTATAAATTCATCTTTTGTTAAACTAGTATGTACTTTAATTTCAGACCATTTATCTTGTATAATATCATTCAACAACTCTAAAGGTATATTTGTAAACAAAGATACTACATCCAATGAAACCATCCTATGATCATTCGGAATAATAATATCTTTCATTATACCATAACTCCAACTATCTTTAATATATGAATTTGTTTTACCCACTATCTTGAACAATATATTAGACAAAAATCTAGCAAGTCTATACGTCGGAAAATTTATGGATGATATTATTATTCTATATGTCAACTGTTCTTTGTGAATCTTAGGAAGCCCATAACATTTAACTACAGTGCCATTTTCACATTTTAAATATTTAAACATACTATCTTTAATATAAGCTTTTGTTTTCCAATGCATCAATAATTCTTTCAATTTATCTTGTAGTCTATTGATATGTGGATTCCTAATTTTCACATAAGTGGTATCATCCTCCAACATAAGTTGAATTTTATTAATATAATCCCTTTTATCTGAAACTACAGTTACATTTCCTTTATCTGCTTTTTGGAAGATCATATTCGGATTCTCTCTCAAGAATTTCTTCGTTATTTTTAATTCATGGAATAAATTACTGTTCAAATAATTATCAAATCTATGTTCTCTTTTAAAATTATCAACAACTTTAACTAAAGAACTCCTACATTCTTTTTTAAACTCCAGATTAAAACTACTCATACTACTTTCTACCTCAGCGATGATATTCTTGATCGGAAGAGATTTACTTGAATATGATATTCCAAATTTAGCACCCTTTGACATGATATTTACCACTTCTTCTGGTATTACTTTGTCAGTTAAATTTCTAAACCAATCCTTATTAACATTGTTAGTTTGATAGACCTGAGAGTGTTTTCTATGCTTTAAATATTCACATTCTAAGAAATCGGAATAATGTAAATTTAATGATAGAGTCAAGTAAATTAGATAACATTTATCATTCTTTATTAATTTAAGTGAGAATGGCAAGTTGGAGAGGGGAATGTGGAGGGTGGTGGGGTAAGAGAAAAGAAGGGGGTATGGGTGCATGGAATATAAGGAGGTGTATCGCGGGTTTTATTTCAGTCCCTGAGGAGGAGCCGGAGCAGGCTCGAAACGTTGGACAATGTGGTGGTGGTGGGCAGTCAGATCGTCCTTTGCTAACAAAGTTTTTTCCAGGTTTTAATTAAGTTTTTATTTCAGATTCTGCGGGGGTGATTATAAACAAGGGCAATCTGACTGCCATAAATATTAATTATTTTAATTTAATCTGTAAGACTGTAAGACCGATGGAAAAATTCTTATCAGTTGATATTAAATTGCAGTCGACATAAGTAATATTTTTAATGATAAAACTAAGGTCTATTAAAGGTGGGGTAAAATGTTTTTTAGAGATATATATTGGATTTATGGGAAGGTGGTGAAAGATTATTGGTCAAAATGGGTAAAAATGGTTTTAAGGATTGTAATTTTAAAGGAGCAACTCACTTTTCTTCTAAGGTGTAAAAAATCAAATATTTTTCCTAAACATATTGGAAAAAAATTTGATGATAAGGGTTTTTATCGGGATTACTATAAAAGAGTTTCTTATGATCTACGGAAAAATATTTTCTTTTTCAAAAATAAATTACTTAACTTAGAAATTAGAGATTTGAATTTTGAAATTAATCGTTTGAATAAATATTTATTAGAGCTTGAAAGATATTTATATAATAAAATAGAACAGAATGATTTGCCAGAATTTTTTCGTGGTCAAAAGAGGCACTTTGAAAAAGTAAAATATAACCATAGGAGTAAATTAAAAAGAAAATTTGAATATTTAAAGCATAGAAAACACTCTCAGGTCAATCAAACTAACAATGTTAATAAGGATTGGTTTAGAAATTTAACTGACAAAGTAATACCAGAAGAAGTGGTAAATATCATGTCAAAGGGTGCTAAATTTGGAATATCATATTCAAGTAAATCTCTTCCGATCAAGAATATCATCGCTGAGGTAGAAAGTAGTATGAGTAGTTTTAATCTGGAGTTTAAAAAAGAATGCAGGAGTTCTTTAGTTAAAGTTGTTGATAATTTTAAAAGGGAACAATGATTTGATAATTATTTGAACAGTAATTTATTCCATGAATTAAAATTAACGAAGAAATTCTTGAGAGAGAATCCGAATATGATCTTCCAAAAAGCAGATAAAGGAAATGTAACTGTAGTTTCAGATAAAAGGGATTATATTAATAAAATTCAACTTATGTTGGAGGATGATACCACTTATGTGAAAATTAGGAATCCACATATCAATAGACTACAAGATAAATTGATAGAATTATTGATGCATTGGAAAACAAAAGCTTATATTAAAGATAGTATGTTTAAATATTTAAAATGTGAAAATGGCACTGTAGCTAAATGTTATGGGCTTCCTAAGATTCACAAAGAACAGTTGACATATAGAATAATAATATCATCGATAAATTTTCCGACGTATAGACTTGCTAGAATTTTGTCTAATATATTGTTCAAGATAGTGGGTAAAACAAATTCATATATTAAAGATAGTTGGAGTTTTTATGGTATAATGAAAGATATTATTATTCCGAATGATCATAGGATGGTTTCATTGGATGTAGTATCTTTGTTTACAAATATACCTTTAGAGTTGTTGAATGATATTATACAAGATAAATGGTCTGAAATTAAAGTACATACTAGTTTAACAAAAGATGAATTTATAAAGGCACTTAATTTGGTTTTTAAAAACACAATTTTTTCTTTTGATAATAGTCTATATGAACAAAGATATGGTTGTCCAATGGGATCACCTTTGTCACCTGTTATAGCCAATTTAGTAATGGAAAAATTGGAAAGTATTGCTTTGTCTAAGTTGGTTTTTCAGCCAATTATTTTTAAAAGATATGTTGATGACATTTTTGCAGTTGTACCAGAATGTTTTGTGGATGAAATGGTGGATGTGTTTAATTCTATCCATGATAGAATTAAATTCACAAAAGAAGTTGAGAAAGACTATCAATTGAGTTTTTTAGATATTAGAGTCATTAGAGGTAATAATAATAGAGTGAAATTAGATTGGTATAGAAAACCTACATGGTCAGGTAGATTTTTAAATTTTGATTCTCACTACCAATTTGGAAACAAGACAGGTGCGATCAAAGGTGTCATTGACATAGCGATTAAATTGTCACATAAAGATTTTAGGAAAAAGAATTTAAATTTAGTTAGAGAAACATTTATTAAAAATAGTTATCCCGTAAAATTTATTGATAAAATGATTGATGAGAGAGTGTGGGAAATTTATAATGGTGGATTGAAGCAGCGGGTAGATAATCAAACAAGGAATAGAAATGGAAAGAATGCATATTTTAGTTTACCATATGTTAGAGGTTTGTCGGAAAGGATTAGAAGGGTTTTTAGTAAACATAATATTCAAGTTTTTTTTAGAAATGATAATAATTTAGAAAGGTTATTTAGTAATTGTAAAGACAAGGATGATAAATGTTTGAAATCGGGAGTTGTTTATAAAATTAATTGTAGGGATTGTAATGGTTGTTATATTGGTCAAACGGGTAGATATTTGAAAAAGAGAATATATGAACATCAATATAGTTTACGCAGCTCAAGTTGTACATCGGGTTTGAAAGAACATTGTTTAAATAGTTTGCATTCTTTCGATTTTGGGAGTGTGGATATTTTGGAACAGGGGATTAAGAATAAATATAAGAGGGAAAGCCTTGAAAGTATTCACATTCTAAGAAATCGGAATAATGTAAATTTAATGATAGAGTCAAGTAAATTAGATAACATTTATCATTCTTTATTAATTTAAGTGAGAATGGCAAGTTGGAGAGGGGAATGTGGAGGGTGGTGGGGTAAGAGAAAAGAAGGGGGTATGGGTGCATGGTATATAAGGAGGTGTATCGCAGGTTTTATTTCTGTCCCTGAGGAGGAGCCGGAGCAGGCTCGAAACGTCGGACAATGTGGTGGTGGTGGGCAGTCAGATCGTCCTTGGCTAAGAAAGTTTTTTCCAGGTTTTAATTAAGTTTTTATTTCAGATTCTGCGGGGGTGATTATAAACAAGGGCACTCTGACTGCCATAAATATTAATTATTTTAATTTAATCTGTAAGACTGTAAGACCGATGGAAAAATTCTTATCAGTTGATATTAAATTGCAGTCGACATAAGTAATATTTTTAATGATAAAATGTAGTTTATAAATTATACTTTTCCATACCACATGTAATCCCACGCTATCCTACGTAGCCAACCTCACTTTACATAACCTGATTATTTTACGCCCTAGGTGTGTACTGTACTAATGTATTTATAACTAAACGATTGTTTTGAATAATTTTCTTAATTTATAAATTACTAATTGCGAAAATAATAAACATTTTGCAATTTTAGCAAACCAAACATCGACACTGATTAATGATTTTCTCACGAAACAGGGCGTTGGACTGTTTCTTGAGATTCTCAAGAAACAGTCCAAACCGCTATTTCGTGAGATTATCAGGAAATGGATGTTGACTCTATTCTTTGAGACTAAGTTGTACACCGTTAATACTTGGCACATCAAAGTTTGTTATAGAAAATAGTTTATAAACTATTTCATTACTTATGAATTTATTTTTCAATATGGTATTAACCTATAAAAAAATAATTAGAAGTATAACATATTTTCAATAAAGAAACGTCTAGACTGTTTACTCAGTTTCTCAAGAAACAGCGTCGACTTCCGTTTATTGATAATATTAATAGTCCAAATCGCTAATTCTTGAGATTCTCAAGAAATGGAAGCTGACGCTATTTCTTGAGATATGAAGAAATGGAAGTTGACGCCCTTTTTTTAGACTAATTTGTTCAACATAAATATTTGAAAAATCAAATTTAAAATGTAGTTTATAAACTATCCTTTTCCATCCCGCACGTAATCCCGCGCTATCCTACGTAGCCAAATTCACTTTACATAACTTGATTATTTTACTCCGTAGATGAGTACTGTACTAATGTATTTATAACTAAACAAGTAGTTTGAATAATTTTCTTAATTTATAAATTACTAATTGGGAAAATAAGAAACATTTTGCCATTTTAACAAATCAAACATCGACACTGATTAATGATTTTCTCAAGAAACCGGGCATTGGACTGTTTCTTGAGATTCTCAAGAAACAGTCCAAACCGCTATTTTTTGAGATTATCAAGAAATGGATGTTGACTCTATTCTTTGAGACTAAGTTGTACACCGTTAATACTTTGCACATCAAAGTTTATTATAGGAAATCGTTTATAAATTATTTGATTACTTATGAATTTATTTTTCAATATGGTATTAACCTATAAATTAATAATTAGAAATATAACATATTTTCAATAAAGAAACGTCTAGACTGTTTACTCAGTTTCTCAAGAAACAGCGTCGACTTCCGTTCACTGATAATCTTAATAGTCCAAATCGCTAATTCTTGAGAGTCTCAAGAAATGGAAGTTGATGCTATTTCTTGAGATATAAAGAAATGGAAGTTGATGCCTTTTTTTAGACTAATTTGTTCAACATAAATATTTGAAAAATCAAAATTAAAATGTAGTTTATAAACTATCCTTTTCCATACCACTCGTAATCCCACGCTATCCTACGTAGCCAAATTCACTTTACATAACTTGATTATTTTACTCCCTAGATGTTTACTGTACTAATGTATTTATAACTAAACAATTATTTTGAATAATTTTCTTAATTTATAAATTACTAATTGGGAAAAAAATAAACATTTTGCAATTTTAACAAAGCAAACATCGACACTGATTAATGATTTTCTCAAGAAACCGGGCATTGGACTGTTTCTTGAAATTCTCAAAAAACGATCCAAACCGCTATTTCTTGAGTTTATCTAGAAATGGGTGTTGACTCTATTCTTTGGGACTAAGTTGTACACCGTTAATACTTGGCACATCAAAGTTTGTTATAGAAAATAGTTTATTAACTATTTCATTACTTATGAATTTATTTTTCAATATGGTATTAACCTATATTCCGAACCAAAAGAAAACCAGTTTCTTTCCCCGATCCCGGACCATACATGAAAATATTGAGTTTCTTAATTAAAGAGAAATAACCCCTACAAGTTAATTCTTAATTAAATAACGAGCTTTTAATTAAAGATTAATAGTTAATTCTTAATTAAGTTAAAATCATTTATTTTTATATCAATGTAGTGCTTCATTCTTGTATAAATAAAAATTGAATTTTTGTTTTTAAAGACGTTAGAATGAGCGAAGGGATTGAAAGCTTTAATGATGAAAAGCATTAATCGAAAATGAAAAATTGATATTATTTTTTCATTAGATTTTATTGGATTAGGTCATGAAAAATAATATTGTTTAATGAAAGTTGTATTAATGGGAAATTTATGTAGGAAAAATATAAGATATCAAAAATATGCTAAAAAGGCTAAAATTGCTAAAAATGGCATCTTGACCCTCTATAGATTAAAAATTCATGCATACAAATATTTTTTTTCATAATTCTTATAATATTAGATATAACCATAGATTAAAATGTATAATTATCTACTAATTTTTTTCCCGGTACTCCAGCTACCATATAGAAAAGTCATACCCTTACCTGTATAGTACATTAGTATTTATGACAGTCAATAAATTCAGCATTTTAAATTCAATATACTGCAGTATAAAAAGGTGATCGGCTTTAGCGACTTAAAGATACTTTTTTACACAGTTTTTGAAGAGAGAACAATGGTTTATAACGAATCATTCTATTTTTTATTTTGGTGCATTTAGAAAATGTCAGTTGAAAACAAAGTTTTCGCAACAGCATTATAAAATGTAAAGTACATATTTCATCTAATAATCAGAGCAAATCTTTCAAATTCGACTCATTTTATTTGTTTTTATTTCCACAATAAGCAACAAATTTTTTTAATTTATCTAAGATACGCTACGACTCCACAAGTCAATAAATGAGTTCCTCTTATTTATGGTGAAAAAAAGTTCAGAAATTTTAACCTTTAGATACAACGATATGAAATAAAGCACATCCATGGACCATGAAAGAAATCAAGTTTTTATGTTCTTGTCATATTCTATTATAGTCTGAAAGTCTAAAATCATTCGGTCAGGTACGTAGAACTTTAAATATTTCTATGCAATTTAAAAGTTCCCAATAAATTTTCTGATTTTCCATAATTTTCCGTCACATTAATCATTATATCTTTTCAAAAATACTTAATATGGTCAAAAAACATGGAGTATTTTTTCTGAGCCATCCAAAAACATTTGATGACTTGGTGATTAAAAAATATATTGTTGTTTGGACGATATCTAGAAATTCTACAAAAGTGGAAAGTTTGTGAGATTTCCTCATATCTCTGTTCAGACCGCCTGTGGTCGATCGCGCGTTGCGAGAGGGGCGCGCCTAGATCCCTCCAGATCCGCCAGAGTGAGTTGAAGCTGCGCTCCTGGTGATGGTGAGCGCGTACTTTCTTACGTATTTGCGAGGTAAATAATAACTCTCAATTGCGTGGCGCGCTATTTTGGAGCGCAATTGCATGTGCTCGTGTGAGAAGCGTCAATGGCATAATAAGAGTTAATAAAGCGTTTAGTCTTGTTTAAATATAAATTGAGAGTGTACTTTACGAAAAATCCTTCTCCTCACACATATCCTATGCGCACAGGCGACGGCTATACCACCGTTCCCGTGGCAGGAGGAACTTCGGTCTCCGGGGCGGACTAAAATAAATAAATTGTGGCGTTTGTACTGGCATAGAAAAGTACAAAGTTACAGTTCATAAATAAATTATTATTTTACTAGTATTTAACATTTAATTGATATTTTAAAATACTGTATTTTTTATAAAATTTCCACTGTGCCGAAGAGAAAAACAAAAATTTGTGAATGGAGCATACTTGTGATTTTGATAAAATATCGATAATGCTGAGCAGACCGTTATAATCGGTCTCATCTTGCATGAAAAATTGACGAATGTGATATGACCCCAATAGTTAAGGCATTTTCAAAGTCGAATACGTTGATCAATCGCCACCGTCACGTTTGGCTTTCACAAATTAATTTGAATTGAGTATAGTCAAATATTAACTATGTGTATCAATTTCGCAGCTTTGCGATACTGTACCATTTGTCAATCTTGTACATTAACGTAGCTAAATTATACTCCTTATTTTAATAAAATTATTTTAATAAAATTAATTTTATTACCTACTGCTTGACGAACCGAAGTGTAGGAACATTCCATGACATAGCCTACATTACAACTAGATGCCCCATTGGATGCCTTACGACACGTAGACGTAAAAAACTACGAAGCGCACAACCTAGACCCCATCATCGGCCACCCCGAACACTTTCACCACCATTGGATGCGCCAAGACACCTAGAGGTAAAAAACTATGAAGCGCTCCACTTAGACTCCATCATCGGCCACACTGAACACCTAGACCCCCATAGGATGCGCTACGACACCCCGACGTAAAAAACTATGGAATGCACCACAAAGATTAGATCATCGGTTACCCCGAACACCTAGACCCACATTGGTTGTGCTACGATACCTACACGTAAAAAACTACAAAGCGCACAACATAGACCCCATCATCGGCCACCCCGAAAACTTAGACCACCCATTGGATGCGCTACGACGCCTAGACGTAAAAAACTACGAAGCGCACAACCTAGACTCCATCATTGGCGACCCCGAACACATAGACTCCCCATTGGATGCGCTAGGACATCTAGACGTAAAAAACTATGAAGCGCACCGCCTAGACTCCATCATCGGTCACCCCGAACACCTAGATCCCCCATAGGATGAGCTACGATACATAGACGTTAATAACTATGGAGCGCACCACCTAGACTCCATCATCGCCACCCCCAAGCTTACAACGGGCTGTTACACCAAACATTGTTGTGCGCCGATGAATGCGACAAGACACTTGGATGATATTCAATCGTTGCTAGTCGCTGCGCCGAGCCGTCGGTCACCGCGCCTTAAGCGACGGCGTGGGAGAGAGAGAGAGAGAGAGAGACTTCAAGATTACGCGATTTCCTCATCGCTTAGCGAAAGACGGTGCCATCGAGTACGAGCCGTACTCACGCCGTCGTGTACCACGTGTGAGAACGCAGCGCTTGCCGGTGTATAGCCGCAGGAGGCTGACAACGTCTGTAATATTGTTCTTATTTTACCGGCAATAAAAGCCAAATTTAATCGGATGCACGAAAGTTTTTCCCTTCCAGCAAGTGGTCGGCGGTGCGCATACCGCCGCCTTCGCGGTACGTTGGGCGACGAAACGCGCGTGCAGTAAGAGTGGCCGAGAAGATATGCTATTAACAGCAGTTAAATAATGCAAAGAAGGATAATTTACGAAAGAAAAAGCTTTACGTTATATTTTAATTCGTGCCCTTTTCCAAACATGACAAAAAAATTAAAAAAAATAGCAATAAACAGCCGTTCGACAAATTAGTGCCAGACTTTATTTTTTCACATGGGAGGATTCTTCTTTTCGCTTATAATTATTATGCATAATAATAATAAGCGAATAATAATAATACTCATTAATAGAATAACAATTGTATGCAATATATATAACAAATTTAATGTAATAACACCGAAAGCGATCACGAAAATTTTTAGTATCTTTATTTAAATTATTATGACATATCTTTCTTTTCGCTAATTATCCATCTTCAATTCCCAAGAAAACACAGAACGAACATATTGGCGACATCTCTAAGCGACGAACATAAGGTCGTTATGTAAACAGAGCAAGTAACCTCTTCCTTTTGACGCGGCGAGAAATTACTACCGAACGTTTGAAGCCTTACCCACATTTCTTTCCATTTGCATCGCAAGATTAATGATTTTGTACATTTATTTATAAGTAACGCATTTACCGAATTTATACGAAAAACCCTACTCTTTTTTTCTGTTCTTTCCGAAAATGCATAAGTAAAGTTCGAAAAAAAGTTTTTCCGTGAAAAAAATTTCATAACTTTGTTCATACTAATCCTATCGCAGAATAGATACGACCAATCGATAGATTAGCTCAAAAAACTTAAAATGCCGCCTGTCCGGTATCGATATTTCAATTCAATCATTAATTACAATGTTTTAAAAGTGGTGCGTTGGTGGATTATCACTCGGTACTGGGTACAGGTTAAATTTATAGAAGCAAAGTACGTATGGTTATCTTGTGCATTGTTTAAGATGAATCTTTGAGTATTTTAAATAAAACCAATAGTTACAACGTTATTTTTCGTACAAAATGCTTATAAATTCGTATAAAATTAAGATGTTAATTATAATTAAGATTTACCCAAAGAATAAAGGTGCGCCTTCGCACCGCTCGCTCGTCCGTCACTTCGTTCTCTATAACTCGCCAAGCAGGGCGCTGCCGCGCCCTTTAATTTATTTCACTTGAATACACTTACGGTTACTTGTGTATTTATAAGTCGATTTCAATACATTTTTTTGTTTGATATGCTTTATTTTATTTGACTATTGAGTATAGTGATTTTTGGAGATCTAAATTTTCAAAATGAAAATAATTAAGTATTAGAAAAATCTTTATAAAAAGATTTGGAGGTAGCAAAGGACGCATAAGCACGAATGCCTTGCCCCCCCCCCATTTTTAAATGACACATGAAATCGAGAAATTACGGAATAGTTGAATATTAGTTTTTTGTGATTGAAAAGCTATATTTTCGGCCTTATCTGGCAAAAATTAGTAGATTACGCAACTACGGAGGTAAATAGTTCGCTAAAATAGGTGTAAATTGACACTCGAGCCGAAGGTGAGGACATATTTAACTATTCTGTAATTTCTCGATTTCATGTATTATTTAAAATCGGGGTGGGGGGGCAAGGCAATCGTTCTTATGCGTCCTTTGCCACCTTCAAATCTTTTATAAAGATTTTTCTAATACTTAATTATATTCATTTTGAAAATTTATCTCTCCAATAATCAAATAAAACAAAGCATGTCAAACAAAAAAATGTATTGAAATCGATTTTATAAATACACAAGTAACCGTAAGTGTATTTAAGTGAAACAAATAAATCACTATAAATATTTTGTACAAAACATGAAGTTGTAACCTCTGGTTTATTTAAAATACTCAAAAATTCATTTTAAACAATGCACAAGATAACCATACGTACTTAGCTTCTATAAATTTAACCTGTACCCAGTAGTTGAACACACATAAAGTGATCAAATTAATTAAAATGCTATCGCAAGTCTCTTTTATGTATGATATGGTATGACAAACTGTGTACTATTTATAAGAATGCAATGAATAGTGTTAGTCTTCGTAAGTGTTTATCAATTTGTGTACTTTTTCGTCCAAGCCTCGCGAGTAGTGCTACTCTTCGTCCGAGCCCCGCATGTTTTTTCGTTTCATTTTTTTCGTCTGAACACATCGAGTTGTGCTATTTTTCGGAACGGCCTATATTGTGCTTTTCTTCGTACGAGGCGTCGATATTTATTATTAATATATTATAGTTCAATTTACAATAAAACATAGTTAAGGCAATAATATTCAGTGTTACTATCCAATATAGTTAACAGTACTAATGCCTTTTTTCTCAATGTAAAGTAATACACATAATAGATCTGATAGACCCTTCGCTTTGCCTAACAATCATATTATGAAAAGCTTCCTCTTTGAGAAAGTAGTATTTTATAATAAAACTAGGCTACATGAGAACAAGGGCTACATGCCCTTGTTTGATCACCAATGATTTGCCATAACTTCCCGATCGGAATATGAATAGGGTCTTTCCTATGTAAAGGTAAGGGCCTGAGTAGCCTTGCCGCTGGCATCCCTAGCAAGCAGCGTAACGGGGCGCAGATAATAGGACTCTAGCATGGTCTGATAGGGCCTTAACTTTGCTTGAGTCGCAAATATCATTCAAACCTTTTGAATCTGCACTGAGAATTTTTGCATATTAAAGAAATTTTCCATGTAAATTAGTACACAGCTTAAGTCTACGCCTAGAAAATGTACACTATCAAATTTATACTTTATCCTTATTAATATGTATAAATTCTACACGTATAAGTATGTGTATATATACTCTACACGTATAAATTATCCTCGTATAAATGCGTATATACCCTACACGTGTCAATTATCCTCGTATAAATGCGTATATACTCTACACGTGTCAATTATCCACGTATAAATGCGTATATACTCTACACGTATAAATTTTACACGTATAAATACGTATATACTCTACACGTATAAATTCTACACATGATGTAGATTTGAATCGTGTAGAGTATCACTGTGTAGACTTTATTTGTGTATATTTTCTAATAATTTTAACTGTGTAGGGTTTATCAGTGTTATAATACAACTGTGTAGACGCTATGTGTAGATATGAAATGTGCCCAATATCACTAGTATCAAAAATATGGTAATATATAGTAATATATATGGGATCCTGATGGATCCTGATGGGATACAGATAAAAAATAGTTATACTCGATTATATATAAATTATATATAATTATATATAATATACTATTATAAATATATATATTTATAATAATATATACTTATATTATATGAGTATATATTATCATATATAGACAGATAAAACCGTATACAAATATGCGCGATTGTAATATCTAAATTTTTTCATCTATATATTAATTATATATAATTTATATATAATCATAGATAGTTATAAATTGAATTTAACCTTATATACGGATATATAATCATATATACTTATATTATATGAGTATATATTATCATATATAGACAGATCAAACCATATACAAATGCGCGATTGTAAGATCTAAATTTTTTCATCTATATTAATTATATATAATAATATCTAAATTTTTTTTTCTTGGAAGCCACATTTTATGAAAAAAGAGAGGATTTTTACATTTATGAATAACACATTGTTTAGCAGAATTATACTCTCTAAATGTAAAATAGTGAAACAGTCACTATTTCAGAGTGATAAGATGGGGACTACCGAACTAGTGAATATGTACTCCAAAATAGTGGGCATCCACATTATATATATCCACTGTATATTAACTTTTTTAAAGAGTGAAATTTCACTATTCACTAGTCTAGTTTTGCACTGATGGTTTATTATATATGCACCATTTAAACCTACACTTATTAATTTTACACTGCGTAGTAATTATGCCTCTGTATAAATAATTCGTAATAATTTGGTCTAAAATAATTTGTGTAAGTTATTGTGAATAATTGAATACTGTCGAAGTTTCTATGTGTTAAACTTTGTATAAAACTTGTACGTGCAGTTAACTTGTACGTTAATTAATAATAACAAACAACTTCGTCGCTGAAAGTTTTTCGTTGGCAGAGAGTTTGTTATCGTATTATAATTGTGAAGATGGTCGCGCGAACTCGACTGCGTCAAGCAACGGTAGCATTTGTTCAGCAGCAGCTCGAATCGGCTCAAACGCGGAAGGGATCATTCAATTCGGCTCTTCATTTCTCTATCAGATTTCTCTATCATATTTACTTATCGCTCACTCAGTGTAAATAGTTTAAAGCGGCGGAGAAGGGATCGTTGACGTTCACGATCATGGCTAATCGGGTAAGTTTTGCTACTTATGTATCAGAATATAGTAATTACGGAGTAGTGTACTGAGAAAAAGGCGTTAGTACTATTAACTATATTGCACAGTAAAACTGAGTATTATTGCCTTAACAATGCTTTTTTTTGTAAAATGAACAATAATATGTTAATAATTTAATACTATTTTGTATTTTTTGTAGATGATTATGCTATCTGGTATACGTAACCACTCCACACTGTTAAAAGTTTCATTAAATTTAAGTTACAAAAGTACATTAAAATTAATGCATTTATCAATGAAAAATATATTTGTGTACATTTGTTAAAACTTTAATGCAAAATACATTAAATTTAATTAAATATTCATGACTTTTCATTACATATACATGAAATTTCAAAACTGTATATTATTTAAAAAATAATGCACTTTAGCTTGATATTTAAGTTACACGTACATGGAATATATTGTATATTTCTATAACATTTATTGTAAATGTTAATGAAATTTAATGATACGCACATTAAATTCAATACCAGAGTCTAAAAATTTTGGTTACAAATACCATTATTTTCATTTGGTAATTTCACGTAAAAGTAATACACGTTTCATCAAATTTACATTACTTTTACATTAAAATTTAGGATTTTCGCTTCAAACTTTACAGTATAAGTAATGTACATTACATTAACTTATGGTTACGAAATCTATTATTTTAATTCCGTAATTTTGCGTTAAAGTAATACATGTTTCATTGAATTTACGTTTACTTTTACGTTAAAATTTGTGACTTTCGCACCGAACTTTGCAGCCTAAATAATACATATTGCATTAAATTATAGTTACAAAGTCCCGAAATATTAAATTATAGCATGAGATTTAATGTGCATTTTGATGTATATTTTGTGAATAGTCAGTTAAGCTTAATTAGTAAAATGTTGTTCAAGATATCATTGGACTATAATAAAAATTAGTACCTTCAACAAAATAGTTGTAAAAAACATAAAAATAGATTTTTCTTCTTATTCTAAAAAAAAAGGTATAAGAACACAATAAGAGATTTTACATCGTGTATAGTAACAAAAAATAAATTCATTTGCTCATTTGGTCGAACGGCGACCGTCAGGCCGCTCGAGAATTGTTGGGCTGGTCGGTGAAATAAACAGTTCCGAGAAGCCGCTATGCCGCTTACCCAGCGAGGAAACTAGTTCTGTTTTATCCCGCGGGCGCAGCGAGAGGCGGGAGCGAGCGCGAAACGCTCTCATTCGTTGCAGCCGAATCTAGGCGATCGCACGCTCGTTTGTATCCACATCTATCGCAGAAACGTCGAATCGTGTACGCGCAGTGGCGGAGTGTACCTTTATAAAAATTGTTACCCTATTGTTATTGTTCGTCTCGAAATTTCGACAGGCTATCTCTCGGGCAGAGCAGTACTGTCATTCGTTATCGAGTGCACGCCATCGTGCGCGTTTGTGTATAAAAGTTGGTATTTTCTGACAAAACACGATCGTTTACGTGGAGCACCTTTATGACAACAGTGTCGACAGTTATTTTTATCTCCATAATTAATACATTGTACACATAAGTTTTTCGGTAATATTTTGTGCACAAAAACTTTGTTACTCGAACTTTGTCTCATCGACCGATATTCCTTATTTTGACTGACTGACAATCCGCCATTTTATCAAGTCTCTTCATCTTTATGCAGTTTTTGTGAAGTGGTGTAAGTTGGAGTGACTGACAAATAATCATAGTAGCTCAAACTTGCTTATATGCAACTTACAAGAACATGTTAAGAAGGAAATTAAACCCATCGCTTTTTTGAAGTTCAATGTAAGTATCAAAACTAATGAGATTAAATACAACACTGCATCTATGAATACTGATGAATACTAATCTAAATAACATTTTTTACCATAGTAATTACATCAAATAGCGTTGATGTCTTAGAAAACGATTTCACTTACGTGGTTATTCCGGGAATAAACAAAAATTTTAGTGGAGTTACGTGGGGTTTCCGGTAGTTATTATAAAAAATGTGGAATTACGTGGTTTTTCCGGGAGTTTTTCTAAAAAAAAAAAAGTGGAATTACATGGGTTTTCGGAAATTAGTCTACAAAAAAGTGGAGTTACGTGGTTTTTCCGGGAGTTATTCTTTAAAAAAAGTGGAGTTACGTGGTTTTTCCGGGAATTATTCTAAAAAAAAGTGGACTTACGTGGTTTTTCCGGGAATTATTCTTAAAAAATGGAGATACGTAGTTATTCCGGGAAAATGTTGAAAAAAATGGAGATACGTGGTTTTTCCTTGTGCTAATTCAAGACAACAATGCACTTTCGTAATTTCTGTCACGTCTAGATGATAGAGGACTGTTTAAAGATAAGAAATATGGCATAAAACCGATTTTGAAAAACTCGTCCCTTACGTGGTTTTTCTGGGGAGCCATAGATATATAAATATAGATATATATAAATATATATATTTGTTCATTTTTTACGTTCGGATATCTGAATATCAATATATTTCAACATCCGGATATCAATATATTCCAACATCCGGATATCAATATATTCCAACATCCGGATATCAATATATTCCAACATCCGGATATCAATATATTCCAACATCCGGATATCGATATAATCATATATCCGGATATTCGGATTTATTCTTCAGGTATCCAAATATTCGAATATCCGAATTATCCGGATAGTCAAAAAATCCAGATAGAACTCCTAGCCCTAATGTGAATATTTTCTTGTAATAACTAGAATGAAAAATACACACTCACAGATCATGCGAATACAATTATTTGTATATGTATTAACTTTGGTAGAACAGCATATGATAGTTACTTGTGTGTTTTTTTTTACTTTTTCCTGTTTATAGGGCCCATACTTTTAAAAACAAAGAATTAAAAGATAATAAAAAAAATTTTAAGGACTTCATCAAATTTTTTGAGCACTGCGACTCTGAGATCCAAAATTTAAAAATTTTTTTAAATATATCGCATTTCTGCGATATACCGGAAAAATATAACGCGATACATTGCAGTAATGTTACAAAGAAACATTTCATGAAATATTACTATAATATTTTCGCACTGTTCCTTGCCTGCCTACATTTATAAAATATTCTGGAAATATTGCATGAGAAACATGTCATGAAATATTTCAGTAATGTCTTGGTGTTCCACGTTACATTAAAGAATTATTTTTCAATCTTTCTTCAAATGATTCTGAACTATTTCAGCAATATTCCGAAAAAATATAACTCGATACATTACAGTAATATTTCGGAGAAACATTTCGTGAAATATTTCAGTAATAATGTCTTGATATTCCACGTTAGATCGAACTCAAGGGATGGGCAATATTCCATGTAAATATCGATATTGTCATATCGATAATATCGAGATAATAATATCGATATTGTCATATGGATAATATCGAGATAAGAAATATCGATATTAACAATATATCGCATTTAAAATATCGAAATTCCGAATAACGACATCAAAATATCAAGATTATCCAAAAATAATAACGAAAATAAAAAAAAATACCCAAACCTCAAATAGGCAGAGTAGTCAATATCCATGATGAAGAAAGATTTTAGTTTCCAAAATCGAATTGCACGCGCATGCGCCACCCTATATACGTGCAGTGATGGTGCCACATTTTCGCCGGGAAGTTGAATGCGGGGCATCGAAGTTAGACGGCACCTTCGAGTCTGCGCAGTAGAGACTGTCGACAATTGGCGCTGACGCTGCGCGCCGCAGAGCGCGCGTTCAAATGACGAGTGAATTTAAGCTGGAGTTAGGTGCTACGTACACGTGTAATAAAAGGCAAAATAATTATTTAAATAATTCTTAACCCTAAGTAGGCGGGGGATGCGTGTTCCACGCGTAGAAGGGAGCGCGTTAGACGTGCATACAAGTCAAAATAATTATTTAAATAATTCTTAACCCCAAGTAGGCGGCGGATACGAGATCCGCGCGTATACGGGAGCGCGTCAGACGTGCATACAAGGAAAAATACTTATGTAAATAATGTTTAACCCCAAGTAGGCGGAGGATGCGAGTTCCACCCGTATACGGGAGCGCGTCAGAAGTGCATACAAGGTAAAATAATTATGTAAATAATTCTTAACACCAAGTAGGCGGGGGATGCAAGTTCCACTCATATAGGGGAGCGAGTCAGACGTACATACATGGCACAATAATTACTTAAATAATTCTTAACCCCAGGTAGGCGGGGGATTCGAGTTCCACGCGTATACGGGAGCGCGTCAGACGTATAAACATGGTAAAATAATTATGTAAATCATTCTTCACCTCAAGTAGGCGGGCGATGCGAGTTTCACGCGTATACGGGAGTGTGTCAGTCGTGCATATGTGGCAAAATAATTATTTAAATAATTCTTAACCAGAAGTCAGCGGGGGGATGCGAGTTGAACGCGTATACGGGAACGAGTCAGACATACATATGCAAGGCAAAATAATTATTTAAACAATTTTTAACTCTAGGTGGGGGATGTGAGTTCTACGCGTATACGGTAGCATCCCCCACCTACTAGGGGATGAGGATTATTTAAATAATTATTTTGCTATACCGAGTGACAATCCACCAATGCACCACTTTTAAAACATTGTAATTAACGATTGAATTGAAATATCGATACCGGGTAGGCGCCATTTGACGTTTTTTGAGCTCGTCTATCGATTGGTCGCATTCTTCGATAGGATTAGTATTGACGAAGTTATGAAATTTTTTTCACGGAAAAAATATTTTTTCGAACTTCATTTATGCATTTTCGGAAAGAACAGAGAAAAAGAATTGGGAATAGGCGTTTTTGGTATAAAATCGCTAAATGCGTTACTTTTAAATAAATGCACAAAATCATTAATCTCTCAATGCAAACGGAAAGAAATGTGGATGAGGCTTCAAACGTTCGGTAAGGTTGGAATACAGGAATGTAATGAAACGCGCAACTTCTCGCCGTGTCAGAAAGAAGAGGTTACTTGCTCTGTTTACATAACGATCTTATGTTCGTCGCTCAGAGATGTCGCCAATATGTTCGCTCGATTCGCCGGTGCGCGGCGACCAGCCTAGCGCAGCGGCAGGCAACGATTGAATATCGTCCAAGTGTCATGCCGCATGCCTCGACGCACAATAACGTTGGATGTAACAGCCCGTTGTAAGTTTGGGGGTGTACTCTGTCGTTTTTACGTCTGTAGGTGTTGCAGCACATCCAATGGGGTGTCTAGCTTTCGGAGTGACCGATGATGGAGTCTAGGTCGTGCGCTCCGTAGTTTCTTACATCTAGGTATCGTAGTGCATCAAATGCGGGATCTAGGTGTTTGGGGTGGCCGATGATGAAGTCTACGTCGTGCGTTTCGTAGATTTTTTACGTCGAAGTGTCGTAGCGCATCCAATGAAAGATCTAGATGTTCAGGGTGGCCGATGATGGAGTCTACTAGGTCGTGCGCTCCGTAGTTTTTTACATCTAGGTGTCATAGCACATCCAATGGGGTGTCTAGATGTCCGGAGTGACCGATGATGGAGTCTAGGTCGTGCGCTCAGTAGTTTTTTACGTCTAGGTGTCGTAGTGCATCAAATGGGAGGTCTAGGTGTTCGGAGTGACCGATGATGGAGTCTAGGTCGTGCGGACCGTAGATTTTTACGTCGAGGTGTCGTAGCGCATCCCATGAGAGATCTAGATGTTCGTGGTGGCCGATGATGGAGTCTATGTGGTGCGATCCGTAGTCATTTACGTCTAGGTGTCGTAGCGTATCCAATGGGGGCTTTAGGTGTTCGGGGTGGCCGACAACGGAGTATAGGTGGTGCGCTCCGTAGTTTTTTACGACGAGGTGTCGTAGCCCAACCAATGGGAGGTCTAGATGAATATCGTCCAAGTGTCATGCCGTATGCCTCGACGCACAATAACGTTGGATGTAACAGCCCGTTGTAAGTTTGGGGGTGTACTCTGTCGTTTTTACGTCTATAGGTATCGTAGCACATCCAATGGGGTGCCTAGCTTTCGGAGTGACCGATGATGGAGTCTAGGTCGTGCGCTCCGTAGTTTCTTACGTCTAGGTATCGTAGCGTATCAAATGGAGGGTCGAGATGTTCGGGGTGGCCGATGATGGAGTCTAATTCTTGCGCTCCGTACTTCTTTACGTCGTGGTGTCATAGTGCATCCAATGAGAGATCTAGATGGTCGGGGTGGCCGATGATGGAGTCTAGGTGGTAAGCTCCGTAGTTTTTTACGTCTAGGTGTCGTAGCGCATCCAATAGGAGCTCTAGGTGTTCGGGGTGGCCGATGACGGAGTATAGGTGGTACGCTTCGTATTCTTTTACGTCTAGGTGTCGTAAAGCATGCAAAGGGGGGTTTAGGTGCCATATTTAATTTTTATCTAATAAATATCTAATTTTTAAATATTCTATTCGAATATTTACTGGAAATCTCAGCCGTAAATTCAGCTGGAACACTATCTGTAATTTGTTCAAAAAGAGTAGGTACAGCTGGAATTCCAGCTGGTATTCCGGCTGGGTATTTTCAACCGGGAGCGCATTCTCAACGGATATTCCCTTCTAACTGCTCGATTCCTCATGGTAATCTAGCCCATTCAAATTAATATAACTGAATATAAATGAGTAGTTTAAGCTATTCATTTTTCGTATGCTTAAAAGACCTCTCAAATAGCGAACCCAAATACAGTTGATTGTCAATTTTCATGAAAAATATTGACGTTTAATTAGTTCGCTATTGCATCAAAGAGAACTGTTTTTGCGTAACAGTACTTACTGCACTCTTAAAAATTATGTGCCTATTTAACACAAAGTTTATTTAAAATATGAATGTTCCTATTTAACACAAAAATTTGTGTAAATGATGTACACAAACTTTGTGTACGAATTCGACACTAGAATTTGTGTAAAATCACTGCTTTACAAACAAACTTGTGTAAATTGCCGTTTTACACAAAAATGTGTGGGACAGGACAGGGAGATCGTTTAATTCCCGTGCACGCCGATTTTGGTCCCTTTTCTGGCGATTCTGAGAGACGCTGCTAATCGGGCCGTCCGGTGTGCTAAAGACGCTTCAATATAAGTCATTATTTAGTAGAAATTTATCTATACGAAATGACCAAGAAGTTAGAAAATAGCTAGTAAAACTGCCTAATAAATGACTATGATGAAACGCTTTTTCTCCTATTTTTTGCCTATTTCTTAGATTGAGGTAAAAATAAAATATTCGTATTTGATTTACTTACTAATTTTATCTTTGATAAAAGAGTATTAAACTGCATTGGATGGCTTTTCAAAATATAAATAAATAACATGAACTAATAAATCCTTTATTGTACTCATTCTATGAATAATTCAGCAAAACTCTTATTTATATATATCTATATATATATATATATATATATATATAGTACTACAGCATTCTGAGGATTTTTTTTCGGTACAGACACCGACTTTTGAGGATTTTTTAGCATTTTGAGGAGCATCCTCAAAATTCCTCGGTACCCGCTTAGCATTTTGAGGATTTTTCTGCGGCGTCCACAATAGTGTGTTAATACAGTAATTTCGGAAATTCCGTAATATTTTTCCGTAAAAGTGGGCGCCGCAGGCGTCGTGGTGTTAGTCAATAACCTTAGGGTCATTATTTCTTTAGTCATGCGCTTGTGTCCTGATCGTTTATAACAATGTTTATAACAAAAGGATCCCAGGATAAAATTATATATATATATATACATTTCTCGAAAGGGGTTTATAAAGCCCGTTTTTTTATATATAGGGGTTTATCAGGCCCGATTTTGATTATGCAGCCCGGGCTTCATAATATTTCTAAATATAGGGGTTTATGCGGCCCGACATAGAGTCTATAACCCCAGGGTCCATTATTTCTTTAGTCACTTGCCATAGAGAACTCTCGGCTGTATGTACTAATATACAGGGTTGGGCTCCATAAACCCCGATAAGTGTGTCTATATATATATATATAATATCGTAAATATATCTCTTTTTAAAAACGTAGACTTTTCTCCAACTATTTTATCATGATTGGCTAAACCGATTTGGAAAAAGTAGTAGAGCATTCGAAAGAGCGGAGCAAGAGCTTTCTAATGGTATTGTTAGTTATTTTCGTAGACTTGATAATTATTATTTATTTTGATGTCTATAGTTCAGTTCAAGGTGCAAAGTTGACAGGTTATGTTTTTTCAGCCGATCATTTTTTCTCATGTATTTGGTGTAAATAGATACGAGATAACCGTACTTTGGATGTAGTTTGAGGTATTTTTCTATTTTTAAAATAATATTATAAATGTGGTAATTAGGCTGTGCGTTAAAGAACAACAAGTCAGGTCTACGGCAACTTCAGACCTTCCGTTTGAAAAAGTCCCTAGGATTTTCGAATATCTTGAAAAATAAACCGCGTCATTGATGGATGTATGATAAGATTCCATTTAATTTAATTGTATAAAGTAAAATGAAAGACTGTATAATAAGAAAGAATTAATTTTGTGAATTATTATTAACCTAAAAAGATCAATACCAATACAATGTAATTTTGTAAATATGACGAAGCAGACGAAATAATACGTACACCCAACGGACAAAATAACTTTGAATATTTGAACACAAGTTTTGGAACTTTATAATGGTTAGGTTAGCCATAAAACTTGCGTACAACCTACTTTCAGATCTTTATCTAACCCATCCTTTACAACCTTCTAAAAGCTGGAGTTCCAATTTTCAAAGTTACTTTTTCCGTTGGGTGTAGAATAATCATAATAATATTTAAATGTAACAGGATATATCGCTTAAATCTCATCGTCACAACGAGCCGAGAAGAGCGAAAAAATGAATAGAGTTTTCGAGGCAAAGCGATGTAGTACGCGGAACGTAGGTGATTGTACATAGCAGTATTACAGAATAAGTCTCGATGCGGTCGAGCTGCCTCGCCTATTTGGGCAATCAGTGGCTCGTCCAGTTTGATCTTTGTCCGATGGCCCTTCCCCGCCAGATTATCGTAACGCGTTTTTGTATGCGCACAGAACAAGTTCCGGTGATTCCGTAACATTTTTGCATTAAGCTTGAAGTAGCTAGATATCGCTGTCGTCAGATCTGTCCGATGAGATCCGTGAGCTTTAGAATTCACTTTAAAATTAAAACTTAAAGTAGTGTACTTATAACTAATAATCTGTGATAATAAGTGAATATTTACTGATTGGCACTTATAAATATAACACTAATTTAGTATCAGTGCATACCCATTTATTAAAATTTAGAGAGTAAAAAACGCGGTAATTGTATGGTAAATTCTGTATTACTCCGCTTTACTTTGACGAGATACTCGGATACTGCTTATCATAGACAGCGCGAACCAAAAACAGCTCAGAGTAAATGTCTTTTATAGCATAATAATATCAGTCTCTTTTTATAAATATTAAGAATAATAATAAAAATAAATGTTTTAATTTATGTTAGCTAATGAATAATCAGTCAATTCCCAGACCTGAACCGTACCATTTGCAATTTCCGGTTCTCGGCGACCGAGAAGCAGGAAATGCCGTGCACGGTTGATTAGGTAGTTTCAGGAGCCTCGCGGACTATTCCGAAGACCTAATCAGTATTGCACATGTCCCAAGTAACTTATTATTGCGTTATTACCTTATATTTACCAATTTCATCATTCATAATCGTCGACTAAATACATATATCATTTTTTCCCAGTTCTCGGTAACCGAGATTTGGGAAGTCACACGAAATCGATCCAGTTATGTTCTACTTTACTCGCATAGGCATTTAGACTTGCTAGCCCATGCCATTTGATGTAAAAAATGCGGTAATTGCATGGTAAATTCTGTATTACTGCGGATTACTTTTACGACATACTCGGATATTGCTTATCATAGACAGCGGGAACCGAAAACTGCTCAGAGTAAAAATATCTTTTAGCAATAATATCAGTTTATTTTTAGAAATATCAAGAATAATAATAAAAATATATGTTTTAATTTATGTTAGATAATTAATAATCAGTCAATTCCCAGACCTGAACCGTACCATTTGCAATTTCCGGTTCTCGGCGACCGAGAAGCAGGAAATGCCGTGCTCGGTCGTTTTAGGTAGTTTCAGGAGCCTCGCGGACTATTCCGAAGACCAAAGAAGTATTGGACAAGTCTCAAGTCTCAAGTTAATTAGCATTGCGTTATTACGTGCAAAAAAGTGCTACTTTGGTAACACGTATCGTAATGTACTATATTTTTCCGAATGTACTATTTTTGATTAGCTGGCCAAAAGTACCAGCTTTGGTAAATTATATAAGCACAAGGGGTGAAAATAAAGAATCCCTTCGACCATGTTTGTCAATCTTGTCTTCGGTTAGAGTGACAATTTATGTTCGATCTGGTACATTCTTTATTTTTCATCGACGCCGTTCCGAAAGTACTATTTTTTTTTCTTCATAGCTACGCGAATAGTGCTTTCTTCGGGCCTGAGTTGTGCATTTTTCGGCCTGGGCGTAGATACTTTGAAAATAAAAGTAACGCCTTGCAAGAAAATTTCTATAGAATTCGGTATTTATGATTAAATTTGAGCTTTCGACATAATTTATTCTATTCTAGAACGATCTAGAATAAACGAATCCATCTCTGATCTCGAAGGAAGTAAAAAAAACAATCGGTTGCGACCTCATTAGGTGCTGCTATGTGTAACTATGTGTAAACTATTTTTGTATATGTAAACTATATGTAAACTATTTTTTCGCTATACGTCGAAGTAGGGATGTACGAATACTCGACTCGACGTGGTTGAACAGTATCGATCTATTTTTTCGAACTCGAGTCGAATACTCGATACTTTGAACTGTTCAACATAATACGATCTACTCGTACACAATCAAACAGTTCGAACCAAATGAACTACTAGGAAATGCTTGTACTACTCGATTTCGTTGAATTGTTCTAACCAATTCGGGCTATTCGATTTCGTTGACTGTTCGAACCAAGTCGGACTATACGATTCCATCGAACTATTCAAATCAGGTCAGACTATTTGATTACGTCGAACTGTTTGAACCGCGTTTGTGTTTCTTACCGAGTAGAAATTCACCCAGATCTCCCGGATGTAGGCCCCGTACAGGGTAAAGTCAGGAGGGTCGTATCCAGAAATGTGACGCGATGCAGGACAGGCTACAAACGGGTCGCCCTAAACTCAGTTTTTTATGCTCGATAACTATACTTATCTAAATCTAGACATATGCCATATTTTTTTAAATATTCGAATAGTATTTCTAAATTTGGTAGCCTCGTACGTTGAAAATGTACTGTAACGCGTGCGCGAGTTAGATAATTCGAGATTCGAATTACCCGCGCCGAGCAGACATGCTCACTGGGAGCGCGAACGCGCGAGTATTCTGACCGGATTAGAACGGTCTCGCGATGCGTAATATGCCCGTCGCGTACCCGCGAAGCTGCTACGGCTTTATGCGAGTTACGGCAGCCATCTTCGTGTCTGCTATCGCGCGGTAAACATCTCCTCCGTGTCTCTCTTAAGTTACCTCGTCCGCGCCGTCCTATCTTTTTAGAGTTACCGCGAGTGTAGTGGAGGCGCCGAGATAGTGTATACTTGTGAAAGAGAGACAGAGAGAGAGCGATCCCGAGTCGTGTGAGCCACACGAGACAGCGAGCGAGGAGCCGGCAGCCAGCCCGCCTGCCGACCCAATACAGCGAGTAAGAGAGAGAGAGAGAAAGAGTGCGCAACTGCTGTGCGAGAGACAGAGAGCGAGAGAGAGCCGAGTGCACCGGCTGCTCCGTCCTAACGTAAGTTTTCTACTCTCCTCTCGCGGATTTATTGTAAAGGCTCGCACTGAAATCGCCCCGTGCAAGCTTTCTGTGCCGTGTACGTGCGGGTGTGTGTCAGCCCGCCGTACTTTAACACCGCGCGCGAGATAAGCAGCTTTGCCGCGCGCCGTATCGTTCGCGCGTTTGAATACTAACGGTCGCGCGCGAACTAACTCATTGTTCTAATCAGCACGTGCGTTGTGCTTGTAGTTATTAGAGATTTGAATATACTGTGATATCTAGTTACTCGTCGCATTGTTCGTTACAACCTGTCCTTCTCCTAGATACCGCCACCTTCGCGGGAAAACGACTCCGCCGGTCGTTTTCATATCTGAGCGTAGCGGCCGTGCGCTTTACTCTTCGAGCGCGCGCTTTTCACTCAGCGATCCAATTAGTTGGAAAGCGAAGTTCGTGTGCGATCTTCACGTTATTTTCGGGATTCCAGGAGCAGATCCCCGGGCAAGTCATTTTAGTCTGACACCCGCGGCACCGTGTTCTAGGGCATCGCTAGCCTGTGGCTTGTTGGGATTTTCCCCCACTTGCCATCCCGTTATAGTACCAAAAATTATAAAACTATAAAAAAAGTCGCTGCCAATTCATTGGCCCGTAGCTTCCTGAATTTTAATTTGTTGATTCCTTCAATTAATTTTTAATAGCAAAAATTATAAATCTACTTCTAAAAAAAATTTTGAATCGATTAAGCAAATTTTACTCCCGTAATCGTTGGACATACAAAACTAATTTTTTTCATTTATCAATTTTTTTCTAAAAAAATTAATTAACAAAATGAATTAAAAAATTTTACAGATAGGTCATTATTTTCTGCATTATCATGATTATTCTTTAAAAAAAATTGTCTGTTTAGTTTGGGATTTATAAGCTTTTAAAAAAAAAACACGTTTTTGTTAATAACAAAAGAACCGTGATAGCTACAAACTTTTTTTTTTTTTAGAAAATATAGGTATTTTAATTAAACTTCCGAGATATGAATTTTTCTCTGCTATTTTTCGTGTATTGTTAGTCATTATAGACTCTTTGCACCCCCCAAGCACAATTTTTCGGATCGATTTTCCTGTCGGCAATTTTTTCACAAGGGTATGGCAATATCTTGAAGAGATTTAAGCCATAAAATTTGTCTCGAATTCATAATCTCCCGAGTTATGAATTTTTCATTGCTATTTTTCGTGTATTTTTAGTCATTATAGGCTCTTTGAACCCCCCAAGCACAATTTTCCGGATCGATTTTCCTGTCGGCAATTTTTTTACAACGCTATGGCAATATCTTGAAGAGATTTCAGTAATAAAATTTGTCTCGAAATCATTAATTCCCGAGATATGAATTTTGTTCCGTAATTATTACGTATTTTTCGCTATTTTAGCCACTTTGCACCCTCCAAGTGAAGGGGGTTCCGTATCGATTTTCATATCGGCGATTTTTTTGCATGTTTATTGCGATATCTTGAAGAGATATCAGCCATGAGATTTGCCTCGAATTGATAAACTCCGCAGATATGATTTTATCATGTATTTTCTGGTAGGGGTGGTTTTAGGGATGATTTGGGGGAATAATCGTTTGGGAAATAACATATTTTGTTGTCTTTTTTATGTTTTTATGCATATCTCTAACAGATAAGATAAAAAAAACCAAATTACAAATACTAGTCCCAAAATTATTGCTAATGAGGTATTTGCGACTCTGAAAAATTGTAAATATTTTTTAGCACGGTATCTCGGCTTCAACGGTCTTTTCCGGAAAAGCGATTTCGTTCTGAATTTTTTTGTAGACCGGAGCAAATACTTCGTAAGGTAGAATTTTTCGACTGGTACTTGTACAAGACGTCCCTCCAGTATTGAAAAAAAAAATTGTTAACGAAATTGCTCTTCTGGAAAAGCCCCTTCATTCCGACATACCGTTCTCCATACTATAAATAAATAACCAGAGTCGTTAATACTTCGTTAGGAAAAATATTTCAACTGCTACTTGTAGAAAACGTCCGTCAAGTCTTGAAAAATATTTGGGAACGAAATCGCTTTTCCGGAAACGCACCTTCAAGCCCATAAACCGTGCTATAAAAAATAAAAAAAATCACAGAGTCGCAAATAGTTCACAAGAACTTCACGCATTGGAGCAATTAGGAAAACCCACGGGTCTCGTACGGGAGATCTAACAGCAGATATTTTGAGCTCTTTCAAAAAGGGTGTACGAATGTTCCGGAATCACCGGAACACTGGCACGCACGAAGAGATTTTGCATAGTCTTTACCATATCTGAAGAGAGATTCTTCACGCATTGGAGCAATTAGGAAAACCCACGGGTCTCGTTCGGGAGATCTAACAGCAGATATTTTGAGCTCTTTCAAAAAGGGTGTACGAATGTTCCGGAATCACCGAAACATTCGTACGCACTGCAGTTTACTAGTCGAGCGGTCCCGCCGAGGGACGCCCAAAGTAGTAGAACCTATCGCGTAGATTTTTTGCTCTTTTTTGTATTGCGTAAGACCACTTTCAGCTCTGCATGAACAGCCGCACGCGGTCGCGAGCCTCGTGTACGCTGCTGTTGGCATACTCGAAATGCTTTTGCACAGTCTTTACCACATCTGAAAGCGAGATTCTTCAGGAATTAACTCCATTTGGAAAACCCACGAGTCGCGATCGAGAGATCTAACAGTAGTAATTTCGAGCTCTTTCAAAAAGGGTGTACGAATGTTCCGGAATGACCGGAATATTCGTATGTACTCGAGTTTATTAATCCAGCGGTCTCGCTGAGAGACACCTAAAGTAGTGGAAACTGACCCGTGGATTTCTTGCTCCTTTCTGTATTTCGTAAGACCATCGATTCCGATCCGTGTAAAAATAACGCTGGGTTGAGTCTGATAACGATCAATGTAACAGCGAGTCCAAAACTATTACACTATATAACAAGGGAGAAAAGTCGCTCTTCATTTTCGGAGGTGGGTTCACTGCCATATGTAACATGTTTTGGACAAGAAAATCCCTTCTTTGGTGAAACTTCATATCACGAACTCATTATTAGAATGTTTAGTAAAACTTCAGGCGAAGTTTAGCTAAACCTTATAAAAACCTTTAATAAAAAAAAAACTTTCAACCTGTAATAGGCACAATTCCGTACATTCACGTGGTAGCGCGGGTCGAATAAAAGCTATGAATTATGATTCTAATTAAAGGAATTCTGGTTATCGACCAAAGCTCCCGCAGGGACACGAGCGACTCAAAACAGTACTGGAGACACCATCTATTGGCTATGATGGGGACTCAACCGAAGGACCTCTAGCTAGTGATTAGCCATATTGGTCCCGGCGGGAGATTTGAAATCTGAACCTGTGTTTTTCCACTAACAAAGCACGGTGCATGTAAAATCCATTCTAAATATATCAACAACTATTGATGGTTTATGTCATAAGGTATTAATAACCAAATAGTATTTTTTCTACGTTATGTCTTAACCTTTTTTGAATCAGGCGCCAATTAATTCCAGGCGGCGCCCAGAGTGATGTAACTAGATAGTTACATCACGTCCACGTGGAGATGATGAAATAAGACGAGGAGAGAACGATAGGCATGTGAATGAGTGCGAGTGAGACAGATAATGAAATTATTACTTTAACATATCCTGTGATTTATGTTGTTCCCAGAGAGTAAGCAAGACGTTTTTCTGATGAAACAAGCTGTTTTCTATGCAGTCATATGCACACCGATGTATATAAACCCATATCTCGGAAATTATTGTCCCAATGATGGTCCCCATATATCTGTGCTAACCATCCTTCTTTTAGGCGAATAATTAACGAGCATGGTGTGTGATCGTCCTGACTCCCTCAATGTATGTTCGGCCCATATGCATTTTGTCCATAGGCCTCATTATTGATAATAATCGAGTTCCGTGGTGAGCTGAGGGGGACGGAGGGGGCCATGAAGTGCCGACTTGGAGGGGATGGCGGCGCTGGAAGGTGCGCAAGCTCAACCCTGCGTGTATGAAGATAAGCCGACTGCGCATCCCCCTAGGAAAGGATGGAACGAGGTCACATAAATAGGGTTGCGCTCTCATGAGAGCGCCAGTTCACCCTCCGTAGCAGTCCCAGGGAGACACGCGCAAGTGTCTCGCGGAAGAGCCTTTTCCTTTTCAGCCACGTGTTTCGACCACCTGCAGTCGTGCGCCGCACACAGCCAAGCAGCCTTCGTTTGGTTCGTCCGTCGGATCTTTTTTTGAGTTCTTTCGAGAGTAAGGTATAGTGTAAGCGATAGGCCTGCGATTACTCCTTCGGGATAAAGTGGGCCAAGTTGAGTCGGTTCGCCCAACTCGGCGCTATTTATCACATGATTAATCGGGCGTAGAGGTGTAAAGCCAGGGAAGTCATAGTCTCCCTCCCAGACCCGGTGTTACTCGACCGCAATGTCACCAACACATAAGGGGACCGGTTTGTCTCTGCGTTACGACATAGTGCGTCGCGAGGACCAGTAGTTTCTTTTATCTGTTATCTGGGATTTTTTTTTCTTTTTCTTTCTTTTCTATTTCCTTTTTTTTTTTTTGCTTTTTGGGTATGCGTCGTGGACGGTTAGGTATAGGCGTAATAGATACACATAGAAACTTATAAATTTTCTTTTCTTTGTTATTTTTTTTTTCTTTTGTTTTACAACTTCACGGAATTTCGGGAAATCCGGGAATCTTTCTTGCTGTCGAAGACCTATGTGTTGTGGGAGGTTAGGGATACTTGTGATAATCAATAACTTTCAAAATGCCATATCTCATTGAATTTCGCTAATAATCGAGAAATTCCTTTTGGGTACTGCGGTCACGTGTATGCGATTTAAACAAAATTTCGTTAGCATACCTGATCAGGTTTTTCTATACCTAGATCCATTTTTTTTTCCTTTTGTTTCGAGAATCTAGGAGAGACATTCATGCAGACATATAGCTACCAGGCGTAGGCAATGATAAACCTTAGTCAAGATTGTTAATAACTAATAAAGATATTTTTTTTTGTCTTTCTTAATTTTTACGTGGTTTTGCATTATATCGAGCCGCCAATCGAGGTTATCCCTCGTTCTTTTTTTTATGTATTTTTTTTATTGTTATATTACTTATTCGCTCATGATCCACATATTTTGTATCAATAATTTTGAATGCGACCTAAATAAGTGTAGCGAATAAAACTTTTTTTCTTGTTACATTTTATATTGTTATTTAACACCTGGGCGTTTTTGCACCACCTATCCTATTTCCTGACATTTTCACCTGCGTATTGATTAACAAATTACAAATATTATTAATAATCTATTTGAATTTTTCTTACGTTTTTGCTATTTATTTTGAGTCTTTTAATTTACTACTTTCTGCTTATTAAATAATTTTAATGTAATAATCTTTGCTATTATTGAGAACATTTTTTCATTATTAAAATTTATTAATTTTATAAAAATAATTACATAAATATAATACATTTATCGAACGACCGAGGACATCAGCAGCAGAGCGGGCGATATTGATACCTTCAACGATCAAGAATCATATATATATATCGTTAGTCACCATTGCACTTAGGCGACTCCAAACCTATTCGTCCCTCCCCTATCCTTAGAACCCTTACAAACCTTTCAAACCATTAACTTTGTCTAAACTTTCAATAAAATTTATGTAAACTTTTTCTATTCTTTGTCTAAACTTTGACTGAACTTTATCCAAACTTTGTATAAACTTTGTATAACGCTCCAAGCCTGGCTTAAAGTCTGGGTTAAAATCTGGGTTGATGTATGGCTTCAAGCCAGACTTTTAGCAAAACTTCGAGCGTTATATAAAGTTAATGCACAGTTTAGATAAACTTCAGTCAAAGTTTAGGCAAAGTTTAGATAAAGTTTGGATAAACTTTGGACAAAGTGTAAGCAAAGTTTGTACAAAGTTACAAGGTCTTGATGAAAGTTTCGCTTAAAGTGTTGCTCGAAGTTTCGATAAAAGTCTAGATTAGTCAAGCCGGACATCAACACAGACTTTAACCCAGACTTTAAGCCAGACTTCGAGCGTTGTACAAAGTTTAAACACAGTTTGAATAAAGTTCAGCCAAACTTTAGATAAAGTTTAGAAAAAGTTTACATAAATTTTATTGAAAGTTTAGACCAAGTTAAAGGTTGAAACGGTTGAACGTTTTTTTTTATTAAAGGTTTTGATAAGGTTTAGCTAAACATCGCTTGAAGTTTTACAAAACTTTCTAATAATGAGTTCGTGATATGAACTTTCACCAAAGAAGGGATTTTCTTGTCAAAAACTTGTTACATATGGGAGTGAACCACCTCCGAAAATGAAGAGCGACTTTTCTCCCTTGTTACGTAGTCTAATAGTATTGGACTCGCGGTTACATTGATCATTATCAGACGGGCGCTTATTGATAATCTTAAGAGTCCAAATCGAAGTTGACGCCTTTTTTTTAGACTAATTTGTTCAACATAAATATTTGAAAAATGAAAGTTAAAATGTACTTTATAAACTATTCTTTTCCATACCACACGTAATCCCACGCTATCCTACGTAACCAACTTTACTTTACATAACTTCATTATTTTACTCCCTAGGTGTACACTGTGCTAATGTATTTATAACTAAACAATTATTTTTCATTATTTTCTTAATTTTTAAATGAATAATTTTAAATATAATATACTTTTAGCAATTTTAAAAAAGCAAACGTCGACACTAATTAATGATTTTCTCAAGAAACCGGGCTTTGGACTGTTTCTTAAGATTCTGAAGAAACAGTTCAAACTGCTATTTCTTGCGATTATCGAGAAATGGAAGTTGATTCTATTTTTTCAGACTAAGTTGTACACCGTTAATACTTGGCATATCAAAGTTTGTTAAAAAAAATAGTTTATAAACTATTTAATTACATATATTTATTTTTCAATATGTTATTAACCTATAAATTAATAATATAAAATGTAACCTATTTTCAATATAAAAGCATCCACACTGTTTACTCAGCTTCTCAATTAATAGCATCGACTTCCGTTTATTGGTAATTTTAAGAGTCCAAATCGCTAATTCTTGAGATTCTCAAGAAATGGAAGTTGACGCTATTTCCTGCGATTCTAAAGAAATACAAGTTGACGCTATTTTTTTCGAATAATTTGTTCAACATAAATATTTGAAAAATGAAAGCTAAAATGTAGTTTATAAACTATTCTTTTCCATACCACACGTAATCCGACGCTATCCTACGTATCCAACTTTACAGTTACATCATTTGATTATTTTACGCCCTAGGTGTATAATGTACTAATGTATTTATAACTAAACAATTATTTTTCATTATTTTCTTAATTTATAAATTACTAATTGGGAAAATAAGAAACCTTTTGTAATTTTCAAAAAAATAAACGACAACACTGTTTCATGAGATTCTGAATAAACCGGAATTCTGACTGTTTCTTGAGATTCTCAAGAAACGGTTCAAACCGCTATGTCTTGAGATTGTCAAGAAATAGAACTTGACTATATTTTTTGAGACTAAGTTGTACAACATTAATATTTGGCACATCTAAGTTAATTATCGAAAATAGATTATAAACTATTTGATTACTTATGAATTTATTTTTCAATATGATATTAACCTATAAATTAATAATTAGAAATATAACATATTTTCGATAAAGAAACGTCCGTACTGTTTACTCAGTTTCTTAAGAAACCGCGTCGACTTCCATTTATTGATAATCTTAATAGTCTAAATCGCTAGTTCTTGAGATTCTCAGGAAATGGAAGTTGACGCTATTTCCTGAGATTCTGAAGAAATGGAAGTTGACGCCTTTTTTTTTGGACTAATTTGTTCAACATAAATATTTGAAAATCAAAGTTAAAATATAGTTTATAAACTATTCTTTTCTATACCACACGTAATCCCACGCTATCCTACCTAACCAACTTTACTTTACATAACTTGATTATTTTACATATAGTACTAATGTATTTATAACTAAACAATTATTTTGAACAATTTTCTTAATTTATCAATTACTAATTGGGGAAATAAGAAACATTTTGCAATTTTAACAAAGCAAACGTCGACACTGATTAATGATTTTCTCAAAAAACCGGGCTTTGGTCTGTTTCTTGAGATTCTCAAGAAACAGTCCAAACCTCTATTTCTTGAGATTATCAAGAAATGGAAGTTGACTCTATTTTTTGAGACTAAATTATACATCGTTAATACTTGGTACATCCAAGTTTGTTATAGAAAATAGTTTATAAACTATTTGATTACTTATGAATTTATTTTTCAATATGACATTAACCTACAAATTAATAATTTGAAATATAACATATTTTCAATATAGAAACATCCACACTCTTTACTCAGTTTCTCAATAAACAGCATCGACTTCCGTTTATTGATAATCTTAAGAGTCCAAATCGCTAATTCTTGAGATTCTCAAGAAATGGAAGTTGATGCTATTTTTTTCGATTAATTTATTCAACATAAATATTTGAAAAATGAAAGTTAAAATGTAGTTTATAAACTATTCTTTTCCATACCATACGTAATCCCACGCTATCCTACGTAGCAAACTTTACACATACATCACTTGATTATTTTACGCCCTAGGTGTATAATGTACTAATGTATTTATAACTAAACATTTGTTTTTCATTATTTTCTTAATTTTTAAATGAATAATTTTAAATATAATATACTTTTAGCAATTTTCAAAAAGCGAACGTCGATACTGATTAATCACTTTTTCAAGAAATCGGGTTTTGTACTGTTTCTTGAGAATCTCAAGAAACAGTCCAAATCGCTATTTCTTGAGATTCGCAAGAAATAGAAGTTGAAGCCATTTTTGGAGACTAAGTTATACATTGTTAATATTTGACAAATCAAAGTTAGTTATGGATTATAGTTTATAAACTATTTTGGTTACATATTAATTTATTTTTCAATATGGTATTAAGGAAATTGGATTGATAAATTTACATGTATCATGCGAATATAAATATTAATAATAAATCAATTGAGACAACGATTAGTCTCAGATTTTCTGATTAGCCAATCTGATCCAACATGAGAGCTAACACATATCCCGATGTAGGGGCGAATAGGTGCAACAAAGAATCAATCGCCGACGAAGGCACGCGTTGCCGACGGCGAAGCCCGTCGTAGCGAGCAGTGTAAGGTCGAGACAGCGAACAAACGTGAGCAGCGGACGACGAAGGTGCTTTGCGTTCAAGCGCTCATTGTGTTTCAGTATGCGCTGCTTTTCTTATAGTCTTCATCCCGTCAAGCTTCTCCCTCTCGCCGAATAACAGACTTAACTGGTAAAAAAATCAGCATGTACCATCACATTGCGAGGAAATCATCTCCTGCATCTGAGAGTGTAGTCATAAACCAAAATAGATCTCAAAAACGTGCTCAGCCGGTCGAAAAACCCTCAGGTACCCTGAGATTGTAACAGTCCTAATTCTGGGATCAAAATTAGAGAAATTATTTTGCTATTATATTGATGAGTTTAAAGTAATATTTAAACAATTAGTTACTTAACTAATAATTTCCTATTTATTACGTATTCCCTTATTAATAAGTTATAAGTTATCTAGTTAGCATAAACAGATCATTTTCAGTATGATTATTTATAAATTAACCGATTGTTATTAACTGATGCCAATAATTTTTTAGTTTATTTAATTATTAAATTTGAGTAATAGAATCATTAACAAATAACTAAAACGGAAATTTTATAAAACTCAACATAAGAGAATGTTTAGCACGCGAGTATTTAGTAGAGATAGAAACGCTTTAACGATGATATAGGATATAGTTTAGTTGTAGCATAGAATCAAAACACGGCCGGCCGACGGTTGATATAAACACGAATTCGCGCGGCGGGCGACATCGTATGACGTCACGATGCCGATCATCCATGAACACGCTGCATGCATGTATATGTGTTTAATCCATCTTCCTGCGCGGAGAGCGAGGAATAATAATGTATAAAATCAGTGTGATGCGTGGCACCTAGATCGCACATGAGGTGTATGATGGGTGGCGCTAGCGAGAGCGATTGATTGCGCGATTTGCGAGATCAGTCCGCTTTGCAGAACGCCCTGGCCCACACCTGGGGAACCCTTTCTCTCATACGTGTATGACTTGACTCACACATCAAGGTACACGTATGAAGTGAAGTTATCTTGATATGAGTCACATTGCGGAAAATCGTTGATTAAATTGATTTTATGCCCACAGCTTCGGATAATAAAGACAGAAACTATTATAATTTTTTTACCTTAAATCTGCTGAATTTTTTCAATGTCCTGATTATATTCCGAACCAAAAGAAAACCAGTTTCTTTCCCCGATCCTGGACTATACATGAAAGTATTCAGTTTCTTAATTAAAGAGAAATAACCACTACAAGTTAATTCTTAATTAAATAACAAGCCTTCAATTAAAGATTAATAGATTAAAATCATTTATTTTTATATCAATGTAGTACTTCATTCTTGTATAAATAAAAATTGGATTTTTGTTTTTAAAGACGTTAGAATGAGCGAAGGGATTGAAAGCTTTAATGAGGAAAAGCATTTAATCGAAAATGAAAAATTGATATTATTTTTTCATTAGATTTTATGCGATTAGGTCATGAAAAATAATAATGTTTAATGAAAGTTGTATTAATGGGAAATCTGTGTATACAGTTCGTTAAGTGAAGCCGACAAAGAATAAAATACGTAACATTGGCTTCGTTAATCGCAACTACTACTGCCATCTGCCGTTCTCTACAAAAACGTCAATATGCGCAGTACGATACTGCGCACATTCGGCCTGCGCTCATGAATTGGCGCCGTAACGCCGCGATAATGCGCGATTCTTTGGCTCGCCTTACCTAAGTACAATAATACACATTCTTTATATTAATACATGAATATCTTAATAATAATAATATAACTACATATTATGCACTTTAACAACTATAGATATACATAATATAGATAATTTAAAAATACTTATCTTGGGTTTAGACATCGTATTCTCTAATTCTGCCAAAAATAGTCCGAAGACAATTTTTCTTACTTTACATTTACACTAGTACTTTACGTAACAAGCGTAATAAATAAGAATGAGGAGAAGTGGTCCAGCAATAGACAGAAAAATTGAGGGGATAGATGCTACGCATCCGCCGAGGACGAGTCAACTGCGGCAGCTCCTTCTTCTGTCCGGAGTCACGCGTATAATGTTAATAAAACAGCTAAGCGCCATAGAACGAAGATCAAATACGACGAGCCGATCATCCCGGCGGCAGGCGGCGAGCGAGCTCGGCCGCACATAGGTACATAGGTATTTAGACTTGCTAGCCCATGACATTTGATGTAAATAACGCGGTAATTGTATGGTAAATTCTGTATTACTGCGGATTACTTTTACGACATACTCGGATACTGCTTATCATAGACAGCGGCAACCGAAAACAGCTCAGAGTAAATGTCTTTTAGCATAATAATGTCAGTCTTTTTTTATAAATATTAAAAATGAGGATAATAAATGGTTTAATTTATGTTAGGTAATTATAGTGAATCCATTCCCAAACTTGAACCCTACCGTTGTAATTTCCGGTTCTCGGTGATCGAGAAGCAGAAAACGCCGTACTCGGATGGTTACCGTAGTTTCAGGAGCCTCGCGGACTATTCCGAAGACCAAATAAGTATTGGACATGTCCAAAGTAATTTATCATTTCGTTATTACCTTATATTTACCAATTTCATCATTCATAATCGTCGTCTGAATACATATATTATTTTTTCCGTCTTCTCGGTAACCGAGATTTGGGAAGTCACACGAAATCGATCCAGTTATGTTCTACTTTACTCGCACAGGCATTTAGGCTTGGTAACCTATGCCATTACATGTAAAAGACGCGGTAATTGTACGGTAAATCCTGTACTATTGCGGTTTACGTTCACGAGAAACTCGGATACGGCTTATCATAGACAATGGGAATCGAAAGCAGGTCAGAGTCAATGTCTTTTAGCAATAGTATCAGTCAATTTTTATAAATATTAAGAATAATAATAAAAATAAATGTTTTAATTTATGTTAGGTGATTAATACTGAATCCATTCCCAAACTTGAACCGTACCATTTGTAATTTCCGGTTCTCGGCGACCGAGAAGCAAGAAATGCCGTGCTCGGTTGGTTTAGGAAGTTTCAGGAGCCTCGTGGACTATTCCGAAGACCAAATAATTATTGGAAATGTTCCAAGTAACTTATTATTGCGTTATTACCTTATATTTACCAATTTCGTCATTCATAATCGTCGACTGAATACTTATATCATTTTTTCCCACTTCTCGGTAACCGAGATTTGGAAAGTCACACGAAATCGATCCAGTTATGTTCTACTTTACTCGCACAGGCATTTAAACTTGCTAGCATATGCCATTAAATGTAAAAGACGCGGTAATTGTATGGTAAATTCTGTATTACTGCGGTTTACTTTGATGACATACTCGGATACTGCTTATCATAGACAGCGGGAACCGAAAACCGCTCAGAGTAAATGTCTTTTAGCAATAGTATGAGTCAATTTTTATAAATATTAAGAATAATAATAAAAATAAATCTTTTAATTTATATTAGGTAATCAATAATTAGTCAATTCCCAGACCTGAACCGTACCATTTGCAATTTCCGGTTCTCGGCGACCGAAGAGCAGGAAATGTCGTGCTCGGTTGGTTTAGGTAGTTTGAGGAGCCTTGCGGACTATTCCGAAGACCAAATAAGTATTGGACATGTGCTAAGTTAATTATCACTGCGTTATTACGATATATTTACCAATTTCATCATTAATAATCGTCGCCTGATTAAATATATCATTTTCCCCCCTTCTCGGTAACCGATATTTGGGAAGTCACACGAAATCGATCCAGTTATGTTCTACTTTACTCGCACAGGCATTTAGACTTACTAGCGTATGCCATTACATGTAAATGATGCGGTAATTGTATGGTAAATTCTGTATTACTGCGGTTTACGGTGACGAGAAACTCGGATACTGCTTATCATAGACAATGGGAATCGAAAGAAGGTCAGAGTCAATGTCTTTTAGCAATAGTATCAGTCAATTTTTATAAATATTAAGAATAGTAATAAAAATAAATGTTTTAATTTATCTGAGCTAATGAATAATAAGTCTATTCACAGACCTGAACCCACCGTTGTAATTTCCGGTTCTCGGTGACCGAGAAGCAGGAAAGTCCGTACTCGGTTGGTTTTGATATTTACAGGAGCCAGGAAATGTCGTGCTCGGTTGGTTTAGGTAGTTTCAGGAGCCTTGCGGACTATTCCGAAGACCAAATAAGTATTGGACATGGGCCTAGTTAATTATCATTGCATTATTACGTTATATTTACCAATTTCATCATTAATAATCGTCGCCTGATTATTTAATCAGGCGACGATTATTAATGATGAAATATATTTATATAATTTTTCCCCCTTCTCGGTAACCGAGATTTGGGAAGTCACACGAAATCGATCCAGTTATGTTCTACTTTACTCGCACAGGCATTTAAACTTGCTAGTCATGCCATTACATGTAAATGACGCGGTAATTGTATGATAAATTCTGTATTACTGCGGTTTACGTGACGAGAAACTCGGATACTGCTTATCCTAGACAATGGGAATCGAAAGCAGGTCAGAGTCAATGTCTTTTATCAATAGTATCAACGGGAAATGTATGTGTACAGTTCGGAGTTCGTTAATTCAAGCCGACAAAGAATAAAATATGTAACATTGGCTTTGTTATTCGCAACTACTACTGCCATCTGCCGTTCTCTACAAAAACGTCAATATGCGCAGTACGATACTGCGCACATGCGGCCTGCGCTCATGAATTGACGCCGTAACGCCGCGATAATGCGCGATTCTTTGGCTCGCCTTACCTAAGTACAATAATACACATTCTTACTTATTAATACATGAATGTATTAATAATAATAATATAACTATTATTCACTTTAACAACTATAGAAATACATATTATAGATAATTTAAAAGTAATTATATTGGGTTTAGATATCGTATTCTCTAATTCTGTCAAAAATAGGCCGAAGTAGATTTTTCTTACATTTCATTTTCACTAGTACTTTACGTAAATCAGACAAGTGTAATAAATAAGAATGAGGTGAAGTGGTCCAGCAATAGACAGAAAAATTGGGGGGATAGATGCTACTCATGTCGCCGAGGATGAGTCAACCGCGGCAGCTTCTTCTTCTGTCCGCAGTCACGCGTATAATGTTAATCAAACAGCTAAGTGCCATAAAAAGAAGATCAAATACGACGAGCCCTCATCCTGTCGGTAGACGGCGGGCGAGCTCGGCTGCACTGAGAATTATTCTCTAAAACTGCTAAGAGCGGGCACCTACGTTTCGCACATTCCAACGCTTTTACTCGCTAAGTCGATTTACTTTTTTCGCTCTTCTCGCATCGTTGTGACGATGAGATTAGCACTATTTATTCGGTTACAATTATCTAAATAATTAAATATTATTATGATTATTATAAATATTATTTAATCTGCTTCAACAACTTTACAAAATTACATTATTCGTGGGATAGAGTTTTTTAGGTTAATAATATTTCTCTAAATGAATTTTTTCTAATTATGCAGTATTTCATAATACATTTCAATATTAATTAAATTTACTCTTACCATTGTGAATCATTAATACACATCCATCGATCACCTTGTTTACGTTTCAAGACATTCGAAAATCCTAGGGACCTTTTTAAACGGGAGGTCTGAAGTTGCCGTAGACCTGACTTGTTGTTCTTTAACGCGTAGCCTAATTACCACATTTTTAATATTATTTTAAAAATAGAAAAATACATCAAATTACATTCAAAGTACGGTTATCTCGTATCAATTTACACCAAATACATGAGAAAAAAATATCTGCTGAAAAAACATAATCTGTCAACTTTGCACCTTGAACTGCACTTTCAACATCAATATAAATAATAATTATCAAGTCTATCAACAAAAATAAGCATACCATTAGAAAGCTCTTGCTTTGCTCTTTCGAATGCTCTACTACTTTTTCCGAATCGGTTTCGCCAATCATGAGAAAATCGTTGGAGAAAAGTGTACGTTTTTAATGGGTCATACTGTATAAGAAGTTCAAGAAGTATCATGACTTTGAAAAAGAGCCATACAAGAGGCAAGTACCTGTTAAGTCCATCTAGCAGTTCCAGCAATGTTTGCTAGAAGTCAGTTTGCTTTTTAATATTCCTTCGATTTTTGTCGGTCCCATGTCCTTAGGATAATCCTTCGAAAAGTTCAAGTGAGACCAGTGGCGCGAAATGGCTTACGCAGTGAACTAACGTTAATTGTCTATGCTTACTTGAATGGGATTGCGGCGATAGAGATGCTCTAAGAAAACACAATTTAGTTATTCATTGACGAATCGATCGTCGTGCGTCTCATTATCGTAGGACGATTATATAAAAAGTTCAAGAAGTATCAGGACTTTGAAACACGGCCATAAGAGACGCAAATACCTGCTAAGTCCATCTAGCAGTTCTATTGTAATGTTTGCTAGAAGTCATTTTGTTTGTTTATATTTATTTGATTTCTGCCGTTCCCATATCTTTAAGATAATCCCTCGAAAAGTTCAAGTGGTCCCAGTCGCGAGAAACCTCTTAAGACACGAATAAGAGTTAATAATGTATCCTTACTTGAACACGATTTCGGCGGTCAAGGTGCTCTATGAAAACGCCATTTAGTTATACATTGACGAATTGATCATCGTGCGTCTCATTATCATAAGGTAATTATATAAAAAGTTCAAGAAGTATCAGTACTTTAAAAAAGGTCCATAGGATACGTAAGTAACTGTTAAGTACACTGTTATTGTGCACACTGGAAATGCTTTTGTTGTGCCTTTACCATCTGAGAAGGCGACATTCTGCACATACAAGAGTTATTTCGAAAGTTGACGTTATTGATCAGACAGATCGGACAGCAGAAATTTCGAGCTTTTTCAAGAATGGCGTACGAATGATCCGGAATAATCGGAACATTCGTACGCACTGGAGTTTACTAGTCGAGCGTTCCCGCCGAGAGACGCCCAATTAGTAGAACCTATATCGTGGATTTCTTGCTCCTTTTTGTATTGTGTAAGACCATTTTCAGCTCTGCGTGAAAAGCCGCACGCGGTCGAATGCCTCGAGTGCGCTATTACTGGCACGCTCGAAAAGATTTTGCATAGTCTTTACCATATCTGAAGAGAGATTCTTCACGCACTGGCGCAATTAGGAAAACCCACGGGTCTCGTTCGGGAGATCTAATAGCAGATATTTCGAGCTCTTCCAAAAAGGGTGTACGAATGTTCTGGAATCACCGGAACATTCGTACGCACTGGGGTTTACTAGTCGAGTGGTCACAGTTGGAGAGGCCCAAAGTAGTAGAGCCTAACGCGTGGATTTCTTGCTCCTTTTTGTATTTCGTAAGAAAATCGATTCCGATCCGTGTAAAAATAAGGCTGGGTTCAGTCTGATAACGATCAATGTAACAGCGAGTCCAAAACTATTACACTATGTAACAAGGGAGAAAAGTTGCTCTTCATTTTCGGAGGTGGGTTCACTCCCATATGTAGCAAGTTTTGGACAAGAAAATCCCTTCTTTGGTGAAACTTCATATCACGAACTCATTATTAGAAAGTTTAATAAAACTTCAGGCGAAGTTTAGCTAAACCTTATAAAAACTTTTAATAAAAAAAAAAAAACCTTCAACCTTTTAAACCTTTAACTTCGTCTAAACTTTCAAAAAAATTTAGATTAACTTTGTCTAATCTTTGTCTAAACTTGGACTGAACTTTAGCCAAACTTTGTATAAACTTTGTATAACGCTCCAAGTCTGGCTTAAAGTCTGGGTTAAATTCTGGGATGATGTATGGCTTCAAGCCAGACTTTTAGCAAGACTTCGAGCGTTATATAAAGTTAATGCCCAGTTTAGATAAAGTTCAGTCAAAGTTTAGGCAAAGTTTAGATAGAGTTTGTATAAAATTTGGACAAAGTGTTAGCAAAGTTTGTACAAAGTTACAAGGTCTTGATGAAAATTTCGCTTAAAGTGTCGCTCGAAGTTTCGATAGAAGTCTAGATTATTCAAGCCGGACATCAACACATACTTTGATCCAGACTTTAAGCCAGACTTCGAGCGTTGTACAAAGTAAAAAGTACTGAAAGCGAGATTCTTCAGGCATTAGCGCCATTAGGAAAACCATCGAGACGCGTTGGGGAGATATAACAGCAGAAAATTTGAGCTCTTCTAAAAAGGGTGTACGAATGTTCCGGACTCACCGGAACATTCGTACGCACTGGAGTATACTAGTCCAGCGGTCCCGCCGAGAGACGCCCAAAGTAGTGGAACCTATCGCGTGGATTACTTGCTTCTTTTTGTATTGCGAAAGACCATTTTCAGCTCTGCATGAATAGCCGCACGCCCTCGTGTGCCTCCAGTACGCTGGTTGCACACTCGAAGTGCTTTTGACATTCTGCACATAGAAGAGTCATTTCGAATGTTGATGAGTATCATCAGACCCATCTGACAGCAGAAATTTCGAGCTTTTGAAGAATGGTGTACGAATGTTCCGGTATCACCGGAACATTCGTACGCACCCGAGTTCATTAGTCGACCGGTCCCGCCGAGACGCCCAAAGTAGTAGAATCTATCAGTAGTATACCCCTTGCTATGGGCCGTCACAACAAACTTGACCTCAACCGCAGGCGCCGGCTGGGCTCAAGGTCAAGAAATCACATACAGACGTGTGTATGCGTGTGTGAACGTGTTTCAGTCGGTTATTTGACTTAATCTGCTGGATTTCCAGCAGATTAAGAACAAAAAATGCCGAATATCATGGTTTTTCGCTGTTTTTGCAGAATACCACGCACTTTTCACCACATGCTAGGAAAATGTTGGTAAAAACAGGCATTTTTAGCATAGAGCAAATGTATTTTGATGAAAACAATGATCGACACCCATATTTCCAGCAGATTGAGAACAAAGTGTACTGAAAATCATGGTTTTTCGCTGATTTCTTCAGGATACCATGCACTTTTCACAATATAATAGGAAGATATTGGTAAAAACAGGCATTTTTAGCATAGACCTAAGTTATTTGACGAAAACAATGATCGAAAACCATATATCCAGCAGACTAAGAACAAACGGTACTGAAAATCATGGTTTTTCGCTGTTTTTTTCAGCATACTACGTACTTTTCTCCATCTACTTGGTAAATATTGGTAAAAACAGGCATTTCTAACCATATATTATGAAAATATTGGTAAAAAGTGGCATATTTGGTATTAAACTTCCTCATTTTGAGGCAAACAATATTCCACATTCTTATTCCCAGCAGATTAAGAACAAATAGTACCGAAAATCATGGTTTTTCGCTGTTTTTTGCAGGATACCATGCACTTTTCACCATATACTAGGAAAATATTGGTAAATCAGACATTTTGTCATAGACCTGAGTTATTTTGACGAAAACAATGATCCAAATCCATATTTCCAGGAGATTAAGAACAAAAGGTACTGGATATCATGGGTTTTCGCTGTTTTTTTCAGGATACTACGTACTTTTTACCATATACGCGGAAAATATTGGAAAAAACAGGCATTTTTAGCATAAACCTAAGTTATTTTGACGAAACCAATGATCGGAATCCATATTTCCAACAGATTACGAACAAAAGTACCGAAAATCATGATTTTTCGCTGTTCTTTGCAGGATACAACGTACTTTTAACCAGCAAAATATTGGTAAAAACAGGCATTTTTAACCATATATTATGAAAATGATGGCAAAAACAGCCATATTTAGCATTAAACTTCCTCATCTTGAGGAAAACCATATTCCAAATCCTTATTCCCAGCAGATTAAGAAGAAAAAGTACAGAAAATCAAGGTTTTTCGCTGTTTTTTGCAGGTTACCACGCACTTTTCAACATATACTAGCAACGTATTGGAAAAAAAAGGCATTTTTAGCATGGACCTAAGTTATTTTGACGAAAACAATGATCGAAATCCATATTTCCAGCAGATTGGGAGCAAAAGTACTGATAATCATGGTTTTCCTCTGTTTTTTTCAGGATACAACGTACTTTTCAATATATACTTGGAAAATATTGGTAAAAACAGACATTTTTAACCATATATTATGAAAATATTGGTAAAAATTGGCATATTTAGCATCAACCTTCCTCATTTTGAGGAAAAGAATATTCCAAATCCATATTCCCAGCAGATTAAGAACAAAAAGTACCGAAAATCAAGGTTTTTCGCTGTTTTTTGGTGGACACCACGCATTTTTCAACATATACTATGCTAGTATATGTTGTATTGGACGTATTGGAAAAAACAGGCATTTTTAGCATGGACCTAAGTTATTTTGACGAAAACAATGATCGAAATTCATATTTCCAGCAGATTAAGAACAAAAGTACTGATAATCATGGTTTTCCTCTGTTTTTTTCAGGATACAACGTACTTTTCAAGATATACTTGGAAAATATTGGTAAAAACAGACATTTTTAACCATATATTATGAAAATATTGGTAAAAATTGGCGTATTTAGCATCAAACTTCCTCATTTTGGGGAAAAGAATATTCCAAATTCATATTCCCAGCAGATTAAGAACAAAAAGTACCGAAAATCAAGGTTTTTCGCTGTTTTTTGGTGGACACCACGCATTTTTCGGCATGTACTAGGAAAATATTGGTAGAAACAGACATTTTTAGCATAGACCTATGTTATTTTGACGAAAACAATGATCGCAACCCATATTTTGCAGCAGATTACGAACGTAAAGTACAGAAAATCATGGTTTTTCGCTGTCTTTTTCAGGATACATCGTACTTTTCACCATATACTTGGAAAATATTGGTAAAAACAGACATATTTAGCATAAAACTTCGTCCCATTGACGAAACAATGACCGAAAACCATATTTCCAGCAGATTAAGAACAAATTGTACTGAAAATCAAGGTTTTTCGCTGATTTTTTCAGGATACAACGTACTTTTAACCATAGACTTGGAAAATATTGGTAACAACAGGCATTTTTAACCATATATTATGAAAATATTGGTCAAAACAGCCATATTTAGCATTAAACTTCCTCATCTTCAGGAAAACAATATTCCAAATCTTTATTCCCAGCAGATTAAGAACAAAAAGTACGGAAAATCAATGTTTTCCGCTGTTTTTTGCAGGATACCACGCACTTTTCAACATATACTAGCAACGTATTGGAAAAAAAAGGCATTTTTAGCATAAACCTAAGTTATTTTGACGAAACCAATGATCGGAATCCATATTTCCAACAGATTACGAACAAAAGTACCGAAAATCATGATTTTTCGCTGTTCTTTGCAGGATACAACGTACTTTTAACCAGCAAAATATTGGTAAAAACAGGCATTTTTAACCATATATTATGAAAATGTTGGCAAAAACAGCCATATTTAGCATTAAACTTCCTCATCTTGAGGAAAACAATTTTCCAAATCCTTATTCCCAGCAGATTAAGAAGAAAAAGTACAGAAAATCAAGGTTTTTCGCTGTTTTTTGCAGGATACCACGCACTTTTCAACATATACTAGCAACGTATTGGAAAAAAAGGCATTTTTAGCATGGACCTAAGTTATTCTGACGAAAACAATGATCGAAATCCATATTTCCAGCAGATTGGGAGCAAAAGTACTGATAATCATGGTTTCCCTCTGTTTTTTTCAGGATACAACGTACTTTTCAAGATATACTTGGAAAATATTGGTAAAAACAGACATTTTTAACCATATATTATGAAAATATTGGTAAAAATTGGCGTATTTAGCATCAAACTTCCTCATTTTGAGGAAAAGAATATTCCAAATCCATATTCCCAGCAGATTAAGAACAAAAAGTACCGAAAATCAAGGTTTTTCGCTGTTTTTTGGTGGACACCACGCATTTTTCAACATATACTATGCTAGTATATGTTGTATTGGACGTATTGGAAAAAACAGGCATTTTTAGCATGGACCTAAGTTATTTTGACGAAAACAATGATCGAAATCCATACTTCCAGCAGATTAAGAACAAAAGTACTGATAATCATGGTTTCCCTCTGTTTTTTTTCAGGATACAACGTACTTTTCGGCATATACTTGGAGAATATTGGTAAAAGAGGCTTTTTTAGCAAAAAACTTCGTTATTTTGAGGAAAACAATGATCAAAATCCATATTTCCAGCAGATTAAGAACAAAAAGTACTGAAAATCATGGTTTTTCACGGTTTTTTTCAGGATTCAACGTACTTTTCACGATATACTTGGGAAATATTGGTAAAAATAGCCATATTTAGAACAAACCTTCGTCATTTTGGGAAAACAATGATCCAAATCCATTTTTCTGCAGATTAAGCACATAAAGTACCGAAACACATGGTTTTTCGCTGTTTTTTCGGGATACAAGGTACTCTTCACCATATACATTGAAACTATTGATAAAAACAAGCATTTTTAGCAGAAAACATCTTCATTTGGAGGAAAAGAATGATCGAAATCCATATTTCCAGCAGATTAAGAACAAAAAGTACTGAAAATCATGGTTTTTTGTTTTTTTCTCAGGATACAACATACCTTTCACCATATACTAGGAAAATATTCTTAAAACCAGGCATTTTTAGCATAGACCTAAATTATTTTGACGATAACAATGATCGAAATCCATATTTCAAGCAGAATAATAACAAAAAGTACTGAAACTCATGGTTTTCCGCGGTTTTTTCGGGATACAACGTACTTTTTGCGATATACTTGGAGAATATTCGTAAAAACTGACATTTTTAGCATAGACTTTAGTTATTTTGACGAAAACAATGATCGAAATCCATATTTCCAGCAGATTGAGAACAAAATGTACTGAAAATCATGGTTTTTCGCTGATTTCTTCAGGATACCATGCACTTTTCACCATATAATAGGAAGATATTGGTAAAAACAGCCATTTTTGTATAGACCTAAGTTATTTTGACGAAAACAATGATCGAAAACCATATTTCCAGCAGACTAAGAACCAACGGTACTGAAAATCATGGTTTTTCGCTGTTTTTTTCAGGATACTGCGTACTTTTCACCATCTACTTGGAAAATATTGGTAAAAACATGCATATTTAGCAGAAAATTTCCTCATCTTGATGAAAATAATGATCGAAATCCATATTTCCATCGGATTAAAAACAAAAAGTACCGTAAATCGTGGTTTTTCACTGTTTTCTGCAGGATACTACGTACTTTTCACCATATAATAGGAAGATATTGGTAAAAACAGGCATTTTTAGCATAGATCTAAGTTATTTTGACGAAAGCAATGATCGAAAACCATATTGCCATTAGATTACGAAGCATAGGTACCGAAAATCATGGTTTTTCGCTGTTTTTTGCAGGACTTAACTTTTCACCATATACTTGGACGATACTGGTTAAAACAGGCATCTTTAACGATATATTATGAAAATATTGGTAAAAAGTGGCATATTTGGTATTAAACTTCCTCATTTTGAGGCAAACAATATTCCACATTATTATTCCCAGCAGATTAAGAACAAATAGTACCGAAAATCATGGTTTTTCGCTCTTTTTTGCAGGATACCATGCACTTTTCACCATATACTAGGAAAATATTGGTAAATCAGATATTTTGTCATAGACCTGAGTTATTTTGACGAAAACAATGATAAAAATCCATATTTCCAGGAGATTAAGAACAAAAGATACTGGATATCATGGGTTTTCGCTGTTTTTTTCAGGATACTACGTACTTTTTACCATATACGCGGAAAATATTGGAAAAAACAGGCATTTTTAGCATAAACCTAAGTTATATTGACGAAACCAATGATCGGAATCCATATTTCCAACAGATTACGAACAAAAGTAGCGAAAATCATGGTTTTTCGCTGTTCTTTGCAGGATACCACGCACTTTTCAACATATACTAGCAACGTATTGGAAAAAAAGGCATTTTTAGCATGGACCTAAGTTATTTTGACGAAAACAATGATCGACATCCATATTTCCAGCAGATTGGGAGCAAAAGTACTGATAATCATGGTTTTCCTCTGTTTTTTTTCAGGATACAACGTACTTTTCAATATATACTTGGAAAATATTGGTAAAAACAGACATTTTTAACCATATATTATGAAAATATTGGTAAAAATTGGCATATTTAGCATCAACCTTCCTCATTTTGAGGAAAAGAATATTCCAAATCCATATTCCCAGCAGATTAAGAACAAAAAGTACCGAAAATCAAGGTTTTTCGCTGTTTTTTGGTGGACACCACGCATTTTTCAACATATACTATGCTAGTATATGTTGTATTGGACGTATTGGAAAAAACAGGCATTTTTAGCATGGACCTAAGTTATTTTGACGAAAACAATGATCGAAATCCATATTTCCAGCAGATTAAGAACAAAAGTACTGATAATCATGGTTTCCCTCTGTTTTTTTCAGGATACAACGTACTTTTCAAGATATACTTGGAAAATATTGGTAGAAACAGACATTTTTAACCATATATTATGAAAATATTGGTAAAAATTGGCGTATTTAGCATCAAACTTCCTCATTTTGAGGAAAAGAATATTCCAAATCCATATTCCCAGCAGATTAAGAACAAAAAGTACCGAAAATCAAGGTTTTTCGCTGTTTTTTGGTGGACACCACCCATTTTTCAACATATACTATGCTAGTATATGTTGTATTGGACGTATTGGAAAAAACAGGCATTTTTAGCATGGACCTAAGTTATTTTGACGAAAACAATGATCGAAATCCATATTTCCAGCAGATTAAGAACAAAAGTACTGACAATCATGGTTTCCCTCTGTTTTTTTCAGGATACAATGTACTTTTCAAGATATACTTGGAAAATATTAGTAAAAACAGACATTTTTAACCATATATTATGAAAATATTGGTAAAAATTGGCGTATTTAGCATCAAACTTCCTCATTTTGAGGAAAAGAATATTCCAAATCCATATTCCCAGCAGATTAAGAACAAAAAGTACCGAAAATCAAGGTTTTTCGCTGTTTTTTGGTGGACACCACGCATTTTTCGGCATGTACTAGGAAAATATTGGTAGAAACAGACATTTTTAGCATAGACCTATGTTATTTTGACGAAAACAATGATCGCTATCCATATTTTGCAGCAGATTACGAACGTAAAGTACAGAAAATCATGGTTTTTCGCTGTTTTTTTCAGGATATATCGTACTTTTCACCATATACTTGGAAAATATTGGTAAAAACAGACATATTTAGCATAAAACTTCGTCCCTTTGACGAAAACAATGACCGAAAACCATATTTCCAGCAGATTAAGAACAAAATGTACTGAAAATCAAGGTTTTTCGCTGATTTTTTCAGGATACAACGTACTTTTAACCATATACTTGGAAAATATTGGTAACAACAGGCATTTTTAACCATATATTATGAAAATATTGGTCAAAACAGCCATATTTAGCATTAAACTTCCTCATCTTCAGGAAAACAATATTCCAAATCTTTATTCCCAGCAGATTAAGAACAAAAAGTACAGAAAATCAATGTTTTCCGCTGTTTTTTGCAGAAAACGACGCACTTTTCACCATATACTAGCAACGTGTTGGAAAAAACAGGCATTTTTAGCATGGACCTAAGTTATTTTCACGAAAACAATGATCCAAATCCATATTTCCAACAGATTAAGAACAGAAATTACCGAAAATCATGGTTATTCTCCGTTTTTGGTGGATACCACGCGCTTTTCACCATATACTAGGAAAATATTGGTAAAAACAGGCATTTTTAGCATAGATCCAAGTTATTTTGACGAAAACAATGATCGAAATCCATATTTCCAGCAGATTAAGAGCAAAAAGTACCGACAACCATGGTGTTTCGCTATTTTTTGCAGGATGCCAAGCACTTATCACCATATACTAACAAAATGTTTGTAAAAACAGGCATTTTTAGCATAGATCTATCTTATTTTGACGAAAACAATAATCGATATCCATATTTCCAGCAGATTTAAAGCAAACAGTACTGAAAATCATGGTTTTTCGCTGTTTTTTGGTGGACACCACGCATTTTTCAACATATACTATGCTAGTATATGTTGTATTGACGTATTGGAAAAAACAGGCATTTTTAGCATGGACCTAAGTTATTTTGACGAAAACAATGATCGAAATCCATATTTCCAGCAGATTAAGAACAAAAGTACTGATAATCATGGTTTCCCTCTGTTTTTTTCAGGATACAACGTACTTTTCAAGATATACTTGGAAAATATTGGTAAAAACAGACATTTTTAACCATATATTATGAAAATATTGGTAAAAATTGGCGTATTTAGCATCAAACTTCCTCATTTTGAGGAAAAGAATATTCCAAATCCATATTCCCAGCAGATTAAGAACAAAAAGTACCGAAAATCAAGGTTTTTCGCTGTTTTTTGGTGGACACCACGCATTTTTCGGCATGTACTAGGAAAATATTGGTAGAAACAGAAATTTTTAGCATAGACCTATGTCATTTTGACGAAAACAATGATCGCTATCCATATTTTGCAGCAGATTACGAACGTAAAGTACATAAAATCATGGTTTTTCGCTGTTTTTTTCAGGATACATCGTACTTTTCACCATATACTTGGAAAATATTGGTAAAAACAGACATATTTAGCAAAAAACTTCGTCTCTTTGACGAAAACAATGACCGAAAACCATATTTCCAGCAGATTAAGAGCAAAAAGTACCGACAATCATGGTGTTTCGCTATTTTTTGCAGGATGCCAAGCACTTATCGCCATATACTAACAAAATGTTTGTAAAAACAGGCATTTTTAGCATAGATCTATCTTATTTTGACGAAAACAATAATCGATATCCATATTTCCAGCAGATTTAAAGCAAACAGTACTGAAAATCATGGTTTTTCGCTGTTTTTTCGGGATACAAGGTACTTTTCACTATATACTTTGAATTTATTGGTAAAAACAAGCATTATTAGCAGAAACCTTCGTCATTTTGAGGGAAAGAATGATCGAAATCCATATTTCCAGCAGATTAAGAACAAAAAGAACCGAAAATCATCGTTTTTCGTTATTTTTTGCAGGATACCAGGCTCTCTTCACCATATACTGTGAAAATATTGGTAAAAACAAGCTTTTTTAAGATAGACCTAAATTATTTTGACGAAAACAATGATGAAATCCATATTTCCAGCGGATTAAGAACAAAAAGAACTGAAAATCATGGTTTTTCGCTGTTTTTTTCAGGGTACGACGTAGTTTTCACCATATACTTGGAAAATATTGGTAAAAACAGGGATATTTAGCATAAAACTTCATCATTTTGAGGAAAACAATAATCCAAATCCATAGTTCCAGCAGATTAAGAACAAAAAGTACTAAAAATCATGGTTTTCCCCTGTTTTTTCAGGATAAACGTACTTTTCGCCATATACTTGGAGAATATTGGTAAAAGAGGCTTTTTAGCAAAAAACTTCGTTATTTTGAGGAAAACAATGATCAAAATCCATATTTCCAGCAGATTAAGAACAAAAAGTACTGAAAATCATGGTTTTTCACGGTTTTTTTCAGGATTCAACGTACTTATCACGATATACTTGGGAAATATTGGTAAAAATAGCCATATTTAGAATAAAACTTCGTCATTTTGGGAAAACAATGATCCAAATCCATTTTTCTGCAGATTAAGCACATAAAGTACCGAAAAACATGGTTTTTCGCTGTTTTTTCGGGATACAAGGTACTTTTCACCATATACATTGAAACTATTGATAAAAACAAGCATTTTTAGCAGAAAACATCTTCATTTGGAGGAAAAGAATGATCGAAATCCATATTTCCAGCAGATTAAGAACAAAAAGTACTGAAAATCATGGTTTTTTGTTTTTTTCTCAGGATACAACATACCTTTCACCATATACTAGGAAAATATTCTTAAAACCAGGCATTTTTAGCATAGACCTAAATTATTTTGACGATAACAATGATCGAAATCCATATTTCCAGCAGATTGAGAACAAAATGTACTGAAAATCATGGTTTTTCGCTGATTTCTTCAGGATACCATGCACTTTTCACCATCTACTTGGAAAATATTGGTAAAAACATGCATATTTAGCAGAAAATTTCCTCATCTTGATGAAAATAATGATCGAAATCCATATTTCCATCGGATTAAAAACAAAAAGTACCGTAAATCGTGGTTTTTCACTGTTTTCTGCAGGATACTACGTACTTTTCACCATATAATAGGAAGATATTGGTAAAAACAGGCATTTTTAGCATAGATCTAAGTTATTTTGACGAAAGCAATGATCGAAAACCATATTGCCATTAGATTACGAAGCATAGGTACCGAAAATCATGGTTTTTCGCTGTTTTTTGCAGGACTTAACTTTTCACCATATACTTGGACGATACTGGTTAAAACAGGCATCTTTAACGATATATTATGAAAATATTGGTAAAAAGTGGCATATTTGGTATTAAACTTCCTCATTTTGAGGCAAACAATATTCCACATTATTATTCCCAGCAGATTAAGAACAAATAGTACCGAAAATCATGGTTTTTCGCTCTTTTTTGCAGGATACCATGCACTTTTCACCATATACTAGGAAAATATTGGTAAATCAGATATTTTGTCATAGACCTGAGTTATTTTGACGAAAACAATGATCCAAATCCATATTTCCAGGAGATTAAGAACAAAAGATACTGGATATCATGGGTTTTCGCTGTTTTTTTCAGGATACTACGTACTTTTTACCATATACGCGGAAAATATTGGAAAAAACAGGCATTTTTAGCATAAACCTAAGTTATATTGACGAAACCAATGATCGGAATCCATATTTCCAACAGATTACGAACAAAAGTAGCGAAAATCATGGTTTTTCGCTGTTCTTTGCAGGATACCACGCACTTTTCAACATATACTAGCAACGTATTGGTAAAAAAGGCATTTTTAGCATGGACCTAAGTTATTTTGACGAAAACAATGATCGACATCCATATTTCCAGCAGATTGGGAGCAAAAGTACTGATAATCATGGTTTTCCTCTGTTTTTTTTCAGGATACAACGTACTTTTCAATATATACTTGGAAAATATTGGTAAAAACAGACATTTTTAACCATATATTATGAAAATATTGGTAAAAATTGGCATATTTAGCATCAACCTTCCTCATTTTGAGGAAAAGAATATTCCAAATCCATATTCCCAGCAGATTAAGAACAAAAAGTACCGAAAATCAAGGTTTTTCGCTGTTTTTTGGTGGACACCACGCATTTTTCAACATATACTATGCTAGTATATGTTGTATTGGACGTATTGGAAAAAACAGGCATTTTTAGCATGGACCTAAGTTATTTTGACGAAAACAATGATCGAAATCCATATTTCCAGCAGATTAAGAACAAAAGTACTGATAATCATGGTTTCCCTCTGTTTTTTTCAGGATACAACGTACTTTTCAAGATATACTTGAAAAATATTGGTAAAAACAGACATTTTTAACCATATATTATGAAAATATTGGTAAAAATTGGCGTATTTAGCATCAAACTTCCTCATTTTGAGGAAAAGAATACTCCAAATCCATATTCCCAGCAGATTAAGAACAAAAAGTACCGAAAATCAAGGTTTTTCGCTGTTTTTTGGTGGACACCACGCATTTTTCGGCCTGTACTAGGAAAATATTGGTAGAAACAGAAACTTTTAGCATAGACCTATGTCATTTTGACGAAAACAATGATCGCTATCCATATTTTGCAGCAGATTACGAACGTAAAGTACATAAAATCATGGTTTTTCGCTGTTTTTTTCAGGTTACATCGTACTTTTCACCATATACTTGGAAAATATTGGTAAGAACAGACATATTTAGCAAAAAACTTCGTCCCTTTGACGAAAACAATGACCGAAAACCATATTTCCAGCAGATTAAGAACAAAATGTACTGAAAATCAAGGTTTTTCGCTGATTTTTTCAGGATACAACGTACATTTAACCATATACTTGGAAAATATTGGTAACAACAGGCATTTTTAACCATATATTATGAAAATATTGGTCAAAACAGCCATATTTAGCATTAAACTTCCTCATCTTCAGGAAAACAATATTCCAAATCTTTATTCCCAGCAGATTAAGAACAAAAAGTACAGAAAATCAATGTTTTCCGCTGTTTTTTGCAGAAAACGACGCACTTTTCACCATATACTAGCAACGTGTTGGAAAAAACAGGCATTTTTAGCATGGACCTAAGTTATTTTCACGAAAACAATGATCCAAATCCATATTTCCAACAGATTAAGAACAGAAATTACCGAAAATCATGGTTATTCTCCGTTTTTTGGTGGATACCACGCGCTTTTCACCATATACTAGGAAAATATTGGTAAAAACAGGCATTTTTAGCATAGATCCAAGTTATTTTGACGAAAACAATGATCGAAATCCATATTTCCAGCAGATTAAGAGCAAAAAGTACCGACAATCATGGTGTTTCGCTATTTTTTGCAGGATGCCAAGCACTTATTGCCATATACTAACAAAATGTTTGTAAAAACAGGCATTTTTAGCATAGATCTATCTTATTTGGACGAAAACAATAATCGATATCCATATTTCCAGCAGATTTAAAGCAAACAGTACTGAAAATCATGGTTTTTCGCTGTTTTTTCGGGATACAAGGTACTTTTCACTATATACTTTGAATTTATTGGTAAAAACAAGCATTATTAGCAGAAACCTTCGTCATTTTGAGGGAAAGAATGATCGAAATCCATATTTCCAGCAGATTAAGAACAAAAAGAACCGAAAATCATCGTTTTTCGTTATTTTTTGTAGGATACCAGGCTCTCTTCACCATATGCTGTGAAAATATTGGTAAAAACAAGCATTTTTAACATAGACCTAAATTATTTTGACGAAAACAATGATGAAATCCATATTTCCAGCGGATTAAGAACAAAAAGAACTGAAAATCATGGTTTTTCGCTGTTTTTTTCAGGGTACGACGTAGTTTTCACCATATACTTGGAAAATATTGGTAAAAACAGGGATATTTAGCATAAAACTTCATCATTTTGAGGAAAACAATAATCCAAATCCATAGTTCCAGCAGATTAAGAACAAAAAGTACTAAAAATCATGGTTTTCCCTGTTTTTTCAGGATACAACGTACTTTTCGCCATATACTTGGAGAATATTGGTAAAAGAGGCTTTTTAGCAAAAAACTTCGTTATTTTGAGGAAAACAATGATCAAAATCCATATTTCCAGCAGATTAAGAACAAAAAGTACTGAAAATCATGGTTTTTCACGGTTTTTTTCAGGATTCAACGTACTTATCACGATATACTTGGGAAATATTGGTAAAAATAGCCATATTTAGAATAAAACTTCGTCATTTTGGGAAAACAATGATCCAAATCCATTTTTCTGCAGATTAAGCACATAAAGTACCGAAAAACATGGTTTTTCGCTGTTTTTTCGGGATACAAGGTACTTTTCACCATATACATTGAAACTATTGATAAAAACAAGCATTTTTAGCAGAAAACATCTTCATTTGGAGGAAAAGAATGATCGAAATCCATATTTCCAGCAGATTAAGAACAAAAAGTACTGAAAATCATGGTTTTTTATTTTTTTCTCAGGATACAACATACCTTTCACCATATACTAGGAAAATATTCTTAAAACCAGGCATTTTTAGCATAGACCTAAATTATTTTGACGATAACAATGATCGAAATCCATATTTCAAGCAGAATAATAACAAAAAGTACTGAAACTCATGGTTTTCCGCGGTTTTTTCGGGATACAACGTACTTTTTGCGATATACTTGGAGAATATTCGTAAAAACTGGCATTTTTAGCATAGACTTTAGTTATTTTGACGAAAACAATGATCGCTATCCATATTTTGCAGCAGATTACGAACGTAAAGTACATAAAATCATGGTTTTTCGCTGTTTTTTTCAGGTTACATCGTACTTTTCACCATATACTTGGAAAATATTGGTAAGAACAGACATATTTAGCAAAAAACTTCGTCCCTTTGACGAAAACAATGACCGAAAACCATATTTCCAGCAGATTAAGAACAAAATGTACTGAAAATCAAGGTTTTTCGCTGATTTTTTCAGGATACAACGTACATTTAACCATATACTTGGAAAATATTGGTAACAACAGGCATTTTTAACCATATATTATGAAAATATTGGTCAAAACAGCCATATTTAGCATTAAACTTCCTCATCTTCAGGAAAACAATATTCCAAATCTTTATTCCCAGCAGATTAAGAACAAAAAGTACAGAAAATCAATGTTTTCCGCTGTTTTTTGCAGAAAACGACGCACTTTTCACCATATACTAGCAACGTGTTGGAAAAAACAGGCATTTTTAGCATGGACCTAAGTTATTTTCACGAAAACAATGATCCAAATCCATATTTCCAACAGATTAAGAACAGAAATTACCGAAAATCATGGTTATTCTCCGTTTTTTGGTGGATACCACGCGCTTTTCACCATATACTAGGAAAATATTGGTAAAAACAGGCATTTTTAGCATAGATCCAAGTTATTTTGACGAAAACAATGATCGAAATCCATATTTCCAGCAGATTAAGAACAAAAAGTACCGACAATCATGGTGTTTCGCTATTTTTTGCAGGATGCCAAGCACTTATCGCCATATACTAACAAAATGTTTGTAAAAACAGGCATTTTTAGCATAGATCTATCTTATTTTGACGAAAACAATAATCGATATCCATATTTCCAGCAGATTTAAAGCAAACAGTACTGAAAATCATGGTTTTTCGCTGTTTTTTGGTGGACACCACGCATTTTTCAACATATACTATGCTAGTATATGTTGTATTGGACGTATTGGAAAAAACAGGCATTTTTAGCATGGACCTAAGTTATTTTGACGAAAACAATGATCGAAATCCATATTTCCAGCAGATTAAGAACAAAAGTACTGATAATCATGGTTTCCCTCTGTTTTTTCAGGATACAACGTACTTTTCAAGATATACTTGGAAAATATTGGTAAAAACAGACATTTTTAACCATATATTATGAAAATATTGGTAAAAATTGGCGTATTTAGCATCAAACTTCCTCATTTTGAGGAAAAGAATATTCCAAATCCATATTCCCAGCAGATTAAGAACAAAAAGTACCGAAAATCAAGGTTTTTCGCTGTTTTTTGGTGGACACCACGCATTTTTCGGCATGTACTAGGAAAATATTGGTAGAAACAGAAATTTTTAGCATAGACCTATGTCATTTTGACGAAAACAATGATCGCTATCCATATTTTGCAGCAGATTACGAACGTAAAGTACATAAAATCATGGTTTTTCGCTGTTTTTTTCAGGATACATCGTACTTTTCACCATATACTTGGAAAATATTGGTAAAAACAGACATATTTAGCAAAAAACTTCGTCCCTTTGACGAAAACAATGACCGAAAACCATATTTCCAGCAGATTAAGAACAAAATGTACTGAAAATCAAGGTTTTTCGCTGATTTTTTCAGGATACAACGTACATTTAACCATATACTTGGAAAATATTGGTAACAACAGGCATTTTTAACCATATATTATGAAAATATTGGTCAAAACAGCCATATTTAGCATTAAACTTCCTCATCTTCAGGAAAACAATATTCCAAATCTTTATTCCCAGCAGATTAAGAACAAAAAGTACAGAAAATCAATGTTTTCCGCTGTTTTTTGCAGAATACGACGCACTTTTCACCATATACTAGCAACGTGTTGGAAAAAACAGGCATTTTTAGCATGGACCTAAGTTATTTTCACGAAAACAATGATCCAAATCCATATTTCCAACAGATTAAGAACAGAAATTACCGAAAATCATGTTATTCTCCGTTTTTTGGTGGATACCACGCGCTTTTCACCATATACTAGGAAAATATTGGTAAAAACAGGCATTTTTAGCATAGATCCAAGTTATTTTGACGAAAACAATGATCGAAATCCATATTTCCAGCAGATTAAGAGCAAAAAGTACCGACAATCATGGTGTTTCGCTATTTTTTGCAGGATGCCAAGCACTTATTGCCATATACTAACAAAATGTTTGTAAAAACAGGCATTTTTAGCATAGATCTATCTTATTTGGACGAAAACAATAATCGATATCCATATTTCCAGCAGATTTAAAGCAAACAGTACTGAAAATCATGGTTTTTCGCTGTTTTTTCGGGATACAAGGTACTTTTCACTATATACTTTGAATTTATTGGTAAAAACAAGCATTATTAGCAGAAACCTTCGTCATTTTGAGGGAAAGAATGATCGAAATCCATATTTCCAGCAGATTAAGAACAAAAAGAACCGAAAATCATCGTTTTTCGTTATTTTTTGTAGGATACCAGGCTCTCTTCACCATATGCTGTGAAAATATTGGTAAAAACAAGCATTTTTAACATAGACCTAAATTATTTTGACGAAAACAATGATGAAATCCATATTTCCAGCGGATTAAGAACAAAAAGAACTGAAAATCATGGTTTTTCGCTGTTTTTTTCAGGGTACGACGTAGTTTTCACCATATACTTGGAAAATATTGGTAAAAACAGGGATATTTAGCATAAAACTTCATCATTTTGAGGAAAACAATAATCCAAATCCATAGTTCCAGCAGATTAAGAACAAAAAGTACTAAAAATCATGGTTTTCCCCTGTTTTTTTCAGGATACAACGTACTTTTCGCCATATACTTGGAGAATATTGGTAAAAGAGGCTTTTTTAGCAAAAAACTTCGTTATTTTGAGGAAAACAATGATCAAAATCCATATTTCCAGCAGATTAAGAACAAAAAGTACTGAAAATCATGGTTTTTCACGGTTTTTTTCAGGATTCAACGTACTTATCACGATATACTTGGGAAATATTGGTAAAAATAGCCATATTTAGAATAAAACTTCGTCATTTTGGGAAAACAATGATCCAAATCCATTTTTCTGCAGATTAAGCACATAAAGTACCGAAAAACATGGTTTTTCGCTGTTTTTTCGGGATACAAGGTACTTTTCACCATATACATTGAAACTATTGATAAAAACAAGCATTTTTAGCAGAAAACATCTTCATTTGGAGGAAAAGAATGATCGAAATCCATATTTCCAGCAGATTAAGAACAAAAAGTACTGAAAATCATGGTTTTTTGTTTTTTTCTCAGGATACAACATACCTTTCACCATATACTAGGAAAATATTCTTAAAACCAGGCATTTTTAGCATAGACCTAAATTATTTTGACGATAACAATGATCGAAATCCATATTTCAAGCAGAATAATAACAAAAAGTACTGAAACTCATGGTTTTCCGCGGTTTTTTCGCGATACAACGTACTTTTTGCGATATACTTGGAGAATATTCGTAAAAACTGGCATTTTTAGCATAGACTTTAGTTATTTTGACGAAAACAATGATCGAAATCCATATTTCCAGCAGATTGAGAACAAAATGTACTGAAAATCATGGTTTTTCGCTGATTTCTTCAGGATACCATGCACTTTTCACCATCTACTTGGAAAATATTGGTAAAAACATGCATATTTAGCAGAAAATTTCCTCATCTTGATGAAAATAATGATCGAAATCCATATTTCCATCGGATTAAAAACAAAAAGTACCGTAAATCGTGGTTTTTCACTGTTTTCTGCAGGATACTACGTACTTTTCACCATATAATAGGAAGATATTGGTAAAAACAGGCATTTTTAGCATAGATCTAAGTTATTTTGACGAAAGCAATGATCGAAAACCATATTGCCATTAGATTACGAAACATAGGTACCGAAAATCATGGTTTTTCGCTGTTTTTTGCAGGACTTAACTTTTCACCATATACTTGGACGATACTGGTTAAAACAGGCATCTTTAACGATATATTATGAAAATATTGGTAAAAAGTGGCATATTTGGTATTAAACTTCCTCATTTTGAGGCAAACAATATTCCACATTATTATTCCCAGCAGATTAAGAACAAATAGTACCGAAAATCATGGTTTTTCGCTCTTTTTGCAGGATACCATGCACTTTTCACCATATACTAGGAAAATATTGGTAAATCAGATATTTTGTCATAGACCTGAGTTATTTTGACGAAAACAATGATCCAAATCCATATTTCCAGGAGATTAAGAACAAAAGATACTGGATATCATGGGTTTTCGCTGTTTTTTTCAGGATACTACGTACTTTTTACCATATACGCGGAAAATATTGGAAAAAACAGGCATTTTTAGCATAAACCTAAGTTATATTGACGAAACCAATGATCGGAATCCATATTTCCAACAGATTACGAACAAAAGTAGCGAAAATCATGGTTTTTCGCTGTTCTTTGCAGGATACCACGCACTTTTCAACATATACTAGCAACGTATTGGAAAAAAAGGCATTTTTAGCATGGACCTAAGTTATTTTGACGAAAACAATGATCGACATCCATATTTCCAGCAGATTGGGAGCAAAAGTACTGATAATCATGGTTTTCCTCTCTGTTTTTTTTCAGGATACAACGTACTTTTCAATATATACTTGGAAAATATTGGTAAAAACAGACATTTTTAACCATATATTATGCAAATATTGGTAAAAATTGGCATATTTAGCATCAACCTTCCTCATTTTGAGGAAAAGAATATTCCAAATCCATATTCCCAGCAGATTAAGAACAAAAAGTACCGAAAATCAAGGTTTTTCGCTGTTTTTTGGTGGACACCACGCATTTTTCAACATATACTATGCTAGTATATGTTGTATTGGACGTATTGGAAAAAACAGGCATTTTTAGCATGGACCTAAGTTATTTTGACGAAAACAATGATCGAAATCCATATTTCCAGCAGATTAAGAACAAAAGTACTGATAATCATGGTTTCCCTCTGTTTTTTTCAGGATACAACGTACTTTTCAAGATATACTTGGAAAATATTGGTAAAAACAGACATTTTTAACCATATATTATGAAAATATTGGTAAAAATTGGCGTATTTAGCATCAAACTTCCTCATTTTGAGGAAAAGAATATTCCAAATCCATATTCCCAGCAGATTAAGAACAAAAAGTACCGAAAATCAAGGTTTTTCGCTGTTTTTTGGTGGACACCACGCATTTTTCAACATATACTATGCTAGTATATGTTGTATTGGACGTATTGGAAAAAACAGGCATTTTTAGCATGGACCTAAGTTATTTTGACGAAAACAATGATCGAAATCCATATTTCCAGCAGATTAAGAACAAAAGTACTGACAATCATGGTTTCCCTCTGTTTTTTTCAGGATACAATGTACTTTTCAAGATATACTTGGAAAATATTGGTAAAAACAGACATTTTTAACCATATATTATGAAAATATTGGTAAAAATTGTCGTATTTAGCATCAAACTTCCTCATTTTGAGGAAAAGAATATTCCAAATCCATATTCCCAGCAGATTAAGAACAAAAAGTACCGAAAATCAAGGTTTTTCGCTGTTTTTTGGTGGACACCACGCATTTTTCGGCATGTACTAGGAAAATATTGGTAGAAACAGACATTTTTAGCATAGACCTATGTTATTTTGACGAAAACAATGATCGCTATCCATATTTTGCAGCAGATTACGAACGTAAAGTACAGAAAATCATGGTTTTTCGCTGTTTTTTTCAGGATACATCGTACTTTTCACCATATACTTGGAAAATATTGGTAAAAACAGACATATTTAGCATAAAACTTCGTCCCTTTGACGAAAACAATGACCGAAAACCATATTTCCAGCAGATTAAGAACAAAATGTACTGAAAATCAAGGTTTTTCGCTGATTTTTTCAGGCTACAACGTACTTTTAACCATATACTTGGAAAATATTGGTAACAACAGGCATTTTTAACCATATATTATGGAAATATTGGTCAAAACAGCCATATTTAGCATTAAACTTCCTCATCTTCAGGAAAACAATATTCCAAATCTTTATTCCCAGCAGATTAAGAACAAAAAGTACAGAAAATCAATGTTTTCCGCTGTTTTTTGCAGAAAACGACGCACTTTTCACCATATACTAGCAACGTGTTGGAAAAAACAGGCATTTTTAGCATGGACCTAAGTTATTTTCACGAAAACAATGATCCAAATCCATATTTCCAACAGATTAAGAACAGAAATTACCGAAAATCATGGTTATTCTCCGTTTTTTGGTGGATACCACGCGCTTTTCACCATATACTAGGAAAATATTGGTAAAAACAGGCATTTTTAGCATAGATCCAAGTTATTTTGACGAAAACAATGATCGAAATCCATATTTCCAGCAGATTAAGAGCAAAAAGTACCGACAATCATGGTGTTTCGCTATTTTTTGCAGGATGCCAAGCACTTATCACCATATACTAACAAAATGTTTGTAAAAACAGGCATTTTTAGCATAGATCTATCTTATTTTGACGAAAACAATAATCGATATCCATATTTCCAGCAGATTAAGAACAAAATGTACTGAAAATCAAGGTTTTTCGCTGATTTTTTCAGGATACAACGTACATTTAACCATATACTTGGAAAATATTGGTAAAAACAGGCATTTTTAGCATAGATCCAAGTTATTTTGACGAAAACAATGATCGAAATCCATATTTCCAGCAGATTAAGAGCAAAAAGTACCGACAATCATGGTGTTTCGCTATTTTTTGCAGGATGCCAAGCACTTATCACCATATACTAACAAAATGTTTGTAAAAACAGGCATTTTTAGCATAGATCTATCTTATTTTGACGAAAACAATAATCGATATCCATATTTCCAGCAGATTTAAAGCAAACAGTACTGAAAATCATGGTTTTTCGCTGTTTTTTGGTGGACACCACGCATTTTTCAACATATACTATGCTAGTATATGTTGTATTGGACGTATTGGAAAAAACAGGCATTTTTAGCATGGACCTAAGTTATTTTGACGAAAACAATGATCGAAATCCATATTTCCAGCAGATTAAGAACAAAAGTACTGATAATCATGGTTTCCCTCTGTTTTTTTCAGGATACAACGTACTTTTCAAGATATACTTGGAAAATATTGGTAAAAACAGACATTTTTAACCATATATTATGAAAATATTGGTAAAAATTGGCGTATTTAGCATCAAACTTCCTCATTTTGAGGAAAAGAATATTCCAAATCCATATTCCCAGCAGATTAAGAACAAAAAGTACCGAAAATCAAGGTTTTTCGCTGTTTTTTGGTGGACACCACGCATTTTTCGGCATGTACTAGGAAAATATTGGTAGAAACAGAAATTTTTAGCATAGACCTATGTCATTTTGACGAAAACAATGATCGCTATCCATATTTTGCAGCAGATTACGAACGTAAAGTACATAAAATCATGGTTTTTCGCTGTTTTTTTCAGGATACATCGTACTTTTCACCATATACTTGGAAAATATTGGTAAAAACAGACATATTTAGCAAAAAACTTCGTCCCTTTGACGAAAACAATGACCGAAAACCATATTTCCAGCAGATTAAGAACAAAATGTACTGAAAATCAAGGTTTTTCGCTGATTTTTTCAGGATACAACGTACATTTAACCATATACTTGGAAAATATTGGTAACAACAGGCATTTTTAACCATATATTATGAAAATATTGGTCGAAACAGCCATATTTAGCATTAAACTTCCTCATCTTCAGGAAAACAATATTCCAAATCTTTATTCCCAGCTGATTAAGAACAAAAAGTACAGAAAATCAATGTTTTCCGCTGTTTTTTGCAGAATACGACGCACTTTTCACCATATACTAGCAACGTGTTGGAAAAAACAGGCATTTTTAGCATGGACCTAAGTTATTTTCACGAAAACAATGATCCAAATCCATATTTCCAACAGATTAAGAACAGAAATTACCGAAAATCATGGTTATTCTCCGTTTTTTGGTGGATACCACGCGCTTTTCACCATATACTAGGAAAATATTGGTAAAAACAGGCATTTTTAGCATAGATCCAAGTTATTTTGACGAAAACAATGATCGAAATCCATATTTCCAGCAGATTAAGAGCAAAAAGTACCGACAATCATGGTGTTTCGCTATTTTTTGCAGGATGCCAAGCACTTATCGCCATATACTAACAAAATGTTTGTAAAAACAGGCATTTTTAGCATAGATCTATCTTATTTTGACGACAACAATAATCGATATCCATATTTCCAGCAGATTTAAAGCAAACAGTACTGAAAATCATGGTTTTTCGCTGTTTTTTCGGGATACAAGGTACTTTTCACTATATACTTTGAATTTATTGGTAAAAACAAGCATTATTAGCAGAAACCTTCGTCATTTTGAGGGAAAGAATGATCGAAATCCATATTTCCAGCAGATTAAGAACAAAAAGAACCGAAAATCATCGTTTTTCGTTATTTTTTGCAGGATACCAGGCTCTCTTCACCATATACTGTGAAAATATTGGTAAAAACAAGCATTTTTAACATAGACCTAAATTATTTTGACGAAAACAATGATGAAATCCATATTTCCAGCGGATTAAGAACAAAAAGAACTGAAAATCATGGTTTTTCGCTGTTTTTTTCAGGGTACGACGTAGTTTTCACCATATACTTGGAAAATATTGGTAAAAACAGGGATATTTAGCATAAAACTTCATCATTTTGAGGAAAACAATAATCCAAATCCATAGTTCCAGCAGATTAAGAACAAAAAGTACTAAAAATCATGGTTTTCCCCTGTTTTTTTCAGGATACAACGTACTTTTCGCCATATACTTGGAGAATATTGGTAAAAGAGGCTTTTTTAGCAAAAAACTTCGTTATTTTGAGGAAAACAATGATCAAAATCCATATTTCCAGCAGATTAAGAACAAAAAGTACTGAAAATCATGGTTTTTCACGGTTTTTTTCAGGATTCAACGTACTTATCACGATATACTTGGGAAATATTGGTAAAAATAGCCATATTTAGAATAAAACTTCGTCATTTTGGGAAAACAATGATCCAAATCCATTTTTCTGCAGATTAAGCACATAAAGTACCGAAAAACATGGTTTTTCGCTGTTTTTTCGGGACACAAGGTACTTTTCACCATATACATTGAAACTATTGATAAGAACAAGCATTTTTAGCAGAAAACATCTTCATTTGGAGGAAAAGAATGATCGAAATCCATATTTCCAGCAGATTAAGAACAAAAAGTACTGAAAATCATGGTTTTTTGTTTTTTTCTCAGGATACAACATACCTTTCACCATATACTAGGAAAATATTCTTAAAACCAGGCATTTTTAGCATAGACCTAAATTATTTTGACGAAAACAATGATCGAAATCCATATTTCAAGCAGAATAATAACAAAAAGTACTGAAAATCATGGTTTTTCGCTGATTTCTTCAGGATACCATGCACTTTTCACCATCTACTTGGAAAATATTGGTAAAAACATGCATATTTAGCAGAAAATTTCCTCATCTTGATGAAAATAATGATCGAAATCCATATTTCCATCGGATTAAAAACAAAAAGTACCGTAAATCGTGGTTTTTCACTGTTTTCTGCAGGATACTACGTACTTTTCACCATATAATAGGAAGATATTGGTAAAAACAGGCATTTTTAGCATAGATCTAAGTTATTTTGACGAAAGCAATGATCGAAAACCATATTGCCATTAGATTACGAAACATAGGTACCGAAAATCATGGTTTTTCGCTGTTTTTTGCAGGACTTAACTTTTCACCATATACTTGGACGATACTGGTTAAAACAGGCATCTTTAACGATATATTATGAAAATATTGGTAAAAAGTGGCATATTTGGTATTAAACTTCCTCATTTTGAGGCAAACAATATTCCACATTATTATTCCCAGCAGATTAAGAACAAATAGTACCGAAAATCATGGTTTTTCGCTCTTTTTTGCAGGATACCATGCACTTTTCACCATATACTAGGAAAATATTGGTAAATCAGATATTTTGTCATAGACCTGAGTTATTTTGACGAAAACAATGATCCAAATCCATATTTCCAGGAGATTAAGAACAAAAGATACTGGATATCATGGGTTTTCGCTGTTTTTTTCAGGATACTACGTACTTTTTACCATATACGCGGAAAATATTGGAAAAACAGGCATTTTTAGCATAAACCTAAGTTATATTGACGAAACCAATGATCGGAATCCATATTTCCAACAGATTACGAACAAAAGTAGCGAAAATCATGGTTTTTCGCTGTTCTTTGCAGGATACCACGCACTTTTCAACATATACTAGCAACGTATTGGAAAAAAAGGCATTTTTAGCATGGACCTAAGTTATTTTGACGAAAACAATGATCGACATCCATATTTCCAGCAGATTGGGAGCAAAAGTACTGATAATCATGGTTTTCCTCTGTTTTTTTTCAGGATACAACGTACTTTTCAATATATACTTGGAAAATATTGGTAAAAACAGACATTTTTAACCATATATTATGAAAATATTGGTAAAAATTGGCATATTTAGCATCAACCTTCCTCATTTTGAGGAAAAGAATATTCCAAATCCATATTCCCAGCAGATTAAGAACAAAAAGTACCGAAAATCAAGGTTTTTCGCTGTTTTTTGGTGGACACCACGCATTTTTCAACATATACTATGCTAGTATATGTTGTATTGGACGTATTGGAAAAAACAGGCATTTTTAGCATGGACCTAAGTTATTTTGACGAAAACAATGATCGAAATCCATATTTCCAGCAGATTAAGAACAAAAGTACTGTTAATCATGGTTTCCCTCTGTTTTTTTCAGGATACAACGTACTTTTCAAGATATACTTGGAAAATATTGGTAAAAGCAGACATTTTTAACCATATATTATGAAAATATTGGTAAAAATTGGCGTATTTAGCATCAAACTTCCTCATTTTGAGGAAAAGAATATTCCAAATCCATATTCCCAGCAGATTAAGAACAAAAAGTACCGAAAATCAAGGTTTTTCGCTGTTTTTTGATGGACACCACGCATTTTTCAACATATACTATGCTAGTATATGTTGTATTGGACGTATTGGAAAAAACAGGCATTTTTAGCATGGACCTAAGTTATTTTGACGAAAACAATGATCGAAATCCATATTTCCAGCAGATTAAGAACAAAAGTACTGACAATCATGGTTTCCCTCTGTTTTTTTCAGGATACAATGTACTTTTCAAGATATACTTGGAAAATATTGGTAAAAACAGACATTTTTAACCATATATTATGAAAATATTGGTAAAAATTGTCGTATTTAGCATCAAACTTCCTCATTTTGAGGAAAAGAATATTCCAAATCCATATTCCCAGCAGATTAAGAACAAAAAGTACCGAAAATCAAGGTTTTTCGCTGTTTTTTGGTGGACACCACGCATTTTTCGGCATGTACTAGGAAAATATTGGTAGAAACAGACATTTTTAGCATAGACCTATGTTATTTTGACGAAAACAATGATCGCTATCCATATTTTGCAGCAGATTACGAACGTAAAGTACAGAAAATCATGGTTTTTCGCTGTTTTTTTCAGGATACATCGTACTTTTCACCATATACTTGGAAAATATTGGTAAAAACAGACATATTTAGCATAAAACTTCGTCCCTTTGACGAAAACAATGACCGAAAACCATATTTCCAGCAGATTAAGAACAAAATGTACTGAAAATCAAGGTTTTTCGCTGATTTTTTCAGGCTACAACGTACTTTTAACCATATACTTGGAAAATATTGGTAACAACAGGCATTTTTAACCATATATTATGGAAATATTGGTCAAAACAGCCATATTTAGCATTAAACTTCCTCATCTTCAGGAAAACAATATTCCAAATCTTTATTCCCAGCAGATTAAGAACAAAAAGTACAGAAAATCAATGTTTTCCGCTGTTTTTTGCAGAAAACGACGCACTTTTCACCATATACTAGCAACGTGTTGGAAAAAACAGGCATTTTTAGCATGGACCTAAGTTATTTTCACGAAAACAATGATCCAAATCCATATTTCCAACAGATTAAGAACAGAAATTACCGAAAATCATGGTTATTCTCCATTTTTTGGTGGATACCACGCGCTTTTCACCATATACTAGGAAAATATTGGTAAAAACAGGCATTTTTAGCATAGATCCAAGTTATTTTGACGAAAACAATGATCGAAATCCATATTTCCAGCAGATTAAGAGCAAAAAGTACCGACAATCATGGTGTTTCGCTATTTTTTGCAGGATGCCAAGCACTTATCACCATATACTAACAAAATGTTTGTAAAAACAGGCATTTTTAGCATAGATCTATCTTATTTTGACGAAAACAATAATCGATATCCATATTTCCAGCAGATTTAAAGCAAACAGTACTGAAAATCATGGTTTTTCGCTGTTTTTTGGTGGACACCACGCATTTTTCAACATATACTATGCTAGTATATGTTGTATTGGACGTATTGGAAAAAACAGGCATTTTTAGCATGGACCTAAATTATTTTGACGAAAACAATGATCGAAATCCATATTTCCAGCAGATTAAGAACAAAAGTACTGATAATCAGGGTTTCCCTCTGTTTTTTTCAGGATACAACGTAGTTTTCAAGATATACTTGGAAAATATTGGTAAAAACAGACATTTTTAACCATATATTATGAAAATATTGGCAAAAATTGGCGAATTTAGCATCAAACTTCCTCATTTTGAGGAAAAGAATATTCCAAATCCATATTCCCAGCAGATTAAGAACAAAAAGTACCGAAAATCAAGGTTTTTCGCTGTTTTTTGGTGGACACCACGCATTTTTCGGCATGTACTAGGAAAATATTGGTAGAAACAGAAACTTTTAGCATAGACCTATGTCATTTTGACGAAAACAATGATCGCTATCCATATTTTGCAGCAGATTACGAACGTAAAGTACATAAAATCATGGTTTTTCGCTGTTTTTTTCAGGATACATCGTACTTTTCACCATATACTTGGAAAATATTGGTAAAAACAGACATATTTAGCAAAAAACTTCGTCCCTTTGACGAAAACAATGACCGAAAACCATATTTCCAGCAGATTAAGAACAAAATGTACTGAAAATCAAGGTTTTTCGCTGATTTTTTCAGGATACGACGTACATTTAACCATATACTTGGAAAATATTGGTAACAACAGGCATTTTTAACCATATATTATGAAAATACTGGTCAAAACAGCCATATTTAGCATTAAACTTCCTCATCTTCAGGAAAACAATATTCCAAATCTTTATTCCCAGCAGATTAAGAACAAAAAGTACAGAAAATCAATGTTTTCCGCTGTTTTTTGCAGAAAACGACGCACTTTTCACCATATACTAGCAACGTGTTGGAAAAAACAGGCATTTTTAGCATGGACCTAAGTTATTTTCACGAAAACAATGATCCAAATCCATATTTCCAACAGATTAAGAACAGAAATTACCGAAAATCATGGTTATTCTCCGTTTTTTGGTGGATACCACGCGTTTTTCACCATATACTAGGAAAATATTGGTAAAAACAGGCATTTTTAGCATAGATCCAAGTTATTTTGACGAAAACAATGATCGAAATCCATATTTCCAGCAGATTAAGAGCAAAAAGTACCGACAATCATGGTGTTTCGCTATTTTTTGCAGGATGCCAAGCACTTATCACCATATACTAACAAAATGTTTGTAAAAACAGGAATTTTTAGCATAGATCTATCTTATTTTGACGAAAACAATAATCGATATCTATATTTCCAGCAGATTTAAAGCAAACAGTACTGAAAATCATGGTTTTTCGCTGTTTTTTGGTGGACACCACGCATTTTTCATCATATACTATGCTAGTATATGTTGTATTGGACGTATTGGAAAAAACAGGCATTTTTAGCATGGACCTAAGTTATTTTGACGAAAACAATGATCGAAATCCATATTTCCAGCAGATTAAGAACAAAAGTACTGATAATCATGGTTTCCCTCTGTTTTTTTCAGGATACAACGTACTTTTCAAGATATACTTGGAAAATATTGGTAAAAACAGACATTTTTAACCATATATTATGAAAATATTGGTAAAAATTGGCGTATTTAGCATCAAACTTCCTCATTTTGAGGAAAAGAATATTCCAAATCCATATTCCCAGCAGATTAAGAACAAAAAGTACTGAAAATCAAGGTTTTTCGCTGTTTTTTGGTGGACACCACGCATTTTTCGGCATGTACTAGGAAAATATTGGTAGAAACAGAAATTTTTAGCATAGACCTATGTCATTTTGACGAAAACAATGATCGCTATCCATATTTTGCAGCAGATTACGAACGTAAAGTACATAAAATCATGGTTTTTCGCTGTTTTTTTCAGGATACATCGTACTTTTCACCATATACTTGGAAAATATTGGTAAAAACAGACATATTTAGCAAAAAACTTCGTCCCTTTGACGAAAACAATGACCGAAAACCATATTTCCAGCAGATTAAGAACAAAATGTACTGAAAATCAAGGTTTTTCGCTGATTTTTTCAGGATACAACGTACATTTAACCATATACTTGGAAAATATTGGTAACAACAGGCATTTTTAACCATATATTATGAAAATATTGGTCAAAACAGCCATATTTAGCATTAAACTTCCTCATCTTCAGGAAAACAATATTCCAAATCTTTATTCCCAGCAGATTAAGAACAAAAAGTACAGAAAATCAATGTTTTCCGCTGTTTTTTGCAGAATACGACGCACTTTTCACCATATACTAGCAACGTGTTGGAAAAAACAGGCATTTTTAGCATGGACCTAAGTTATTTTCACGAAAACAATGATCCAAATCCATATTTCCAACAGATTAAGAACAGAAATTACCGAAAATCATGGTTATTCTCCGTTTTTTGGTGGATACCACGCGCTTTTCACCATATACTAGGAAAATATTGGTAAAAACAGGCATTTTTAGCATAGATCCAAGTTATTTTGACGAAAACAATGATCGAAATCCATATTTCCAGCAGATTAAGAGCAAAAAGTACCGACAATCATGGTGTTTCGCTATTTTTTGCAGGATGCCAAGCACTTATCACCATATACTAACAAAATGTTTGTAAAAACAGGCATTTTTAGCATAGATCTATCTTATTTTGACGAAAACAATAATCGATATCCATATTTCCAGCAGATTTAAAGCAAACAGTACTGAAAATCATGGTTTTTCGCTGTTTTTTCGGGATACAAGGTACTTTTCACTATATACTTTGAATTTATTGGTAAAAACAAGCATTATTAGCAGAAACCTTCGTCATTTTGAGGGAAAGAATGATCGAAATCCATATTTCCAGCAGATTAAGAACAAAAAGAACCGAAAATCATAGTTTTTCGTTATTTTTTGCAGGATACCAGGCTCTCTTCACCATATACTGTGAAAATATTGGTAAAAACGGGCATTTTTAACATAGACCTAAATCCTTTTGACGAAAACAATGATGAAATCTATATTTCCAGCGGATTAAGAACAAAAAGAACTGAAAATCATGGTTTTTCGCTGTTTTTTTCAGGATACGACGTAGTTTTCACCATATACTTGGAAAATATTGGTAAAAACACGGATATTTAGCATAAAACTTCATCATTTTGAGGAAAACAATAATCCAAATCCATAGTTCCAGCAGATTAAGAACAAAAAGTACTAAAAATCATGGTTTTCCCCTGTTTTTTTCAGGATACAACGTACTTTTCGCCATATACTTGGAGAATATTGGTAAAAACAGGCATTTTTAGCATAGACTTTAGTTATTTTGACGAAATCAATGATCGAAATCCATATTTCCAGAAGATTAAGAACAAAAAGTACTGAAAATCATGGTTTTTCACGGTTTTTTTCAGGATTCAACGTACTTTTCACGATATACTTGGGAAATATTGGTAAAAATAGCCATATTTAGAATAAAACTTCGTCATTTTGGGAAAACAATGATCCAAATCCATTTTTCTGCAGATTAAGCACATAAAGTACCGAAAAACATGGTTTTTCGCTGTTTTTTCGGGATACAAGGTACTTTTCACCATATACATTGAAACTATTGGTAAAAACAAGCATTTTTAGCAGAAAACATCTTCATTTGGAGGAAAAGAATGATCGAAATCCATATTTCCAGCAGATTAAGAACAAAAAGTACTGAAAATCATGGTTTTTTGTTGTTTTCTCAGGATACAACATACCTTTCACCATATACTAGGAAAATATTCTTAAAACCAGGCATTTTTAGCATAGACCTAAATTATTTTGACGATAACAATGATCGAAATCCATATTTCAAGCAGAATAATAACAAAAAGTATTGAAACTCATGGTTTTCCGCGGTTTTTTCGGGATACAACGTACTTTTTGCCATATACTTGGAGAATATTCGTAAAAACTGGCATTTTTAGCATAGACTTTAGTTATTTTGACGAAAACAATGATCAAAATCCATATTCCCAGCAGATTGAGAACAAAATGTACTGAAAATCATGGTTTTTCGCTGATTTCTTCAGGATACCATGCACTTTTCACCATATAATAGGAAGATATTGGTAAAAACAGCCATTTTTGTATAGACCTAAGTTATTTTGACGAAAACAATGATCGAAAACCATATTTCCAGCAGACTAAGAACCAACGGTACTGAAAATCATGGTTTTTCGCTCTTTTTTTCAGGATACTGTGTACTTTTCACCATCTACTTGGAAAATATTGGTAAAAACATGCATAATTAGCATAAAATTTCCTCATCTTGATGAAAATAATGATCGAAATCCATATTTCCAGCGGATTAAAAACAAAAAGTACCGTAAATCGTGGTTATTCACTGTTTTCTGCAGGATACTACGTACTTTTCACCATATAATAGGAAGATATTGGTAAAAACAGGCATTTTTAGCATAGATCTAAGTTATTTTGACGAAAGCAATGATCGAAAACCATATTGCCATTAGATTACGAAGCATAGGTACCGAAAATCATGGTTATTCGCTGTTTTTTGCAGGATTTAACTTTTCACCATATACTTGGACGATACTGGTTAAAACAGGCATCTTTAACGATATATTATGAAAATATTGGTAAAAAGTGGCATATTTGGTATTAAACTTCCTCATTTTGAGGCAAACAATATTCCACATTATTATTCCCAGCAGATTAAGAATAAATAGTACCGAAAATCATGGTTTTTCGCTCTTTTTTGCAGGATACCATGCACTTTTCACCATATACTAGGAAAATATTGGTAAATCAGATATTTTGTCATAGACCTGACTTATTTTGACGAAAACAATGATCCAAATCCATATTTCCAGGAGATTAAGAACAAAAGATACTGGATATCATGGGTTTTCGCTGTTTTTTTCAGGATACTACGTACTTTTTACCATATACGCGGAAAATATTGGAAAAAACAGGCATTTTTAGCATAAACCTAAGTTATTTTGACGAAACCAATGATCGGAATCCATATTTCCAACAGATTACGAACAAAAGTACCGAAAATCATGGTTTTTCGCTGTTCTTTGCAGGATACCACGTACTTTTAACCATATACTTGCAAAATATTGGTAAAAACAGGCATTTTTAACAATATATTATGAAAATGTTGGCAAAAACAGCCATATTTAGCATTAAACTTCCTCATCTTGAGGAAAACAATATTCCAAATCCTTATTCCCAGCAGATTAAGAAGAAAAAGTACAGAAAATCAAGGTTTTTCGCTGTTTTTTGCAGGATACCACGCACTTTTCAACATATACTAGCAACGTATTGGAAAAAAAAGGCATTTTTAGCATGGACCTAAGTTATTTTGACGAAAACAATTATCGACATCCATATTTCCAGCAGATTGGGAGCAAAAGTACTGATAATCATGGTTTTCCTCTGTTTTTTTCAGGATACAACGTACTTTTCAATATATACTTGGAAAATATTGGTAAAAAGAGACATTTTTAACCATATATTATGAAAATATTGGTAAAAATTGGCATATTTAGCATCAACCTTCCTCATTTTGAGGAAAAGAATATTCCAAATCCATATTCCCAGCAGATTAAGAATAAAAAGTACCGAAAATCAAGGTTTTTCGCTGTTTTTTGGTGGACACCGCGCATTTTTCAACATATACTATGCTAGTATATGTTGTATTGGACGTATTGGAAAAAACAGGCATTTTTAGCATGGACCTAAGTTATTTTGACGAAAACAATGATCGAAATCCATATTTCCAGCAGATTAAGAACAAAAGTACTGATAATCATGGTTTCCCTCTGTTTTTTTCAGCATACAACGTACTTTTCAAGATATACTTGGAAAATATTGGTAAAAACAGACATTTTTAACCATATATTATGAAAATATTGGTAAAAATTGGCGTATTTAGCATCAAACTTCCTCATTTTGAGGAAAAGAATATTCCAAATCCATATTCCCAGCAGATTAAGAACAAAAAGTACCGAAAATCAAGGTTTTTCGCTGTTTTTTGGTGGACACCACGCATATTTCAACATATACTATGCTAGTTTATGTTGTATTGGACGTATTGGAAAAAACAGGCATTTTTAGCATGGACCTAAGTTATTTTGACGAAAACAATGATCGACATCCATATTTCCAGCAGATTAAGAACAAAAGTACTGATAATCATGGTTTCCCTCTGTTTTTTTCCGGATACAACGTACTTTTCAAGATATACTTGGAAAATATTGGTAAAAACAGACATTTTTAACCATATATTATGAAAATATTGGTAAAAATTGGCGTATTTAGCATCAAACTTCCTCATTTTGAGGAAAAGAATATTCCAAATCCATATTCCCAGCAGATTAAGAACAAAAAGTACCGAAAATCAAGGTTTTTCGCTGTTTTTTGGTGGACACCACGCATTTTTCGGCATGTACTAGGAAAATATTGGTAGAAACAGACATTTTTAGCATAGACCTATGTTATTTTGACGAAAACAATGATCGCTATCCATATTTTGCAGCAGATTACGAACGTAAAGTACAGAAAATCATGGTTTTTCGCTGTTTTTTTCAGGATACATCGTACTTTTCACCATATACTTGGAAAATATTGGTAAAAACAGACATATTTAGCATAAAACTTCGTCCCTTTGACGAAAACAATGACCGAAAACCATATTTCCAACAGATTAAGAATAAAATGTACTGAAAATCAAGGTTTTTCGCTGATTTTTTCAGGGTACAACGTACTTTTAACCATATACTTGGAAAATATTGGTAACAACAGGCATTTTTAACCATATATTATGAAAATATTGGTCAAAACAGCCATATTTAGCATTAAACTTCCTCATCTTCAGGAAAACATTATTCCAAATCTTTATTCCCAGCAGATTAAGAACAAAAAGTACAGAAAATCAATGTTTTCCGCTGTTTTTTGTAGAATACGACGCACTTTTCACCATATACTAGCAACGTGTTGGAAAAAACAGGCATTTTTAGCATGGACCTAAGTTATTTTCACGAAAACAATGATCCAAATCCATATTTCCAACAGATTAAGAACAGAAATTACCGAAAATCATGCTTATTCTCCGTTTTTTGGTGGATACCACGCGCTTTTCACCATATACTAGGAAAATAATGGTAAAAACAGGCATTTTTAGCATAGATCCATGTTATTTTGACGAAAACAATGATCAAAATCCATATTTCCAGCAGATTAAGAGCAAAAAGTACCGACAATCATGGTGTTTCGCTATTTTTTGCAGGATGCCAAGCACTTATCACCATATACTAACAAAATGTTTGTAAAAACAGGCATTTTTAGCATAGATCTATCTTATTTTGACGAAAACAATAATCGATATCCATATTTCCAGCAGATTTAAAGCAAACAGTACTGAAAATCATGGCTTTTCGCTGCTTTTTCGGGATACAAGGTACTTTTCACTATATACTTTGAATTTATTGGTAAAAACAAGCATTATTAGCAGAAACCTTCGTCATTTTGAGGGAAAGAATGATCGAAATCCATATTTCCAGCAGATTAAGAACAAAAAGAACCGAAAATCATCGTTTTTCGTTATTTTTTGCAGGATACCAGGCTCTCTTCACCATATACTGTGAAAATATTGGTAAAAACAGGCATTTTTAACATAGACCTAAATTATTTTGACGAAAACAATGATGAAATCCATATTTCCAGCGGATTAAGAACAAAAAGAACTGAAAATCATGGTTTTTCGTGTTTTTTTCAGGATACAAAGTACTTTTCACGATATACTTGGGAAATAATGGTAAAAACAGCCATTTTTAGCATAGATCTAAGTTATTTTGACGAAAACAATGATCGAAATCCATATTTCCAGCAGATTAAGAGCAAAAAGTACCGACAATCATGGTGTTTCACTATTTTTTGCAGGATGCCAAGCACTTATCACCATATACTAACAAAATGTTTGTAAAAACAGGCACTTTTAGCATAGATCTATCTTATTTTGACGAAAACAATAATCGATATCCATATTTCCAGCAGATTTAAAGCAAACAGTACTGAAAATCATGGTTTTTCGCTGTTTTTTGGTGGACACCACGCATTTTTCAACATATACTATGCTAGTATATGTTGTATTGGACGTATTGGAAAAAACAGGCATTTTTAGCATGGACCTAAGTTATTTTGACGAAAACAATGATCGAAATCCATATTTCCAGCAGATTAAGAACAAAAGTACTGATAATCATGGTTTCCCTCTGTTTTTTTCAGGATACAACTTACTTTTCAAGATATACTTGGAAAATATTGGTAAAAACAGACATTTTTAACCATATATTATGAAAATATTGGTAAAAATTGGCGTATTTAGCATCAAACTTCCTCATTTTGAGGAAAAGAATATTCCAAATCCATATTCCCAGCAGATTAAGAACAAAAAGTACCGAAAATCAAGGTTTTTCGCTGTTTTTTGGTGGACACCACGCATTTTTCGGCATGTACTAGGAAAATATTGGTAGAAACAGAAATTTTTAGCATAGACCTATGTCATTTTGACGAAAACAATGATCGCTATCCATATTTTGCAGCAGATTACGAACGTAAAGTACATAAAATCATGGTTTTTCGCTGTTTTTTTCAGGATACATCGTACTTTTCACCATATACTTGGAAAATATTGGTAAAAGCAGACATATTTAGCAAAAAACTTCGTCCCTTTGACGAAAACAATGACCGAAAACCATATTTCCAGCAGATTAAGAACAAAATGTACTGAAAATCAAGGTTTTTCGCTGATTTTTTCAGGATACAACGTACATTTAACCATATACTTGGAAAATATTGGTAACAACAGGCATTTTTAACCATATATTATGAAAATATTGGTCAAAACAGCCATATTTAGCATTAAACTTCCTCATCTTCAGGAAAACAATATTCCAAATCTTTATTCCCAGCAGATTAAGAACAAAAAGTACAGAAAATCAATGTTTTCCGCTGTTTTTTGCAGAATACGACGCACTTTTCACCATATACTAGCAACGTGTTGGAAAAAACAGGCATTTTTAGCATGGACCTAAGTTATTTTCACGAAAACAATGATCCAAATCCATATTTCCAACAGATTAAGAACAGAAATTACCGAAAATCATGGTTATTCTCCGTTTTTTGGTGGATACCACGCGCTTTTCACCATATACTAGGAAAATATTGGTAAACACAGGCATTTTTAGCATAGATCCAAGTTATTTTGACGAAAACAATGATCGAAATCCATATTTCCAGCAGATTAAGAGCAAAAAGTACCGACAATCATGGTGTTTCGCTATTTTTTGCAGGATGCCAAGCACTTATCACCATATACTAACAAAATGTTTGTAAAAACAGGCATTTTTAGCATAGATCTATCTTATTTTGACGAAAACAATAATCGATATCCATATTTCCAGCAGATTTAAAGCAAACAGTACTGAAAATCATGGTTTTTCGCTGTTTTTTCGGGATACAAGGTACTTTTCACCATATACATTGAAAATATTGATAAAAACAAGCATTTTTAGCAGAAAACATCTTCATTTGGAGGAAAAGAATGATCGAAATCCATATTTCCAGCAGATTAAGAACAAAAAGTACTGAAAATCATGGTTTTTTGTTTTTTTCTCAGGATACAACATACCTTTCACCATATACTAGGAAAATATTCTTAAAACCAGGCATTTTTAGCATAGACCTAAATTATTTTGACGATAACAATGATCGAAATCCATATATCAAGCAGATTAATAACAAAAAGTACTGAAACTCGTGGTTTTCCGCGGTTTTTTCGGGATACAACGTACTTTTTGCCATATACTTGGAGAATATTCGTAAAAACTGGCATTTTTAGCATAGACTTTAGTTATTTTGACGAAAACAATGATCGAAATCCATATTTCCAGCAGATTGAGAACAAAATGTACTGAAAATCATGGTTTTTCGCTGATTTCTTCAGGATACCATGCACTTTTCACCATATAATAGGAAGATATTGGTAAAAACAGCCATTTTTGTAGATACCTAAGTTATTTTGACGAAAACAATGATCGAAAACCATATTTCCAGCAGACTAAGAACCAACGGTACTGAAAATCATGGTTTTTCGCTCTTTTTTTCAGGATACTGCGTACTTTTCACCATCAACTTGGAAAATATTGGTAAAAACATGCATTTTAGCATAAAATTTCCTCATCTTGATGAAAATAATGATCGAAATCCATATTTCCAGCGGATTAAAAACAAAAAGTACTGTAAATCGTCGTTTTTCACTGTTTTCTGCAGGATACTACGTACTTTTCGTCATATAATAGGAAGATATTGGTAAAAACAGGCATTTTTAGCATAGATCTAAGTTATTTTGACGAAAGCAATGATCGAAAACCATATTGCCATTAGATTACGAAGCATAGGTACCGAAAATCATGGTTTTTCGCTGTTTTTTGCAGGATTTAACGTACTTTTCACCATATACTTGGACGATACTGGTTAAAACAGGCATCTTTAACGATATATTATGAAAATATTTGTAAAAATTGGCATATTTAGCATAAAACTTCCTAATTTTGAGGAAGAGAATATTCCAAATCCATATTTCCTGCAGATTAATAACATAAAGTACCGAAAATCATGGTTTTTCGCTTTTTTTGCAGGATACCACGCACTTTTCACCAAATACTAGGAAAATGTTGGTAAAAACAGGTATTTTTAGCATAGAGCTAATATATTTTGACGAAAACAATGATCGACTCCCATATTTCCGGCGCACTAAGAACAAAAAGTACCGAAAATTATGGATTTTCGCTGTTTATTGCAGGATACCATGCACTTTTCACCATATACTATGAAAATATTGGTAAAACGGACATTTTGGCGTAGACCTAAGTTATTTTGACGAAAACAATGATCCAAATCCATATTTCCTGGAGATTAAGAACAAAAGGTACAGAAAAATCATGTTTTTTCGGTGTTTTTTTCAGGATACTACGTACTTTTCACCATATTCTTGGAAAATATTGGCAAAAACCGGCATTCTTAAGGATATATTATCAAAATATTGGTAAAACGGGCATAGTTAGCATAAAACTTCGTCATATTGAGGAAAAACCTGATCCAAATCCTTATATCCAGCAGATTAAAAACAAAAAGTACGGAAAATCATGGTTTTTCGCTGTTCTTTGCGGGATACCACACACTTTTCACCATATACTAGGAAAATATTGTTAAAAACAGGCATTCTTAGCATAGGCCTAAGTTATTTTGACGAAAACAATGATCGAAATCCATATTTCCAGCAGATTAAGAACAAAAAGTACAGAAAATCATGGTTTTTCGCTGTCTCTTTCATGATACAACGTACTTTTCACCATATACTTGGAAAATATTGGAAAAAACAGGCATTTTTAACGATATAAGTAGGTAAGCTATGAGAGTTCTAGCCCGCTGGGCCAGAACTCTCAGAGAGTTCTAGCCCAGTGGGCCAGAACTCTCATAGCATTTTCGATGCTGCGCATCGAATTCTACAAGCCCCGTTGACCCAACTTGGCCAGAACTCTCATAGTATTTTCGAGTTAAACATAGAATTTTATGAAGCCTGTTAACCCCTACTGAGCCAGAAGCCCCTGCTGAGCCAGAACTCTTATAGCATTCTGAGCGAGCTCTGGTATAGCTCATATTTAAAATTAATGACTACTTATGTCTTTTGTACTTATCGCGTTCGGGTAAAGAATTCGTATTCGTGGAATACTTTTGGGAATATTGTTTCCATTTTGAATCCTCCTTTTTCTCTTGCTTAGAATCAAGGAGAGGAGTATAAGCGCTTGAGCTTGTGTTTTGACCCATCTTGTTCGACGTGAGGGATACGAATGAAGCACCTACTCCCAATCCATAAACGTCTCACACGTTTCGTAAAATTTTTTCAGAAGTTTGACGTTATGAAGAGCACAGCTGGTTTTGTAGGCACCCTCATGGTTAGGACAAACTGTGACAAGCTTGATCTTGTCCAAGGGTGGAAAACCCATCTCCGTTACTACGTGGACGTTGAATTTGAAACGTTCGAGCCATTTTTTCTTGATGGAGCCCATAACGAGTATCTGACTAGCATCATGCAGACATTCTCGAAGAACACTTCCGATGTCGGTGTAGGAACGGTCACCTGACTTCCAAGAAATACCGTGATAGAACTTCTTCAGCCAAGTATTTTCTCCCTTATACTTATCGGTGAGTCGTTTCCAAGGAAAAGGTTCCTTGAATAAAAAGACTAGAGGTTGATCGTCATCATCCAACGGAACTATTGCCCGTTCTTACAAAACGAAATCATTACCAGGCTGTTTGAAGCCTTGCATATCAACGATATATTTCATTTTTACACAAGCTTCTTCACGTCACCGCTGACGGGACTATACTGAACGATACAGTCGTGCAGAATGAGACAATACGCGGCTGTTCCAGCTGGAAAATTATTTCTTGATTCAAACTCTAAACCCACGTCCACAGGAGCGTTTTTCAAAGATTCGTTTTGTTTGGAACAATCGATCACTATCAAAGGTAAGTATTTTATAAAATCTACTTTATTCAAAAGAGGTTCGGGATTTTTTTCATAATAAGCACTCTGAAAATTTGCATACATATCATACAATACAGCGTACTGGTTACGATCTATATCTAAATTTAAATTTCCATACGGGTAACATTGTGAATTTAAAAAGAGTTTAACATTACTAAAGTGGCAGTGATCGAACTGACTCGCGTTTACCTGCCTCCGAGATTTTCTATTCGTTTGAAAAGCAAGAATAATGAAGCGTGGTTTTTCCAACTGATTGGATGTTTTAACAGTCCAAACGTGTTTAGGAGAAGATGGAAGGAGGGGATATTCGTAGAATTCCCAACTGCGGTAGCTCATAACCACAGGTCTGTTTTTCTCGATATAATTGAATAGAGGAATCTTTCGCTTATCGGAGAGAAATATGTATGGCATCAACCACTCTATCTTCGTGAACTCAATGTTAAATTCTTCATAAGTATTGTCTGGTCCTGCTGTCTGTATGATGGCATTGATATCATTTCTCGATCTAGTGATTATGAGTTCATGCTTAACATTTACTAAAATTTTTCTATAATCTTCGGCAAATCCAAGAATCATACAGAGAGGTATAGAAAGGTCGAAGTAGCCATCATCGTTGGTAAGTTTTTGCGTTTCTTCTACATCGAGCCACCCAGCGTTCTCGATGACTAATTTTTTACTAGGATTGAGAGAAACCCAACCTTTCATGAGAGTAGTTAACCCTACATTTTTACATTTATCAATTTCAATGGCATTTATCTCATATCTGATTTCTTCAAACATATGACAGATGGCGTTGTTGACTAACATAGAACGTTCGAGTGGTGTACCGTCCGGTTTAACTAATTTACCACATACATGTAGTGAACTTCGTGATGGTAGAAGACATAAATCTTGATGTTGAATGGCGATGCGAATTTCATCGCTGTTTCCAAACGATAACGTCGTGTAGGGCTGATGTGCATGAAGTTCGTAGTGAGCCACTGACTCATCAAATGTTACAGGTGACTGAATGTTTAGAATTTCTTCCATCTTTTTGTAGACAACAGAAAAAAATACAAGTTATTTTCCACCAGCGACGACTCTTAGGCCGAGACTTCTCAGGAACTGAATGTTTTGTCGTGTTAGCGCTCTGCTTGCTCGCGGACAACTGATAGTCTGTCGACATGTTGACTTCTTTATATAGCCCTTACCAACCTTGCTGTTATAAACGATCCCCATCACACTTGTTTGGTGTGAAGTCTGATTGTAATGGTTTCTCCTCGAAAATTAACTAATCGTCCGTCTTGATCGACTATGCGTATTTGTAAGTGATCTATGCTTTTAACTGTAACTGGAAGGTAAATTACCTGTGAGGGTACTTCAATGATCTTATATCCTGGTGGTACTGCTGGAAAGAATTCGTGTATCGTATGAACCTTAGAGCCGTTTATATATGCTCCTGAAGTTATATTACACTCAACTCGTAAGGCGTTGATTTTAAGAATAGCTACAGGCAGATCTGAGCTATGAGTAATGTTTGCTTGTATTAAACGTTGAGCAAAACCTAAGAGCTGACCGATGGAATCTCGAGGACGAAAGTCAATAGACTGACTACACTTTATTACACTGCGAAGTGTATTATTATTTGGCTTTAAACTGATTGAAATAACTTCCTTACCGACGTAAAACTTATTATTATCAATATCGATGTTGGGTATAGAGTTAAATGTTAAATGTTCAACCAAACCGAGAACGTAATTTTTATTTGGTGAAAGTTCAATAGGTGGAAAATACTGCACTTCTAGAACTGATGTATTACCGGAGAGACTTAACGTCAATGAATTCTCCATGACTATTCAATCTAGAATGATTAAACTATCATTACGCTCGCCTTTATATAGCCCGGCTTAGCTTGTTACATAAGAACTTGAGACAGAGGTGACCGCAGTTGAATGTATTATAATCTTGATATCTCTCATGATTATATTTAACTTCATTCACTCGCAGATAAAGCAATAAATCAATAGGTGGTTGAAGATATCCAAAGCTTTCGAAGTAAACTACATTGTCTCCACGTTTTCGATATGCTACCCAATGTGTTCCAGGCCCATCTTTATCATCTAAATTTACAATGGCTGATTCATGATTATGAGGACCACTAGCAGGTAAAGCATTTCGCATAAATACTCCTCGAAAATACGGAATTTTTAGAATTTTAGCATACTTAATTAGATCGAGATCTGTGAGAACCCTCTGTGGTAATCTCACTTCGAGGTTCTTTTTTTTTTCTTTAACCGGAATTTTTTTTTATTATCGCCTATACGAAGACCTGCACCTGTTTTATATGGTTTCAGAAATAGACCCTTTCCCAATGCTATTTCTTCCATTTTCATGTTATGCCTCTGATTTTCTTCTAATTGCTTTTTAGCTGTACTCGCATCATTAACTGTTTTTGCTATACCAGCAGCCCCACCAGCCACAGCCCCAATAGCACTCAGACCAGCAAATATTGGTACGAGAAACGGTAAAAAACCACCTACTTTTGAGGGTACAGGTAAAACCCGTGGAATGATAATTTTACGTTTTCCACCTGCTTTCTTGACAGCAAAACGAGCACCTTTCAAAGCAGAGAGAATTACCTTGCGAGCTGAGTTACTTTTAACCATTGATTTTGAAGCAGCTTTTATTATCTTGTTCAGCATCGTTGTCGGCTTTCTCTCCATGCCCATTCCTAGTTTTGATTTGGCTTTCATAATATTTGTGATTGCGTAAGCAGCTACTTTCTCACCAATACTTGAATCTTTAGCCTTAACTCTCTGCCACGCCTTATCTGCTAAAACTTTATCTGCGTTGTTTCTAGCCTCAATGTTTTCTCTGTTCTGAGAATAAGTTATGTCATGCTCTTGACAAGCTCTATCAAGTAGATTGATACCTTTATCACCTCGAGCTAAACGTTTTGCTAACTTAGTACCTGGTCCGCAGTACTGATATCCTGGTAAATGAAGTTCTACTGGAAGACTGTTGAGAATTTTATTGATTAAACCGCGACCTCGACGTCATCTGTATACGATCATCACACCACGAAGGTTCGATGAAGACTGAACCCCGCGAGTATCAAAGCGCTCTGTTTATAGCCGAACGATCAGTTGCGATCGAGACGTTGTACTGTACACATGAATTTCAAGGAACACTCTGTTCAACTCCCGGTATTTAATTTCGATAATATCGTGGAGCAAGAAAAAAAGACAAAGCGGCATGGAGACTTTCTTCCAAGCAGTATTAGAGCTGTATTTTGTGGACCGTCAAATTGTGGAAAAACCAATAGTTTGCTTGCACTCACTACACATCCCAAAGGTGTTCGATTTGAGAATGTTTATACATATTTAAAATCTTTGAATCAACCAAAGTATAAATTTCTTGAGAAACTCATAGAACCATTAGAGGGCGTACAGTATTTTTCCTACAGTGAACACGATGAAGTAATAGCTCCTGAAAATGCTCTTCCAAACTCAATCATTATATTTGACGATATAGCTTGTGAAAAACAGAATCATGTCAAAGCATTTTTCTGCATGGCTAGACATAAAAACGTAGACTGTTTCTATCTTTGTCAATCATATGCCCATATTCCTAAACATCTCGTCAGAGATAATGTAAATCTTTTGGTAATTTTTCGTCAAGATGATGTAAATTTAAAACATTTGTATGAAGATCATGTTAATTCTGATATGACCTATATACAGTTTAAAGATTTATGCATCAAATGCTGGAGAGATGAGAAATATGGATTTTTAATGATTGACAAAGATAGTCCAATCAATGGAGGTAGGTATCGTAAGGGCTTCGACTGCTTTGCTATAAATATGGGAGACACTTAGTCTTTCATTCACAGTCTACAACTGAACGTTGAAGCGGTAACATGGCAGAGTTTCGTGAAAAGAAGGATATACTTCATGAGCTTGTAAAAGCTCGCAATGCAGTTAAACGTAAATATAATCTGTTAAAGTATGGAAAAGATACGTTTGAAAGAGCAATGGAAGATACTTTCAAACCAATTGTTGATCCACTTCAGAAACTTTTTGAAACGTCAAAAAACCATATTCAAAAATAATGAAGCTTCAAAGAATAAGGAGTTAAATAATACTCTAGATAATAGTCATTTTACGAATAAAAAAAGAAAACTTGAGAATACTCTAGATGACGATTCTTTCAATGATAATACATTTGGTTTTAATAATGATACTTTAAAAAATAATACTATTGAAAATCTTAAATTAGATACTTCATTTGAATCAGCAAACAGTGAAATTGAAGAGGCTTCATTAGATGATAAATACATACGCATGCTCAGTCAGAATAGTAAGTATATTGATCAAATTTATGGAGTACGTAAAGAACAAGGACATATGTTAATTGGTAATACACCAACACAGTTTGATAGTGATTATGTTGTTATAGAAGATGAAAAATATCCAAAAACTCGAGGGCTTTTGGAGTTATTAATAACTAAAAATCCTGAGCAGAAGTATGTAAATTCAGATGACTTAGCAAACTATCGCAGTATTCTTGAGATAAGTAATGTTCACAAGAAGAGATACAGAGGTGATGAATCTATTCGTAAACACAACAGTAAGAAATTTGATGAAATCATTCATCCTCTTTTCTTCGAGACTTCTAAAAAGCGTAAGAAAACTCCGAATAAAAAGAGTGGTTTTGGCATCATACCAAGATATAAAATTGCAAGAAAGGGTTCAATAATGGATTATGTATACTGGGATGATCCAAATGAACTTGTGGATCGTCTTCGTTTACTAATTGCAGAAAGGTCAGCTGGAAATCAAAGTCATACGAATGAAATTCATTCAATTATTGAAGAGCTCCGTGAGGCGGGCTATATATACTGTGACGAATTAGTGAAAGGTTTAGTATCAAAATGAGCGTTGATGTGTTCGGACGAAATCTGAAAGAAAGAGAGGGCATTAGAGGTCCTCCAGGAGTGGGATATAAAATCACATCCGATGGGCAGTGTGATCTTGAAAATAAGAGATTATGCAATGTAGGAGCACCCAATATCTACACGATGCAGTTAATGTGCAATCATTACAACTGATAGTGCGAGAAGAAGTACGAAAAATTAAAAAAATTACAAGTGGTTTAAGAAATGAGTTAAACAACTTAGATAATATTATGAATGCAAATCGTGATGAATTAGATAAAAAAATTGCTGATCTTGAAAGGGAAATCGAGAGTATAAAAGTGATGGTACTACAATTGTCACATAGCAGTAATTCGCTGGACACCAATGAGTCAACATCGAAGCATGGATCATCAAAAGAAAGTAGTAGTAGAAGAGTTGCATAAACCTGCTCGAAGAAACTATCAACGCCGTAAGTTTGATATGCGAGGCATAGATGAAACTTGGCAAGCTGATTTAGTTAAAATGCAGCCTTATGCTAGAGAGAACAAAGACTACAGATATATGCTTACTGTAATAGATGTATTTTCCAAGTACGCTTGGGCTGTACCGGTTAAGCGAAAATCCGCAGACAACGTTACAGCTGCGATAAAATTAGTTATGTCTCAAGGTCGAGCACCAAAAAATTTACAGATAGATAGAGGTAAAGAATTTTACAACTCAAGCTTTCAGAATTTGATGAAGCGGTATAAGATTAACCTGTACTCCACATACAGCAACTTAAAAGCATCTATTTGTGAGAGATTTAATCGAACGCTGAAAAACAAGATGTGGATGCAATTTAGTTTGCGTGGAAATTTTAAGTGTCTTGACATCTTACCTGATTTGATTACTGCTTACAACAATAGGAAATACAGAACTATACATATGAAACCAAAAGATGTAACAAAAGCCAATGAAACGCAGGTTCTAAGACAATATTCCACCAAGTCTCAACCTGTAAAAAAGCAAAAATTTAAAGTTAATGATAGAGTACGTATAAGCAGATTAAAGCAAGTATTTGAGAAAGGATATACACCTAATTGGTCGACTGAGAATTCACAATAGTTAAAATATCGAAAACAAATCCTGTTACTTACCATTTAAAGATTATCAAGATCATCCAGTTTCAGGTTGCTTCTATGAAGAAGAACTTTTAAAAGTTAAATACCCAGATATTTATCTCGTAGAAAAAGTTATCAAGAAACGCGGTAATCAAGTTTACGTAAAGTGGCTTGGGTTTGACAGTTCGCACAATAGTTGGATTAATAAACAAGATATGTAATTTCATTAGCAATAATTAAATAAAGAGAAAGTGGTGGGAGCTCCAACCAACGCTCCCTACCTTGAGGAACAACCGAACATTTTTCCTCTCCATAAACTTTCTCTTTATTTTATTTATTTTACATGCTTATTAATTTTAAGTTACATTACAAAGTTATTAATTAAATTACAATATTAATTTACACATTTAATCTTTACGAAATTCAAAATATTTTTCACCTTGATACAATAAAAATAATTTGTACTTATTAGCCCTCTCGGCAAGCTCATCGAATAAATTCCCATTGTTCTCGAGGGCCTTTGAAACTCGATTGGGAAGGAAGATTTGAAACTCTCCATCGATGACGACAACCGCTTTCAATACATATTTAGTATTCACCTGCTTGATCTCTGTCACTATATACATCTCACCTTTCTTCAAATCCGATAGATTCTTCTTTGGAAGATAGGTATTTGAGCAGATTCGGTTTAACATGGCAAAGTCCATTCTGAAACAGAGAGAGAAAGAGAGAATACTGAATATTTGTAAAATATATTACAAGTCAATAAATGAAATACTCACCTTAAAGTGTGTGTGGAATTGTTCAGAGTCTAAGTCGTTTGCTGGGAGGCTCTCCGTTCTCATCAATCGAAGGACTGTACCGAATGCTCTGTCGACTCTACTTATGTAGGCCACCGTCGGCTTCCCCCTCTCCATCATGCTCACTAATGATTAGCTCTTCCACCTCCATTCCTCCCCCGTCTCCATCATGTTCATTCATGATTGGCCCTTCCACCTCCATTTCTTCATCCTCTTGAATTAAGTATCGCAGAAGTTGTATATCTTCCTCATCGAAGATTGCATAGTGTCCCCATGGTAATGTATCTGTGCTGTTTGCTAACAGATGGCGTTTATCATCGTGGGGACTGAGAGCCACTTTGTTTTCGTTCTCTGTATGAACAATATGATTCTTGGAACGAATATTATTCTGCTGACATCTTATTGTTTCTTCATTAAAGAGACAGTCTCGATAGTTTTCAAAGGTGATGGTTGTTTTCACAACTAATGATTTTACACCCTTGGCTTTCTTTATAGGTTTCTCATTTTAAATGAGAACGCTATACATTTTACTGCGTAGTCCAATAAATTCAGTCATGATATTACCATTACACTCATTCTTCATGAGTCCAATAACTTTTTTGTTTTGCAAAGGCAGCCCAAACTGATTGTCTTTTGAATAATCTGATGTATCGAACATGTGGATATCCTCTTTCATAATATCATACATATTCACTCCTTGAATTTCATATATAATACTGTCTGTATCGGTGTAGAGAAGTTTACTCCTTTTTCCAACACGTTTTCTCATATATGAGTAATGGAAATCATATATAAGAGTTTTGGAAATGTCGAGAACGGAGAGACCAACGTAGATAGGTTTTTGAATTCCGATTTCCGTTCGAGAAAGTTGTATGGCAACCAAGTTTTCATCAAAAATCGAACGACTGTGAAAATTCGGCTTAGCAATCATCACCTCAGCTCCGTATCGACCTTTCCACTTATTAACGAGTTTTACATCCACTCGTTTGCGTTCATTCTCCATAGTCTTACCATACACAGCGTTAATTAAAAGTTTAAAGAAAAGTTTTTCAAACTCATTCTTTGCCTGCTTCCTCTTCTCTGTGTTCAAATCAACGTAAGGCTTGAGCCATGCACTTTGTTTAAATTGTAGTACTCTATGAATCTTTTTTAGAACTAAACCATGCTGGAGAGGTTGTTTTAACGCTCGATAATGAATGATATACTTACTTTTGTTAAATAAAGTGGTGAGTAACTTCTTTTGCCGAGAGCCTGGTGGAGCCATATGTTCCGGACATAATGGTAAATCCTTATGATCATCGTGAATATTCGTTGGGTATTCTAAATCCACCTCTAATATATAGCCAATTGAACTATCATCTGGAATGTCAAAAAAAAATCCAGGCTCATCAAAATATTCAAGCCAGCGAAAACCTCCTTCTCGTAAGTACTGCGTCATAGCCCATCCGTATAAATTATTAGCATCATAGTACATTAAATACTTCTCCTCTTCGTTTGGATTGTAACCCTCAGTCATATATTTGTTATTAGCCTTGGCGTAACGGTTCGAACATTGGCTGACTCCACCTCTAATCCCTGTTTCAACGAATAACAGCATATCTATGTCGGTAAGTAATTGAAGTTCGACTTGTGTGTATTTTAACATAGCATCCCACGTTAGTCCTGGAGTAGTGTAGTAATGCGCAGGATCCAAGCCATAAGCCTCAATGCACGTCGTCCGAAAATTCTCAAAGACGTCTGCTAATAGAAGTACATCTGTTTCAAATATATGTCAGAATACTCACCAAGCGTACTAATATTGAAAGTATTCCAGACCGTCTCCGCATAATTATATTCAGTATCAACAGTGCCAGAGTCAGTTAATTTACTGTAAAAATCTTCTTTTGAAGGCAACTCTTTTTCCTTCAATTTTTCGAGTGATGAAACGTAGTCATACGGGATAATGCCTTTTCTCAGCAACAACTTTATTTGTTCCTCTATATATCCATCTTTCATAAATACACTACTGGTAATGTTTTTTTCGTCCAAATACGACGCCAATTTCTCCAAGGATGATGCCATGAACCTGAAGGAATCTATAAATCTAAAATTGAAATCGCTACCTTCGATATATTTTGTAAAAGATATATATCGTTCTTTATTTTCAGCAATAAGTTGTACACGTCCTTTTAAAATTTCATCACTTGCAAGTTCCTTAATGATAAAATACGAGTCATAACCTGTCAGATTATGAAATACTACTGGTATAAACCTGGCATCTTTAAAGTTGATGTTACATCCCTCATGAGCAGCTCCTCTATACCTGAAATCATACACATAATTAATTTAATATATATGTTTAAATAACATGAATTAATAATAATGTAGTTTACTTACTTTCCAGTAATATGGCAGTGGTCTCGTACTTTTTTATCCTTGATAGAAAACTGTTTACTGCAAATATGACATACTTTAGCTGCTTTAAAGTCTTCCATCTCTTCAGTAGTGAGAATCATAGGTTTAGGGGCATTGTACATCTCTTCCAAATGAGTAGCCAATTCTTGAAGTTTTACAATGAACCAGACAGCAGGGCTCATTTCACCATCTTCTTTCTGCCGATAACTGTGATAGCCTGATCGATTATCATCGAAATTACATTTTAAATAATACCCAATACTATAAGCTTCGTGTTCTTGAAATGCACGTGATGCTTCATCTTCTACAGGTTTCAGGAAACATTCGAAATCCGCATAGATAACATAAGGTACTTTTGTCTGCCGATTATAATTTTTAAATGAAAGAATATTATCTTGGGGCATAGGTAATTTAATCTTACACTTATTCAATTGTATACAGTCGACTTCATGTTTTTTCAACTTTTCTTCTGAATGAAAATAATGTAGACATCGATCACAGACATGACATTTTCCATTATGCTTTGTTAATTGTCTCGTTACCAAGCGTAATAAGTTTTTTATCCAAACGTAGTGAAACTTTGGCATTGGAGCATTTGGATTATCATTACTTTCTTCTTTTTCATTTTCATCCACATAGTAGTTTTGTATAAGTAGTAAATTAACATGTGAATTTTTCTTTAGAGATGTAAGATAGCACGGATGAAGCTTGAACTTCCCATTATACATTTTTAAAATATATACGTTTATAGAAACACAATTTTGGTTTTCAAATTTATTTATCTGCCTCAGCGAGATAGGAAACTCTATGCCATTGAAGTTTAGTTCACCGTCAAATTTTGTATACTTACTAACTCGGTCGGCATGTTTCTCTTGAGGATGTAGTGCAGCCAAAATGGACCACTTGAAGCATTGATCATCTTTATTTTGTACATTGACACAAGCCTTCTTCATAAGTATTTCCTTTGGTAATGTTATGTAGGAACTTCCTTTCATTGACTCATACTTATTGATGTTGATTGTTAGACTTAAAATTTGTTGTAGACTCCATCCAGAACCTCTTTTTTGAAATTCTTCCATCTCGCGCTGGACAGCTTGTTTAATATTAACATCAAACCATTGTTTTAAATCTGTAACTTTATGTATTGATGCGTTTTCAGTATTAAAGTATTTAACTTCCGTATCTACCAAGTCACTTTTTTAAATTATGTATTCTGCTGCAAGTTCGGCATTCACTTTAATTGCATTATATACCTTGAGAGCCTCCGTTATCTTCGATTCAAAGACGATTTGTGCATCCTTCATGAATGAGACGATATCCATATGAATCAGATTGGATATTACACCTGATCTTATACGTCTCTCAAATGCCGAGAACACATCATCCCATTTAACGCTTTGATCGTCTTCCTTACTTAATGATGGTGATGAATTTTGCAATAAGCGACCACCAGTTTTTAACAAGCTGCGCAGTTTATTTTGAATAGTGTCATTGATGTTTGACATTTCTGCTTGTTTGCTCTGGTAAGCGTTCCCGAAGAGGTTAATTTCTCTAACGCATTAATAGCATCACTATTCAAATTAAGCCAGTTCTTTATATCAGTAGAAGTTGCAACTCCTTTGTTTGCACTCTCTAATGATTTCAATGATAATTTAACTATATAACTGAAATACTCAGGAGATGTCATTCTCACCCAATTGTCTTTATCCTAGATGACTTATGTTTTTTCTATAATACTGGCGTGATGAATCCTGATAGTAGACCTTACACTAGGAAGTAGAACACGGTGTATCCTCGTAGTAGTCCTTCCACTGTGATGTAACACTCGATGTATCCTTGTAGTCTATCTTGCACTTGGAAGTAGCACTTAGTGATTCGATTCAATCGACTGATGGCTCCGTAACGATGCGACTGCTCTTATAACCCTTCAATGGTGCGATAGTGGAAGGTTTCAAGGAAGGAAAGAACCTTCGAGAAGGGAAGGAAACTTTGGAGGAGGGGGGAGGGATTCATGAAAGGAAGTTTCGCGAAAAGAATCTCAACTATAAAAGAGCGCTCGGTACTCCGCTAGCTCTGACGAGGAGGACGCGGCAAGACAGCAACAGCTCTTCATCAGCAGCAGAGAGAATGGAGTACATCGTAGACGTTCAGGGTTTCAAAAGATCGTCGAACTTATTCATCGTCAAGGAGTTAGCCATCCTCGAGCTGTCTGAAAACTCCATTCCATCAGTTTATCACTTTCAGCCACCTTGTCAATGGAAACGTCTTCTACATGAAGAAAAGATGGCGAATGAGTGGCTCATAAAAAATTATCATGGAATGGCGTGGGAGTCTGGAGTGTTTCCATACAGTCGGATAATAGAGATTTTACAAAGTAGACTCAAGAACGCTACGACAATCCATGTAAAAGGGTATGAAAAAAGAAAGTGAATTGAAGAAATGGTTCCTGGAAAGTAAGTATTAAAAAAGGAATATTCTTACATAATTTTCAATAAATACATTTATATATATATATATTTTTTTTTTAGACTAGTTAATAATATTGAAGATTTTGGATGTCCGGCATTGAAAAAAATTCGTAAGGATGAGAAAATTAGATGTCCGAAACACCCGCTCTGTGCAAAACCGAAGTGCGCTGTAAAGAACGCAGATTCATTGAGATGGTGGTTGCTGGAAAATGTTTACACCCGCGATGACTCACCTAACATATCCTGGGAAGATAAAGATGTTTGCGGTTGTAAAGAAGAGCATTGTTCGAGCTGTATATCTATGCCTCGAACAGAAAGTGTGAATATACTTACCAAAGAATTATTTGATTCCATGTATACATAATTATAAGGTTATTTAATAATGTATGAAAGAGAGAGAAAATTTTGAAGAGGAAAAGGTAAAATATTGTTGTTGTAAAAAGGTTGTTCTTCACAGGTGAGAGCGATGGTTGGGGCTCCCACCATTTTTTCTCTCTTTATATAATATAAATATATACACACCTGCACTCATAGACATGCATGTTTTCCATATTAAACTTATTCAAACTTGTTTAAACTTGTTTAAAGTTGTTTAAACTATATTCAAACTTGTTTAAACTTTAATTAATCATTCACATACACTCTCATTCACATACACACTCTCATTTACATACACTCTCATTTACATTCAATCATACAGTCACATTTACATACATTCAATCTTACACATACAGTCAGACTTCAGTTATACACTCTCATTCACATACACTCTCATTTACATACATTCAATCATACACATACACATACACTCTCATTCGCATACACTCTCATTCACATACACACTCTCATTTACATACACTCTCATTTACATTCAATCATACAGTCACATTTGCATATATTCAATCATTCACATACACACTCTCATTTACATACAGTCATACAATTTTCTACAATTATAAATACAAAATACATTTTTTTTATTTTTTATTAAAAAATACATAATTTAAGAATTATAATAAATATAATAAATATATAATTTTTTTTTTTTTATTGTATGGCAGGGGGGCCCAGTATCCGGGATAGCTAATCCACCTCTGCTGCATGTTTCTGTAAAACCAAAGAATATAATTAAAATAAATAAATAAATTAAAATACATAAATTAGAATAAAATTGAGTAAAATATCTCACCTATCAAACCACCGCCTTTGCCTCTCCACCAGGTGTGGCGCAGGCATCAACTGCACCACCTCAATGGAGGGTGATGGTGGTGTCACCAATGGCCTCGGTGATGCATGAGGTCCCTGCATTGGGACAACCGAGGCCTGTGGGTCATCATCACCATCACATTGTTCCTAGAAAAGAAAAAAATTATTAATATTATATATATATATATATATATGTATATATATATAATCAATTAATCATTTACACACACACACACACACACACACACACACACACACATACACACACACACTAGCACGCCCACACTATCCCCGCGCACAAATAGATATATTTACGCACTCGTATTTACGCACTAACACCCGTGCACAAACGGACACTTGCATATGCATATTAGCACTCGCGCACAAACGAACACCGTACACCCGCATAAACGAACACCCGTACGCCCGCACACTAGCACCCACACACTAGCATCCGCACACTAGTAAACGCGCACAAACGGACACTGGCATAAATGAATATCTGTACGCCCGCACTTTTACACCCGCGTTCATACGCGTACTCGCACTATGCATTTAAACACATACGCTGTGCTTTTTTACATCCCCACACTATACCATACATATAAGCCCTCACACTGCACTACACATTTAAACATATAAACACCATCACTTGTACACGCACACACTGCACTCACTTTCAACAAGCATTTGCACTCACACCCGCACACTGCATCGTGTATTATAGGATATACATCCGCAAACTACACTTACTTTGCATAAGCACCACACAATGCATCGCGTATTGTAATATATATCCGCCCGCACACGCGCACCTTTACACATATACACGCATACGTATACGCGCAATTTTACACCCGCACGCGCGTATATGTATTCTAATATACCCGCCCGTACACGCGCACTTTGACATGAATACCCACATACGAACACGCGCACTTGACATGAATACCCACATACGAACACGCGCACTTTTACACAGCACATTACATCACATAAAATTACATACCTCAATGTCCAATTCGGGCGATGGTAGCCACATTATATGCTCCATCGGTGGCAGCGGCGGCAGCGGTGGTGAGGAGGTCGGCAGCGGTGGCGAGGAGGTCGGCAGCGGTGGCGAGGTGGCCCACGGCGGCGTCAAGGCGGTGGAAGACGGCGGCGGTGGCGGCGGCGCCAAGGGTAGCGGTGGAGGCGAGGAGCCCCACGGCGGCGTCAAGGCGGTGGAAGACAGCGGCGGTGGCAGCGGCGACGAGGAGGGCAGCAGCAGTGGCGGTTGCTGCCACGAGGACGGCAGCGGAGGAGGAGGTGCGGAGGCCCACGGCGGCGTCGAGGCGGTGGGTGGCTGGCAGGGTAGTGGTGCAGAGAGCAGCGGCGGTGGCGGTGGCGGTGGCTGCTGCCTCGAGGAAGGCAGTGGTGGTGGCTGGCACGTGGAGAGCGGTGGCGGAGGCTGCTGCAGCGGCTGGCATGGCGGTGGTGGAGGCTGCTGCTCTGCTGATAGCGGCGGTGGCAACGAGGATGGCGAGGATGGTAGGTCCTCACAAAATGTGTGAATAAATTCTCGCATATCTTGCGAGGCCACATCCTCGTTGTCCTCAAGCAGCGCCCGGAGCTCCTGGAGGAGCTGCCGTGATGTCTTTTTCGCGTCAGCCTCACCTGCGCTACGTCGCAACTCCTCCAGGAGTTCGAGCAAGATGTCCTTCTCTTGCTGCTGCTGCGGCTGTTCCTGCTGTGGTGGCTCATGCTGCTGCTGTTCCTGCTGCGGCGGCTCTCGAGCAGTTCCATCGCCATTGGAAAATTTTATGAGCTCTTGGAAGATCTCGTCTTCCATATCACCTTTGATGAGATCATCCAGGAGATAACTTGTTGCTGCCGGCTCCATCTCGCGAGTATGTATGCGTATGTGTGTGCGCGCGATAGAGAGAGCGAGACTAATGAGGCCCGTTAACGCGCCGAGCCCTTATTTATTGGGAGCGCTCGCGAGGGCTGAACGTTCGAGGCGTAGTTCGCAGAATTCGGCAACGGTTACAGCCTTCTCGAATGTTGTTGTTGTTGTTATACAACTGAACATTCGAGGCGAGCGTGTTGATCCATCGTAGAATTCCGCGAACTACATCTCGAAGTTTCCGTGCTCGCGCACTCTCACTATAAATAAGGGCGCGCCGCTTTAACGGTCTCTCATTACTCGCGCTCTCTCATCCATCGTACATACGCACGTGGGGAGCAGACGTCATACACCGGTATGCACAGCGCGCGGCCATGATGTTATCGAGCACGTGGGGTAGTCTTCCCGTGCGTGATCAAGTCCGCCGCGCGTGCGCGGTGTAGTCGTGACAGAGGGAGCGCGCCAAGCTCATGTAGCGGCCTGTGGCCGACCGAACGGCCCCACCACTGCGCGGTATAGCTGGGAGAGCGCCAAACTTATGTAGCGGCCTGTGGCCGACCGAACGGCCCCACCACTGCGCGGTGTAGCTGAAAGAGCGCCAGGCTCATGTAGCGGCCTGTGGCCGACCAAACGGCCCCCGCCACCGCGCTATGTAGTTGAGAGAGCGCCAGGCTTAAGTAGCGGCCTGTGGGCGACCATACGGCCCCACCATTGCGGCTGTGCGTTGGCACTCGCGCTTATTAAAAAATGATTGCGCGCTCTTATTGATTTTGCCTTAACAGGCTCGCATATTATCAATCATGCTTTATATATAGATATATATATATATACTTCATTAAAATAATAAAGTAAATAATGTATAATTAATATATAATTAACTAATATAATTATCTCTATCACAATATAGGTTCAATAATATAAATCTTAAGTATGCGCTACATCATCGAGCTATACGAGAGCTCGCGATGCATCGGGCTCGAAAATGTTGGGAGGATTCTAGGAACCGTGTGAGGTTTCTTGCATAGTAGTATTCGATGCGCAGCATCGAAAATGCTATGAGAGTTCTGGCTCAGTTGGGTCAACTCGTAGAATTCGATGCGCAGCATCGAAAATGCTATGAGAGTTCTGGCCCAGTGGGCTAGAACTCTCATAGCTTACCTACTGATATATTATCAACACATTTGTGAAAACAGGCATATTTAGCATAGAACTTCTTGACTTTGAGGAAAAGAATGATCCACATCCATATTTCCAGCAGATTAAGAACAAAAAGTACTGAAAATCATGGTTTTTCGTTGTTTTTTGCAGGATAAGACGAACTTTTCACGATATACTAAGAAAATATTGGTAAAAACAAGCATACTTCGCATAAAACGTCGTCATTTTGAGGAGAACAATGATCGAAATCCATATTTCCAGCAGATTAAGAACAAAAAGTACAGAAAATAATGGTTTTTCGCTGTCTCTTTCATGATACAAACGTACTTTTCACCATATACTAGAAAAATATTGGAAAGAACAGGCATTTTTAGCATAGGCCCAAGTTATTTTCACGAAAAACATGATCGAAATACATAATTCCAGCAGATTAAGAACAAAAAGTACTGAAAATCATGGTTTCTCGCTTTTCTTCGCAGGATACACGAACTTTTAACCATATACTTGGAAAATATTGATAAAAACAGGCATTTTTCACCATATATTTTGAAAATATTGGTAAAAACAGGCATATTTGGCATTAAACTTCCTCATTTTGAGGAAAACAATATTCCAAATCCTTATTCCCATCAGATTAAGAACAAAAAGTACAGAAAATCAAGATTTTTCGCGGTTTTTTGCAGGATACCACGCACTTTTCACGATATACTAGGAATGTATTCGAAAAAACAGGCATTTTTAGCATGGACCTAATTTATTTTGACGAAACCAATGATCGAAAACCATATTTCCAGCAGATTAAGAACCAAAGGTACCGAAAATCGTGGTTTTTCGCTGTTATTTTTAGGATACTACGTACTTTTCACCATATACTTGGAAAATATTGGTAAAAACAGGAATGTTTAGCATAAACCTAAGTTATTTTGACGAAAACAATGATCGAAATCCATATTTCCAGCAGATTAAGAACAAAAAGTACAGAAAATCATGGATTTCGCTGTTTTTTTCATGATACAACGTACTTATCACCATATACTAAAAAAATATTGGAAAAAACAGGCATTTTTAGCATAGAACAACGCTAATTTGACGGAAACAATGATCGAAGACCATATTTCCAGCAGATTATGTAGCAAAAGTACCGAAAATCATGGATTTTCTGTTTTTTGCAGGATACCACGCACTTTTCACCATATAATACGAAGATATTGGTAAAAACAGGCATTTTTAGCATTGACCTGAGTTATTTTGACGAAAACAATGATCGAAAACCATATTTTCAGCAGATTAAGAACCAAAGGTACCGTAAATCATGGTTTTCGGCTGTTTTTTTCAGGATACTACGTACTTTCCACCATATACTTGGAAAATATTGGTAAAAGCAGGCATTTTTAACCATATATTATAAAAATATTGATAGAAACAGGCATATTTGGCATTAAGTTTCCTCATTTTGAGGAAAACAATATTCCAAATCCTTATTCCCAGCAGATTTAGAACAAAAAGTACCGAAAATCATGGTTTTTCGCTCTTTTTTGCAGGATACGACGCACTTTTCACCAAATACTAGGAAAATATTGGTAAAAACAGGTATTTTTAGCATAGAACAAAGTTAATTTTTCGGAAACAATGATCGAAGACCATATTTCCAGCAGATTACGAAGCAAAAGTTCGAAAATCATGGTTTTTCTGTTTTTTGCAGGTTACCACGCACTTTTCACCATATACTAGGAAAATATTGGTAACACAGAGATTTTGGCATAGACCTAAGTTATTTTGATGAAAACAGTGATCGAAATCCATATTTCCAGCAGATTAAGAACAAAAAGTACCGAAAATCATGATTTTTTGCAGGATACCCCGCACTTTTCACCATATACTAGGAAAACATTGGAAAGAACGGGCATATTTAACGATACATTATCAAAACATTGGTGAAAACAGGCATATTTAGCATAAAACTTAGTCATATTGAAGAAAACAATGATCCAAATCCATATTTCCAGCAGATTACGAACAAAAAGTACCGAAAATCATGATTTTTCGCTGTTTTTTGCAGGATACCCTGCACTTTTCACCATATACTAGGAAAATATTGGTAAAAACAGGCATTTTTAACCATATATTATCAAAACATTGGTGAAAACTGGCATATTTAGCATCAAGCTTCGTCATTTTGAGTAAAACAATGATCCAAATCCATATTTCCTGCAGATTACGAACAAAAAGTACCGAAAATCATGGTTTTTCGCTGTTTTTTGCAGGATACCCTGCACTTTTCACCATATACTAGGAAAATATTGGAAAACATAGTCGTTTTTAGCATAGACCTAAGTTATTTTGACGAAAACCATATTTACAGGAGATTAAGCGCAAATGGTTCTGAAAATGATGGTTTTTCGCTGTCTCTTTCACGATACTACGTACTTTTCACCATATACTTACAAAATATTGGTAAAAACTGGCATATTTAATAATATATTATCAAAACATCGGTGGAAACAGGCATATTTAGCATGAAACTTCTTGATTTTGAGGAAAAGAATGATCTACATCCACATTTCCAGCACATTAAGAACAAAAAGTACCGAAAATCATGGTTTTCGATGTTTTTTGCAGCATACCATGCAGTTTTCAACATATACTAGGAAAATATTGAAAAGAACAGATATTTTGGCATAGACCTAAGTTATTTTGACTAAAACAGTGATCGAGATCCATATTTCCAGCAGATTAATAACAAAAAGTTCTGAAAATCATGGTTTTGCGCTGTTTATTGCAGGATACCACGCACTTTTCACCATATACTAGGAAAATATTGGTAAAAACAGGCATTTTTAACCATATATTATCAAAACATTGGTGAAAACTGGCATATTTAGCATCAAGCTTCGTCATTTTGAGTAAAACAATGATCCAAATCCATATTTCCTGCAGATTACGAACAAAAAGTACCGAAAATCATGGTTTTTCGCTGATTTTTGCAGAATACCCCGCACTTTTCACCATATACTAGGAAAATATTGAAAAGAACGGGCATTTTTAGCATAGACCTAAGTTATTTTCACCAAAAAAATGATCGATATCCATATTTCCAGCAGATTAAGAACAAAAGTACTGAAACTCATGGTTTTTCGCTGTTTTTTGCAGGATACAACGAACTTTTTATCATATACTAGGAAAATATTGTTAAAAACCGGTATCTTTAGCACAGACCTAAGTTATTTTGACGAAAACAATGATCGAAATCCATATTTCCAGCAGATTAAGAACAAAAACTACAGAAAATCATGCTTTTTCGCTGTTTTTTTCATGATACAACGTACTTTTCACCATATACTGAAAAAACAGGCATTTTTAGCATAAACCTAAGTTATTTTGACGAAAACAATGATCGAAATCCATATTTCCAGCAGTTTAAGAACAAAAAGTACTGAAAATCATGGTTTTTCACTGTTATTTGCAGGTTATCACGCATTTTCCACCATATACTTGGAAAAGACTGTTAAAGACGGGCTTATTTAGCATAAAACTTCGTCATTTTGAGTAAAACAATGATCCAAATCCATATTTCCAGGATATTAAGAACAAAAGGTACTGAAAATCATGGTTTTTCGCTGTTTTTTTCAGGATACTATGTACTTTTCAGCATATACTTGGAAGATATTGGTAAAAACCGGCATTTTTAACGATATATTATGAAAATATTCGTAAAAACAGGCATATTTAGTATAAAACTTCGTCATATTGAGGAAAAACATGATCCAAATCCTTATTTCCAGCAGATTAAAAACAAAAAGTACAGAAAATCATGGTTTTTCGCTGTCCCTTTCACGATGCAACATACTTTTCACCATATACTTGGAAAATATTGGTAAAAACAGGCATTTTTAACGATATATTATCAAAAAATTGGTGAAAACAGGCATATTTAGCATAAAAGTTCTTGATTTTGAGGAAAAGAATGATCCACATACGTATTTCCAGCAGATTAAGGACAAAAAGTACTGAAAATCAATGTTTTTCGCTGTTTTTTTCAGGATACAACGTACTTTTCACCATATACTTGGAAAATATTGGTAAAAACAGGCATTTTTAACCATATATTATGAAAATATTGGTAGAAACAGACATATTTAGCATTAAGCTTCCTCATTTTGAGCAAAACAATATTCCAATTCCTTATTCCCAGCAGATTAAGAACAAAAAGTACAAAAATCAAGGTTTTACGCAGTTTTTTGCAGGATACCACGCATTTTTCAACATATACTTATTGGAAAAAGCAAGCATTTTTAGCATGTATCTAAGTTATTTTGATGAAGATAATGATGGAAATTCATATTTCCAGCAGACAGAGAACAAAAAGTACTGAAAATTATGGTTTCCCGCTGTTTTTTTCAGGATACACCGTACTTTTCACCATATACTTGGAAAATATTGGTAAAAGCAGACATTTTTGACCATATCTTATGAAAATGTTGGTAAAAATTGCCATATTTAGCATAAAACTTCCTCATTTTGTGGAAAGGAATATTCCAAATTCATATTTCCAGCAGATTAAGAACAAAATGTACCGAAAATCAAGGTTTTTCGCTGTTTTTTGATGGACACCACGCACTTTTCGCCATATACTAGGAAAATATTGGTAGAAACAGGCATTTTTAGCGTAGACCTAAGTTACTTTCACGAAAAAAATGATCGAAATCCATATTTCCAGCAGATTAAGAACAAAAAGTACTGAAAATCATGGTTTTTCGCTTTTTTTCGCAGGATACAACGAAAGTTTCACCATATTCTTGTGAAATATTGGTAAAAACAGGCATGTTTAGCATAGACCTAAGTTATTTTGACGAAAACAATGATCCACATCAATATTTCAGGCAGATTATAAACAAAAAGTACTGTAAATCATGGTTTTTCGCTGATTTTTGCAGGATACAACGTACTTATCACCATATACTTGGGAAATATTGGTAAAAACAGGCATATTTCGCTTGGACCTAAGTTATTTTGACGAAAACAATGATCCAAGTCCATATTTCCAGCAGATTAAGGACAAAAAGTACTGAAAATCATGGTTTTTCGCTGTTTTTTGCAGGATACCACGCACTTTTCACTATATACAATGAAGATGTTGGTAAAAGCAGGCCTTTCTAGTACAGACCTAAGTTATTTTGACGAAAACAATGATCTAAATCCATATTTCCAGCAGATTACGAACAAAAAGTACCGAAAATCATGGTTTTTCGCTTTTTTCGCAGGATACAACGAAAGTTTCACCATATACTTCTGAAATATTGGTAAAAACAGGCATGTTTAGCATAGACCTAAGTTATTTTGACGAAAACAATGATCCAAGTCCATATTTCCAGCAGATTAAGGACAAAAAGTACTGAAAATCATGGTTTTTCGCTGTTTTTAGCAGGATACCACACACTTTTCACCATATACAATGAAGATGTTGGTAAAAACAGGCCTTTCTAGTACAGACCTAAGTTATTTTGACGAAAACAATGATCTAAATCCATATTTCCAGCAGATTAGGGACAAAAAGTACTGTAAATCATAGATTTTCGCTGTTTTTTACAGGATGCCACGCACTTTTCACCATATACTAGGAAAATATTGGTAACCAGAGGCAGATTGAGCATAAAACTTCGTCATTTTCAGGAAAATAATGATGGAAATCCATATTTTCAGCAGATTAAGAACAAAAAGGACCGAAAATCATGGTTTTTCGCTGTTTTTTGCAGGATACCACGCACTTTTCGCCATATACTATCAAAATATTGATAAAAGCAGGCAAATTTAGCATAAAATTTCGTCATTTTGAGAAAAACAATATTCCAAATCCATATTTCCAGCAAATTAATAACAAAAAGTACCGAAAATCATGGTTTTTCGCTCTTTTTTGCAGGATACGACGCACTTTTCACCAAATACTAGGAAAATATTGGTAAAAACAGGTATTTTTAGCATAGAACAAAGTTAATTTTTCGGAAACAATGATCGAAGACCATATTTCCAGCAGATTACGAAGCAAAAGTTCCGAAAATCATGGTTTTTCTGTTTTTTGCAGGTTACCACGCACTTTTCACCATATACTAGGAAAATGTTGGTAAAAACAGGTTTTTTTAGCATAGAGCTCATGTATTTTGACGAGAACAGTGATCGCAACCATATTTCCAGCACATTAAGAACATGAAGTACCGAAAATCATCGTTTTTTGATGTTTTTTGCAGGATACCATGCACTTTTCACCATATACTAGGAAAATATTGGTAACACAGAGATTTTGGCATAGACCTAAGTTATTTTGATGAAAACAGTGATCGAAATCCATATTTCCAGCAGATTAAGAACCAAATGTACCGAAAATCATGATTTTTTGCAGGACACCCCGCACTTTTCACCATATACTAGGAAAACATTGGAAAGAACGGGCATATTTAACGATACATTATCAAAACATTAGTGAAAACAGGCATATTTAGCATAGAACTTAGTCATATTGAAGAAAACAATGATCCAAATCCATATTCCCAGCAGATTACGAACAAAAAGTACCGAAAATCATGATTTTTCGCTGTTTTTTGCAGGATACCCTGCACTTTTCACCATATACTAGGAAAATAGTGGAAAACATAGTCGTTTTTAGCATAGACCTAAGTTATTTTGACGAAAACCATATTTACAGGAGATTAAGCACAAATGGTACTGAAAATGATGGTTTTTCGATGTTTTTTGCAGGATACCATGCACTTTTCAACATATACTAGGAAAATATTGAAAAGAACAGATAGTTTGGCATAGACCTAAGTTATTTTGACTAAAACAGTGATCGAGATCCATATTTCCAGCAGGTTAAGAACAAAAAGTTCTGAGAATCATGGTTTTGCGCTGTTTTTTGCAGGATACCACGCACGTATCACCATATACTAGGAAAATATTGGTAAAAACAGACATTTTTAACCATATATTATCAAAACATTGGTGAAAACTGGCATATTTAGCATCAAGCTTCGTCATTTTGAGTAAAACAATGATCCAAATCCATATTTCCAGCAGATTACGAACAAAAAGTACCGAAAATCATGGTTTTTCGCTGTTCTTTGCAGGATACCACGCACTTTTCAGGATATCATAGGAAGATATTGTTAAAAACAGCCATTTTTAGCATAGACCTTAGTCATTTTGACGAAAACAATGACGGAAAACCATATTTCCAGCAGATTAAGGACAAAATGTACTGAAAATCATGGATTTTCGCTGTTTTTTGCAGGTTACGATGCATTTTCCACCAAATACTTGGAAAATACTTTTAAAAACAGGCATATTTAGCATAATACTTCGCCATTTTGAGTAAAACAATGATCCAAACCCATATTTCCAGGAGATTAAGAACAAAAGGTACTGAAATCATGGTTTTTCGCTGTTTTCTTCAGGATACTACGTACTTCTCACCATATACTCGGAAAATATTAGTAAAAACCGTCATTTTTAACGATATATTATCAAAATATTAGTAAAAACAGACATATTTAGCATAAAACTTCGTCATATTGTAGAAAAACATGATCCAAATCCTTATTTCCAGCAGATTAAAAACAAGAAGTACCGAAAATCATGGTTTTTCGCTGTTCTTTGCCGGATACCACACACTTTTCACCATATACTAGGAAAATATTGTTAAAAAGAGACATTTTTATCATAGACCTAAGTTATTTTGACGAAAACAATGATCGAACTCCATATTTGCAGCAGAATAAGTACAAAAAGTACTGAAAATCATTAATTTAGCGGTTTTTTTAGGATACATCGTACTTTTCACCATATACAGTGAAGATGTTGGTAAAAACAGGCCTTTCTAGTACAGACCTAAGTTATTTTGACGAAAACAATATTCCAAATCCTTATTCCCAGCAAATTAAGAACAATAAGTACAGAAAATCAATGTTTTCCGCTGTTTTATGCAAGATACCACACACTTTTCACCATATACTAGGAACGTGTTGGAAAAAACAGGCACTTTTAACGATATATTATCAAAACATTGGTGAAAACAGGCATATTTAGCGTAAAATTTCCTCATTTTGATGAAAATAATGATCGAAATCCATATTTCCAGCAGATTAAAAACAAAAAGTACCGTAAATCGTGGTTTTTCGCTGTTCTTTGCCGGATACCACGTACTTCTCAACATATATTAGGAAAATATTGGTAAAAACAGCCATATGTAGCATAAAACTTCCTCATTTTGAGGAAAAGAATATTCCAAATCCATATTCCCAGCAGATTAAGAACAAAAAGTACTGAAAATCATGGTCTTCGCTGTTTTTTGCAGGATACCACGCACTTTTTACCATATACTAGCAATGTATTGGAAAAAAAGGCATTTTAGCATGGGCCTAAGTTATTTTCACGAAAAAAATGATCGAGATCCATATTTCCAGCAGATTAATAACAAAAAGTACCGAAAATCATGATTTATCGCTGTTTTTTGCAGGATACCCCGCACTTTTCACCATATACTTGGAAAATGTTGGTAAAAACAGACATTTTTAACCATATATTACGAAAATATTGGTAAAAATTGGCATATTTAGCATAAAACTTCCTCATTTTGAGGAAAAGATTATTCCAAATCCATATTCCCAGCAGATTAAGAACAAAAAGTACTGAAAATCATGGGTTTTCGCTGTTTTTTGCAGGATACCACGCACTTTTCACCATACACTAGCAATGTATTGGAAAAAAAGGCATTATTAGCATGGACCTATGTTATATTCACGGAAAAAATGATCGAAATCCATATTTCCAGAAGATTAAGAACAAAAAGTACTGAAAATCATGGTTATTCGCTGTTTTTTGCAGGATACCACGCACTTTTCACAATATACTAGCAATGTATTTGAAAAAAAGGCATTCTTAGCATGGACATTAAGTTATTTTGACGAAAACCACGATCGAAAGCCATTCTTCCAGCAGATTAAGAACTAAAAGTACCGAAAATCATGGTATTTCGCTGTTTTTTGCAGGATACCACGCACTTTTCACCATATACTAGCAAGGTATTGGAAAAAGTAGGCATTTTTAGCATGGACCTAAGTTATTTTGACGAAGACAATGATCCAAAACCATATTTCCAGCAGATTACGAAGAAAAAGTACGGGAAATCATGGTTTTTCGCTGTTTTTTGCAGGATACCACCCACTTTTTACCATATACTGGGAAAATAATGGTAAAAACAGGCATTTTTAGCATAGACCTCAGTTATTTTCAAGAAAAAAATGATCGAAATCCAGATTTCCAACAGATTAAGAACAAAAAGTACTGATAATCATGGTTTTCCGCTGTTTTTTGCAGGATACTACGCACTTTTCACCATATACTAGGAAAATATTGATAAAAACAGGCATTTCTAGTATAGACCTAACTCTTTTTGACGAAAACAATGATCGAAATCCATATTTCCAGCAGATTAATAACACAAAGTACCGAACATCATGATTTTTCGCTCTTTTTTGCAGGGTACCCCGCACTTTTCACCATATACTTGTAAATGTTAGTAAAAACAGGCATTTTTAGAATAGAGCTAATGTATTTTGACGAAAACAATGATCGACACCCATATTTCCAGCACATTAAGAACAAAAAGAACTGAAAATCATGGATTTTCTCTGTTTTTGCAGGTTACCACGGACTTTCCACCATATACTTGGAAAATGCTGTTAATAACAGGCATATTTAGCATAAAACTTCGTCATTTTGAGTAAAACAATGATCCAAATGCATATTTCCAGGAGATTAAGAACAGAAGGTACTGAAAATCATGGTTTTACGCTGTTTTTTGCAGGATAGCACGCACTTTTCACCATATACTAGGAAACTATTGATAAAATCAGGCATTTCTAGTATAGCCCTAAGTGATTTTGACGAAAACAATGATCGCAATCCGTATTTGCAGCAGATTAATAACAAAAAGTACTGAAAATCAAGGTTTTTCTCTGTTTTTTGTAGGTTACCACGGACTTTCCACCATATACTTGGAAAATACTGTTAAAAACAAGCATATTTAGCATAAAACTTCGTCATTTAGAGTAAAACAATGAGGCAAAACCATATTTTCAGGAGATTATGAATAAAATGTACTGAAAATCATGATTTTTCGCTGTTTTTTGCAGGATACCCCGCACTTTTCATCATATACTAGGAAAATATTGAAAAGGACAGGCATTTTTAGCATAGACCTAAGTTATTTTCAGGAAAAAAATTATCGAAATCCATATTTCCAGCAAATTATGAACAAAAAGTACTGAAAATCATGGTTTTTCGCTGTTTTTTGAAGGATACCACGAACTTTTCACCATATACTTGGGTAATATTGGTAAAAACAGGCATGATTAGCATGGACCTAAGTTAGTTTGACGAAAACAATGACCCAAGTCCATATTTGCAGCAGATTAAGGACAAAAAGTACTGAAAAATGCCAGTTTTTACCAATATATTGCTAGTATGTGGTGAAAAGTACTCGGAATTCCGCAATAAACAGGGAAAACCATAATTTAAAGTACTTTTTCTCTTCTTGAGTTGGAAATATGGAATTTAATAATTGGTATCCTCTAAATATCGTCGGTTCAGGATAAAAGACATTGCTTTACCAATATTTTCCTAGTGTATGGTAAAAAGTGTGTGGAATCCTGCCACAAACAGGGAAAACCATGATTTAAAGCAATAACTGGTATTCAATCGCCGGAAATTTAGATTTGTGTCGTTCTTTTTCCCACAATAACGTAGGTTTATGCTAGAAATGCCTGATCTTACCGATATTTTCCTAATATATGGTGAAAAATGCCTGTTTTTACCAATATTTTGCTAGTATGTGGTGAAAAGTGCGCGGAATCCCGCAATAAACAGGGATAACCATAATTTAAAGTACTTTTTCTCTTCGTGAGTTGGAAATATGGACTTTTATAATTGGTATCCTCTAACTATTGTGGGTTCACGATAAAATACATTGCCCTCCCAATATTTTCCTAGTGTATGGTGAAAAGTGTGTGTAATCCTGCGACAAATAGGGAAAACCATGATTTAAAGCACTTATTGGTATTCAAACGCCGGAAATTTAGATTGGTGTCGTTCTTTTTCTCAAAATAAAGTATGTTTATGCAAGAAATACCTGCTTTAGCAATATTTTCCTAGTATTTGGTGAAAAGTGAGTGGAATCCTGCAATAAAAAGGGAAAACCATAATTCGAAGTACTTTTTCTCTTCGTGAGTTTGAAATATGGACTTCTGTAATTGGTATCCTCTAAATATTGTGGGATGACGATAAAATACATTGTTTTACAAATATTTTCCTAGTATACGGTGGAAAGTGTGTCAAATCTTGCAACAAAGAGTGAAAACCATGAATTAAAGCACTTATTGGCATTCAAACGCCGGAAATTTAGATTTGATTGGTTCTTTTTCTTAAAATAATGTAGGTTTATGCTCAAAATGCCTGCTTTACCAATATTTTCCTAGTATATGTTGAAAAGTGTATGGAATCCTGCAATAAACAGGGAAAACCATAATTTAAAGTACTTTTTCCCATCTTCAGTTGGAAATATGGACTTTTATAATTCGTATCCGCCAAATGTCGTGGGTTCACGATAAGATACATTGTCTTATCAATATTTTCCAAGTATACGGTGAAAAGTGTGTGTAATCCTGCGATAAACAGGGAAAACCATGATTTAAAGCACTTATTGGTATTTAAACGCCGGAAATTTAGATAGGTGTCGTTCTTTTTCTCAAAATAACGTAGGTTTATGCAAGAAATGCCTGTTTTTACCAATTTTTTCCTAATATATGGTGACAAGTGTGTGGAATCCTGCAACAAACAGGGAAAACCATGATTTAAAGCACTCACTGGTATTAAAACGCCGGAAATTTAGATATGCTTGTTCTTTTTCTCAAAATAACGTAGGCTTATGCTTGAAATGCCTGTTTTTACCAACATTTTTCTAGTATATGGCGAAAAGTACGTGGAATCCTGCAATAAACTGGGAAAACCATAATTTAAAGTACTTTTTCTCTTCGTGAGTTGGAAATATGGACTTTTATAATTGGCATCCTCTAAATATCGGGGATTGACGATAAAATACATTGTTCTATCAATATGATCTTAGTATACGCTGAAAAGTGTGTGGAATCCTGCAACAAACAGGGAAAACCATGATTTAAAGCACCCACATGTATTCAAACGCCGGAAATTTAGATTTGTGCCGTTCTTTTTCTCAAAATAACGTAGGTTTATGCTAAAAATGCCTGCTTTACCAATATTTTTCTAGTATATGTTGAAAAGTGTATGGAATCCTGCAATAAACAGGGAAAACCATAATTTAAAGTACTTTTTCTCATCTTCAGTTGGAAATATGGACTTTTATAATTGGCATCCTCTAAATATCGCGGATTCACAATAAAATACATTGTTCTATTAATATTTTACCAGTATACGGTGAAAAGTGTGTGGAATCCTGCAACAAACAGGGAAAACACTTATTGGTACTCAAAAGCCGGAAACTTAGATATGTTTCGTTCTTTTTCTCAAAATAACGTAGGTTTATGCTAGAAATTCCTTTTTTTACCAACATTTTTCTAGTATATGGCGAAAAGTAGGTAGAATCCTGCCATAAACTGGAAAAACCATAATTTAAAGTACTTTTTCTCTTCGTGAGTTGGAAATATGGACTTTTATAATTGGCACCCCCTAAATATCGCGAATTCACGATAAAATACATTGTTCTATCAATATTTTCCTAGTATACGGTGAAAAGTGCCCGGCATCCTGCAATAAACAGGGAAAACCATTATTTAAAGTACTCACTGGTATTCAAATGCCGGAAATTTAGATTTGTTTCGTGCTTTTTCTCAAAATAACGTAGGTTTATTGTAGATATCCCTGATTTACCAATATCTTCCTAATAGATGGTAAAATGCCTGTTTTCAACAATATTTTGCTAGTATATGGTGAAACGTGCGCGGAATCCTGCAATAAACAGGGAAAACCATAATTTAAAGAACTATTTCTCTTCGTGACTTAGAAATGTGGATTTTTATAATTGGTATCCCCTAAATATCGTGGGTTCACGATAAAATACATTGTTTTACCAATATTTTCCTAGAATACTGTGAAAAGTGTTTGGAATCCTGCAACAACCAGGGAGAACCATGATTTAAAGCACTTATTGGTATTCAAAAGCCGGAAATTTAGATTTGTTTTGTTCATTATCTCAAAATAACGTGGGCTTATGCTAGAAATCCCAGATTTTACCAATATTTTCCTAATGTATGGTGAGAAATGCCTGTTTTTACCAATATTTTGCTAGTATATGGTGAAAAGTGCGTTTAATCCTGCAATAAACAGGGAAAGCCATAATTTAAAGTACTTTTTCTCTTCTTGAGTTGGAAACATGGCCATTTATAATTGGTATCCTCTAAATATCGTGGGTTCACAATAAAATACATTGTTTTACCAATATTTTCCTACAATATGGTGAAAAGTGTGTGGAATCCTGCAACAAACAGTGAAAACCATGATTTAAAGCACTTATTGGTATTCAAAAGCCGGAAATTTTGTTTGTTTCGTTCTTTTTCTCAAAATAACGTAGGTTTATGCTAGAAATACCTTTTTTTACCAATATTTTCCTAGTATATGGTGAAAAGTGCCTGGAATCTTGTAATAAACAGCGAAAACCATAATTTAAAGAACTATTTCTCTTCGTGACTAAGAAATGTGGATTTTTATAATTGGTATCCTCTAAATATCGTGGGTTCACCATAAAATACATCGTTTTACCAAGATTTTCCTAGAATATGGTGAAAAGTATGTGGAATCCTGCAACAAACAGTGAAAGCCATGATTTAGAGCACTTAATGGTATTCAAAAGCCGGAAATTTAGTTTGTTTCGTTCTTTTTCTCAAAATAACGTAGGTTTATGCTAGAAACGCCTGTTTTTACCAATATTTTCCTAGTATAGCGTGAAAAGTGTGTGGAATTCTGCAACAAACAGTGAAAACCATGATTTAAAGCACTTATTGGTATTCAAAAGCCGGAAATTTTGTTTGTTTCGTTCTTTTTCTCAAAATAACGTAGGTTTATGCTAGACTTCAACTATTTTGAAGTTATTTTTGAGTTAAAAATATAGATTTGAAGATTTCATCAACTTCGAACAAAATTATGCTTTTTTAATGAATTGAAAAATTTTTTTACCATTTATATTAAACATATATAGAATATAAGCAAATATAAATAAAGTAAATTTGATAATATTTTAATACATTTATAATTGATTTTATAATGTTTTAATTGAAACTTGATTTTATAATACCGTTTTAACTTTGAGGCCATGTTCAACTCAAACGTAGATCCCTAGCTTATCGGCACCAAAATTTTATTTTTTTTATTACATCTAAACACAAACTTTAGGAAAAAGCGTTGGATTTCCGTAAAAGAACGCTTTTCTCTGAAATTTTTGTTTAAATACGATAAAAAAAATAAAACTTAGGTGCCGGTAAGGTAGGTATTGTTTCGGTATTTTACATGGCCATTTTAAAGCCATTAATATTTTAGATGAATAATCGAAATAATAACATGTATGTTAGGTATGTATGTATGATATTATTTAATAACAATTAAATAATCGTAGATAGTGCACCTTGTTTGGATGAAAATGTTCCAACTCCTTCAAGCAAGCGATAGCGTAATGGATAGCATGCGTGCGTAGTAACCCAAGGGTTGTAGGTTCGATTCCCGGTTAGGCCAAAAAATTTTATGTAAAATTTTTTCTGCGATGAAAAAATTGCGATTAATATAGTAATAAATTCTAAATAATATGCGAGAATTGTAATAATAGTTATACTTTAGAGTATTGTATGTAATATGTATGGCTTTAAGTTCCAAAGTAATCTTTCAAGAACTTGAAAAAAGGTTCGTGAAAGGTTTCTTGAAAGATTACTAGAATGTTTCGTAGAATCTTTCTGAAAGATTGACAAATCTTTCACAAAGCTTCCAGTTATTCTTTTAAAAACTTGATGAAAGGTCCTGGAAAGTTTTCCGGAAATATTAATAGATTTTTTTTAAAGCTTTTGCCAGTAAATTGGGCAGAATTTTAAGCTTACAGGAATCTTTTATGTAAGCTTTCTGAAAGATTTCAATAAATCTATCAAAAACCTTACAAGGATCTTTACAGCTACCTTACTAAAGTCTTATTGGAAGATTTCCTGTAAACTTACCGTATCCTTTCGAGAAAGAATTGGGCGGAATTTTAAGCTTACAAGAATCTTTCATGTAAGCTTTCTGAAAGATTTCAATAAATCTATCAAAAACCTTACAAGGATCTTTACAGCTATCTTACTAAAGTCTTGCTGAAAGATTCTCTGTAAACTTACCGTATTCTTTCAAGAAAGCTTCCATAAAGATTGACAAATCTTTCACAAAGCTACCAGTTACTCTTTTAAAAGTTTGATTAAAGATCCCGAAAAGCTTTCTGGGAAGATTAATAGAATCTTTCCTGAAAGCTTTTTGTGAGAAAAAAGGGCGGACATTTTGAGCTTTCAGGAATCTTCCATGTAAGCTTTCTGAAAGATTTAAATAAAACTATCAAAAACCTTACAAAGATATTTACAGCTATCTTACTAAAGTCTTGCTGAAAGATTCTCTGTAAACTTACCGTATTCTTTCAAGAAAGCTTCCATAAAGATTGACAAATCTTTCACAAAGCTTCCAGTTACTCTTTTAAAAGTTTGATGAAAGATCCCGGAAAGCTTTCTGGGAAGATTAATAGAATCTTTCCTGAAAGCTTTTTGTGAGAAAAAAGGGCGGACATTTTGAGCTTTCAGGAATCTTCCATGTAAGCTTCCTGTAAGATTCCGAATCTTTCTTGGAAGCTTTCATAAAACTTCCAGGAAGCTTTCATGCTATGTGGGTAAGTAACGATGACTAGACCGCGTATGTATAAAAAGTATTATTATTCTGATAGTCCAAAAATGAATATAACTTATAACAACTTATTGTTATTGATAAAAGTTTTATAATCAGCCTTTAAAAAATTAGTGTCAAACTGTCTATTTAAACTATTGTGTTGTGAGTGTATATGGAGCATTTCTGATAACAATCTTTTATTTAAATTTTGTTCTTGATCTAAAATTTTGATATTTTTCAAATCAATTTGATGATTTGTATTCGTAATGTGTTCGTGTAAAACTGATTTATCCCTCTTAAATTTGCAGTCGCTCGCATGTTCTTTACTTCTTACAATTAATTTTCGAGATGTTTGTCCTACGTAAGACGCATCACAATCACAACAATTGATCTTATATACGATATGAGATTTTTCATTTTTGTGATATTTTTCTTTTCCTAATCTAATTATGTAATTGAATTTATTGGAGATTGAATTGATCATGGTCAGGTTATTACTATTACAGATGTTTTTTAATTCTGGGTTAATATATTTAATATATGGAAAAACTAAAATGCTGTTGAAATTTATATTTTTAGAATTACATGTATTTTTATTATTATTTTTAATATGTAGTAAACGTTTATTTATGTGTTTATTAATAAAATTAATAGGATAATCATTCTCCAATAATAAATCTCTAATTAGATTAAGATTATTGTCATGGAAATGTGTGTCTGCTAAATTAATACATTTATCCACTAAATTACAAATAATACCAATTTTATTACTAACAGGATGGAGAGAGTTGAAATTTAAAAATCTACCAGAAAAAGTTGGTTTCCTGAACCAGTCCGTGGAAATTTTTTGTTTATTTTGAATGATAAGAATGTCAAGAAAACTAATTTTATTATTATGAGATATTTCAACTGTGAATTGCAAATTCTTATCAAAACTATTGAATAAGTTAACGGTATAATCTATCATCCGATCAAGGACACATATGATGATGTCATCGACGTATCTATAATAAAACGGAACAGGAAAGCAAATTTTTGATAAGGCCTGATTTTCTAAATCCTCCATGACAATATCAGCTAAGATGGGACTTAAGGGGTTGCCCATGGCCGCTCCAAATATTTGTTTATAAAACATGTTATTGAATATAAAGTAATTATTATATAACATAAAACTAATAACATTGATGAATTCGCTACAATTTAGTTCGCAAAAGTTATAAAGTTGATTCCATCGTTTTTCCAATGAGTTAAAAATTAAATAATCAGCAACATTTGTATACAAGCTAATAACGTCCAAACTAATAATCGTATATCCAGCAGGTATAGATACGAATTCAATTTTTTGTTTTAGATCTAGGCTATTAGTAACATGTGAAATCGGTCTTTTTAATTTATTGAAGAGAAACTTGGCTAGAATTTTAGATAAATGATATGTGGGAGTATTAATCGCAGAAATTATAGGTCTAACTGGAAAATTGATCTTATGAATTTTCACAAGACCATAAGCTCTAGCTATTGTACATTTATTTGAGACCGGTTGTAATTTATGAAAGTTAGTTTTATGTCTTAGATTCTTAATAAGAGCGTCAGTGTTCTTTTCAATGAAGGCATAGGTTTTTTCTTAATAATACTATAATATTTTGTGTCCGAGAATAAATTAATCATTTTTTCCACATATTTTTGTTTTTCTATCACAACAGTACTATTACCTTTATCAGCTCGTGTTACTAAAAGGTTAGTATGATGGCTTAGCAATTCTTTGGTTCTTTTTAAATCAATCCTGTTAACTAATATTTGCATTTAATACAGTCAAAAAAATTTTATTTACAGAAAATGATGATATACACATGCAGTTTTATGTAGAAGATAGTGAATATGAGTTACCAAGCTGCGATGGTCAATATAACTATTTATTTAGCTCCATTCAACATACTTCACCAAGCCACAATGATATCAGAGTAACAGTAAATAGTAAAAATGAATCGCCAGTCAAATTAAAAAATCAGGATTATCTAGTACCAGAAGCGCTTCCTAATAATATTAGTAAAGAAAATGTTTGTGATCTCAATACTTCTAATGGTGATAGTGATGGCAACAGCATACAGCTGAGAAATAAAAAAGTATATTCAAGCGGAACGTTAATTCAAATGGTAAAATTAACGATTTCTTCAAAAATAATTTTGAAATCAAACTCTCCCTTACAACAAAATATTTTTAGTTGACTTACTTTAGGAGAGGGTCAGGGTTCCAGAACTCGAATTTTCTTAAAACTCGCAGAGGTTGTATATTACTACTTCACTATGAACCTCTGCAGAGTTGTAGACACTAACGCCTTATCACAAAAAAGCTGCAGCCATTCTAATTAAAAAAAAAAAAAAACTGGAAAAATGTGTACGATATTCACATTTTTTCCCTTTTCTGTTGTGTTTGTGCTGCAAAAAAAATGATACTTATATGAATAAAATAAACATAAATTAATTATTATTTCACATAATTTATGTTTATTTTATTCATATAAGAAATTGGATACATTTTTTTATAGCACAAACAATAGAAAAGGAAAAAAATGTGAATATCATACACATTATTCCAGTTTTTTTTTTTTTTTTAATTAGAATGACTGCAGCTTTTTTGTGATAAGGCGTTAGGGTCTATCACTCTGCAGAGGTTCATGTTGAAGTTATAATACTTACAACCTCTGAGTTTTAAGACAATTGGGGTTCCGGAACCCTGACCCTCTCCTAGTTAGTGTCATCAGGTAGGAAGAAAAAAGTCCTATCTTTGCTATACACGTAAAAAAATCCTATTTCGACTTAGCGCATAAGAAAATCCTTCTAGGTTAAGTATAGGAAATCTTGCTCTCCAATTTTTATTAGTGTGAAGGATTAGCGTCATATTGACGCTATGTGTACTGTGTAACACATGAATTTGTTAAACCTGAAGAGGTTGGCAGACCAGGCCAACGAAACGTTGCTGACACGCAAAGAAAAAGTTCTTTTTTTTTACACGTCTCCGTCAGATCGATCCTTCACGCTAATAAAAATCCTTCTGGCTTCACGTATAAGAAAGTCCTAGTCTACTGAAAAAAATCGCGCAAATTTTTTCAGTAGGGTATCTCGGTTTCACGCGTAGAAATGTCCTATCTCAGACGCTCTGCAATTTCACTAACGTTTAATTTGGAACCACTGAAGGATTTTGAAAAATCTATTACTTTTCCTTTTTGAAAACATAAACTCCTTATTCTTAAAATAATAAGAATACATTTTGGTAATGTATCAGTTTCCACAGAAAATAAATTGTGATTGTTTTTACAATGTAAGGAAATAAAAATGAATGAAGTACAATATAAAAGCAAAGTTTAATGTTTCATATTTGTTTTGAAAGGGTGTAATAGTCCTACGTTACCACTAACCCTGTTTTATCGGCGGAGCATTTTAAAATAATGAATATAAATAAAGGGATAAGGATTTGCATTTTAAACAATAAACGTAATTGCCCTGCGTAATCCTCTAATACATCGTTCTACAAAGTTTCAAGACGAAAAAAGATGACACTTTTGTTTATTCTTGGAACGAAACTTGGTTAATTTTCGTTCCAAGAGTAAACAAAGGTGTTGTCGTTTTCTTACCTCGAAACTTTGTAGAATCATATATTGCAGAATTACGCAGGGCAACTGAATTTGTTTAAGGCATAAATCGCTATTCTTTTATTATATTAATTACTGTTACATGTTCCGCTGATAAAACAGTGTTAGAATAGTGCGATACTCCAATGTATTTGAACAGATTTTACTTTCTTACGTTCAACGCCGAGATAAGACTTTCTTATGCGATCAACTGAGATAGGACTTTCTTACGTGCAAAGTCGACATAGGACTGTCTTACGCGCTCGACTGAAATAGGTTTTTTTTTCAACTAATAATATGTACATAATGGGGTACTATACATATTCTTCATTGAAGCTTAAATAATCTGTAAAAAAATATTTTTTATCATTTTTTATTACTTAGTTCGTAAACTACCCCTCTGAAGTTGGCAGAACACTTTTGACCCAAGGTAAAATAAACTATTGGATAATTTGCCGTAAATTGTCGGTAAATTATCCGTGGAATTGATAATTTTGCCGCGACCATTTAAAAAAAACGTATGTTCTGCTAACTTCAACCAAAGTTGGCAGAGCACCTGTCGAAAACTAATTAAAAATAATAGATATCACAACGGCACTTTTTTACCGTAACAAAACTGTGCAGTGCCAAATAGTGAAATATAATTTTTTAAATTATTATAATAATAGTTAGGTCAATTTTACATGAAGATAGCAAGTCACCTTACTGAAACCCAGGAAAGACGAGAGCTATCGACAAGATATTGACATAGGAATTTGCCGCTTTTTGACCGTAAGACAGCTGTTTCCCGAAAAATTAAAATTATTTTTATTGTTATAAACAATAATTCAGTAGCCCTTATACAGCTTCCTCACCAACCGCTTCAACTAATTAATGAGGTCTGCTAATGCAACGATAGCTACTTAGAATCGAGCCGATATTTGCCGTAACAAAACGGTGTACTACTGAAAACAGAAAATAATTTTTTTAATTTTTATAACAATAATACTGTCAACTTCATACGAAGCTAGTAGGTCATCTCACTGAAACTCAGGAATGACGAGCGCTATCGACACGATAGTTGCATAGGAATTTGCTGCTTTTTAGCCGTAAGACAGCTGTGTGCATCCTGAAAAATATAAAAATTATTTTTATTGTAAACAATAATTCAATAGCCTTTATACAGCTTCGTCGCCAATCGCTTCAACTACTTAATAATGTCTGCTATTGCAACGACAGCTACTTACAAGGGAAAGTCCTCAGGTGTTCAGCGTCCGGAGGGTCGTAACGGGTAAAAAAAATATTCCTTGAGGTACCCACAACAAAGTTCAACACATCCTAGCCCCTACCTTTTCAATATACCCCTCCAAACTCTGCAAAGTTTTGAATTTTAACGATTTTTTTATGCTGTATTTCACATGCAGTTAAAACAAGCTTTTTAAACTTTCGTTTATTTTATAATACTAATAACGTCTGCTTATGCTATTGTTTGTAAGCGATCTGCTAGCTTAATAGACGTCCTCACGCCCCCGGCTTTTTGAGTTTCTGGCTTTTTTCATTAATCCCCTCACCAACTGCCGCACGTCTGCGTAGCTCCCTTTATTGGGTGGACTCCGCGTCCCCCGGCTATTTGAGTTTAAGATTTCTTTCACTGGCTTTCTGTCGTTCGTTTCCCTATTTTTCGCATAGACCTCGCGTCCCTCGGCCATTTGGATTCGGGACTTTTTGAATTAATACACTTATTTAATATCTCATGTCTGCGTACTTCCCTTTTCGCGTACAACTTGCGTCTCGCGAAATTTAGGATTAACACTTTTTGTCTTATTCCACTGGCTTACTACTGTCTCACATCTGCCTAACTCCCTTTTTTGCGTGGACCTCGCGCCCCAGCTACTTGGGTTTAAGACTTTTTTTATTAATTCACTCGCTTACTGTCGCACGTCTTCGTAACTCTCTTTTTTTGCGTGGAACTCACGTCCCTCGGTCATTCCGGTTTGGGACTTTTTGAATTAATCCACTTGTTTAATATCGCACGTCTGCGTACTTCCCTTCTCGCGTAGAACTCGTGTCTCGCGGAATTTGGGATTAATACTTTTTTAATTAATCCACTCGCTTACTGGCGCGCGTCTTCGTAACTCTCTTTTTTGCGTGGGCCTCGCGTTTCTCGGTTATTCTGGTTTGGGATTTTTTTTATTAATCCACTTTTTTAATATCGCACGTCTGCGTAATTAATTTCCTTCCTGCGTAGAACTCGCATCTCTGGGTATTTGAATTTAAAAATTTTTGAATAAATCCACGCGTTCTCTACCGCACGTCTGCGTAACTCCCTTTTGCTTCCTCCTAGAGGAAGCATTGTGATAGTAATTTTTTGAATTGTTGTAAAAACATGTTGTAATTGTTTTTCAAGGTGTTAGGAATCAAAATACATGGTTTTGAAAAATGTCTGTACGGATGTGTGTGTGGGTGTGAGTATGTGTGTGTGTGTGTGTCTGCTCGATCTTACTTTTGGGGACCTAGAGTTTCTTAATCCACAGTTTGAATGTTGAATTCAAATTTTTCAATTCCGCCTTCTAATACTGAAATTACGGAAAAAAATCTTGGAAAAAGTTACTAGATATCCCCCTATTGTAGACAAAGCCTAAAGGTGGTTTTAAAGTACGTTCCCACAAATTTTACTTTCAGGGACGGTCACCAAAAGTGGTAAAATTCCTCTTAAGTACCTTTCTACACAATAAATGTCCTCATAAGTTGTCTCTAATATAATTATGTATGTGTGTGTGGGAGAGGGGGGTGCTCTCTAAAAAAAATCAGTGAAAAAGTCACTGTTTTGATCAGTGAATGTTCGTTTCACTAAAAGATCAGTGAAAAATCACCGTTTTGGTCAGTGAATGTTCGTTCCACTAAAAAATCAGTGAAAAATCACTGCTTTTATCAGCGACTTGACGATTCGCTGAAAAAGGAGTGACTTTTCGTTGATTTTATGATGCAACTGAAAAAGGAGCGACTTTTCGCTGCTTTTTTAGTCAATTTTGCAATAAACTGATCAGCGCAGTGATTAGTCTTCCCATCGTATTTCGCTGCTCGGCCAGTGGAAAAGCACTCTGTTGTTCTCACCTCGTGCACGCGGAGACCAGCTCAGACAACTATCTAAGGGTAGAGTGAAGTGAAATAGTACTTTTCGACACAGGTGCAGGATTAGAACACTATTTTCCTCCTGTGACATTTTTCTTAAATACTAATCTCGAACCGTATTTTATGCCACTACGCCGAAAAATCATATCAAAGTTGTGATTTTGAGGTTAGAGTGGTATAAAGACTAGGAGTCACAATTGATAGTTAATTTAATAAAAAAAACAACTTATTATATTGATATATAGTAACATAATTATTCGTAATGAATAAAATAATTTAATTACGTTTATGATAGTGTCAGTCTCGTTAATTCTTTAAAACTCATAAAAGTATGTTTCACTGGTGAGTGCACCCGATAAGCACCCTCTGAAAAAAAAACTGCTGCCAAGTCATTGGCACGTAGCTTCCTCCAAATTGATTTATCGTTCCTACAATGTATAGTATTTGGTTCAAATATAAAATATCTTTATTCATTCTACATGTTTTAAAATGATTTAAAAATTCATTAATATTTAAAATTCAACCTTATTCCGCTCCGCCGTCGATATATCACTATAAAATAGTCTATAAATTTCAAACTGATACATGATGTGTGATTTTTCAAAATCACGATTTTGAAAAAAACAGTAAAAAAATTTTAATCTTGAATAGACGATTTTTTTACCTAAAGGACTTATACGATAAATATACAAACTCTACATTTCCACAAAATTTCAACATGATTAAACCAATTTTTTTCACTAGTTATTATACGACAAAGAAATTGACTTTGTAAAATACGAAAATTTTCAATATCCAATATCTAAAAAAGTTCGATCGTTCGATCTTGATGAAAATTAGCACACAATTATCTATACCACATACAAAATTGTCTATGAATTTGGAGCTGATACATAGAGCCGTTCTCGAGAAATTACGATGTGAAAAAAAGGTTAAAAAAAATGTAACCTCTAATATTCGAAATTTATGGACCAATCATTTTACTCAAAAGACTAGACCGAGAGCTATCCAAAATCTACCTGTACCCTGGTAGAAAACCAACCAAAATGGCTTAACTGCAACGGTTTGCCAATCGTTTTGGCCAACGAATAACAAAAATATTGACGAACGGTTGGCCAGTGGATGGTGAACTATGTGAACTATATCGATAATTAGAAGCATCGGATGCGTGGACTAGGTCTTTGGGGTGGCCGATGATAGACTCTAGGTGGTGCGCTCTGTAGTTTTATGCATTAAGATCTGATGGTGAATCTAATACGTGACCCAGGTGTTCGGGGTAGCCGATGACGATGTCTAGGTGGTGCACTCCGCAGTTTTTTGCATCTAGGTGTCGGAATGCATTCCATGTGTGGTCTAAATGGTCTGGGTAGCCAGTGCCGCCTTTAAGTGAATTGAGGCCCTGGGCCAGAGGCAGCTGGGGGCCCCTGTAAGGAATTAATTTCTCCAAAGAAATGTAAACCAATCCAGCATTTTTCAACCTATAATTTTTTTTTAATAAAAACCGATAAATGAAATGTGATAGAAGTTATGATATTTAATATACGAATAAATATATGTAATTATTTAATTCATAAATTAACATCTTTATGCAAATCAGAGTACTTTCAGTAGTTCTCATAAATCTATGAAGATATAATTAATATAAATATTCAAGAAATTAAGAGTACTTTAATTTTATGTTTTTCATTTGGAATTTGTTTCACATAATTGACAGAATACTAGTCTGATTAAAAATCAAAACTACTTATATTAAAATTATCAGTAAAACGAATAAGCATATATTTGCTATTTCATATTGTAAAATTCAAATATTTGCGCTTATTTATTTATGTAGATGTCACGCGCCACGCCGTTCAACTGTACGCAAACAAAGTATATTAAAGAGACATCGATGCGCGCTTTTGTTTTAACACATTGCATTGCGCAGCGTGTAAAAGCACATCATACTGCTACTTTTTGCAGAAGAGTAAGAGTATTAAAAATGAAACGCGTTTATCCGAGTTGTGCTAGTAAAAAGCGAAAATATAAAGAGGATAAAAAAAAAACTCAATGCTCTACCGAAAATTAGTGGATATTTGGAACAAGAAAAGATTAATGATCTCAATCCAAGTGAAATAAGGAATATGCCTTCCGCAGAAGCAACTCCGGTATTTTCTTCAGGTATGTATTTTCTCGATATTTTTAATTATTTGTGTACACTTCATATATAGTGAAAGTAATGAAACTATTTGTTTTAAAAGACCAAAATAGTACTAGTTGTAGTAATATTGATATTGAAGAAATAAATGAAGAAAACTGTATACATCGAAACACAACAAAATCGAGTAATAATATTACAAAGAGTACTACGTCAGGTAAATTTTAAAAAGTAATAATTTTGATACGAGCTTAAATTAATGTTAAAAAATGACATGTTTTATTAAAATCAGAAGTTACTTCAACAACTAAAGGTTCCAAAAAGATTTGTCGTTCTGATTTGCAAAATGAATCAATCTCACAAGATAAAGCCGAGACTGACGTCTATAGCCAATGTACAGGTATGTAAAAATTTAAAATTATTTTTTTAATTATCAAAGGTCGCGGCCGCAACTTGCGTGGCAAATAGAAACAATAAAGGCAGCGTCTACGTCCATACAGTATTGGGCGCGCTTACATATCAAGTATATAAAGAGAACATAGGCTGACTTGAAGTCCGTAGCATTATCGGACTTTACTTTTTTTACTTAAATTTGGGGACTTAGTCGAGCCCAACTTTTTCCCTGAACTTCTTGAACGTCGACGCACCCGCGAGCTTCGCGGAAGTTCGCGCCACGACTCTGTTGATGGGCCGCGCTCGCGAACTTACGAGGAGGGGGGTGAGCGGCTCGCAACCCTATCGGCAGCCTATCTGCCGACCTTTTGCCACCGCCGTGCGACGGTGTTTAGTGTGCGTGAACGCTCGCTCCCCGACTCACACCGAGGTATTATTGAAAGAATAATATAAATAATTTGTAGGATTTATATGTATTCACTTGAATATTAAAAAAAAATTTTTTAATCATATACATTTTTAACAGATACAGTCGATACATTGTCTGATGAAAATACCAATTATTGCACAGACCCAGCATTATGGGGTGAAATGAACGAGCAACTACGATGCTACTGGTTAAATAAAGAGCCATATTTATGCAATAACAAAGATGCTGATTATGCAAAATCTGTTCGGATTTATCAAGAAGGAGAAAAAAATAAACTACGTACGTTTAATAAATCATTATTTGAATGTATACTATAGAATGGTGAAAAAATTCAACGCGAATGGTTACTATACTCACCATCAACTGGATGTGTGTATTGCTTAATGTGCAAACTTTTCTCGAGTGAAAAAACGAAATTTTCGTTTTACGGATTCTGTGATTGGAAGCACGCAGAACGTATTGTAGAACATGAGCGAAGTAAACCCCACAAAGAATGTTTAACAGCTTATTACAAAAGAAAAAAACAAATCAATTGTATTGATAAACAGCTGATCATTCAGCAAAAAAATTAAAATTATTATTGGATTCAAGTACTAAGAAGAGTAACTGATGTGGTTAAATTTCTTGCTTCTAGAGGACTATCTTTTCGAGGTGATGATAAAAGTTTTGAATCTGTACGTAATGGGAATTATTTAGGAGTTTCAGAACTCTTAAGTCGCGATGATCCGTTCTTAAAAAACACATCCGTACTCATGGAAAAAAAGGTCAAGGTGTGACGTCTTATTTATCCACAAATATATGTGAAGAGTTCATAGAACTTATGGGTAAAAAAGTTCTTTTCTGTATAATTCAAGAGTTGAAAAAATCGAAATATTTTTCTATAAGCGTCGACTCTACTCCGGATATTACGCATATCGACCAACTGACTTTTGTCGTTCGTTACGTAACAGATGAAGGACCTGTTGAAAGATTTCTGATGTTTATTCCTATTGAAAAACACAATGCTGAATACATGTTTAATATCATTATTAAATTTATGGAAGAAAATGATATAAACATCAACGATTGTCTCGGTCAATCATATGATAAGGCCTCGAATATGTCCGGTCGTTATACTAGCTTACAAGCTCGAATTAGAGATGTTAATCCGTACGCTAATTACTTTCCTTGTGTGGCTCACTCATTAAATTTAGTTGGAACGGAAGGCGCTGAATGTGTTCTTCAAGTAGTTAATTTTTTTTCTCTAGTTCAAAAATTATATACATTTTTTTCATCGTCAACTTATAGATGGCAAAAATTAGTCTTAACTTTAAGTTCTGAAAAAAAGTTGTAAAATCGCTATCTGCAACGCGATGGTCAGCTCGAGCTGATGCAATTACAGCTCTTCACGATAGTTATGAACATGTTAATGCAGCCCTTAACGAAATATCAAACGACGAGTCTCAATGCCATGAAACAAGATACGGAACTAAATCCATTTTAAAGCATACGCTTAAGTTCGACAATATTTTTTTAACCGTGGTTTGGAAAGATATTTTACTACCTTTAAATGAGACGAGTAAACATTTGCAAAAAGTTAATATTGATTTACATGTAGCCGTTAGTTTAATAAAGTCCTTGGAAGATTATTTGCTAAATATTAGAGAGAAATTCGATTACTATCTAGATAAATCAAAAAAATTTATAGATGTACCTGCAAATGAATCTGAGCCCAGGATAAGGAAACGAAGTACAAGACTCACTCAGAATGAAGAATCTAGTTCAAATGTAAATTTCACTTACGAAGAAACATTAAAAATCGAAGTATTTTATCCGATAATAGATTCGCTATGCTTGAACTTAAAAACAAGAAGAAGTGCGTATGAAAAACTGCGTGATGCATTTCATTTTTTCACGAAACTTCAACAGCTGGACCTTGAACAAATTACAGAATCTTGTGAAAAAGTAGCTAAAATGTACGATAAAGATATTTGTGCAGAAAATCTAATTTCTGAATGTTTGTTTTATAAGCACTATCTTTGTGAGACTGAAAAAGAAAAGGTTTTAGCTATATCGGACATGTACGTACAATTAAAAAAAGATCATTTGTGTTCCACGTTTCCGAATATTGAAATTTGTTTTCGAATTTTTCTAAGTCTCGTGATTACGAATTGTAGTGGTGAACGTTCGTTCACAATATTAAAATTACTTAAATCTCCACAAAGAAGCACAATGACGCAATTTAGACTAAATTCTTTATCTAGAATGAGTATTGAGTCCGATTTACTCGAACAAATCGATTTTGAAGATGTGATCTCTGACTTTTCTGTCCAAAAATCCAGAAGAAACATAATTTAATTATGTATTTTTATATTTAATAATTTAATAATATAAATATTTAATAACGTAAAACATATTTGCTTAATATTTTTCACCATTTTTTTATATGTATGCAAACTTAAAAAAAAAAAACTATTTATATACCACCGTGGACGGGGGCCCCTGCAACCCCGGGGCCCTGGGCCAGGGCCCCGCAGGCCCCCCCTTAAAGGCAGCACTGTAGGTAGCCGATGACGGAGTCTAAGTGATGCGCACCGTAGGTTTGTGGCTCTAGGTGTTGGAACTTATCGAATGCGTCGTCTAGGTGTCCGGGGTAGCCGATGACGATGTCTAGGTGGTGCGCTCCGTAGTTTCTTGGATCTACGTGTTGGAACACATCGAATGCGTGGTCTAGGTCTTTGGGGTAGCCGAAAACGATGTCTAGGTGGTGCGCTCCATAGTTTTTTTGCATCTAGGTCTTGGAACACATCGAATGCGTAATCTAGGTCTTTGGGGTAGCCGATTACGGAGTCTAGGTGGTGCGCACCGTAGGTTCTTAGTCGTAGGTGGTGGATCTTATCGATTACGTAGCCCAGGTGTTCGGGGTAGCCGAAAACGATGTCTACGTTGTGCGCTTCGTAGTTTTTTGCATCTAGGTGTTGAAACACATCGAATGCGTGGTCTAGGTCTTTGGGAGAGCTGATCATGATGTTTAGGTAGTGCGCACCATAGTTTTTTGGCTCCAGGTGTTGGAACGCATCGCAAACGTGGTGGACGAGGAAAACTACGGAGCGCATTACCTAGACACCGTCATTGGCTACCCAGACCACCTAGACCACGCATGGAATGCATTCCGATACGCAGACGCAAAAAACTATGGAGCGCACCACCTAGACATCGTCATTGGCTACCACGAACACCTGCACCACGTATTTGATGAGATCCAACACATACAGCCAAGAACCTACGATGCGCACCACCTAGACTCCGTAATCGGCTACCCCAAATACCTAGACCACGCATTCGATGTGTTCCAACAACTAAATGCAAAAAACTACGGAGCGCACCACCTAGACATCGTAATCGGCTACCCCGAACACCTAAACGACGCATGGAATGAATTCCTATACCTAGGTGCAAAAAACTACGGAGCGCACCACCTAGACTCCGTAATCGATCACCCTGAACACCTAGACGACGTATTCGATGAGATCCAACACCTACAGCCAAAAACCTACGGTGCGCACCACCTAGACTCCGTAATCTGCTACCCCGAACACCTAGACCACGCGTGGGATGCATTCCGACACACAGATGCAAAAAACTACGGGGCGCACTACGTAGACTCCATAATCGGTCACCCTGAACACCTAGGCGACGCATTCGATGAGTTCTAACACCTAGAGCCACAAACCTACGGCGCGCACCACCTAGACTCCGTCATCGGCCACCATTTACGAAGCGAATGAGCCATTTATTTGTATCAAGGAATCGCTTTTCTTATTATAGCATTCATTGGCCAACCGCAAGGCTTATTTCGTGACGAAATAAGCGGTAATTATTACCAACCATTGGTTAAACGGTTGGCCAAATCTTTGCGATTTGGTGAACAGATGGCGAACGGTTGGTTACCATTTCTACCAGTGTGTGTTACTAAATTATAAAAAACTAATCATTAAAAAGTTTTAAAAAGTTTTCTATATTATTTTATTTTTTTAAAGATTTTTTTAATATACTGGATTTAAGTCAAAATATATCAATTCAATTTTTTAGCCAATATATAATTGTAAAAATAATTATTGTTTTTTAATTTAAAAAATTTAATTAAAAAAAAAATGTATTTTTTATTGTGTTTTGAGGCGTGAACGAACGCTTTTTCCTAAAATTTTAGTTTAGATGTGATGAAAAAAATAAAATCATGGGCTGATAACGTATAGGGATCTTAGAATTTACTAAGAAATTGTTTAATTAAGATGATGACATAGCAGGAATAAAAAAACATTTTCTTAAAGAAAGAAAATATTTACAGAATGAAAATTTGAAAAATCTAAACTTTCTTTTAGACAGCACTTTAGAATAAAGTTAATATTTCATTTCAATAAAAAATATAGACGTTTTCATACCAAAGATTTCTACTTTACCGGCACTAAATATTTTAAGTAAATCGAATTTAATTAATTAACGTCTTATCATAATTTACTTATTTTCTTAAAATATTGTGTAAATATAAATAATTATTAAAAACCATTAATATATTAGATGAATAATTAAAATGAAATATTAATAATGAATAAATACGGATAATGCAGCTTAAGTAAATGAAAATGTCCAAATTCTTTTATGCGAGCGATAGCGTAATGGATAGCGTCCGTGCGTAGTAACCCAAGGGTCGTGCGTTCGATTCTCGGTCAGGGCAAAAATTTTTATGTAAGTTTTTTTCTGCGATAATTAAAATGCTATTAATTTATAAACAAGTTCTAATGATGTGCGAAAATTTATATGAATACACTTTACAGATCTTAAAAATAATTTCTCTAATCTTTAGAAAGCGCACATAAAGAATTGTTTACGATTTCTTTATCAATTTTTTTTTGAGCAAGTACAAAATCAAATTTTAAAATTGAGAATTCTTTATGAATGCTTTAGAGGCGGACATTCGTTATAACATGAAGCTATCATTAAGAATTCTATTAAAAAATCTACTGGAAAAAAGCATTCATTAAGAATTCATTAAAATCTTTATTAAATTTCCTGATGTTGATCGGGCAGTGATTAAAATCTGTTTTTACAGTGATTTTCAGATTTTATATAAATAATTTTCCACTGCTTTTCTAGCTATTTTTCACTGATTTTCTAGCTATTTTTCACTGATATTTTAGCTATTTTTCACTGATTTTCTAGCTATTTTCACTGATCTATAAGTGATATTTCACTAATTTATCAGTAATTTTTCGCTAATTTATCAGCGCTTTTACACTAATTTATCAGTGATTTTTCACTGCTTCATCACAGGATATATATTCACTATTTTGAAAAGTGAATATTCACTATTTCGCAGTTACCTGATTTTCACTTATCGGAAAAATGAATATGCACTGCTTTGCAGTGAAATTACACTGATTTTTGTTAGAGAGTGGGTGTGGGTGTGGGTGTGCGTGTGCGTGAGGGTGTGCGTGTGCGAGTGCGTGTGCGCGTGTGTGCGTATGTGTGTGTGTGTGTGTGTGTGTGTCTGTATGTGTGTGTGTGTGTGTGTGTCCAAGAAGACTTTTGGGGACACTTCCCACATAGCAACCCTACCCCCATACATGCACCCACATCAACTAGGGGAACCCTATGTATGTAGGTAATACGCCAAATTTCCAAAAATTTTCCTTTGGTATCCGAGTGAACTTTTGGGGACCTTACAAAAGTCGCTCTAAATAAAAATTTAGCAACAAAACTCATATTTCCCACAACAAATAATACTCCCCCGTTCTTTAAGATGATTTTATAATAATATATTCCTCTTCCAACTCAATTTGGAAGGGGAATCATTATAACAGGTAACCCATACGTTTGATGTATGATGTCAAAAATAAACTTTTGGGGACACAGCTTGTTTAAATGAGAATATATTATTTTTCCTAAATTTCTGAGGACAGGATTGATTTTAAGGATTACTATAAGTTGAAAATGGCGTATCATATAGAAGTGTTATTATAGTAATAAAAAATAATCACGTGATCTGAACTGCTACATAGCTTCTATTGGAGTATATATTATGTACAGTTCCTAAAGTAAATTTTCGGGGACACTGCAAGTTTTAATGCGAATAGATGTTTTTCTGAATTTCTGTAGACAAGATTGGTTCTTAAGGTTATGTAAAGTTGCAAATATCGTATTTACATAGCATAGCATCTTTAGTGACAAAAATTATTCACTCAATTTAAACTATGGCAGACATAACTTCGATTAGAAAACGTATAACATGTAGTTTCCCAAGTGAACTTTCGGGGACACGACCTGTTTTAAAGAAAATATACTTGTTTCCAAATTTATGCCCACAAGATTAAGTTTTCGGGTTAAGGCAATTTGCAGATAACGAATTTAGAGGCAGGTTTAGAGTTTTTATTGCAATTTAGACATCAGGTTTAGAGTTACTATTGCAAGCATTGATTCAGAGACAAATTCTGTGAGGATGCAGCCAAAATAGAGTATGCAATTTTTATTTAAGTTATTGAGAAAAGGTGCATAGTTAAAGATACAATAAGCAATTATTAAAAAGTGAAATGACTTGAAAGGCTAATTCAGCATGCATACTCGTGATGTATCGATAGATAAAGATACATTTGAGGACACGGCGGTCTTCAGTATTTGTTAATCATTCCAATATAAATAAATTTCATAATTAAGAATTATCTCAAGTGTATACAAAATGGCGGTAAGACAGCTTTAGTTGCCATAAAATCAACAGCGAATATTAACTGTTCGTAATGGAGGGGATTGTCATTGTTAGATGTCTCCATAACGTCGTCTACGTAATTATACACTCAATGTATTTACTATCTGCTAAACTTTAAAGACTTTACCAGTATTTATATTCATATTTCACTAAATATTGATTTGATAAAAAGAAACTATGATTAGTAAAGTGTCAATAATTTGCAATTTATCTCAAAAGTCGAAACGTCTGACAATAGAATGGTAACTATTTAAATTGAGAATGTCCATGAAACGTATTTTAAGTATTAAAAACGTTAAATCTTTTATCGGAATAATGTTCTCGTGTGGACATCAGGTTTAGAGTACCAATTGCAAGGTTTGATTCAGTGAAAAATTCTGGAAGGATGCAGCCACAATAGAGTATTTAATTTTTATTTAAGTTATTGAGTAACGGTGCATAGTTAAAGATGTAATAACGAATTATTAAAAAGTGAAATGACTGGGAAAGGCCAATTCGGCATTCACACTCGTGATGTATTGATAGATGATGATACATTTGAGGACACGGCGGTCTTCGGTATTTGTTAGTCATTCCAATATAAATAAATTTCATAATAAAGAATTATCTCAAGTGTATACAAAATGGCGGTAAGATAGCTTTAGTTGCCAGAAAATCAAGAGCGAATATTAACTGTTCGTAATGGAGGGGATTGTCATTGTTAGATGTCTCCATAACGTCATCTACGTAATTATACACTAAATGTATTTACTACCTGCTAAACTTTTAAAGACTTTAATAGAATTTATACTCATATTTCACTAAATATTGATTTGACAAAGAGATACTATGATTAGGAAAGTGTCAATAATTTGCAATTGATCTCCAATGACGAAACGCCTGGCAACAGAATGGTAACTATTTAAATTGTCAATGTCCTTATAACGAATTTTTAGTATTCAAAACGTTAAATGTTTTATCGGAATAATGTACTTATGTGGACCTCAGGTTTAGAGTAACAATTGCAAGCTTTGATTCAGAGACATTCTGGAAAGACGCAGACAGAATAGAGTATGCAATTTTTATTTAAGTTATTGAGAAAAGGTGCATAGTTAAAGATATAATAAGCAATTATTAAAAAGTGAAATGACTTGAAAAGGCTAATTCAGCATTCATAGTCGTGATGTATCGATAGATGATGATACATTTGAGCACACGGCGGTCTTCGGTATTTATTAGTCATTCCAATATAAATAAATTTGATAATAAAGAATTTTCTCAAGTGTATACAAAATGGCGGTAAGATAGCTTCAGTTGCCATAAAATCAACAGCGAATATTAACTGTTCGTAATGGAGGGGATTGTCATTGTTAGATGTCTCCATAACGTCGACTACGTAATTATACACTCAATGTATTTACTACGTGCTAAACTTTTAAAGACTTTACTAGAATTTATATTCATATTTCACTAAATATTCATTTGACAAAGAGATACTATGAGTAGGAAAGTGTCAATAATTTGCAATTGAACTATAAAGTCGAAACGCCTGGCAATAGAATGGTAACTATTTAAATTGAGAATGTCCATGTAACGAATTTTTAGTATTCAGAACGTTAAATCTTCTATCGGAATAATGTACTTATGCGGACATCAGGTTTAGAGTAACAATTGCAAGCTTTGATTCAGAGACATTCTGGAAGGATGCAGCCAGAATAGAGTATGCAATTTTCATTTAAGTTATTGAGTAACGGTGCATAGTTAAAGATGTAATAAGGAATTATTAAAAAGTGAAATGATTGGGAAAAGCCGATTCGGCATTCATACTCGTGATGTATTGAAAGATGATGATACATTTGAGGACACGGCGGTCTTCGGTATTTGTTAGTCATTCCAATATAAATAAATTTCATAATAAAGAATTATCTCTAGTGTATACAAAATGGCGGTAAGACAGCTTTAGTTGCCATAAAATCAACAGCGAATATTAGCTGTTCGTAATGGAGGGGATTGTCATTGTTAGATGTCTCCATAACGTCGTCTACGTAATTATACACTAAATGTATTTACTACGTGATAAACTTTTATAGACTTTACTAGAGTTTATATTTATATTTCACTAAATATTGATCTGACAAAAAGAAACTATGATTAGTAAAATGTCAGTGATTTGCAATTTATCTCTAAAGTCGAACCGCATGGCAATAGAATGGTAACTATTTAAATTGAGAATGTCCATGTAACGAATTTTTAGTATTCAAAACGTTAAATCTTTTATTGGAATAATGTACTTATGCGGACATCAAGTTTAGAGTAACAATTGCAAGCTTTGATTCAGAGACATTATGGAACGATGCAGCCAGAATAGAGTATGCAATTTTTATTTAACTTATTGAGAAAAGGTGCATAGTTAAAGATATAATAAGGAGTTATTAAAAAGTGAAATGATTGGGAAAAGCCAATTCGGCATTCATACTCGTGATGTATTGATAGATGATGATACATTTGATGACACGGCGGTCTTCGGTATTTGTTAGTCATTCCAATATAAATAAATTTCATAATAAAGAATTATCTCAAGTGTATACAAAATGGCGGTAAGACAGATTTAGTTGCCATAAAATCAACAGCGAATATTAACTGTACGTAATGGAGGGGATTGTCATTGTTAGATGTCTCCATAACGTCGACTACGTAATTATACACTCAATGTATTTACTACCTGCTAAACTTTTAAAGACTTTACCAGTATTTATATTCATATTTCACTAAATATTGATTTGACAAAGAGATACTATGATTAGGAAAGTGTCAATAATTTGCAATTGATCTCTAAAGTGGAAACGCCTGGCAATAGAATGGTAACTATTTAAATTGAGAATGTCCATGTAACGAATTTTTAGTATTCAAAACGTGAAATCTTTTATCGGAATAATGTACTTATGCGAACATCAGGTTTAGAGTAACAAATGCAAGCTTTGATTCAGAGACATTCTGGAAGGATGCAGCCAGAATAGAGTATGCAATTTTTATTTAAGTTATAGAGTAATGGTGCATAGTTGAAGATGTAATAAGGAATTATTAAAAAGTGAAATGATTGGGAAAAGCCAATTCGGCATTCATACTCGTGATGTATTGATAGATGATGATACTTTTGATGACACGGCGGGCTGCGGTATTAGTTAGTCATTCCAATATAAATAAATTTGATAATAAAGAATTATCTCATATGTATACAAAATGGCGGTAAGACAGCTTTAGTTGCCATAAAATTAACAGCGAATATTAACTGTTCGTAATGGAGGGGATTGTCATTGTTAGATGTCTCCATAACGTCATCTACGTAATTATACACTTAGTGTATTTACTACCTGCTAAACTTTTAAAGACTTTAATAGAATTTATATTCATATTTCACTAAATATTCATTTGACAAAGAGATACTATGAGTAGGAAAGTGTCAATAATTTGCAATTGATCTCTAAAGTCGGAACGCCTGGCAATAGAATGGTAACTATTTAAATTGAGAATGTCGATGTAACGAATTTTTAGTATTCAAAACGTTAAATCTTTTATTGGAATAATGTACTTATGCGGACGTCAAGTTTAGAGTAACAATTGCAAGCTTTGATTCAGAGACATTCTGGAAGGCTGCAGCCAGAATAGAGTATGCAATTTTTATTTAAGTTATTGAGTAACGGTGCATAGTTAAGGATGTAATAAGCAATTATTAATAAGTGAAATGACTTGAAAAAGCTAATTCAGCATTCATACTCGTGATGTATCGATAGATGATGATGCATTTGACGACACGGCGGTCTTCGGTATTTGTTAGTCATTCCAATATAAATAAATTTCATAATAAGCAATTACCTCAAGTGTATACAAAATGGCTGTAAGACAGCTTTAGTTGCCAGAAAATCAAGAGCGAATATTAACTGTTCGTAATGGAGGGGATTGTCATTGTTAGATATCTCCATAACACCATCTACGTAATTATACACTGAGTGTATTTACTACCTGCTAAACTTTTAAAGACTTTAATAGAATTTATATTCATATTTCACTAAATATTGATTTGACAAAAAGAAACTATGATTAGGAAACTGTCAATAATTTGCAATTTATCTCAAAAGTCGAAACGTCTGACAAGAGAATGGTAACTATATAAATTGAGAATGTCCACGAAACGTATTTTAAGTATTAAAAACGTTAAATCTTTTATCGCAATAATGTACTTGTGCGGACATCAGGTGTAGAGTACCAATTGCAAGCTTTGATTCAAAGACATTCTGAAAGGATGCAGCCAGAATAGAGTATGCAATTTTCATTTAAGTTATTGAGTATCGGTGCATAGTTATAGATGTAATAAGGCATTATTAAAAAGTGAATGATTGTGAAAAGCCAATTCGGCATTCATACTCGTGATGTATTGATAGATGATGATACATTTGAGGACACGGTGGTCTTCGGAATTTGTTAGTCATTCCAATATAAATAAATTTCATAATAAACAATTATCTCAAGTGTATACAAAATAGCTGTAAGACAGCTTTAGTTGCCAGAAAATCAAGAGCGAATATTAACTGTTCGTAATGGAGGGGATTGTCATTGTTAGATTTCTCCATAACGCCATCTACGTAATTATACACTGAGTGTATTTACTTCCTGCTAAACTTTTAAAGACTTTAATAGAATTTATATTCATATTTCACTAAATATTGATTTGACAAAGAGATACTATGATTAGGAAAGTGTCAATAATTTGCAATTCATCTCCAATGACGAAACGCCTGGCAACAGAATGGTAACTATTTAAATTATCAATGTCCTTATAACGAATTTTTAGTATTCAAAACGTTAAATCTTTTTTCGGAATAATGTACTTATGTGGGCCTCAGGTTTAGAGTAACAATTGCAATCTTTGATTCAGAGACATTCTGGAAGGATGCAGCCAGAATAGAGTATGCAATTTTTATTTAAGTTATTGAGTAACGGTGCATAGTTAAAGATGTAATAAGGAATTATTAAAAAGTGAAATGATTGGGAAAAGCCAATTCGGCATTCATACTCGTGATGTATTGATAGATGATAATACATTTGATGACACGGCGGTCTGCGGTATTTATCAGTCATCCCAATATAAATAAATTTGATAATAAAGAATTATCTCAAGTGTATACAAAATTGCGGTAAGACAGCTTTAGTTGCCATAAAATCAACAGCGAATATTAACTATTCGTAATGGAGGGGATTGTCATTGTTAGATGTCTCCATAACGTCGTCTACGTAATTATACACTAAATGTATTTACTACGTGCTAAACGTTTAAAGGCTTTACTAGAATTTATATTCATATTTCACTAAATATTGATCTGACAAAAAGAAACTATGATTAGTAAAATGTCAGTAATTTGCAAATTATCTCTAAAGTCGAACCACCTGGCAATAGAATGGTAACTATTTAAATTGAGAATGTCCATGTAACGAATTTTTAGTATTCAAAACGTTAAATCTTTTATTGGAATAATGTACTTATGCGGACATCAAGTTTAGAGTAACAATTGCAAGCTTTGATTCAGAGACATTCTGGAAGGATGCAGCCAGAATAGAGTATGCAATTTTTATTTAAGTTATTGCGAAAAGGTGCCTAGTTAAAGATGTAATAAGGAATTATTAAAAAGTGAAATGATTGGGAAAAGCCGATTCGGCATTCATACTCGTGATGTATCGATACATGATGATACATTTGACGACACGGCGGTCTTCGGTATTTGTTAGTCATTCCAATATAAATCAATTTCATAATAAAGAATTATCTTAAGTGTATACAAAATGGCGGTAAGACAGATTTAGTTGCCATAAAATCAACAGCGAATATTAACTGTTCGTAATGGAGGGGATTGTCATTGTTAGATGTCTCCATAATTTCGTCTACGTAATTATACACTCATTGTATTTACTACGTGCTGATCTTTTAAAGACTTTACTAGAATTTATATTCATATTTCACTAAATATTCATTTGACAAAGAGATACTATGATTAGGAAAATGTCAATAATTTGCAATTGATCTGTAAAGTCGAAACGTCTGACAATAGAATGGTAACTATTTAAATTGAGAATGTCCATGAAACGTATTTTGAGTATTAAAAACGTTAAATCTTTTATCGCAATAATGTACTTGTGCGGACCTCAGGTTTAGAGTACCAATTGCAAGCTTTGATTCAGAGACATTCTGGAAGGATGCAGCCAGAATAGAGTATGCAATTTTCATTTAAGTTATTGAGTAACGGTGCATAGTTATAGATGTAATAAGGCATTATTAAAAAGTGAAAGATTTTGAAAAGCCAATTCGGCATTCATACTCGTGATGTATCGATAGATGATGATACATTTGACGACACTGCGGTCTTCGGTATTTGTTAGTCATTCCAATATAAATCAATTTCATAATAAAGAATTATCTTAAGTGTATGGATTCAACGGTTATTTCCTTAATTTTAGGGCAGAGTGTCAATTGTCTTAAAAATGGAGCTGATAATTTAAAAGCATTCAGCGTTGCGTATTCTAAATTTCGACACCACTTCGGTATGAGATGGATATTTTTTACTTGTTCAGCTATATCGTAATCACGTGCTATGATATAAGTTACGGAATTATAGCAATGCTGCAGCACTTTTTTGAAAATAGGATTGTCCGGTACTCCATTGAAGGCGCCCTAGCTTGTTCGAGAAAAGTTTTATATTCGAAAATGTCGCCACGACACCTTAGCAGCTTCTTTCCATCACTTACATACAGCAACAAAGTTAAATAATTTTGTCCTTTCGTTCTTATTATGCAAGTTAGTGAATTTCCGTCACCTCTTTCAACTGTTACTCGGTCGGCAGTGGGTAGAAATTGGTAAATATGGATTAAACAATCTTCGTTTAACAGACACATAATCCTATCATCTTACTAATCCTTAGAATAATCCTTAATTAATTAATTAATTAATTAATTAGATAATCCTTAGAATTTATGAATCAGTATGCCAGTATAGTGATATACTGCCAAAATTTATTGCAGGTATACAAATCTAGAAAAAGAAAATCCATGATTAAAATATAACTATTAATATTATTATTATATATATATATATATATATATATATATATATATATATATATATATATATATATATATATATATATATATATATATATATATATATATATGTGTGAAATAACTTTTTCTAAACTAAGTGCGCAAAACTCGATTTTGATGCCTACATTTAGCGTACGCTTAGTGAAGGTTTCTCGCATTCTTAACTCACAGTGTGCAAAGCACTCATTTTTGTACAATGCGAGTTCAAAAAGCGAGAAACTCACATCCTGCGTATGCTACATAACCGCGTGAAAATATTATGAAATCACATAAGAGAGGGTAGGCATAGAAAATCGAGTTTTGCGCATTTAGTTTAGAAAAATAGTATATGCAACGCATGCGTGTAAGTGCTTCCCTCACTCGTCTTTTTTGTCGACAAATTATACTCTTGCGTCCTATCTAATAACATGAGGATATCAACTCCCAAACTTTTAATATTCGAAAAAAATATTTATCTATGAGAACATCTTTTAAAAAAATATTATCGGCTTACTTATTCTATTAAATAATTCAAACAAGTTTGCATAACTCATTTTAATGTACTATTTTGGTAGGGTTTCCATAAGTGTAACAAATTGTATTTAATTAATTTTCATTTTTTTGTCAACGAAAGTGCGTTTATACTCGTATTTGAGAAAATGTCCCCAAAAGTATTCTTTCACTCACTAAACTTTTGAGCGAAGTTCCCATAAATTAATAAAATTATATTATAATATTTTTCATTTTTTTGTCCCCAAATGGGCCTTTTAACTCGTATTTGATAAAATTTCTTCAAAAGTATTCTTCCACTCACTAAACATTTGAGCTAAGTTCCTATAAATTTATAAAATTGTATTTTCATATTTTTTATTTTTATGTCCCGGAAAGTACCTTTTTATACGTACTTAAGAAAATGTCCTGAAAAGTATTTTTACCCTCACTAAACATTTAAGGTACGTTCCCATAAATTAATAAAATTATATTATAATATTTTTCATTTTTTTGTTCCCAAATGGGCATTTTAACTCGTATTTGATAAAATGTCGTCAAAAGTATTCTTCCTCTCACAAAATTTTTGAGTAAGGTTCCCCTACATTTCTATAATTGTAATTTAATATTTTTTATTTTCATATTCCCAAAAGTGCCTTTTCACTCGTATTGGAGAAAATGTCCTCCAAAGTATTTTCACATTCATTAAACTTTTGAGCGCCGTTCCTATAAATTTATTCAGTTTTCTTCTAATATTTTTCATTTTTGTGTTCCCAAAAGTGCCCTATTACTCGCATCTGCACTTTTACTAGCACAATGGCACTTTTACGCACATTTTAGAAAATGTCCTCGTAAGTATTTTTACACTCACCAGTACTTCTAAGGGCCAGTTTCATAATTTTCGATATTGTATTTTAATATTTTCGATTTTTATTTCCCGAAAAGTGCCTTTTCTACTCGTATTTGAAAACATGTCCTTAAAAGTATTGTTACACTCACCAGCACTTATGAGAGCCCTTTCCATAATCGAAAAATTTGTATTTTATTTATTGCCATTTTCTTGTCAACGAATGTGCGCTTATACTGGTATTTGAGAAAATGTCCTCAAAACTTTTTCACCCTTACTAAACGTTTGAGGTACGTTCCCATAAATGAATAAAATTATATTCTAATACATTTCATTTTTTTGTCCTCAAATGGGCCTTTTTACTCGTATTTGATAAAATGTCTTCAAAAGTATTCATCCACTCACTAAACTTTTGAGCGGCGTTCCTATGAATTTATATAATTGTATTTTAATATTTTCTATTTTTATGTCCTCGAAAGTGCCTTTTCACTCGTATTGGAGAAAATGTCGTCAAAAGTATTTTCACATTCATTAAGCTTTTGAGCGACGTTACCATAAATTTATTAAGTTTTCTTTTAATATTATTCATTGTCATTTTTTTGTCTACGAAAGTGCGCTGATACTCGTATTTGAGAAAATGTCCTCAAAAGTATTTTCACCCTCACTAAACGTTTGAGGTACGTTCCCATAAATGAATAAAATTATATTATAATATTTTTCATTTTTTTCCCCAAATGGGCCTTTTTACTCGTATTTGATAAAATGTCGTCAAAAAAGCTCTTCCACTCACTAAACTTTGGAGCTATGTTCTTATAAATTTATAATATTGTATTTCCATATTTGTTATTTTTATGTTCCGTAAAGTACCTTTTTATAAGAAAAGGTCCTCAAATGTATTTTTACCCTCACTAAACATTTAAGGTACGTTCCCATAAATCAATAAAATTATATTTTAATATTTTTCATTGTTATGTCCCCAAATAGACCTTTTTACTTGTATTTAATAAAATGTCGTCAAAAGTATTCTTCCACTCACTAAACTTTTGAGCGAAGTTCCCTAAATTTATATAATTGTATTTTAGTTTTTTAGCAGCAAATGGCAGTCAAAGTAGAATATGCTGTAGGATAGGACGTTAATGGTTCTACTGCCCACGTAGTAAAAAAACAAAATGCAATTATTCCAACGTTTCGGACGATTTATTTTCGTCCCTCTTCAAGGTCTATAAACAATATACACAAGTTTACTTAAAAATTACACACTTAAGACGAATAATTTACAAAGCTTACCAAAACGTAGCGTAGAAAACTATGTTTAAGTGGGCACACTAAGTGACCACTAGTCAATATGAAATTATATACGCGATTTCGTCTTATTTATACTAGACTATGCGACAGTATGAGTATATAACGGAGGGAGTAAGAGAGATGTGCTATTGTACAACGATGACAAGACGCATGTATGTAAATGTGAACAGTATTATTATTCAAATCATAAGATGGATTTTATCACACTAGCTTATAATTATTAATAAACGTTTTATATTCTGACTTTAGGAAATTAGTATCAAAGTGTCTCTTTAAACTATTGTGTTGTGAGTGAATGTGGAGCATTTCTGATAATAATCTTTTCTTTAAATTTTGTTCCTGATCTAGAATTTTAATATTATTAAAATCGATTTTATGATTTGTATTAGCTATGTGTTCACATTTACATATATGCGTCTTGTCATGGTTGTACGATAGCACATCTCTCTTACTCCCTCCCTTATATACTCATACTGTCGCATAGTCTAGTATAAATAAGACGAAATCGCGTATATAATTTCATATTGACTAGTGGTCACTTAGTGTGCCCACTTAAGCATAGTTTTCTACCCTACGTTTTGGAAATCTTTGTAAATTATTCGTCTTAAGTGTGTAATTTTTAAGTAAACTTGTGTATATTGTTTATAGACCTTGAAGAGGGACGAAAATAAATCGTCCGAAACGTTGGAATAATTGCATTTTGTTTTTTTACTACGTGGGCAGTAGAACCATTAACGTCTTATCCTACAGCGTAATTGTATTTTAATATTTTTTATTTTTATGTCCCGGAAAGTGCCTCTTCACTCGTATTCGAGAAAATGTCCTCAAAAGTACTCTTCCACTCACTAAACTTTTGACCGACGTTCTCATAAATTTATACAATTGTATTTTAATATTTTCTATTTTTATGTCTTCGAAAGTGCCTTTTCACTCGTATTGGAGAAAATGTCGTCAAAAGTATTTTCACATTCATTAAGCTTTTGAGCGACGTTACCATAAATTTATTAAGTTTTCTTTTAATATTTTTCATTTTTGTGTCCCCAAAAGTACGCACTTACTCGTATCTCCGAAAATGTCCTCGAAAGAATTGTTTCAATCACCAATAATTCTAAGGGCCAGTTGCACAATTTACGATATTGCATTTTAATATTTTCAATTTTTATGTCCCGAGAAGAGCTCTTTCACTCACCAGAACTTATGAGAGCCGTTTCCATAAGTGTAACAAATTGTATTTAATTAATTTTCATTTTTTTGTCAACGAAAGTGCGTTTATGCTCGTATTTGAGAAAATGTCCTCAAAAGTATTCTTCCACTCACTAAACTTTTGGGCGAAGTTCCCCTAAATTCATATAATTGTATTTTAATATTTTTTATTTTCATGTCTCCAAAAGTGCCTTTTCATCCGTATTCGAGAAAATGTCCTCAAAAGTATTTTCACATTCATTAAACTTTTGAGGTACGTTCCCATAAATTAATAAAATTATATCATAATATTTTTCATTTTTTTGTCCCCAAATGGGCCTTTTTACTCGTATTTGATAAAATGTCTTCAAAAGTATTCAAAATGTCCTCAAGAGTATTTTCAGATTCATTAAATTTTTGAGCGACGTTCCCATAAATTTACTAAGTTTTCTTTTAATATTTTTCATTTTTGTGTCCCCAAAAGTGGGCTCTTACTCGTATCTCCAAAAATGTCCTCGAAAGTATTCTTCCACTCACTAAACTATTGAGAGAAATTCCCCTAAAGTTATATAATGGTATTTTCATATTTTTTATTTTCATATTCCCAAAAGTGCCTTTTCACTCGTATTGGAGAAAATGTCCTCAAAAGTATTTTCACATTCATTAAACTTTTGAGATACGTTCCTATAAATTTATTCAGTTTTCTTCTAATATTTTTCATTTTTGTGTTCCCAAAAGTGCCCTATTACTCGCATCTGTACTTTAACTAGGGCACTTTTACGCGCATTTCAGAAAATGTTCTCGTAAGTATTGTTACACTCACCAGTACTTCTAAGGGCCAGTTTCATAATTTTCGATATTACATTTTAATATTTTCGATTTTTATTTCCCGAGAAGAGCCTTTCTACTCGTATTTGAAAACATGTCCTTAAAAGTATTGTTACACTCACCAGCACTTGTGAGAGCCCTTTCCATAATCGAAAAATTTGTATTTTATTCATTGTCATTTTTTTGTCTACGAAAGTGCGCTGATACTCGTATTTGAGAAAATGTCCTCAAAAGTATTTTCACCCCCACTAAATGTTTGAGGTACGTTCCCATAAATGAATATAATTATATTATAATATTTTAATTTTTTTTCCCAAATGTGCCCTTTTAGTCGTATTTGATAAAATGTCAAAAAATTCTTCCACTCACTAGACTTTGGAGCTATGTTCCTATAAATTTATAATATTGTATTGTTTGAGAATGCCATAATTTATAATGAGGACATGCTGTGGGTGTTTACAAATAAATTCAGAGTCAAATACTTTGGTAAATTAAATTACAATATATTATAAAACTGTCTATAATTAAATTAATATTACATATTTGTCGATAAACGGTATTATAAAAATGGATATAAATTACAATTTGAGTGTGACAGTATTACAATTTGAGTGTGCGAGTTTTACAATTTGAGTGTGTGAGTTTTACTGTGCGAGTGTGGGTGAGTTAGCTGAGTCACGTTGCCAATCACTGATGAGAGTTATAACCAGACAATAAACACCACAATAAAATATTATTAATTCTATTGTAGGTGAGTTTTCAGTGAGGTGCCACGATTAAATATCATTGATTTAATCCTGACTGACTGAGTATTTTCCACTATACCGCATGGTTATGCTTCCGTGTAGCAGCGCACTTTTGTATGAAATGGCCGCATGTGTGAGTTGTTACCTGGGTTCGCAGTGATTATATGTTATTCCCGAATGCGTGAGAGAATCCGATGATGCAGCAGCAGGTGAGTTGTGCCAGATGAGAAGTTCCAGGTGAAAAAGCCAGTTGAGTTTGGTATAGCAGTTGTTGAGAGCTGCCGCGGCTACCTCGTCGTGCGCTCGAAGGATCGAGTGCCAGTGAGAAGACGCCGCATGAGTATCATCGCCGTGTGAGAAGCCTCCGTGTGAGAGATACTGCTGCGAGAGATCCTACCGTGCGAGACGACGCTGTATGAGATGTTGCTGTGCAGAAGTCCATTGTTGAGAGAGTGAGAAACACCACACTTGAGTTGCTCCCATGAATAAAACCGGCACTTGCCGACTGAGTTTTCCACGTGGTCGATCATTGCATGAGAGGATTTTGAGTCGAGAGAGAATACCTCTATCGGTTGATTAATTTCCATGTGATACAATGCCGTATGAAGTGTCCATGTAAACGACTGAGTGTCCAACCTTGACTGTATAAGACTTGAGAATTGCCGAACGTGCACACTGAGTTGTCCACTGAACGTGCACGAGAATGAGTGAGCACTTCCGTCTTTTTCCTCGCCTCGATGTCACCGCGGCGAGAGTCAAATGAGCGTCTCTCCCCTTTACATATGTAAAAGTGAGAGAGACAGCATGAGTTTTTGCCATACTCGGCTAATCAGTGTAGCAAGTCAGCTGTTCCGCAGAGAGCAGCTGATGAGTGCTGCCATCGCGAGGCCACCTACTGAGCTCTCCCTCAGTTGCCCAACCGCGGGAAATTCAAATTTTGATATTTCCCAAACATGTATTTTCATATTTTTTATTTTTATGTCCCGTAAAGTACCTTTTTATAGGTATTTGAGAAAATGTCCTCAAATGTATTTTTACCCTCACTAAACATTTAAGGTACGTTCCCATAAATCAATAAAATTAGATTTTAATATTTTTCATTGTTATGTCCCCAAATAGACCTTTTTACTTGTATTTAATAAAATGTCGTCAAAAGTATTCTTCCACTCACTAAACTTTTGAGCGAAGTTCCCTAAATTAATATAATAGTATTTTAATATTTTTTATTTTTATGTCCCGGAAAGTGCCTCTTCACTCGTATTTGAGAAAATGTCCTCAAAAGTACTCTTCCACTCACTAAACTTTTGAGCGACGTTCTCATAAATTTATATAATTGTATTTTAATATTTTCTATTTTTATGACCACGAAAGTGCCTTTTCACTCGTATTGGAGAAAATGTCGACAAAAGTATTGTCACATTCATTAAACTTTTGAGCGACGTTACCATAAATTTATTAAGTTTTCTTTTAATATTTTTATTTTTGTGTCCCCAAAAGTGCGCACTTACTCGTATCTCCGAAAATGTCCTCGAAAGAATTGTTTCACTCACCAATAATTCTAAGGGCCAGTTGCATAATTTACGATACCGCATTTTAATATTTTCGATTTTTATGTCCCGAGAAGAGCCTTTTTACTCATATTTGAAAACATGTCCTTATAGTACTTTTCGACACGGATGGGGAAGCCGATTATTTCGGTCATGTAACATTTTGCACGAGAGAAGCGAGTGCGAAAATGTCACATGTGCTAAATAATCGACTTACGCACTAGTTTCGAACAGCATTTTATACCACGAGCGCCGAAAAATCATACCAAAGTTGTGATTTTGAGGTTAGAGTGGTATAAAAAGTATTGTTACACTCACCAGCACTTATGAAAGCCGTTACGTATTTTATTAATTTTCATTTATTTGTCAACGAAAGTGCGCTTATGCTCGTATTTGAGAAAATGTCCTCAAAAGTATTCTTTCACTCACTAAACTTTTGAGCGATGTTCTCCTAAATTCATATAATTGTATTTTAATATTTTACATTTTCCTGACCCCAAAAGTGCCTTTTCACTCGTATTGGAGAAAATGTCCTCAAAAGTATTTTCACATTCATTAAACTTTTGAGCTACGTTACCATAAATTTATCAAGTTTTCTTTTAATATTTTTCATTTTTGTGTCCCCAAAAGTGCGCTCTTACTCGTATCTCCGAAAATGTCCTCGAAAGTATTGTTACACTCACCAATACTTCTAAGGGCCAGTTGCATAATTTACGATATTGCATTTTAATATTTTCGATTTTTATGTCCGGAGAAGAGCCTTTTGACTCGTATTAAAAAACATGTCCTTAAAAGTATTGTTACACTCACCAGCCCTTATGAGAGCCGTTTCCATAAGCGTAACAAATTGTATTTTATTAATTTTCATTTTTTTGTCAACGAAAGTGCGCTTATGCTCGTATTTGAGAAAATATCCTCAAAAGTATTCTTCCACTCACTAAACTTTTGAGCGAAGTTCCCGTAAATTCATATAATTGTATTTTAATATGTTCCCAAAAGTGCCTTTTCATTCGTATTCAAGAAAATGTCCTCAAAAGTATTTTCACATTCATTAAACTTTTGAGGTACGTTCCCATAAATTAATAAAATTATATTATAATATTTTTCATTTTTTTGTCCCCAAATGGGCCTTTTTACTCGTATTTGATAAAATGTCTTCAAAAGTATTCATCCACTCACTAAACTTTTGAGCGGCGTTCCTATGAATTTATATAATTGTATTTTAATATTTTCTATTTTTATGTCCTCGAAAGTGCCTTTTCACTCGTATTGGTGAAAATGTCCTCAAAAGTATTTTCAGATTCATTAAACTTTTGAGCGAAGTTCGCATAAATTTACTAAGTTTTATTTTAATATGTTTCATTTTTGTGTCCCCAAAAGTACGCTCTTACTCGCATCTCGGAAAATGTCCTCAAAAGTATTCTTCCACTCACTAAACTTTTGAGCGATGTTCGTAAATTTATAAAATTGTATTTTCATATTTTTTATTTTTATGTCCCGGAAAGTGCCTTTTCACTCGTATTTGAGAAAATGTCCGCAAAAGTATTCTTCCACTCACTAAACTTTTGAGCGCCGTTCCTATAAATTTATATAATTTTATTTTAATATTTTCTATTTTTATGTCCCCACAACTGCGCTGTTACTTGCATTTCAGAAAGTGTCCTCGAAAGTATTATTACACTCACTAAACTTTTGAGCGACGTTTCCATAAATTTATATAATTGTATTTTAATATTTTTTATTTTGATGTCCCCGAAAGTGTTTTTTTACTCGTATTGGAGTAAATGTCCTCAAAAGTACGTTTACACAGACAGCCATTTCCGAGGACTGTCCCCATAAGTGGGCTCTTATTCGTTCCTTTTTCGGGTACTGTCCCGAAAAATGGAGAATGTCCTCGAAAGTGTGTTCTTATACGCAAAAATATCCCCGAAAGTAGCTTCACATACACATGTTCAAAACTGTGCCAATTATCTACTTGGGAACAGTTTGGCATAGTTTTACACAGTTAAGCACACTTATATGCATGATTAAGCACAACAATTATTTCCTCTTGGGATTGTTTAAAAAAATGTGAAAAATGGCGTCTAGTTTAATCATTATTCATTTCATTCATTAAATCTAAATAATATTAACAAGAAGAGTCTACATTCTTTCGGAAACGAATTGTTGCGTGCATTGATCGATTCAAAAATTGTCTTCATTTTAAGCGTATAAATGTTCAATTTCTTTGATTCAATGAAATTTGCTATGATTCAAAGAAATTTTTTTCTCAGTGTACAAAAAACGAATCTAGAAATAAGAAGCAGCAATTGCCGATTTCCAAAGCGAACAATTTCATTCCTACACAAAGTTATGATGGTTCCAATTTTAAAAATCTCTTGAACTGTATTAGTATGCGATTCTAAGTTATTCATAAAAAAAACATCTTATTTACGTTTTTTTTTAATGATTATTACTTTTTTTACATATTTTTTTATCACCTTTCGTGAAAAGCTTCATTAGCGCGTTCGAGGAACGTTCTTTTTTGCATAAGTGGAAAGCGCCGCAGGCGTCGCCAGCTGCTAACGGTCATCGACTATGAGCGTAGACGGCAAGTCGGAACAACCCGGATCATCAGTGTTGTGATTGGATTGATTCTGTCATATTGGCCAATGACTAGTCTGGTTCATTGGGGAACAATACTCTGTACACGGGACGTAATTTGGATTTAATCTATAAGCAAAACGCACGCATCTGTCCAGTGTGGCAGCCCGGCCGGCCGTTACTAATATATGGTAGCGTTAAGGGTGGGGTAACTTGTTGGCTCGTCGCAATAGCGGGCAATGCTGGACTGCAGGAGCCTATAGAAGCAATGGCTGCCATCTACTAGATACTGGCAATACGGTCCTCCGTCCAGCGGTCCAAGTGCCGAGAGTTGTTTTGAATTGTGATTTTGTTGTTGTATTGACACCCGGCTCGAGGATGAGAATGTTGTGCACGCTGCTCTCGACCGTAATAAACTGAGACATCTTCCGGACCTACGTGAGTAGCGGTTTCAGTGTGAAAACTAGCAAAAAGAGTCAACGAAGTCAAGCAGTGCTGTGTGTAATATGGCGATGGTCGCGTCAAACATGAGCGGACACATGCAGAAACAACTCACTAGAAGCCTTGAACGAATTCTCGAGGAGGCTCACCTTAGCGGTGAACTTAAACTCAGTGGGCGCAAACTTAAAGACTTCCCCAAGGTCAACAAAACGGGTTCCGCTAAGTATAATCTCCAAGACACTGTGATCGCTGGTCAGTATAAATAGTGATTGACTGACGCTAATATCCCTTCTCTTCTCCTTATTTCATACTTTCATTACATATTCCGAAAATCAAGTCACTTTTCACCCTGTTGACTGATCAGATCGCTACCTTGTACAAACTCTGGTAGCTGTAGTATTTCTTTACTCTCATATTATCTTCTGTTTACCTTTTTCAGATAAATACAAGATTATTTTTGCTATGTGTATAGTCTTCCTTTCTGTCTTACTGCATAAAATAAATTTGTTAAGTGTAATAAATCTGTTTTTTGATGTATTTTATGAAAATCTTCCAAAATTTTGATGCTTATTCAAAATAATAATTTTATTTTATCTACCAAATCTCTCCAAAACCTTTCAAACCTTTTAATATCACTAAATTCAAAAGCAATTTTCTTGAAATCAAAATCAAACACTAGAAAGAAGTGGAATCAATTAAGACATAGTCAAGTATAGATGATTTCTTTTTACACAAATCAATTTAATGGCAAGCATGTGTATAACTTTTAAGAAAGTTAAGCTGAGAAAATTTGAAAAAACAACTTTGACAAATAAAGATTCAATGAATAGGATTAATAGCAAAATTGATCTCTCATCTAAAATATTTTCTTTAAGTATGTATTTATAGGGTCAATAATATGGCTCTAGAGTTTGCAATATTGGAGCTCTACGAAATGAAAAGAAAAATGGGTAAAATCGTCAAAATATAAACGTGCAGAATATAAAAAAGGTGCATTTTTTCCGTTTTTTACAATGGCGTTGGAGATTTGAACCTAGTTCAAAAGGTTAAGTTTCAAATGGAAGAAACTTTTAACGTTTCGTTTTTCGCGTATTCGTGGGTTAAAAACGTAAATATATGGTGGCGGCACGCGAAATTAAATGATATATAGCTCTCCCGGGCGGAAATCGTATTTTTTTTTACTACAGAAACAATTTCTCCACCGAATTTTGAAAAAAAAAAAAATAAATAATATATTTGTAAATAACGGACGCCCTAATAAAGAGTTTTGATAAGGTTTTTATGATAATGGGCGATTTTGATAAAAATATTCTCAGCAAATGATTGCTTGATAGATGGTTTAAAAAATTTATTGGTTGTTTGGCCAAATGAACTTATTGTACTGTCTATATCAGTACCCATAAGTGCATTTGTTTTCGGGGGGCACCAACGGGAAGGCAATCAATGCCACCCCCCATCTGAAAATTAAATCGTTTGAATACTAATAATTTTAATAAAATACATTATTTGAAAATCACATATTTTTCCAATTTTGTATTATTGACACAATTATTAAACCTCTATTATTAAACCTGAAAAATATTCTAAAAAGGAAAAAAGTATTATTTTTAATAAATCTTACCTATTGGTACATGCTATACAAAATTTTATCCTTAAATGTGCTATTTACAGCAGTATCAACGTATTTACAGTTTAGGGTATAATTATAATGTTTCTTATATTATTAATTTAAAATAGTAGAATTAAAAATAGCATTAGTAAGCATTTCAGAGAGTTAAGTAATAGCGTAAAATTTTAAACATGATTAACAATATTATCAGTAATTCACAAATAGTAAACGTGATAGCGTAAACAATTACAGAATCGTAACATTTTTTAATTTGGTACATTTTTCTGCATCAGCAGATCTCGATTCATATTTTCTTGCTTTATTATTCTATTTAGTTTGAAAAAAGATGTTAAATAATAAAAACAATTTAAGCAATGTTTTTGATTAAACCAATCAGGGCATTTTTGTCGATTATATACCTCTATATTTTTAACGTAGTAAGCTATGTTGTTTTTCTTGTTAAAATTTAAAATAAATTTTATCAAATACTTTTAATTGAATTTTCAATGTGGTCAACTGTACTTTGGCATAGTATGCAAGTGTAGCTAAAGAACGCGACGGAACGAGACGAGCTCTCGTAGCATGCGCACCATGTAGTCTTGAGAGTATTTCAACAAAGATATTTTCGTAAGTACTTGTTGTTACGTTATTGCATTGACGACGCAAAAACAAAAAAGAAAGAAGAAAACTGCCAAAGATTAGGAATGGAGTCATTAGTGGGACGGCAGATCAATTGCAGGAAGAAAGAAGACAATAGGAGCAAAATTGTTTAGAAGACGAACAGAGGGTACGAGCAGCGGTACAGGCATTACAACAATTGGACTTTCAACAGTGGCCGACGGTTAATAATCAAAATGCTAATATACAAGCAAATTTTAGAACTTTATAAGTATATCGCGAGGGTCAAGACTGATCTTTCTATCAAGAAAAAATGAAACAGTTCTTTATAGCTAGCTATGTACAAGAAGACAGAAAAGTCTCTGTGTGGCTCAGGTTTATAGGAGAAAACGTCTACAAGATTTGTGCGACTCAACATTGCCATCATATAAATAAGATAAGATTCGAAGAATTGTGTGGAATACTCACAACGCATTTTACCAAGAATATCACACGTCAAGAAAAGAAAAATTTTATGACTTGAGGAAAATTGAAAAGGAGCCGAAAAATCGTTGGTATACGCAAATAAAAAGTAAAACTGTAAGGTATGAATTTGGCAGATTATTGGAAGAGCATTTGTGTGATAAGTTTATAACTGGATTGAACCCCCAAGGAAAATCCTTGACAGAAAGTGCAAGAAGAGAACTACATCATTAAAGGTTTTGACTGACGTCAAGTAAAATAAAGAAGTAGCGTTGGCGACATCATCGTCATTTGGAACGAGCGACGGAAACAAGGTGGGTGAAAAACCGCGAGTTCCAGGAAGGCGAGCAGCGGGCTAGGCAGAGAAGAGCCAGCTACAGCGATCGAGGAGCATAAGCATTAACTCTCAAAATTATGGTAGAATGAATTACAATTATCATAACTTTGACAGTGCTAAAAACCTCAATCAAAGGTACCCCTTTTCGAACGGACGCTGAGATGGCACCTTTTCTAACTGGGCGCCAAGATGACTTCTTTTCGAATCGGACGCTGAGATGATTCCTTTTCCAACCTGGCGTTGAGACGACCCCTTCTTATCCGGAATCGACGAATTGTTGTACGTATAGGAATACTAATCGAGTACGTTGAATTATGTAGAAATACCCTTTCATGGGAAACTGACCTGTTGACAAGTTGAGTTTTGCCGAGGTTAAAAAGAATGAGTATTTTGTGTTGGTGCAGTGCGAGTATTGGCCTTCGCTCGCTCCTTGGCGCACGTACGTTGAAGGTCACCATAGAAAGTTGCAAGTAAATATTATTGATTTACTGGAAGTGAGATTAGACGAGCAATAATTGATGATCAAGTACCGGTGCCAACACGTGGTTGCTAACATCACCTCGTGTGGATTGAATGTAATTACCTTGCTGCCATAGCGATTATATTAACCCTTTCAGTCACTTCGAGGAATCCATTAAGAAGGATCGGATAGCATAACATTTCCAGAAATCCATTAGTGAAGCCGATCCACTCGAAGATAAGGAATTCCGGGAATGCATCAACGGCCATGGCAAGAGTGCGTTAACACTTCTGGGAACCCATTAGGCCACGGGACGGAGCGACCAAAATCGGACCGAGCTGGTTCACTCCCACCATCAATCGCTTCAGGCCACTCACGTCATCGACCCACCAGCCAATAGAGTCACGCGGCGCAGAAGAGAGGGGCGGCTACCGACCAATAGTATTCCTTCTAGAATCACCGTCTAAGGCCAGAGGTCCGCGCCAAGGCTATAAAAGGAGGGCCCCAGGCCGCAAGCAGTCAGTCGCTACCGAGCACGTGAGGCCAGGGCCACATAAATGCGTTCGACCGCGGTCAGGCGCACGCGGTCGTACGCGTTTATGTGGCTCTGGCCTGAGACGCTTAGTAGTCAGAGCTTTGGTCGTTATCAACTAGTTGATACTCTGCTGCACTAGTGCCTGCCACTGTATATGTTGCGCCATTATATCTATAATCATTGAATCGTATAGAGTGGTGGTTAAAAGTTCTTTGTTTGTAATAATTAACCAGTACTTGATTATTTAATAAACTCCAAGTTAACTTATTTCTTGAGTTCGAGATTTCATTTAAATCTCTCGCAACTCTGTGCGCTTTAGCGCTTCATTGAGGAACGTTCCCGAATTCTAATTGGTCAACCCGGCGAACATTGTAGAAACGACTTTCTACTCCAAGACCCCGACTAGGGTCATAACATATACATATGTGATATGTCTGATGATTATGTATGGGGCTGAAATCAGCTCCTAGAAGTTGGCACCCCATATAAAAAACCATCAAATATTATTATATGGTTTGATTGCGCTTAAAAAATCATAAATAAAAATGGAAAGTAGACGTTTGCGCGTGTTTTCGTTTTTTAGATATTAAAAAAAAGCATTCGGATGCTAGAAAAAATTAAAAATTTTAATTTTATCATAGAAAAATGAACAATGAGGCGATTGTTTCACTGTGTTTGGGAATTCAATAATTTGAATTCCCGCGGTTACACTCAGCTCGGCACGACTCACGGCGCTGCCACGGCGCGGCAGCACCTCGCGGCCTCCCGGCGGAACAGCCGGGACGCTACACTGATTAACAAGGTATATTCGCGCTATTTCGGTCTCTCTCGCGGTCTCACATGTAAATGTGAGAGGAATTAGTTTGATTCGCGAAGTGAATCGTCAAGACCAAGAAGAAGGAAGTGGATCAAGGCCTCGCTCTCTTTTCCATCAGCCGTGCCACGAGGAGCATCTCTCCGCTGCGCACCTGCAAAATCTCATCGGCTTTTCTCAAGAAATCACTGGCTCGACTCAACTTTGGCTCCACTCACTTCAACTGGAAAACTCACATCGCTCCACACTCACGCAAGACTCAAGGCACGAAAACGATTAGTAAAATCAACTCGCTTGCAAGGTAACAACTCACACCATCTTTGAGGTTAGATTGCCAACCACGTGTTGGCACAGTAATTAGTGATAAGTGAAAGGTGACCACAAGCATAACTCACTGCAGCAAATAAATAATATTTGGTTTGCTATCCTTCACTTTGCCAGATTCATAGTGCGTGATCCCAGGAGTGAGTTTAAAGGAAAACTCAATCAACTCAACGGAAAACCTCAGTACTCTTGCAGACATACTCAACCTCACAGGTCAGTTGTCTCCAGTGAGACTCAGATTAAGTAAAACAAACTCCTTGTAAACTGATGTAACTAATTAAACAAGTAAAATTTATTGTAATTTAAATTTCTTTTGTAACTTATGTATTTAAGAATTGACTGTTGTGAATATAGTTTCTACTTTCAATTTACTTCTGTGTGTGACTTAAATTTATTTTAACACCCACAGCATGTTTACTCACACATAATTATGGCTTACTCAAACAATTTGATCCTTCGAGCCGGATTTACATGCTGTGGTGTGACTCGAGCCAGTGAATAAACACTTATTATAGAAATTCCTCACAGATTATCATCATGGCACACTCAAACCAGGATAACCTCAAGGAATTGGAGCAAGCAGGCGCTGTCGCTGCTGAAAAGGAGGATGTCATCGAGGAGGAGAAGGAGGATGATGCGACTCCAGCCTCCTCAGCTGCAACGAAGGGGGCAGTTAAGCGGACTGGCAGCCGCCCACTCACCATGCCTGGACTCACTGTGGTTGACACCCATGTCAAAACTCGCTCCAAGTCTCCAGGGTCAATTCCAGCCTCCTTTCTCTGCAAGGTGACTTCTCAATACCTACGGCTTGACTCATTGGAACGGATCATCTCATATATTAGGATCAGGAAGGAAACTCCGACCATTCCAGTGATACTGGCTTCGAAGCAGGATGCTGAGGAGCTGTACGCCTTGTACAAAAAGGATCATGCTGTAATTGAAGCAAGTTGTCCAGCAGCCTTCGCAGACAACGATTACTTTAAGGCAGACTTTCACAAGTCGGTCCACGAGTCCTACCATACAATTGTATTCGAGGTGAGCACTATGGAGGAAAAGTGGAAGCCCAAACACCATGTCACTCAGCCACTCACCGGAGAAACTCAGCACACTCATTTAAATAAGCTGCCAGAGATAAAGTTGCCCACCTTCAATGGAAGATACTCAGAGTGGCCTTCATATAAGGAAATGTTCACCGGATTAATTCTGAATCGGCCTGGACTCAAAAATTATGAGAAGTTACAGTACCTGCGCAGCTCTCTCAGCGGAACACCACTCACAGTCATACAAGGATTTTCACTCAACGATGAGTCTCTGACACCTGCATGGACTACATTAGTGACGAGGTTTGAAAACAAACGAGTACTATTAAATGATCAGCTTGATCATTTAGCTGACTTAACAGCAGTTTCATCCAAAAACTCGGCAGCACTCAACACATTGATATCGGAGATGACGAAGATTCGGAAGTCACTCAACATGTTGGTACAGCAGGAGCAGCTAGGAGATTGTATAGTGGTCCATCGCCTGTCAAAGCTAATTGACAGGTCGACTCGAGAAGCATGGAAGACTTCTCGCAGTACCAACACTGAGTTGCCTACGTTTGAGGAATTTGAGCCCTTCCTGATCGCGCGGGTGCGTGCGTTGGAAATCGCAGCTGACTCACCAACATCCACTCAAAAGCCGGCTAACACTCAAACCTCAAAGACATCAAGAAGTCTTCATGTCACTAGTCCAACTCAACCACGGCAAGACTCAAATAAGGTGACACACTCAACTCGGATTGCTCAACATTCATGCACTTATTGTGGTGACTCGCATTTTATTGTGGCTTGTCAAAAGTTCAAACTGCTGAATGAACAACAACGGAGAAAATTTGTAATGGAGAAGCCGCTGTGCTATAACTGCCTCGGTCTGCACTCAGCCAAGAACTGCAAGTCACAATATAAGTGTAGGCTTTGCAATGGAAATCATCACACCATGATTCATGTGCCAAGAGACCCTGAAGGCAAAACTCAAAACAACTCAGCATCCGAATCAAATCAAAATTAGGACAACGGCGCAATCATCTTACATCACGGTCAAACTCAACATGATTGCTCAACTTCTCAACTCACTTTACTTGCAACTGCATTGGCATGGTACGACTCACCGGTGACATCTCATAAATTAAGAATACTCATTGACTCAGGCTCAGAACTCTCATTCATCTCCAAGGATTCTGTGGATTTACTCAACATTAAGCGGCAACCCTCAACTATACCAATCCTTGGAGTTGGCGGCACGCAATCAACAAAAACTCTCGGAAAGGCTCAACTCACCTTACGCACCATCTACAAAAATCTCACCATTCGGATCACAGCTCACATTATACGCCAAGTCCCAACGCTATTACCATCAGAAGAATGTGAGCAACGTCAGTGGCAACATACAAAAAAACTCAACTTGGCTGATCCGACATTTTGGAAATCTCAACCAGTAGATGTACTTATCGGAGCGGACTATTACGGCCAAATCATCAAATCAAACCTCATAAGGGGGAGTGTGATTGAACGTCTCGCACAATTATCAATTTTCGGCTGGCTACTAATAGGTCCATCAAACTCAGCTGTGCAACACAAGGTAGTACATCATACAACGGTCTCACTCAACACTGAAGACTTGCAGGAACGACTCACACGTTTTTGGGTGCAAGAAGAGCCACCACCAACGTCTGCAGTCAAACTCAACAAGGAAGAAGCGTTGTGTGAACAACACTTTGTCAAAACTCACACGAGAGATACTCATGGACGGTACCAAGTAAGATTACCTCTTACAGACTCTGCAGACGTACTTGGAAACTCATTCGGAAGGGCTCAAGCGTGCCTCAAGAGAATACTCACAAAATGCAATCAAGAAAGCATCTACAAGGAAAGGTACTACGCTTTCATGGATGAATACTGCAAATTGGACCACATGGTGCAGATCCCTCAACAGGAAATCTCCGCCAAACCATCTTACTATCTTCCTCACCATGGAGTATTACGAGAAGATAGTTTAACGACAAAACTCAGAGCAGTATTCAACGGTTCAGCACTCACAACAAATGGAAACTCACTCAGCGACATCATGCATACTGGACCTACTCTCTCACCCAACATTGTGGATGTTTTCATCTGGATTCGAACTCACCCATTTGTCTTCTCAACTGACATTACAAAAATGTATCGTCAGATCAAGGTTCACCCTCAAGATTGGAATCTGCAACGCATTTTGTGGGTAGATGAAACGGGTCAACTCACTCACTTCCATTTGACTACAGTCACCTATGGAACACGAGCAGCTCCTTATTTAGCAATTCGGACACTTCTTCAGCTGGTAAAGGATGAAGAAGACAACTATCCACTTGCCATTGAATCGCACCGAATCGGAAGGTATGTGGATGACATCTTCGGTGGAGCTGCATCAAAGGAACTTCTCATTGACAAGGCCAAGCAGTTAACCGCGCTATGCAAGGCGGGCGGCTTTCCATTAGGAAAATGGAACTCAAACTCATCCCGCTTCCTCAAGGAATTTCTCAAAGAGCCAACAGCTGAAGAAGCTGTGCTTTTAGATGATTGCGCAACAAATATACTCGGGATGAACTGGCTCCCAAACTCGGACAAACTCACATTCAGAAAAACTCTGCCACCTCTTCAGAAAATGATAACAAAACGGATTATACTGTCAGAAGTATCTCAACTATACGATCCCATTGGAATAATCTCACCGGTCATAATCACATCAAAAATCCTCCTACAAGAACTGTGGCTACACAAGCTGTCTTGGGACGAAGCTTTGCCAAACTCAATCGTGAAGAAATGGCTGCACATCCGAGAAGATCTCACTCACCTGAAGACAATCGCCCTACCCAGATGGTTAGGAATTCAGGAAAACTCAATTGTAGAACTTCATGGCTTCTCGGATGCTTCACAACAAGCAATGGCTGCAGGTCTATACATTAAATCTACCACACCAAACTCTCACTTAACATCATCATTTCTAATCTCCAAAACAAAGGTGGCACCACTCAAACGACTGTCAATCCCACGATTGGAATTGGGAGCGGCAGTACTACTCACTAAGCTGGCAAAACATGTTTTGGACTACTCACGATGGCCAATTTCACACATACATTTATGGACAGACGCAAAGGTAGCACTCACATGGATACGCTCACACCCCTCAAAATGGAAGGACTTTGTTGGAAATAGAGTTGCCTTAATTCAAGAACTCATTCCAACAGCACAATGGAGACACGTGCCTGGAGCAGACAATCCAGCGGATTGTGCCTCGCGTGGATTACTCACTTCACAACTCAGAGAGCATCTCTTATGGTGGCATAGACCAAGTTGGCTCTGCCAGGAAGACTCAGCTTGGCCTTCTCAACCAACCTTTATCCAAGAAACCAACCTTCCAGAAATGAGGGCTAAGGTCACACTCACCGCAGCCAAGTCAAACTCAAGCAAAATGTGGGACATCATCGATCATTACTCATCACTCACTCAACTCATAAGAATAACTGGATGGGTAATGCTCGCATGTGATCGATTTAAGGCTAAAGGAAAAACTCACCATGAATCGAAACTCACTACGGATTTACTCATCAAGGCAAAACTCTTTTGGGTCAAGAAAATTCAGCAGGTTCATTTACACTCAGAAATTGCTATGCTGGAAAATTCTCAAGTCCCAAGACACCATGTCTTCAACCGATTGACTGCCTACATAGACTCAACAGGAATTGTTCGAGTAGGAGGGCGGCTTCAAAAAACTCAACTCGATCATCACTCAAAACACCCAGCAATTATACCACGGAGCAGTCAACTCACCACACTGATCATTCGGAACGCTCATCTCTCAACTCTACACGGTGGCACTCAACTCACTCTGGCACACACTCGGCAGGAATTTTGGATAATCGGAGGCAGAGCACCGGTCAAGTCACATATTTTAAAGTGTGTGACTTGTGCAAGGTATCGGGCTCAGTGGGCTCAGCAACTCATGGGGCAATTACCCGTGGCCAGGGTCACCCCATCACCACCTTTCACTCACACTGGGATCGATTACGCCGGGCCAATCATCATTAACTCATGGAGAGGACGTGGATCCAAAACATACAAATGCTGGATTTGTATCTTTGTGTGCTTCTCAACGTCAGCTGTTCACCTAGAACTGGCCAGTGACTACTCAACGGACGGTTTCTTAGCGGCATATAGACGGTTCACCTCAAGGAGAGGGATACCCTCCAAACTATACTCAGACTGTGGAACGAATTTCATCGGAGCAGCAAGGGAACTGAAGACTCTATTCTCTCAACACCAACATGAAAACTCAATCTTGTACAACTCACTAGCCAACAAGGGAACCCAATGGATATTCAACCCACCTGCTGCACCTCACATGGGAGGCAAGTGGGAAGCATTAGTGAAATCAGTCATATTTCACCTGCGACGGACCATTGGGGACACTCAACTCACCTTTGAAGCTTCAGCGACCTTGCTCACTCAAATAGAAGCATTACTCAACTCACGGCCGCTAGAACCACTCAGTGAAGACCCAGAAGACATAAATGCACTCACACCCGGACACTTTCTCATCGGCAAGGCATTGAACTCAGTGTCTGAACCAAGCTTACTCACCCTCAAGGAATCAAGGCTTTCCAAATGGCAACTCATTCAACGGATCACTCAGCAATTTTGGAAGCATTGGTCAACTCAATACCTTCAACGGCTTCAATCAATTTCAAAATGGCATCATCCCTCTCATGAGATAAAAGTGGGTTCCATGGTACTGCTCACGGATGAACCCTCACCACCAAGCAAATGGCCACTCGCAAGAGTCACTCAACTTCATCCTGGAACTGACAATCTCACCAGAGTTGTAACAATAAAGAGGGCCACCACTCAACTCGCTCGCCCAATTGCAAAACTCGTCATCTTGCCAGTGCCAATCGGAAATTAAATCAACCTGGCTGTTGATGGCGGGCGGAATGTTTGGGAATTCAATAATTTGAATTCCCGCGGTTACACTCAGCTCGGCACGACTCACGGCGCTGCCACGGCGCGGCAGCACCTCGCGGCCTCCCGGCGGAACAGCCGGGACGCTACACTGATTAACAAGGTATATTCGCGCTATTTCGGTCTCTCTCGCGCTCTCACATGTAAATGTGAGAGGAATTAGTTTGATTCGCGAAGTGAATCGTCAAGACCAAGAAGAAGGAAGTGGATCAAGGCCTCGCTCTCTTTTCCATCAGCCGCGCCACGAGGAGCATCTCTCCGCTGCGCACCTGCAAAATCTCATCGGCTTTTCTCAAGAAATCACTGGCTCGACTCAACTTTGGCTCCACTCACTTCAACTGGAAAACTCACATCGCTCCATACCCACGCAAGGCTCAAGGCACGAAAACGATTAGTAAAATCGACTCGCTTGCAAGGTAACAACTCACACCATCTTTGAGATTAGACTGCCAACCACGTTTTGGCACAGTGATTAGTGATAAATGAAAGGTGACCACAAGCATAACTCACTGCAGCAAATAAATAATATTTGGTTTGCTATGCTTCACTTTGTCAGATTCATAGTGCGTGATCCCAGGAGGGAGTTTAAAGGAAAACTCAATCAACTCAACGGAAAACCTCAGTACTCTTGCAGACATACTCAACCTCACAGGTCAGTTGTCTCCAGTGAGACTCAGATTAAGTAAAACAAACTCCTTGTAAACTGATGTAACTAATTAAACAAGTAAAATTTATTGTAATTTAAATTTCTTTTGTAACTTATGTATTTAAGAATTGACTGTTGTGAATATAGTTTCTACTTTCAATTTACTTCTGTGTGTGACTTAAATTTATTTTAACACCCACAGCATGTTTACTCACACATAATTATGGCTTACTCAAACACACTGGTAATCGATAGTTTTCAACACGCGCGAACAGCACCCGTAATTAGCTCAGCAATAGACCTAATATTTATATAATTATCAAATCGGTACTTTTAAAAGAGATATAGTCCTTTTATCAGAGTCTACACAACATGACTAAAGAAATAATATCCCTCTCTGCGTGGATAGTATTAAAGAGTCGGTAACAAGAGGAATATTATTTCTTTAGTCAAGGACCGCAGGGTCTATCTCTCAATTTACGCGCATGCGCATGATCAAATACGTGAGTACGAGACAATGCGTGGTTGAGAATTTAAAACTTTTTTTATTGCATAAATAATCGGCCTATGATAAAACTAATTACGGGTGCTGTTTGCGCGTGTTGAAAACTATCAGTTACCATTGAAACAATTGTCGTATTATCAATTTTTCTATGATAAAATTAAAACTTTTAATTTTTCTAGCACCCGAACGTTTTTTTTTTTCATGACTTAAAAAACGAAAACACACGCAAACGTCTACTTTGCATTTTTATTTATCATTTTTTACGCGCAATCGAATATTACCAACTTCTAGGAGCTGCTGAAATCACATGGTACGGCATAGAGCTGTGGCGTAGAGGATGCGACATGGAGGCAGCCAATCAGAGCTATTTTTGCATTTGGAGAATAGCTCTGATTGGCTGTCTCCATGACGCATCTTCTATGCCGCAGCTCTATGCTGCACCACGTAATTCAGCCTGATACGTATGGTCTTTCTTTTCTTCTTCTTCTCTTATTTTCTTTTAGGCAGCATCCACGTAACACCATACCTTCCACATAACACATAACATCATGCTTTCCGTGCCGCGCATCGGGTCTGAAGGCATCGACATGAGAAAAGGAACATAGAGGTACAAAAACGTAGATAAACGAATCAATGTTCCTCGGTGACCGGTGTTCCTTTTATTCCTTTATTCGTGCAACATCCCTTGCAGCCTGTCTTCATAGGCGAATGATGAATTATAAATGATAAATGATGAATGATGGAAAAAATGTTGTTGTCCAATATCTACTGAATTTGTAGTCCGTGGTTGAAGGAGAACACACCTTCTCTCTAATTTTTATACTCGTCTGCATCAGGCAAGCTAGGTTTTGACACCCGCTTAGAGAGAAGGTGTGTTCTCCTTCAACCACGGACTACAAATTCAGTAGATATCGGACAACAAATTTTTTTCCATCATTCATCATTCATCATTCATAATTCATCATTCGCCTATGAAGACAGGCCGTTATATCAGTTCCTGTTCTTTTACTTTTTTCTTTTTACGTGTAGCGCCCTTAATGGGCTTAACGGGCCTTAGACTATATAGCCTGTGGCAGACTCAAGGGAAAGAACACAGCGCTATTTATTAATTTATTATAATTATTATAATATTATACAAATTAATATTATACAAATTTCAGAGTCAAATACGTAAGTTATACATATACTTCTTTTTATCTCTAAGTGAAAATTCAATAAACCCTAAAAATTATCAAGCCATTTAGCACCCAATTTTTTATGCAATGCAGTACATATAAGTATAAATACTGACTAACTTAGAAACTAAATAACTAAATACTAAATATTTACTAAATATTTGCTATATATATAAATTACATCTTAGAAATTAGTTACCCGGTATACTGCCATAAATCTCTAATATGACCCTGTTCAATGAGGATCAATTTCTTCATGACAAGCTTTAATTTAGTTTGCTTTAATACTTTTAATAAAAAATGTTTCTCAGAATGAAGCTCAAAGCTGAACCAAAGTTACGCTGGCAGTCAAAGTTGTGATTATATTGAAAAATACTGATTTCGATCTATATAAATTGATAATTCAAGTAATTCAAGATAATTTACAATTTAATAAGAAAATACAGAATTTATGATACTTAGCTGTCACCCTGTACTACCCTGGCCGAAAGTACCACTTTCGCTTCTGGCTCAAAATCGCGAATCTGGTATTTTCAGCCCAGGTATGGTGAAAAATAGTATACTCACCACGGGAGGAAAATGGGCTAGCCCACAGCTCGTGTTTGCGACCCTTGCCTTTGGCTTGGATGGCAATTTACACAAACTGTGGACTATCCAAGTTCTTTCCTCCCTAGGTAAGTAATATATTAATTGCACAACATTTAGTAGAATGTATTATTCTTTTAAAAAATTTGAAGATTTATGTATTTTAAGATTAATGTAATTTACGATTTTTGGCATAGCAGCAATACAAATACTGAGAGCACTATGTCTCTTTGTATCAATGGGGTAGTCGTTCTCTTATTTAGAGATCGACATCTGGCGTATAAATATAAGCATGCATTTATTTATTATCATAATAATGCATTGTTTATGATTGTAGTATCGGGGCTATAAATATAACCATGCATTATTTATTATCATATTTATATTTATGATAATTATAATAAACATTATTTATGATTATATCTAACCATAACCTGCAGCCTCATGATGGATTTTTATTTTTGAGGGCATATATTGTTTAATTTGTCATTTCCAACTGATGCTTTTTACACTTACCAAATCTCATACCAATATTTAAAAATCATAAATGATTGTATTATTTTGCATTTGAAAAATAAATTTTTGTTACTTTTTATATTGTTTCCGACTATTGCTATTTAGATAAAAGCAAATGCAAATAGTACAATAATTTATGATTTTTTAAATATTGGTATGACATTTGGTAAATATAAATAGCATCAGTTGGAAATGACATAAATTATTATGATGAAAAATTACTAAAATACCAAAACAAAACAGCTTATAGAAAATAGAAGGAATAAATTTCTAATAGAGAAACAAGCTACATTACGAATTTTCGAAAAGGACTTTTATATCGCAATGCCTATATGTTAAATGATGGAGATATATGTGGAGACTAGAGAAACAGCGCTATCAGTCTTTTAGATGTCTGGCGTATAAAAATAAGAATTGAAATTGGTAAAATATTAAAACAATGTTGGTTATTATTTATGTTAATGTCTAACCACAACCTGAAGCCTCAACGACATGATGGATTTTTATTTTTGAGGGCTTATATTGTTTAATTTATATGTCATTTTCAACTGATGCTTTTTACATTTATCAAATCTCATACAATATTTAAATAAATGATTGTATTATTTTGAATTTGCAAAATAAATCTCTGTTCCTTTTTTATATTTTTTCCGACTAATGCTATTTAGATCAATCCATATTCGTATAGTAGGTTTTTGTATGCAAAAAGTTGATTTAGTTTTAGTGGGTTACTTGCTGGAAAAGTGTTTTTTTCATGCTTACTATTTTTAGAATTCTTGTCTGAACGGTTGTAATAGTTATAAATTAATATATTAATTAGTATAATTAGTATAATAAATTTTAATATTTTGATGCACTGTGAGTACCTGAGATAACTTAAAAAAAGAATTTTTTTTTCATATAAAAACTTGTAATAATGATAGTATTACAATAATTAGTACTTTTTGGCTTTAACGTATTCTTCCATCTTGTGTAAATTGTAAAAATATTATGTTCGATCGGCAATTTTCATAGATTTATTGGCCTCATTGATTAATTCTTGCAATCAAATTTTTTAATAAAAATTAGATTCTTAGAAGATAGGGCTTCATTGAAGAACAATGAAATATTTCATAAATTAATATATAATGAAATAATTTTTTCAACAGTTTTAATAAGCTATTAGATTACAATTTAAAAAATCGAATAAATAATACATTTTTATTAGTTATATTTTTGATGTATTATGAGAACCTGAGATAAATTAAAAGAAGAAATTTTTTTTTGTCATCTAAGAACTTGTAAAAATGATAGTTTTACAATAATTAGTACTTTTTGCTTTTACTTATTCTTCTATCTTATATAAATTGTTAAAATATTATATTTGATCGCTAATTTTCATAGATTCATTGGCCTCATTGATTGATTGTTGCAATAACATTTTTTAAAAAAAATTAGTTGATTACAAGATAAAGCTTCATTAAAAAACAATAAAATATTTCATAATCTTATTTGATGTTTTTATATACTATATTTTTGATGCATGGTGGGCAACTGAGATAATTTGAGAAAAGATTTTTTTTTTGTCTCAAACTTGTAATAATGATAGTATTACAATAATTAGTACTTTTTGGCTTTAACTTATTCTTCACAAACAGCAACCTAGTGAAAAAATATCAAACTAAAAGAAGGTAGGGTACACCTATAGCGTATAGTTTTTTGAAATAAACGGTATGTCGGAATCGTTGTGTACTGGGGCATAACGTAATTCGTTCATGAAAATAACCGATAAATGAAAGGTCGCTCTTCTCGATTAGTACTGGTCGCAATAATGCTTCTAATCAACTAATGTAATAATACATATTACATTTAATCGATGTTGTTTTTTTTCGTTTAATAATGCTTTTGTCAGAGCAGCGTTGGCTCAGTGGTTAGCATGCTAGTGGTTAGCATGCTAGAACAACGCCGTTCCAGGGGTCGTGGGTTCGATTGCCGGTGAAATCACTCGGATTCTTTCGAGATGTCTTTCAGCGAGAAAAGTACCAAGACTCCGGTTGCTTTAAGGTTGGTTTTTCTCCGGGATTTACCTTCAGTGGAATCCGATCCGATGCACTAGGCAGGAACCGCCGGCTTTACTGGCGGGGAGCTTGTCCTGAAATATGGACCTTCTCCGGAGAGGCCTACCCTGGAAAACGGACCCGATGCCCCTCGAGCAAGCTTTGCGACATTTGCTAAGTGGTAGAGTGCAGGCCTAGAAATCCCGTTGGCTTTTTAACCGTCTTCTGAACGTTCGGGAGTCCCGTTCCCCGCACTTTTTATGCTACTAATTCATCTTTATTATTTAGTCTGTCCTCTCCACCCAGGTAACACCTTTGTTAAAAAAAAATATACGGTGCGTTACACGGGAGGAAATGCCATTTGAAACTCGTGCTGAACACGTCAACCTCACTACATGTTGCCTATTTTCTCCCCTTGTTGCACAAATTGATTCGCGAAACTATACAGTAACTATTGACCCTTCCAAATAGCCTTTTGGGTATTGTTTATAACAGAAATTGTTCTCTTATTCATATTTTTGATAATCGGGAAATATAATTATTTTTGTAAAAAACAGGCTCTTCCCGGGGATCCGCTAATAACGCTTTACATTAATCGTGGAGATGTTTTCATAGGATATGGGGACAATGTCTTTTACAACTGCACTGCTTTGATTATATGCATATATATATTTTACAGTTTGATAATGTATATGCAGGTTCCCACTATATACGTTGGAATTCCTAAAGAAGAACCTGTTGAGTTTGATTGAAGTGTTAAGTTAGATTTGTATTGTGCTTCAGCTTTATTGATACATGCTGTGTCTCCACTTTTTGTAATCTCCGAAACCAAATTTGTCTAGTAAATTTTTAACTGAAGTGTATTCTCAATAAAATGGGACGTGTCCTCGCAAGTCTATTAGGACAACTATACATTAAACATTGAACTATAAAATTGCATTTTGGGGATCATTCAATTTACGAATGGTTTCTGTTAGTTGATTTGAATTATTGTCGCGGAAACCAATATTTTTAGTAAACACAGGATGTCCTCGCAAGTTCCTACAAGATACTGTACATTCATTGTGGATATATTTTTGTACATTTTCTGGGTCAATTTCTTTTACGATGTCGGTGTATTGTTTATATTTATAGTAATGAAAGAAATCGAATCAGCGACGATTAATTCCAATTTTCACGCGTAAAGAAGGCCCAGTCGTTCCTTTGTCACGCACTCAGCTCGACAGCCATTCGAGCCCTGGCGCTTTCTCTTCATGATAATCACAAGACATTCGCTATACCCTCAAGCAAGCATCGCGACATATGCTAAGTGGTAGAGTGCAGGCCTAGAAACCCCGTTGGCTTTTTAGCCGTCTTCTGAACGTTAGGGAGTCCTATTCTCCGCACTTTTTATGCTACTAATTCATCTTTATTATTTAGCCTGTCCTCTCCACCCAGGTAACAACTTTGTTAAAAAGAAATATACGGTGCGTTACACGGGAGGAAATGCCATTTGAAACTCGTGCTGAACACGTTAACCTCACTACATGTTGCCTATTTTCTCCCCTTGTTGCACAAATTGATTCGCGAAACTATACACTAAGTATTGACCCTTCCAAATAGTCGTTTGGGTATCAAGGAGCGTGGGAGCGCTCCGAAGGCAAGTATAGAAGAAGCCTAAAGGAGCGACCCGTGTTACATATACTTTGAAATGACTGTTTTAAAAATTCATTGCGCTTTTACGTATATTGCGTTAGTTTTTACTATATAACATATCCCTCTAATCAGAAGCCATTTCATTGTTCTATTCAAATCAAAAGATTTTATTTAAAAAGATTATCTCGTTCAAAAGATATAGCCAGTTGATTTTTTTTATGTGCTGTTTCCGTTCCGAATTTTTCTTCATGTTATTCCGATATCCGGTTTGCAGCTCTTACGACACTTCCGGTTGTCGTCTATCTTACGCCTGTATATCTATATAAATGATATTTGCATTTACATGTGTACGCCGTACGGCCGCACGGGGGCACGGGTCAAATCGGGACTCTCAATACACTCAGAGCGGACGTAAGCAGGTTAAGTTTGTTTTACTCCAATTTGAGAAATAAGTAGCAGTGAAGATGTGTTGACATTAATAATATGCAGATATACCTAGCAACGACGGAGAGACAATTAGATAAGTATTACTTATTATTTAAATTATTTGTGTATTTGAATAATTCTGAAAGCAATAAAATACTTTGTATAATCATTCAAATAATCAAAACACTCTTCCACCGATATAAATTATTTTATGAATAGATACTTTGTGTGTGTATTTTTATTTCATTTCAGAAGATTGTGCATGCGTAACGGATATCGATTCAAGAAGTATAAACTGAAGTTTATTAATTCAAACAGATAACCAGAAATAAAGTAGACAATTAGGACGTACATTAAGTTTACAGCTGTCTTTAACCATCAAGATTGTGAAATAGTTATAAAATAGTTTTGTGGATAGTATACAGGAGAAAATATTAGAAACAATAAGAACAGCATGTAAAACAAATAAATAAACCAAGTGCAGTTGCGATGTCTACTAATACAGTTGAAAAGTAATTTTATATCTTTAGCAAAATCTATAAAGGAATTTTCAAATATCATAAGTGATGCAGCTGACTCGTCCACAACTTCTGGCTTAGATTAAGCTTTAACGTGCAAGAGTTTTGGATTTTACCTTTTGTCTTACTTATTATTTAAATTATTTTGTGTATTTGAATAATTCTGTAGGCAGTAAAATACTTTTGCATAATCACTCAAATAATCAAAACATATTCTTCCACCGATATAAATTATTTTATGAATATATACTTTGTGTGTGTGTTTTTATTTTATTTCAGAAGATTGTGCATTCGTAACGCATATGGATCAAAGAAGTATAAACTGAAGTTTATTAATTCAAACAGATAACCAGCAATGAAGTAGACAATTAGGACGTACATTAAGTTTACAGCTTTCCTCAACCATCAAGATTGTGAAATAGTTATAAAATAGTTTTGAGGATAGTATACAGGAGAAAATATTAGAAACAAGAAGAACAGCATGTAAAACAAATAAATAAACCAAGTGCAGCTGCGATGTCTACTAATGCAGTTGAAAAGTAATTTTATATCTTGAGCAAAATCTATAAAGGAATTTTCAAATATCATAAGTGATGCAGCTGACTCGTCCAGAACTTCTGGCTTAGATTAAGCTTTAACGTGCAAGAGTTTTGGTGTTTACATTTTGTTTAAAATAGAGGAACGTAAATCACATGTACAATATGTACTATTATGTGTGCTTATTCACATTATGGTTTGGTACAAATACCAATATTGTTTTAGTGACTGATCGGTGTTTGATAGTATGTTATTCGATTAATAACTTAGGTTTTTTTTTAAATTGCAAGACTAGCATTAATTAACAATGTGCATAGTAAATATAAAATACAATGGTGTATAAATGGATGAAGAATTTCTTGCGTGGCATTTCTAGTGTGACAAATATAATTTTACAAACAATAAGAGTCTAATTTAAACAAAATACCAGAAAAAGATATTTAAATTGTATTAAATATCTTGAATCTATCAAAATTAGAAATGTGCTACGTTTTTAATTGTGCTCTGGAATCCATTAAATAAAAAAATTTGCTTAGTTGATTACTTTTTATTTATTCAAGTCGCAACTGGCTCACTCAGTTGAATAAAAGTTATTAGTGATAAAGAAAACTCGTTTACAATTATTCGTTTCGATTAAGCTTTAGATGGTAAAAAATTGTCTCAAATGTAGGACCATGTAAATCAGTTCAATTGAAATTGTCAACGCCAAAGGTAGCATGGTTTTAATAACTGATTAATGTTTTATAGTATATGTTAATATTTGACATATTCGCTATGAACCAAATAAAATAGCTTAGGTATTTTTATTTTAAATTACAAGATTTTTATTTTAAATTACATGTTAAAAATATGTAGTAAATATAATGCAATGTTGTTTAAACGTATCATAGATTTCTCGCACAGTATTTCTAAAGTAAATTAAAAAAATTAATTGCATAAAATCTATCGAACATAATATAACAAACAATAAGAGACTAAAACAAAATACTAGAAAAACCTATTTTAATTGTATCTAATATCTTGAATCTATTAAACTTGTAAATGTTTATTTGCTTTTAATTGTTAAAAAATATGCTTATTCGATTACTATTTATTTAATTGAGTGAAACTGTTCACTTAGTTGATTAAAATTGATTGGTGATAAAGGAGACTCGTTAACAACTATTGGCTTGGATTACAAGAGTTTATCTATACATTATGTCAAAGAAGTAGAACTATAAATCAGTTGAAATTGAAAATGCCAAAGGAAGAAATTGTATGAATTGGAACTATGAAGCATTACCAAATCATAAACTTTATTTTCATAAGTACACTGAGAGAAGAATATTGTTATAGTTAACATAATTATATATTTTATTAGAACTGCAATATTGTAACTGTTACAATTATATCCTATATGTGAATAGGGAAGATTTTGACGGTAAACCCCAATATTGTAACTATTACAATATCAATGTTTACCAGTAACATATTGTAAGTTAACTGTTACAATATGCCTATATTTGGTCATATTTAAGCATATGCATGTTAACAGTTACAATGCAATGTTAACAACCATGCCAGTAAATAAATCCTTCTCTCGGTGTACTAATACTAAAGTGAAATCATCAATATATACAGTTGTGCACTTCACATTGAGGTTTGGCACAAATACCATTATTGATTTAGTGATTCAGTTATAGTATATTAAATAAATTTTATATTTTTAAGCCCATTTCAGACAAAATGCTTGAGATTTAGTAGAATGAACATCCATCAAAATGAGTACCAAAAACTTTAATGAGAGCTTAAATATTTATTAAAACAATCAACACGTTTTTAAAAGCTAATTTTTTAAGTACGTTCTAACAACACAATTTGTGTAGTCCTTTTATTTTTTCTAGTCGTATCTATTAAATAAGCACTCTCTAAAAATGGTAATAATTTTTCTCATAACTGTACAATTAATAGTATTGTTAAATATAAAACTTTCTGCGAAAGTATAAAATAAGGCAAGTATAGACGTTTTTTCTGTATAATATCTAAAAACAACACAATTTGTCTAGACCTTTTATTTCTTCGAATCTCATCTATTCAAGAATTCTAAAAACTCTCTACAAATGGTAATAATTTTTTTCATAGCTGTACAATTACTAATATTGTTAATATATAACTTTCTGCGAAAGTATAAAATAAGGCAAGTGTAGACGTTTTTTCTGTATAATATCAATAAAATAATAATATTTATGATTTTATAAAAGAAATAAAATAAATACCAATAAAAATGTCTTTTACATCTTTGAGTCATTGTATGCTGAACAAATTATATGTAAGTACATTCAAATTGTTCACTGCAAATCAAACACACCAAAGTTGTGAAATCAATTATTCATAGTCAAGTAATGCAAACCAATCTCGGAACTACTGTATGACTGTTCTCAGAAATATATTTAAATTTGTTCATCTTTCTATAAAAATTAAATACAAGAATTAACAACTCTCCGAAACAACTGTATGACTGTTCTCAGAAATGTATTCAAATATGTTCATTCTTCTATACAAATTAAATACAAGAAAGTACTGAAATCAATTTATTCTGGTCAAGTACCCATAAACTAACTTGACTGACATAATGGAATTTTTAGTACCTACTCAAAAATACTCAGCCAGCGGGCATAAAGTACTACTTAACGCCAAAGAGGCGTAATAGCTTCCGAACTCCTACAAAACTTTATAGATCCTACGCACTTTACGCCCGTGGGGGCAAAAATTAATTCAATTATATAATATTATGTAAGTACATTCAAATTGTTTATTGTAAATCAAACAAACGAAAGTTGCGAAATCAATAACCGATAGTCAAGTAATGCAAACAACTCTCCGAAACAACTGTATGACTGTTCTCAGAAATGTATTCAAATATGTTCATTCTTCTATACAAATTAAACACAAGAAAGTACTTAAATCAATTTATTCTGGTCAAGTACCCATAAGCTAACTTGACTGACATAATAGAACTTTTAGTACCTTTCGTGTAAAATTACATTTTATGCCCACGTTGTAACTTCAACAATATTCAGCCAGCGGGCATAAAATATTACTTAAAGCCTAACAGGCGCAACAGCTTACATACTCCTGCAAAACTTTATAGAACCTACGCACTTGACGCCCATGTGGGCGAAAATTATTTTAATTATATAAATATTATGCCTTCTTTTTATTTCTAAAATTCATAAGAATTTCTTCAGTTATTTACGAAAAGTCAAAGCATATATAAAAAAATTACATAGTTACCACCACATCACCATTTTCCATTATTCTTTCTCAATTTTGAAATTTCTATAATATTACACATCTTTGAAGGACAATGGAAGTCTATAGAGCTACTCTAGCAGGGGTGGTCCTCCAATCTCCCATACATACTTGGCGGGCCCGACGGTTTGCAGTTTAAGGTGTAGACATGGTCATTTTCAGATGTTTGAAAATCATGAGATAAAATGTATAAATGGGTTGCTTCTACATATTAAATACTGATCCGTATTGAATCTATCATTCTATTTTTAAATAGAAAACTGCAAACGCACATGGAAATATAATATGAGATCTCATATGAGAATATCGGACATCAGATTTCATATGAGATCTCATATGAGATCCTATAATATGTAAAATATCAGATGACATCACATATATGATATCTCATATGCGATCTGATTTCTGAAATACTCGTATGAGATCTATATATGATTTTTACACACGGACAAGGATAAAAAATAGGTGGCTTACAAAATGGTTAATAAAATCTAAAGCACTTTTTAGTAGACTATAAATTTATATGCATTATTTTATATCATTCCCGCTTAAAAAAGACAGACACAAGGAAACATATTTTGGGTAATAAATGTAAATCATGAGAGTCTGCATATGCAGGGACATTATATTTCAACGATATCAATTAAAAAATAAAGCAAATAATGTAATTATTTATAGTGGGCTTATAGGTATAAGCATTGTCATGAATTTATTAAAAAATGTAGTATTCTACATTTACAAAGCCCATCGGAAAACTGCAAACCGTCGGGCCAGCCAAGTATGTATGGGAGATTGGAGGACCACCCCTGCTAGAGTAGCTCTATAGACTTCCATTGTCCTTCCAAGATGTGTAATATTATAGAAATTTAAAAATTGAGAAAGAATAATGAAAAATGGTGATGTGGTGGTAACTATGTAATTTTTTTATATATGCTTTGACTTTTCGTAAATAACAGAAAAAATTCTTATGAATTTTAGAAATAAAAAAAAGGCATAATATTTATATAATTAAAATAATTTTCGCCCACATGGGCGTAAAGTGCGTAGGTTCTATAAAGTTTTGCAGGAGTATGTAAGCTGTTGCGCCTGTTAGGCTTTAAGTAATATTTTATGCCCCCTGGCTGAATATTTTTGAAGTTACAACGTGGGCATAAAATGTAATTTTACACGAAAGGTACTAAAAGTTCTATTATGTCAGTCAAGTTAGCTTATGGATACTTGACCAGAATAAATTGATTTCAGTACTTTCTTGTGTTTAATTTGTATAGAAGAATGAACATATTTGAATACATTCCTGAGAACAGTCATACAGTTGTTTCGGAGAGTTGTTTGCATTACTTGACTATCGGTTATTGATTTCACAACTCTCGTTTGTTTGATATACAATAAACAATTTGAATGTACTTACATAATATTATATAATTGAAATAATTTTTGCCCCCACGGGCGTAAAGTGCGTAGGATCTATAAAGTTTTGTAGGAGTACGGAAGCTATTACGCCTCTTTGGCGTTAAGTAGTACTTTATGCCCGCTGGCTGAGTATTTATGAGTAGGTACTAAAAGTTCTATTATGGCAGTCAAGTTAGCATATGGGTACTTGACCAGAATATTTAATTTGTACAGAAGAATGAACATATTTGAATACATTTCTGAGAACAGTGATACAGTTGTTTCGGAGAGTTGTTAATTCTTGTGTTTAATTTGTATAGAAAGATGAACAAATTTAAATATATTTCGGAGAACAGTCATACAGTAGTTCCGAGATTGGTTTGCATTACTTGACTATCAATAATTGATTTCAAACCTTCGGTGTGTTTGATTTGCAGTGAACAATTTGAATGTACTTACATATAATTTGTTCAGCATACAATGACTCAAAGATGTAAAAGATATTTTCATTGGTATTTATTTTATTTCTTTTATAAAATCATAAATATTATTATTTTATTGATATTATACAGAAAAGACGTCTACACTTGCCTTATTTTATACTTTCGCAGAAAGTTATATATTAACAATATTAGTAATTGTACAGCCATGAAAAAAATTATTACATTATTATACAGTTTGATAATGTATATGCAGGTTCCCACTATATACGTTGGAATTCTTAAACCTTTGAGTTTGATTGAAGTGTTAAGTTTGATTTGTATTGTGCTTCAGCTTTATTGATACATGCTGTGTCTCCACTTTTTATAATCTCCGAAACCAAATTTGCCTAGTAAATTTTTAACTGAAGTGTATTCTCAATAAAATGAGACGTGCCCTCGCAAGTCTATTAGGACAACTATACATTAAAAATTAAACTATAAAATTGCATTTTAGGGATCATTTAATTTACGAATGGTTTCTGTTAGTTGAATTTAGTTATTGTCGCGGAAACCAATATTTTTAGTAAACACTGGATGTCCTCGCAAGTTCCTACAAGATACTGTACATTCATTGTGGATATATTTTTGTACATTTTCTGGGTCAATTTCTTTTACGATGTCGGTGTATTGTTTATATTTATAGTAATGAAAGAAATCGAATCAGCGACGATTAATTCCAATTTTCACGCGTAAAGAAGGCCCAGTCGTTCCTTTGTCACGCACTCAGCTCGACAGCCATTCTAGCCCTGGTGCTTTCTCTTCATGATAATCACAAGACACTCGCTATACCCTCAAGCAAGCATCGCGACATATGCTAAGTGGTAGAGAGCAGGCCTAGAAACCCCGTTGGCTTTTAAACCGTCTTCTGAACGTTAGGGTGTCCTGTTCTCCGTACTTTTTATGCTACTAATTCATCTTTATTATTTAGTCTGTCCTCTCCACCCAGGTAACAACTTTGTTAAAAAAAAATATACGGTGCGTTACACGGGAGTAAATGCCATTTGAAACTCGTGTTGAACACGTCAACCTCACTACATGTTGCCTATTTTCTTCCCTTGTTGCACAAATTGATTCGAGAAACTATACACTAACTATTGACCCATCCAAATAGTCTTTTGGGTATTGTTTATAACACAAATTGTTGTCTTATTCATATTTTTGATAATCGGGAAATATAATTATTTTTGTAAGAAACAGGCTCTTCCCGGGGATCCGCTAGTAACGCTTTACATTAATCGTGGAGATGTTTTCATAGGATATGGGGGACAATGTCTTTTACAACTGCACTGCTTTGATTATATGTGTTTGGGAATTCAATAATTTGAATTCCCGCGTTTACACTCAGCTCGGCACGACTCACGGCGCTGCCTCGGCGCGGCAGCACCTAGCGGCCTTCCGGCGGAACAGCCGGGACGCTACACTGATTAACAAGGTATATTCGCGCTATTTCGGTCTCTCTCGCGCTCTCACATGTAAATGTGAGAGGAATTAGTTGATTCGCGAGGTGAATCGTCAAGACCAAGAAGAAGGAAGTGGATCAAGGCCTCGCTCTCTTTTTCATCAGCCGTGCCAGGAGGAGCATCTCTCCGCTGCGTACCTGCAAAATCTCATCGGTTGTTCTCAAGTTTTTCATTGGCTCAACTCAATACTGGATCAACTCAAACAGGCTCTACTCAATCTCTCACTGAAAACTCACATCACTCCTCACTCACGCAATACTCAAGGTGCAACGATGATTAGTAAAATCGACTCTATTGCAAGGTAAAAACTCTTACCATACTAGAGGTTATGTTGCCAACCACGTGTTGGCACCGGCGGCAAGTGTAACAGTGAACATGTGTGAATTAGCAAAACTCAAGGCAGCAATTCAATTACAATTGTTTGCCATTCCTCATTTTTGCAGCTTCATTGTACGTGAGCCCAGGAGGGAATTTAAGGAAAAACTCAAGGAACTCTCAACGGACAATCTCATTACACTCGAAGACATACTCAAATATCACAGGTTAGTTGTCTCTAGTGAGAGAGTACTACTCCATTATTGGCAGCACTCATATTTTTGAATTGCTGACACACTACTCACCTACAACTTATTCAAATAAATGTAATTTAAACTCCCTTTGTAATTTATGTTAATTATTGAACAGATTTTGAATTTATTAGTCGATGTTGAAATGTATTTATGAACCAAATTTGTAATTTATTTAAGAAGTGACTTTTGTGAATATAATGTCTACTTTCAACTTACTTCTGTGTGTGAATTAAATTTATTTTAACACCCACAGCATGATTACTCACATATAATTATGGCTTACTCAAACAATTTGGTCCTTCGAGCCGGATTTACATGCTGTGGTGTGACTCGAGCCAGTGAACAAACACTTATTATGGAAATTTATCACAGATTATCATCATGGCACACTCAAACCAGGATGACCTCAAGGAGTTGGAGCAAGCAGGCGCTGTTGCTGCTGAATGGGAGGATGTCATCGAGAAGGAGAAGGAGGATGATGCGACTCCAGCCACCTCAGCTGCAACGAAGGGGGCAGTGAAGCGGACTGACAGCCGCCCACTCACCATGCCTGGACTCACTGTGTTTGACACTCACATAAGCACTCGCTCAAAATCTCCAGGGTCAATTCCGGCTTCTTTTCTCTGCAAAGTGAACACCCAGTACCTGCAGCTTGACTCACTGGAACGGATCATTGCTTACATCAGGATTAGAAAGGAAACTGCCACTCTTCCAGTGATAACGGCTTGGAAGCAGGATGCTGAGGAGCTCTACGCTTTATACAAAAAGGATCATGCGTTCATAGAGACAAGTTGTCCAGCAGCCTTCGCAGACAACGACTACTTCAAGGCAGACTTTGACAAGTCAATCCATGAATCGTACCATAAAATTGTGTTCGAGGTTAGCAATTTGGAGGAAGACTGGAAGTCCAAGCATCGTGTCACTCAACCAAGCATCGGAGAAACTCAACACACTCATTTAGGCAAGCTGCCAGAAATAAAGCTGCACAAATTCAGCGGAGCATATACTGAGTGGCCCTCATATAAGGAAATGTTCTCTGGTTTAATTCTGAATCGGCCTGGACTCAAAAATTATGAGAAGCTACACTACCTGCGCAGCTCTCTCAGCGGAACACCACTCACACTCATACAAGGATTTTCACTCAGCGATGAATCTCTAACCCCTGCATGGACTACATTAGTGACAAGATTTGAAAATAAACGGGTGCTATTAAATGATCAGCTTGATCATTTATCTGAATTGACTGCTGTTACATCAAAAAACCCGGCTACACTCAACACATTGATATCGGAGATCTCAAAAATTCGGAAATCACTCAACATGTTGGTACCGCAAGAGCAGCCAGGAGACTGCATATTTGCTCATCGCCTGTCAAGGCTAATTGACAGGTCAACTCGAGAAGCATGGGAGACTTCTCGAATTTCCAACACTGAGCTGCCAACATTTGAGGAATTTGAGTCCTTCCTGATCGCGCGGGTGCGTGCGTTGGAAATCGCAGCAGACTCACCAACATCCACTCAAAAGCCGGCTAATACTCAAACCTCAAAGACATCAAGGAGTCTTCACGTCACTAGTCCAACTCAACCACGGCAAGACTCACATAAGGTGACATAAAGAGGAGTGCAATTGAACCTGTCGCACAATTGTCAATTTTCGGTTGGCTGCTAATAGGTCCATCAAACTCAGTTGTGAATCCAAGGTAGTCCATCATACAACGGCCTCACTCAACACTGAAGATTTGCAGGAACTACTCACACGCTTTTGGGTTCAAGAAGAACCACCGCCAGCATCTGCAGTCAAACTCAACAAGGAAGAAGCATTGTGTGAACAACACTTTGTTGACACTCACACGAGAGATACTCATGGACGTTACCAAGTCCGATTACCTCTCACAAAATCTGCAGACGTACTTGAAAACTCATTTGGAAAAGCTCAAGCGTGCCTCAGGAGAATACTCACAAAATGCAATCAAGAAAGCATCTACAAGGAAAGGTACTACGCTTTCATGGATGAATACTGCAAATTGGGCCACATGGTGCAGGTGTCTCAACAGGAAATCTCCGCCAAACCATCTTACTATCTTCCTCACCATGGAGTATTACGAGAAGATAGTTTAATGACAAAACTCAGAGCAGTATTCAACGGTTCAGCACTCACAACAAATGGAAACTCACTCAACGACATCATGCATACTGGACCAAATCTCTCACCCAACATTGTGGATGTTCTCATCTGGATTCGAAATCACCCATTTATCTTCTCAACTGACATTACAAAAATGTATCGTCAGATCAAGGTTCACCCTTGAAGATTGGAACGTGCAACGCATTTTATGGGTAGATGAAACGGGTCGGCTCACTCACTTCCATTTGACTACAGTCACCTACGGAACACGAGCAGCTCCTTACTTAGCAATTCGGACACTTCTTCAGCTGGTAACGGATGAAGGAGCCACTTGCCATTGATTCACTCCTCTTTGGAAGGTATGTGGATGACATCTTCGGTGGAGCTGCATCAAAGGAGAGTCTCATTGAAAAGGCCAAGCAGTTAACCGCATTATGCAAGGCGGGCGGCTTTCCATTAGCAAAATGGAACTCAAACTCGTCTGGCTTCCTCAAGGAATTTCTCAACGAGACACCAGCTAAAGAAGCTGTGCCTCTAGATGATTGCGCTACCAAGATACTCGGGATGAAATGGCTCCCACGCTCGGACAAACTCACCTTCAGAACAACTCTACCATCTCACCTGGAGATGATAACAAAACGGATTATACTGTCAGAAGTATCTCAACTATACGATCCCATTGGAATAATCTCACCGGTCATAATCACATCAAAAATCCTCCTACAAGAACTGTGGCTACACAAGCTGTCTTGGGACGAAGCTTTGCCAAACTCAATCGTGAAGAAATGGCTGCACATCCGAGAAGATCTCACTCACCTGAAGACAATCGCCCTACCCAGATGGTTAGGAATTCAGGAAAACTCAATTGTAGAACTTCATGGCTTCTCGGATGCTTCACAACAGGCAATGGCTGCAGGTCTATACATTAAATCTACCACACCAAACTCTCACTTAACATCATCATTTCTAATCTCCAAAACAAAGGTGGCACCACTCAAACGACTGTCAATCCCACGATTGGAATTGGGAGCGGCAGTACTACTCACTAAGCTGGCAAAACATGTTTTGGACTACTCACGATGGCCAATTTCACACATACATTTATGGACAGACGCAAAGGTAGCACTCACATGGATACGCTCAGACCCCTCAAAATGGAAGGACTTTGTTGGAAATAGAGTTGCCTTAATTCAAGAACTCATTCCAACAGCACAATGGAGACACGTGCCTGGAGCAGACAATCCAGCGGATTGTGCCTCGCGCGGATTATTCACTTCACAACTCAGAGAGCATCAGTTATGGTGGCATGGACCAAGTTGGCTCTGCCAGGAAGAATCAGCTTGGCCTTCGCAAGCAACCTTTATCCAAGAAACCAACCTTCCAGAAATGAGGGCTAAGGTCACACTCACCGCAGCCAAGTCAAACTCAAGCAAACTGTGGGACATCATGGATCATTACTCATCACTCACTCAACTCATAAGAATAACTGGATGGGTAATGCTCGCATGTGATTGATTTAAGGCTAAAGGAAAAACTCACCATGAATCGAAACTCTCTACGGATTTACTCATCAAGGCAAAACTCTTTTGGGTCAAGAAAATTCAGCAGGTTCATTTACACTCAGAAATTGCTATGCTGGAAAATTCTCAAGTCCCAAGACACCATGTCTTCAACCGAATGACTGCCTACACAGACTCAACAGGAATTGTTCGAGTAGGAGGGCGGCTTCAAAAAACTCAACTCGATCATCACTCAAAACACCCAGCAATTATACCACGGAGCAGTCAACTCACCACACTGATCATTCGGAACGCTCATCTCTCAACTCTGCACGCTGGCGCTCAACTCACTCTGGCACACACTCGGCAGGAATTTTGGATAATCGGAGGCAGAGCACCGGTCAAGTCACATATTTTAAAGTGTGTGACTTGTGCAAGGTATCGTGCTCAACGGGCTCAGCAACTCATGGGGCAATTACCCGTGGCCAGGGTCACGCCACCACCACCTTTCACTCACACTGGGATCGATTACGCCGGGCCAATCACCATTAATTCATGGAAAGGACGTGGATCCAAAACATACAAAAGCTGGATTTGTATCTTTGTGTGCTTCTCAACGTCAGCTGTTCACCTAGAACTGGTCAGTGACTACTCAACGGACGGTTTCTTAGCGGCATATAGACGGTTCACCTCAAGGAGACGGATACCTTCCAAACTATACTCGTGTGTATACAAACTATAGACTGTGGAACGAACTTCATCGGAGCAGCAAGGGAACTGAAGACTCTATTCTCTCAACACCAACATCAAAACTCAATCTTGTACAACTCACTAGCCAACGAGCGAACCCAATGGATATTCAACCTACCTGCTGCACCTCACATGGGAGGCAAGTGGGAAGCAGTAGTGAAATCAGTCAAATTTCACCTGCGACGGACCATTGGGGACACTCAACTCACCTTGGAAGCTTCAGCGACCTTGCTCACTCAAATAGAAGCATTACTCAACTCACGGCCGCTAGAACCACTCAGTGAAGACCCAGAAGACATAAATGCACTCACAACCGGACACTTTCTCATCGGCAAGGCATTGAACTCAGTGCCTGAACCAAGCTTACTCACCCTCAAGGAATCAAGGCTTTCCAAATGGCAACTCATTCAACGGATCACTCAGCAATTTTGGAAGCATTGGTCAACTCAATACCTTCAACGGCTTCAATCAATTTCAAAATGGCATCATCCCTCTCATGAAATAAAAGTGGGTTCCATGGTACTACTCACGGATGAACACTCACCACCAAGCAAATGGCCACTCGCAAGAGTCACTCAACTTCATCCTGGAACTGACAATCTCACCAGAGTTGTAACAATAAAGACGGCCACCACTCAACTAACCCGCCCAATTGCAAAACTCGCCATCTTGCCAGTGCCAATTGGAAATTAAATCAACCTGGCGATTGATGGCGGTTATGGCGGATTATGGCGGAATGTTTGGGAATTCAATAATTTGAATTCCCGCGGTTACACTCAGCTCGGTACGACTCACGGCGCTGCCACGGCGCGGCAGCACCTCGCGGCCTCCCGGCGGAACAGCCGGGACCCTGCACTGATTAACAAGGTATATTCGCGCTATTTCGGTCTCTCTCGCGCTCTCACATGTAAATGTGAGAGGAATTAGTTGATTCGCGAAGTGAATCGTCAAGACCAAGAAGAAGGAAGTGGATCAAGGCCTCGCTCTCTTTTTCATCAGCCGTGCCACGAGGAGCATCTCTCCGCTGCGCACCTGCAAAATCTCATCGGTTGTTCTCAAGTTTTTCACTGGCTCAACTCAACACTGGATCAACTCAAACAGGCTCTACTCAATCTCTCACTGAAAACTCACATCACTCCTCACTCACGGAATACTCAAGGTGCAACGACGATTAATAAAATCGACTCTATTGCAAGGTAAAAACTCTCACCATACTAGAGGTTATGTTGCCAACCACGTGTTGGCACCGGCGGCAAGTGTAACAGTGACCATGTGTGAATTAGCAAAACTCAAGGCAGCAATTCAATTACAATTGTTTGCCATTCCGGCTTTTTGACTGCTTCATTGTGCGTGAGCCCAGGAGGGAATTTAAGGAAAAACTCAAGGAACTCTCAACGGACAATCTCATTACACTCGAAGACATACTCAAATATCACAGGTTAGTTGTCTCTAGTGAGAGACTACTACTCCATTATTGACAGCACTCATATTTTGGAATTGCTGACGCACTACTCACCTACAACTTATTCAAATAAATGTAATTTAAACTCCCTTTGTAATTTATGTTAATTATTGAACAGATTGTGAATTTATTAGTCGACGTTGAAATGTATTTATGAACCAAATATGTAATTTATTTAAGAAGTGACTTTTGTAAATATAATTTCTACTTTCAACTTACTTCTGTGTGTGAATTAAATTTATTTTAACACTCACAGCATGTTTACTCACATATAATTATGGCTTACTCAAACAATATGAATACGTATATTTTACTGTTTGATAATATATATGCAGGTTCCCACTATATACGCTGGAATACCTAAAGAACAACCTTTGAGTTTGATTGAAGTGCTAAGTTTGATTTGTATTGTGCTTCAGCTTTATTGATACATGGTGTGTCTCCACTTTTTATAATCTCCGAAACCAAATTTGTCTAGTAAATTTTTAACTCAAGTGTATTCTCAATAAAATGAGACGTGTCCTTGCAAGTCTATTAGGACAACAATACATTAAAAATTGAACTATAAAATTGCATTTTGGGGATCATTCAATTTACGAATGGTTTATGTGAGTTGATTTTAATTATTGTCGCGGAAACCAATATTTTTAGTAAACATAGGATGTTCTCGTAAGTTCCTATAAGATACTGTACATTCATTGTGGATATATTTTTGTACTTTTTCTGGGTCCATTTCTTTTACGGTGTCGGTGTATTGTTTATATTTATAGTTATGAAAGAAATCGAATCAACGACGATTAATTCCAATTTGCACGCGTAAAGAAGGCCCAGTCGTTCCTTTGTCACGCACTCAGCCCGACAGCCATTCTGGCCCTGGCGCTTTCTCTTCATTATAATCACAAGACACTCGCTATACCCTCAAGCAAGCATCGCGACATTTGCTAAGTGGTAGAGTGCAGGCCTAGAAACCCCGTTGGCTTCTTAACCGCCTTCTGAACGTTAGGGAGTCCTGTTCTCCGCAATTTTTATGCTACTAATTCATCTTTATTATTTAGTCTGTCCTCTCCACCCAGGTAACACCTTTGTTAAACAAAAATATACGGTGCGTTACACGGAGGAAATGCCATTTGAAACTCGTGCTGAACACGTCAACCTCACTACATGTTGCCTATTTTCACCCTTGTTGCACAAATTGATTCGAGAAACTATACACTAACTATTGACCCTTCCAAATAGTCTTTTGGGTATTGTTTATAACACAAATTGTTCTCTTATTCATATTTTTTATAATCGGGAAATATAATTATTTTTGTAAAAAAACAGGCTCTTCCCGGGGAACCGCTAGTAACGCTTTACTTTAATCGTGGAGATGTTTTCGTAGGATATGGGGGACAATGTCTTTTACAACTGCACTGCTTTTATTATATGCATATGTATATTTTTCAGTTTGATAATGTAAATGCAGGTTCCCACTAAATACGTTGGAATTCCTAAAGATCAACCTTTGGTTTGATTGAAGTGTTAAGTTTGATTTGTATTGTGCTTCAGCTTTATTGATACATGCTGTGTCTCCACTTTTTATAATCTCCGAAACCAAATTTACCTAGTAAATTTTTAACTGAAGTGTATTCTCAATAAAATGAGACGTGTCCTCGCAAGTCTATTGGGACAACTGTACATTAAACATTTAACTATAAAATTGCATTTTAGGGATCATTTAATTTACGAATGGTTTCTGTTAGTTGATTTTAATTATTGTCGCGGAAACCAATATTTTTAATAAACGCAAGATGTCCTCGCAAGTTCCTACAAGATACTGTACATTCATTGTGGATATATTTTTGTACATTTTCTGGGTCAATTTCTTTTTCGATGTCGCGGTATTGCTTATATTTATAGTAACGAAAGAAATCGAATCAACGTCGATTAATTCCAATTTGCACGCGTAAAGAAGGCCCAGTCGTTCCTTTGTCACGCACTCAGCTCGACAGCCATTCTAGCCCTGGCGCTTTCTCTTCATGATAATCACAAGACACTCGCTATACCCTCGAACAAGCATCGCGAGATTTGCTAAGTGGTAGAGCGCTCCGCACTTTTTATGCTACTAATTCATCTTTAATATTTAGTCTGTCCTCTCCACCCAGGTAACACCTTTGTTAAAAAAAAAATATACGGTGCGTTACACGGGAGGAAATGCCATTTGAAACGCGTGCTGATCACGTAACCCTCACTACATGTTGCCTATTTTCTCCCCTTGTTGCACAAATTGATTTGCGAAACTATACACAAATTATTGACTCTTCCAAATAGTCTTTTGGTTATTGTTTATAACACAAATTGTTCTCTTATTCATATTTTTGATAATCGGGAAATATAATTATTTTTGTAAAAAAGAGGCCTTTCCCGGGGATCCGCTAGAAACGCTTTACATTAATAGTGGAGATGTTTTCATAGGATATGCAGGACAATGTCTTTTACAACTGCACTGCTTTGATTATATGCATATGTATATTTTACAGTTTGATAATATATATGCAGGTATCCACTATATGTGCTGGAATTCCTAAAGAACAACATTTGAGTTTGATTGAAGTGCTAAGTTTGATTTTTATTGTGCTTCAGCTTTATTGATACATGCTGTGTCTCCACTTTTTATAATCTCCGAAACCAAATTTGTCTAGTAAATTTTTAACTCAAGTGTATTCTCAATAAAATGAGACGTGTCCTCGCAAGTCTATTAGGACAACTATACATTAAACATTGAACTACAAAATTGCATTTTGGGGATCATTCAATTTACAAATGGTTTATGTTAGTTGATTTTAGTTATTGTCGCGGAAAGCAATATTTTTAGTAAACACAGGATATCCTCGCAAGTTTCTACAAGATACTGTACATTCATTGTGGATATATTTTTGTACATTTTCTGGGTCAATTTCTTTTACGATGTCGGTGCATTGTTTATATTTATAGTAATGAAAGAAATCGAATCAGCGACGATTAATTCCAATTTTCACGCGTAAAGAAGGCTCAGTCGTTCCTATCTCATGAACTCAGCTAGACCGCCATTCTACTCCTGGTGCATACTTTTCGTGATAATCACAAGACACTCGCTATACCCTCAAGCAAGCATCGCGACATTTGCTAAGTGGTAGAGTGCAGGCCTAGAAACCCCATTGGATTTTTAACTGTCTTCTGAACGTTAGGGAGTCCTGTTCTCCGCACTTTTTATGCTAGTAATTCATCTTTATTATTTAGTATGTCCTCTCCGCCGAGGTAACACCTTTGTTAAAAAAAAATATACGGCGCGTTACACGGGAGGAAATGCCATTTGAGACTCGTGCTAAACACGTCAACCTCACTACATGTTGCCTATTTTCTCCCCTTGTTGCACAAATTGATTCGCGAAACTATACACTAACTATTGACCGTTCCAAATAGTCTTTTGGGTATTGTTTATAACACAAATTGTTATCTTATTCATATTTTTGATAATCGGGAAATATAATTATTTTCGTAAAAAACAGGCTCTTCCCGGGAAACCGCTAGTAACGCTTTACTTTAATCGTGGAGATGTTTTCGTAGGATATGGGGGACAATGTCTTTTACAACTGCACTGCTTTGATTATATGCATATGTATATTTTACAGTTTGATAATGTATATGCAGAATCCCACTATATACGTTGGAATTCCTAAAGTTCAACGTTTGGTTTGATTGAAGTGTTAAGTTTGATTTTTATTGTGCTTCAACTTTATTGATACATGCTGTGTCTCCACTTTTTATAATCTCCGAAACCAAATTTGTCTAGTAAATTTTTAACTGAAGTGTATTCTCAATAATATGAGACGTGTCCTCGCAAGTCTATTAGGACAACTATACATTAAACATTGAAATATAAAATTGCATTTTGGGGATCATTCAATTTACAAATGGTATATGTTAGTTGATTTTAATTATTGTCGCGGAAACCAATATTTTTAGTAAACACAGGATGTCCTCGCAAGTTCCTACAAGATACTGTACATTCATTGTGGATATATTTTTGTATATTTTCTGGGTCAATTTCTTTTACGATGTCAGTGTATTGTTTATATTTATAGTAATGAAAGAAATCGAATCAGCGACGATTAATTCCAATTTTCACGCGTAAAGAAGGCCCAGTCGTTCCTTTGTCACGCACTCAGCTCGACAGCCATTCTAGCCCAGGCGCATTCTCTTCATGATAATCACAAGACACTCGCTATACCCTCGAGCAAGCATCGCGACATTTGCTAAGTAGTAGAGTGCATTTTGGGGATCATTCAATTTACGAATGGTTTCTGTAAGTTGATTTTAATTATCTGTACGGAAACCAATATTTTTAGTAAACACAGGATGTCCTCGCAAGTTCCTACAAGATACTGTATATTCATTGTGAATATATTTTTGTACATTTTCTGGGTCATTTTCTTTTACGATGTCCGTGTATTGTTTATATTTATAGTAATGAAAGAAATCGAATCAGCGACGATTAATTCAAATTTTCACGCGTAAAGAAGGCCCAGTCGTTCCTTTGTCACGCACTCAGGTCGACCGTCATTCTAGCCCTGGCGCATTCTCTTGCTATACCCTCGAGCAAGCATCGCGACATTTGCTAAGTAGTAGAGTGCATTTTGGGGATCATTCAATTAACGAATGGTTTATGTTAGTTGATTTTAATTATTGTCGCAGAAACCAATATTTTTAGTAAACACAGGATGTCCTCGCAAATTCCTATTAGATACAGTACATTCATTGTGGATATATTTTTGTACATTTTCTGGGTCAATTTCTTTTACGATGTCGGTGTATTGTTTATATTTATAGTAATGAAAGAAATCGAATCAGCCACGATTAATTCCAATTTTCACGCGTAAAGAAGGCCGAGTCGTTCCTTTGTCACGCACTCAGCTCGACAGCGATTGTAGCCCTGGCGCTTTCTCTTCATGATAATCACAAGACACTCGCTATACCCTCAAGCAAGCATCGCGACATATGCTAAATGGCAGAGTGCAGGCCTAGAAACCCCGTAGGCTTTTTAACCGTCTTCTGAACGTTAGGCAGTCCTGTTCCCCGCACTTTTTATGCTACTAATTCATCATTATTATTTATTTCTGTCCTCTCCACCCAGGTAAGAACTTTGTTAAAAAAAAATATACGGTGCGTTACACGGGAGGAAATGCCATTTGAAACTCGTGTTGAACACGTCAACCTCACTACATGTTGCCTATTTTCATCCCTTGTTGCACAAATTGATTCGCGAAACTATACACTAACTATTGATCCTTCCAAATAGTCTTTTGGGTATTGTTTATTACACAAATTGTTCTCTTATTCATATTTTTGATAATCGGGAAATATAATTATTTTTGTAAGAAACAGGCTCTTCCTGGGAATCCGCTAGTAACGCTTTACATTAATCGCGGAGATGTTTTCATAGGATATGGGGGAAAATGTCTTTTACGACTGCGCCGCTTTGATTATATGCATATGTATATTTTACAGTTTGATAATATATATGCAGGTTTCCACCATATACGCTGGAATTCCTAAAGAACAACCTTTGAGTTTCATTGAAGTGCTAAGTTTGATTTGTATTGTGCTTCAGCTTTATTGATACATGCTGTGTCTGCACTTTTTATAATCTCCAAAACCAAATTTGCCTAGTAAATTTTTAACTCAAGTGTTTTCTCAATAAAATGAGACGTGTCCTCGCGACCCTATTAGGACCACTATATAGTAAACATTGAACTATAAAATTGCATTTTGGGGATCATTCAATTTACGAATGGTTTCTGTTAGTTGATTTTAATTAATGTCGTGGAAACCAATATTTTCAGTAAACACAGGATGTCCTCGCAAGTTCCTACAAGATACTGTAGATTCATTGTGGATATATTTTTGTACATTTTCTGGGTCAATTTCTTTTACGATGTCGGTGAATTGTTTATATTTATAGTAATGAAAGATATCGAATCAGCAACGATTAATTCCAATTTTCACGCGTAAAGAAGGCCCAGTCGTTCCTTTGTCACGCACTCAGCTCGACAGCCATTCTAGCCCAGGCGCATTCTCTTCATGATAATCACAAGACACTCGCTATACCCTCGAGCAAGCATCGCGATATTTGCTAAGTAGTAGAGTGCATTTTGGGGATCATTCAATTTACGAATGGTTTCTGTAAGTTGATTTTAATTATCTGTACGGAAACCAATATTTTTAGTAAACTCAGGATGTCCTCGCAAGTTCCTACAAGATACTGCACATTCATTGTGAATATATTTTTGTACATTTTCTGGGTCATTTTCATTTACGATGTCCGTGTATTGTTTATATTTATAGTAATGAAAGAAATCGAATCAGCGACGATTAATTCAAATTTTCACGCGTAAAGAAGGCCCAGTCGTTCCTTTATCACGCACTCAGGTCGACCGTCATTCTAGCCCTGGCGCATTCTCTTGCTATACCCTCGAGCAAGCATCGCGACATTTGCTAAGTAGTAGAGTGCATTTTGGGGATCATTCAATTTACGAATGGTTTATGTTAGTTGATTTTAATTATTGTCGCGGAAACCAATATTTTTAGTAAACACAGGATGTCCTCGCAAGTTCCTACAAGATACTGTAGATTCATTGTGGTTATATTTTTGTACATTTTCTGGGTCAATTTCTTTTACGATGTCGGTGAATTGTTTATATTTATAGTAATGAAAGAAATCGAATCAGCAACGATTAATTCCAATTTTCACGCGTAAAGAAGGCCCAGTCGTTCCTTTGTCACGCACTCAGCTCGACAGCCATTCTAGCCCAGGCGCATTCTCTTCATGATAATCACAAGGCACTCGCTATACCCTCGAGCAAGCATCGCGACATTTGCTAAGTAGTAGAGTGCATTTTGGGGATCATTCAATTTACGAATGGTTTCTGTAAGTTGATTTTAATTATCTGTACGGAAACCAATATTTTTAGTAAACACAGGATGTCCTCGCAAGTTCCTACAAGATACGTTACATTCATTGTGAATATATTTTTGTACATTTTCTGGGTCATTTTCATTTACGATGTCCGTGTATTGTTTATATTTATAGTAATGAAAGAAATCGAATCAGCGACGATTAATTCAAATTTTCACGCGTATAGAAGGCGCAGTCGTTCCTTTGTCACGCACTCAGGTCGACCGTCATTCTAGCCCTGACGCATTCTCTTGCTATACCCTCGAGCAAGCATCGCGACATTTGCTAAGAGTAGAGTGCATTTTGGGGATCATTCAATTTACGAATGGTTTATGTTAGTTGATTTTAATTATTGTCGCGGAAACCAATATTTTTAGTAAACACAGGATGTCCTCGCAAGTTCCTATTAGATACAGTACATTCATTGTGGATATATTTTTGTACATTTTCTGGGTCAATTTCTTTTACGATGTCGGTGTATTGTTTATATTTATAGTAATGAAAGAAATCGAATCAGCCACGATTAATTCCAATTTTCACGCGAAAAGAAGGCCCAGTCGTTCCTTTGTCACGCACTCAGCTCGACAGCCATTGTAGCCCTGGCGCTTTCTCTTCATGATAATCACAAGACACTCGCTATACCCTCAAGCAAGCATCGCGACATATGCTAACTGGCAGAGTGCAGGCCTAGAGACCCCGTAGGCTTTTTAACCGTCTTCTGAACGTTAGGCAGTCCTGTTCCCCGCACCTTTTATGCTACTAATTCATCATTATTATTTAGTCTGTCCTCTCCACCCAGGTAAGAACTTTGTTAAAAAAAATATACGGTGCGTTACACGGGAGGAAATGCCATTTGAAACTCGTGTTGAACACGTCAACCTCACTACATGTTGCCTATTTTCATCCCTTGTTGCACAAATTGATTCTCGAAACTATACACTAACTATTGACCCTTCCAAATAGTCTTTTGGGTATTGTTTATTACACAAATTGTTCTCTTATTCATATTTTTGATAATCGGGAAATATAATTATTTTTGTAAGAAACAGCCTCTTCCTGGGGATCCGCTAGTAACGCTTTACATTAATCGTGGAGATGTTTTCATAGGATATGGGGGAAAATGTCTTTTACAACTGCGCTGCTTTGATTATATGCATATGTATATTTTACAGTTTGATAATATATATGCGGGTTTCCACTATATAGGCTGGAATTCCTAAAGAACAACCTTTGAGTTTGATTCAAGTGCTAAGTTTGATTTGTATTGTGCTTCAGCTTTATTGATACATGCTGTGTCTCCACTTTTTATAATCTCCAAAACCAAATTTGCCTAGTAAATTTTTAACTCAAGTGTTTTCTCAATAAAATGAGACGTGACCTCGCGAGCCTATTAGGACCACTATATATTAAACATTGAACTATAAAATTGCATTTTGGGGATCATTCAATTTACGAATGGTTTCTGTTAGTTGATTTGAATTAATGTCGTGGAAACCAATAGTTTCAGTAAACACAGGATGTCCTCGCAAGTTCCTACAAGATACTGTACATTCATTGTGGATATATTTTTGTACATTTTCTGGGTCAATTTCTTTTACGATGTCGAAGAATTGTTTATATTTATAGTAATGAAAGAAATCGAATCAGCGACGATTAATTCCAATTTTCACGCGTAAAGAAGGCTCAGTCGTTCCTATCTCATGAAATCAGTTCGACCGCCATTCTACTCCTGGTGCATACTCTTCGTGATAATCACAAGACACTCGCTATACCCCCAAGCAAGCATCGCGACATTTGCTAAGTGGTAGAGTGCAGGCCTAGAAACCCCGTTGGCTTCTTAACTGTCTTCTGAACGTTAGCGAGTCCTGCTCTCCGCCCTTTTTATGCTACTAATTCATCTTTATTATTTAGTATGTCCTCTCCACCGAGGTAACACCTTTGTTAAAAAAAAATATACGGTGCGTTACACGGGAGGAAATGCCATTTGAGACTCGTGCTGAACACGTCAACCTCACTACATGTTGCCTATTTTCTCCCCTTGTTGCACAAATTGATTCGCGAAACTATACACTAACTATTGACCCTTCCAAATAGTCTTTTGGGTAATGTTTATAACACAAATTGTTCTCTTATTCATATTTTTGATAATCGGCAAGTATAATTATTTTTGTAAAGAACAGGCTCTTCCCGGGGAACCGCTAGTAACGCTTTACTTTAATCGTGGAGATGTTTTCGTAGGATATGGGGGACAATGTCTTTTACAACTGCACTGCTTTGATTATATGCATATGTATATTTTACAGTTTCATAATGTATATGCAGGTTCCCACTATATACGTTGGAATTCCTTAAGATCAACCTTTGGTTTGATTGAAGTGTTAAGTTTGATTTTTATTGTGCTTCAGCTTTATTGATACATGCTGTGTCTCCACTTTTTATAATCTCCGAAACCAAATTTGTCTAGTAAACTTTTAACTGAAGTGTATTCCCAATAAAATGAGACGTGTCCTCGCAAGTCTATTAGGACAACTATACATTAAACATTGAACTATAAAATTGCATTTTGGGGATCATTCAATTTACGAATGGTTTATGTTAGTTGATTTTAATTATTGTCGCGGAAACCAATATTTTTAGTAAACACAGGATGTCCTCGCAAGTTCCTATTAGATACAGTACATTCATTGTGGATATATTTTTGTACATTTTCTGGGTCAATTTCTTTTACGATGTCGGCGTATTGTTTATATTTATAGTAATGAAAGAAATCGAATCAGCGACGATTAATTCCAATTTTCACGCGTAAAGAAGGCACAGTTGTTCGTTTGTCACGCACTCAGCTCGACAGCCATTCTAGCCCTGGCGCTATCTCTTCGAAATCGAATCAGCCACGATTAATTCCAATTTTCACGCGTAAAGAAGGCCCAGTCGTTCCTTTGTCACGCACTCAGCTCGACAGCCATTCTAGCCCTGGCGCTATGTCTTCATGATAATCACAAGACACTCGCTATACGCTCAAGCAAGCATCGCGATATTTGCTAAGTGGTAGAGTGCAGGCCTAGAAACCCAGTTGGCTTTTTAACCGTCTTCTGAACGTTAGGGAGTCCTGTTCTCCTCATTTTTTATGCTACTAATTCATCTTTATTATTTAGTCTGTCCTCTCCAGCCAGGTAACACCTTTGTTAAAAAAAAATATACGGTGCGTTACACGGGAGGAAATGCCATTTGAAACACGTGCTGAACACGTCAACCTCACTACATGTTGCCTATTTTCTCCCCTTGTTGCACAAATTTATTCGCGAAACTAAACACTAACTATTGACCCTTCCAAATAGCCTTTTAGGTATTGTTTATAACACAAATTGTTCTCTTATTCATATTTTTGATAATCGGGAAATATACTTATTTTTGTAAAAAAACAGGCTCTTCCCGGGGTCCGCTAGTAACGCTTTACATTAATCGTGGAGATGTCTTCATAGGATATGGAGGACAATATCTTTTACAACTGCACTGCTTTGATTATATGTAGATGTATATTTCACAGTTTGATAATATATATGCAGATACCCACTATATACGCTGGAATTCCTAATGATCAACCTTTGCTTTGATTGAAGTGTTAAGTTTGATTTTTATTGTGCTTCAGCTTTATTGATACCTGATGTGTCTCCACTTTTTATAATCTCCGAAACCAAATTTGTCTAGTAAATTTTTAACTGAAGTGTATTCTTAATAAAATGAGACGTGTCCTCGCAAGTCTATTAGGACAACTATACATTAAACATTGAACTATAAAATTGCATTTTGGAGATCATTCAATTTACGAATGGTTTCTGTTAGTTGATTTCAATTATTTACATTCATTGTGTATATATTTTTGTACATTTTCAATGAAAGAAATCGAATCAGCGGCGATTAATTCCAATTTTAACACGTAAAGAAGGCCCAGTCGTTCCTTTGTCACGCACTCAGCTCGACCGCCATTCTAGCCCTGGCGCATACTCTTCATGATAATCACAAGACACTCGCTGTACTCTCCAGCAACCCGTGTAAAACAAGGCAAGGTACCCGTGTAGTCTGGCACTGGTCTGGTAGTGGTCTGGCTAAATAAGTCTGGCTGAAGTATGGCTTTAGTCTGGCTGCGGCCACTATGCCAGACTTGTGATTTTACTCTTAAATAAGTCTGGCAAAAGTGCCAGACTTTTAGCCAGATTTTGACAACCGCGCGTGGCCCGCCGATGCGCAGTGGGCTTTTTTTCAAATTTTCTGTCATGCCTCGAAAATTCTTCAAATATATTTTTTCATCGAAATACAATGCATTCGAGAGAAAAACCGTCGCTGACATTTTATTACATGATTTTCCATGACATTACTCTTTGTGTACTCGAAAATATGTTCATATATATTTATACAAAAAAAATTGATATCCATCCTTAATTTGTTTCAAGTTTTCTATTATGTCCCCAAAATTATTTATCTATATTTTTTCATCGAAATGCAATCGAGAGCAAAACCGTCTCTGATATTTTCTTAAAAAAGTATGACATTTGATTCTATAGTTGTACAAGTTAACTTCTGAGGACACGCTGGGCCTTGTTTGACTAAATATGACAATTTTGGATAATTGATTTTTCATTATATTACTCTTTGTGTCCTCAAAACTATACTCATGCATGTTTATACAAAACTCTATTATCCACCTACTTTTTTTCAAATTTTCTGCCATGTCTCGAAAATTCTTCAAATATATTTTTTCATCGAAATACAATGCATTCGAGAGAAAAACCGTGGCTGACATTTTATTACAAAGTGTGATTAATTAATGTGTAGTTGCATAAATTAACTTCTGAGGACACTCTACGTCTTGTTTCGCTAAATATGACAATTTTGGATACATGATTTTTCATGACAATACTCTTTGTGTACTCGAAAATATGCTCATATATATTTATACAAAAAAAATTGATATCCATCCTTAATTTGTTTCAAGTTTTCTATTATGTCCCCAAAATTATTTAACTATATTTTTTCATCGAAATGCAATCGAGAGCAAAACCGTCTCTAATATTTTCTTAAAAAAGTATGACATTTGTTCTATAGTTGTACAAGTTAACTTCTGAGGACACCGTGGGCCTGGTTTCACTAAGCATGACAATTTTGGATAATTGATTTTTCATTACATTACTCTTTGTGTCCTCGAAAATATGTTCATATATATTTATACAAAAAAATTGATATCCATCCTTAATTTTTTTCAAGTTTTCTATTATGTCCCCAAAATTATTTAACTATATTTTTTCATCGAAATGCAATCGAGAGCAAAACCGTCTCTGATATTTTCTTAAAAAAGTATGACATTTGATCTATGGTTGTACAAGTTAACTTCTGAGGACACGCTGGGCCTTGTTTCACTAAATATGACAATTTTGGATAATTGATTTTTAATTACATTACTCTTTGTGTCCTCGAAAATATGTTCATATATATTTATACAAAAAAAATTGATATCCATCCTTAATTTGTTTCAAGTTTTCTATTATGTCCCCAAAATTATTTAACTATATTTTTTCATCGAAATGCAATCGAGAGCGAAACCGTCTCTGATATTTTCTTAAAAAAGTATGACATTTGTTCTATAGTTGTACAAGTTAACTTCTGAGGACACCGTGGGCCTGGTTTCACTAAATATGACAATTTTGGATAATTGATTTTTAATTACATTACTCTTTGTGTCCTCGAAAATATGTTCATATATATTTATACAAAAAAAATTTATATCCATCCTTAATTTGTTTCAAGTTTTCTATTATGTCCCCAAAATTATTTAACTATATTTTGTCATCGAAATGCAATCGAGAGCAAAACCGTCTCTGATATTTTCTTAAAAAAGTATGACATTTGATTCTATAGTTGTACAAGTTAACTTCTGAGGACACGCTGGGCCTTGTTTGACTAAATATGACAATTTTGGATAATTGATTTTTCATTATATTACTCTTTGTGTCCTCAAAACTATACTCATGCATGTTTATACAAAACTCTATTATCCACCTACTTTTTTTCAAATTTTCTGCCATGTCTCGAAAATTCTTCAAATATATTTTTTCATCGAAATACAATGCATTCGAGAGAAAAACCGTGGCTGACATTTTATTACAAAGTGTGATTAATTAATGTGTAGTTGCATCAATTAACTTCTGAGGACACTCTACGTCTTGTTTCGCTAAATATGACAATTTTGGATACATGATTTTTCATGACAATACTCTTTGTGTACTCGAAAATATGCTCATATATATTTATACAAAAAAAATTGATATCCATCCTTAATTTGTTTCAAGTTTTCTATTATGTCCCCAAAATTATTTAACTATATTTTTTCATCGAAATGCAATCGAGAGCAAAACCGTCTCTAATATTTTCTTAAAAAAGTATGACATTTGTTCTATAGTTGTACAAGTTAACTTCTGAGGACACCGTGGGCCTGGTTTCACTAAGCATGACAATTTTGGATAATTGATTTTTCATTACATTACTCTTTGTGTCCTCGAAAATATGTTCATATATATTTATACAAAAAAATTGATATCCATCCTTAATTTTTTTCAAGTTTTCTATTATGTCCCCAAAATTATTTAACTATATTTTTTCATCGAAATGCAATCGAGAGCAAAACCGTCTCTGATATTTTCTTAAAAAAGTATGACATTTGATCTATGGTTGTACAAGTTAACTTCTGAGGACACGCTGGGCCTTGTTTCACTAAATATGACAATTTTGGATAATTGATTTTTAATTACATTACTCTTTGTGTCCTCGAAAATATGTTCATATATATTTATACAAAAAAAATTGATATCCATCCTTAATTTGTTTCAAGTTTTCTATTATGTCCCCAAAATTATTTAACTATATTTTTTCATCGAAATGCAATCGAGAGCGAAACCGTCTCTGATATTTTCTTAAAAAAGTATGACATTTGTTCTATAGTTGTACAAGTTAACTTCTGAGGACACCGTGGGCCTGGTTTCACTAAATATGACAATTTTGGATAATTGATTTTTAATTACATTACTCTTTGTGTCCTCGAAAATATGTTCATATATATTTATACAAAAAAAATTTATATCCATCCTTAATTTGTTTCAAGTTTTCTATTATGTCCCCAAAATTATTTAACTATATTTTGTCATCGAAATGCAATCGAGAGCAAAACCGTCTCTGATATTTTCTTAAAAAAGTATGACATTTGATCTATAGTTGTACAAGTTAACTTCTGAGGACACGCTGGGCCTTGTTTCACTAAATATGACAATTTTGGATAATTGATTTTTAATTACATTACTGTTGGTGTCCACAAAAGTGTACTCACGTATCTTTAAAAAAAATTGATATAGATTCTTAATTTTTTGAAGTGAAAACTTATGAAATACTTAATTAATACTAGATTTTTTGATTAAACGCATTTCAGAAAACAATGGTCCCCGAAAGTATTCTGCGACATGATATTTCCAAAAAGTCCTCAAAATTGCAGTCTAACACACTTGGAATTTTGGGGACAGTCCTCAGAAGTACTGTTGTACATGCTCGAACTTCGGGGACCGTCCCCAAAAGCGGAAAATGTTCTCAAAAGTAGGATCCCGTACTAAAGAATGTCCCCGAAAGTACGGTTGGACACACACATCTGTGTATATGTAGGATCACTTTTGGGGACCCATTCCACAAATGAAAATAAATACTTCACAACCTTCCACAAAGACCTACAGAACCGTTGTGAGTACTTTTTGTCTCAAAATTCCAAGAAATGCATAAAGGTGTGCGAAGCCACTTTTAGGGACATTTCGGAGATTGTCTGCAAAAATGAATAAATTCTCAAATGCCATGAAAAACGGGTTACATAAGTAAAAAATGATATTCTAAATTAATGTGGAAGCAATTCTGATCAATGTGGAACGAATAAACATTAAAAAAAAACAAAAATGTATTTCTTTCGAGAGGTATGAAATAACATTATTGAGGACATAAGACCTTATGAGATTGTACCAAAGGCCATCATCTCCAGAATCAGAAAGTAGAGGCACATTTTCTTGCACAAGTAATATTATCCAATTACTTCACAGCCCGTCAAATATAAGCGTCCAAATTGATGAAACGACTACAAAAAATATTTGCGCAAAAAGACCAATTTCCAAAAATAACTATCAAGGACACCAGAAAATTTTCAGATACCATTACCTAATAAATTCTCTATTGCATCACGAAAACTAGACGGAATTATAAACAGCATATACTACCTTCAAGGTCCCGCAAAAACTCTAAATGAGTATGACGAGATCATTCTGGAACTTCTAGTCGGGAAATTTCACTTTCAGAGTCATCAAGCCCGATCCGAACCTTCCAAACGCTATTGTTACCGGAATTGACATTTGGATGTACTTTCAATAGTGCATAACGCCTTTAAAATTAGATTACGCGATGTTCTTGAATAAATTTGGAAGTCTCATTTATGGATAATGAACAAATTTCACTTTAGAGGACACCAGAGAATTTCACCTATAGAAGTCATCTATGATATGTTAATTTTGATAATAACACTCTAGTGAATAACATTTTTGAACTCATTTTATCCCTATTATGTATTACTTTTAACGGCTCCGGATTACAGTGAAAGTCACGTTTGTGGAAAGACAAATCCGTGAATGTTACTTTCGAGGACACCAGACCCATGAAAGTTATCTATCATTTATAATTGAATAACTCATTTCAAATTACTCAATATTTATGATGAACTATTTTTGAAGTATCGCTCATACTCCAAAAATTTACATCAACTCTATGATCTACTATTTTTTATATCTCTGTAGTACTTCAAAAATTTTGTTTGTGAAACGTGTAATTGGTGAATCTTTCCTTCGAGCACACCAAGTATTTACATCCATGTATGTTAAATATCAAGTGATAATTTAATTAATAATGTCTTGGTATGTAGCCTGTTTCGACTCACTTTATACATCACAATATGCACTTCACCATTTTAAAATACTCTGTCACATAACGAACATCCCCTTTGTGAAAAAAGAATTCGGTGAATGTCACTTTCGAGGACAATAGAGTTTTTCATCAATAAAAATTGTCTATCATATAATAACTTTTCTAATCATATTTTATTGCATCATGATTGGCGATTTTTACTTCCGAGGACACCACGTATTTTCACTGGTGGAAGTTATCTATCAAGTGATAATTCATCTAGTCATGTCTTGGTGTATATCCTCTTACAACTAACTTTATACATTATTATACGCGCTTCACCACTTTTAGATATTCTGCCACGTAATGAAAGTCTCGTTTGTGAAAGAAGAATTCGGTGAATCACACTTTCGAGGACACCAGGGTTTCACACCAATGAAAATTGTCTATCACACGATAATAATTTATCTAAAATATTTTATTGCATAAACCCCTATACGGATTACATTATGTCTATGATCTACTATTTTTATAGTGTCTGTAGTAGTTCAAAAATTTCTTTTGTGCAATGAGTTATGGGAGAATTTTACTTTCGATGACACCAGGTATTTTAGCCAGTGGAAGATATCTTTTAAGTGATAATTTTTCTAATCATGTTTTCGTGTTTAGCCTATAAGGACTTACTTTATGTACGTGATTCGCTTTTCTAAATGATTCTGCTACACAACGAAAGTCTCATTTGTTAGTGAGGTCCTCGCTGAATGTCACTTTCGGGGACACAAGAGTTTTACAACCATGAAGTTGTCTATCATATTATAATTTCTATAATCAATTTCATTGCATAAACCCCAATACGGATTAAATCATGTCTATGATATACTATTATTGTGGTCTCTGCAGTACTTCGAAAATTTAGTTTGTGGCACGGGAAATGGGAGAATTTCATTTTCGAGGACACCAGAGTTTCTCCCCAATGAAAGTTGACTATTATATGATTATTTTTATAATCAATTTCATTGCATAAACTCCAATACGGATTACATCATGCCTATGATGTACTATTATGTGGTCTCTGCAGTACTTCAACAATTTAGTTTGTGGAACGGGTAATGGGAGAACGCCACTTTCGAGGACACCAGAGTTTCTCCCCCATGTAAGTTTTCTATAATATGATAATTTTTATAATCAATTTCATTGCATAAACTCCAATACAGATTACATCTTGTCTATGATGTAGTATTCTGCAGACCCCATAGTCCGACAAAAATTTCGTTTGTGGAACGAGTAATTGGCGAATTTTACTTTCGAATACACCAGGTATTTTCGTCCGTGGAAGTTATCTTTCACAGTGATAATTTATCTAATCATGTCTTCGTGTAGAGCCTGTTGCAACTGACTTTATAAATCATTATATGCGCTTCACTATTTTCAGTGACTCTGTCACATAACGAAAGTATCGTGTGTCAAAAAAGATTTCGGTGAATGACACTTTCGAGGACACCAGAGTTTCGCACTAATGAAACTTGTCTATCATACGATAATTTATGTAAAATATTTTATTGCATAAACCCCTATACGGATTACATTATGTCTATGATCTACTATTTTTATAGTGTCTGTAGTAGTTCAAAAATTTCTTTTGTGCAATGACTTATGGGAGAATTTTACTTTCGATGACACCAGGTATATTAGCCAGTGGAAGATATCTTTTAAGGGTTAATTTTTCTAATCATGTTTTCGTGTTTAGCCTATATGGGCTTACTTTATGTACGTGATTCGCTTTTCTAAATGATTCTGCTACACAACGAAAGTCTCGTTTGTTAGTGAGGTCATCGCTGAATGTCACTTTCGGGGACACAAGAGATTTACAACCATGAAGTTGTCTATCATATTATAATTTTTATTATCAATTCCATTGCATAAAGTCCAAAACGGATTACATCATGTCTATGATGTACTGTTCTGTAGACAGCGTAGCCCGAGATAAATTTTGTTTGCGGAACGGGTAAGTGGCGAATTTTACTTTCGAGGATAGCAGGTATTTTGATCCGTGGAAGATAGCTTTCAAAGTGATAATTTATATATTCATGACTTCGTGTATAGTCTGTTTCGACTGACTTTATACAGCATTATATGCACTTAACTATTTTTAGCGACTCTATCACATAACGAAAGTCTTGTTTGTGAAAGATAAAATCAGGGAATGACACTTTCGAGAACATCAGATTTTCTCACCAATGAAAATTGTCTATCATACGATAATTTTTCTAAACAATTTCATTGCATAAACCCCTATACGGATTACATTATGTCTATGATGTACTATTTTTATAGTGTCTATAGTACTTCAAAAATTTCGTTTGTGGAATTGGTTATGGGAGAATTTTACTTTCGAGGCCACCAGGTATTTTAGCCCCAGGAAGTTATCTTTCAAGTGATAATTTTTCTAATCATCTGTTGGTGTTTAGTCTATTTCGACTGACTTTATACTTCATTATATGCGCTTCACTATTTTTAGTGAATCTGTCACATAACGAAAGTGTCGTTTGTGAAGAAAGAATTCGGTGAATGACACTTTCGGAGACACCAGGGTTTCTCACCAATGAAAATTGTCTATCATACGATAATAATTTATCTAAAATATTTTATTGCCTAAACCCCTATACGGATTACATTATGTCTATGATCTACTATTTTTATAGTGTCTGAAGTAGTTCAAAAATTTCTTTTGAGGAATGAGTTATGGGAGAATTTTACTTTCGAGGACACCAGGTATTTCAGCCTGTGGAAGATATCTTTTAAGTGACAATTTTTCTAATCATGTTTTGGCGTTTAGCCTATATGGACTTACTTTAAGTACGTGATTCACTTTTCTAAACGATTCTGCTACACAACGAAAGTCTCATTTGTTGGTGAGGTCATAGCTGAATGTCACTTTCGGGGACACAAGAGTTTTACAACCATGAAGTTGTCTATCATATGATAATTTTTATAATTAATTTCATTGCATAAACCCCAATACGTATTACATCATATCTATGATGTACTATTATGTGGTTTCTGCAGTACTTCAAGAATTTAGATTGTGGAACGGAAAATGGGAGAATTTCACTTTCGAGGACACCAGAGTTTCTCCCCCATGAAAATTGTCTAGCATATGATAATTTTTATAATCAATTTCATTGCATAAACTCCAATACGGATTAGATCATGCCTTTGATGTACTATTATGTGGTCTCTGCAGTAATTCAACAATTTAGTTTGTGGAACGGGTAATGGGAGAATGCCACTTTCGAGGACACCAGAGTTTCTCCCCCATGTAAGTTTTCTATAATATGATAATTTTTATAATCAATTTCATTGCATAAACTCAAATACAGATTACATCTTGTCTATAATGTAGTATTCTGCAGACCCCGTAGTCCGACAAAAATTTCGTTTGCGGAACGGGTAATTGGCGAATTTCACTTTCGAAGACACCAGGTATTTTCATCCGTGGAAGTTATATTTCGCAGTGATAATTTATATAATCATGTCTTGGTGTATATCCTCTTACAACTAACTTTATACATCATTATATGCGCTTCACTATTTTCAGTGACTCTGTCACATAACGAAAGTATCGTGTGTGAGAAAAGAATTCGGTGAATGAAACTTTCGAGGACACCAGAGTTTTGCACTGATGAACCTTGTCTATCATACGATAATTTATCTAAAATATTTTATTGCATAAACCTCTATATGGATTACATTATGTCTATGTTCTACAATTTTTATAGTGTCTGTAGTAGTTCAAAAATTTCTTTTGTGGAATGAGTTATGGGAGAATTTTACTTTCGATGATACCAGGTATTTTCGCCCGTGGAAGTTATCTTTCAAGTGTTAATTTTTCGAATCATGATTTGGTGTTTAGTGTATTTCGACTGTAACGTGGCGGATTTTTACCACGTTACTTTCAAGTTTCGGAGAGCGGATTTCGACTATGAAATCCCCCTCTATTGGCAGCCAGGAGGACAGTCCTCACCTCAGCGTCCAGGGTCACTCGTATTTTTGTATTATTTGCTTATTTCTTTTGTTATCCTTTTTTTTTATGCAAGAGAAATATTATGCGGCGAGGATATGCACGACAACGTACTGCGCTTTTCAGCTAGCTGCTTCTCCGTCGGCCCTCAGCGTCCGTCGTCTCATCGCCGGCCTCCTCGACATCGTCACGATGTAGCTTCCAACATCAGCTGAAGATCATCGCCTCCAGCTGGGACCATCTGCCGAAGCTACGTATAAATTTTTAGTTGCCTTCGCGAGTAAATTAACTTAGTAATTAACTTCGCATTTATTTTATCTCTCCCGTTCATATAATGCACTAATTGGTTCGTGCCTATAAAGATGCCTTTGCATCTCGCACGCTTTTATAAAAATGCCGAGTCAAGCATGTTCTATAATTCTTGAATAATTTCTCTGCCTCGAAATATCATGGAAAATTCCATTTCGACAGGAACGCAAGAATTCGGCTCGACTCATCACTGAAGCGAGAGAGAGAGACAAAACACTCGGCTTTCGCCGCGTCCTTTCGGCTGGGATGATCTTCGACCAACCAATCAGCGACGTCCGCGTCGACGACGGTCGAGGCATCGGCGAGCAGGACGACGAGACGCTCTACGATTCTTCTCCTGGCAACCGACGAAAAGAACGTGGAAGAACTTTGCCCAGCAGTACCGTCATCCGCGCCGTGTGTAATTTTGCCGATAGGATAGATCACGCGAGTGTCTTCTGCCTCGCGTACTTTAGTTTGTATTTTTATTGTAAAGTTTGTGTAAAGTTTATTAGCCTCACTTAGCTGCCGCGTTCGTAATCCGATTTATCCTGCCTGGAGTCAGAGGCCTGGAGATCGTGAAGCGGTAAGGCTTGCCAAGCTTGATCTAATGTAAAAATTCGTAATTGCCTATAAAAGGCCTTGGTATTAGCGCTGGGATGCCTTCATCGCTGCGCGTTATCGTGTAATAAAGCTAGAATTCCCGTTATTATATTGTCACGCGATTCATTCTACTTTAACTTTAACTGTACACGTTTGATCCTCGAATTTGAAGCTTGTTTGTAAAGGTGAATTAGCGAAGTAAGTTGAATTCAAATAGTAAAGTCTTGTCAGGAGTAGATTCCAACTATTGCCGCGCCAAAACTCTATTATAATAATTACAATGACTCTGCGAGGCTAGCGGGGAAAATTATTCGTCCCTAGAACAAAATTCGAATGTTAATTGCAACGTAATTGTATGCCTAGATTGGCACTTTGTGAGAGTAAGCAAACCTAGAAATTAAACAACTAGTAATATATTTGCCTAAAATCTCTTGATTTCTTCTGTCTGTGTTATATAAATTACTTTGAGTGGTATTTATTTTTTGTCATTGTCCGAACGTGAAAAGATAGATACCCTTGCCGTTGGAACTCGCTCCTCTACCTCGGAGCTGCCGAGCATTATATTATCGTAAGTAAAGTAAACAATTGGTAAACTGTCATAGTGAGGGGCACTGCTCACTCAAATTTTAAACATTTACGTTAAAATCATTTACAGTGCCTGGCCCCCTATTTTTCGCTAAATGCCTTCAGCATTGCAATTAATTTATAAAATTATTTATACTGACAACCATCAACTAGTCGCAATTTTTATGGGCCTTTTTCTGGCTACTTATTACCTTCAAACATACACGCTATAATTGGGGGATTTTAATGAACCCCACCAAGTTAATAATTCCTCCGTTATACGACTTACTATATGTACGTGATTCGCTTTTCTAAACAATCCTGTTACACAACGAAGTCTCGTTTTTGGGTGAGGTCATCGCTGTATGTCACTTTTGGGGACACAAGAGTTTTTCAACCATGAAAATTGTCTATAATAAGATAATTTTTAAAATCATATTTTACTGCATATCCGAATACAAATAACGTCATATCTATGATGTAATATTATTGTAATCTCGGCAGTACTTTAACAATTTGGATTGTGAAACGGGAAATGGGAGAATTTCACTTTCGAGGACACTAGAGTTTCTTCACCATGAAAGTTGTCTATCATATGATAATTTATATAATCAATTTCATTGCATAAACTCCAATACAGATTACATCATGTCTATGATGTACTATTTTTGTAGTCTCTGTAGTACTTCAAATATTTCGTTTCTGGAACAGGTAATTGGAGAATTTTAATTTTGAGAATACTAGGTCGGTAGAAGTTATCTTTCAAGTAAGAATTTTTCTAATCATGTTTTGGCGTTCAGCCTATTTTGACTTAATTTATGTATATGATTCGCTTCTTTAAACCACTCTGCTAAATCATATTTTATTGCATATCCGAATATAAATTACGTCATATCTATGATTTACTATTATTGTCGTCTATGTAGTACTTCGAAAATTTGGTTTGTGGAATGGGAAATGGGGCAATTTCACTTTCCAGGACACCAGAGTTTCTCCCCATGAAAGTTGTCTATCATATAATAATTTTTATAATGAATTTCATTGCATAAAGTCCAATACCGATTACATCTTGTCTATGATGTAGTATTATGCAGATCCCGTAGTTCGAGAAAAATTTCGTTTGTGGAACGGGTAATTGGCGAATTTTACTTCGAAGTTATATTACAAAGTGATAATTTATATAATCATGTCTTCGTGTATAGTCTGTTTCGACTGAATTTATACATTATTGTATGCGCTTCACTATTTTTAGTGACTCTGTCACATAACGAAAGTATCGTGTGTGAGAAAAGAATTCGGTGAATGACACTTTCGTGGACATCAGAGTTTCTCACCAATAAAAAATGTCTATCATACGACAATTTTTCTAAACAATTTTATTGCATTAACCCCTATATGGATTACATTATGTCTATGATGTACTATTTTTATAGTGTCTGTAGTACTTCAAAAATTTCGTTTGTGGAACGGGTAAAAGGAGAGTTAAACTTTCGAGGACAGCAGATATTTTAGCCCGTGGAGAGTATCTTTCAAGTGACAATTTCTCTAAACATGTTTTGGTGCTTAGCCTATTTCGACATACTTCATGTATGTGATTCGCTTTTCTAAAAGACTCTTCCACATAATGAAAGTAACGTTTGTGGGTGAGGTCATCGCTGAATGTCACTTTCGAGTACACTAGAGTCTTTCAACCATAAAAATTGTCTATTATGAGATAATTAAAATCATCTCTTATTACATAGCCGAACACAAATTACGTCATATCTATGATAAATATTATTTCAGTCTCTGTAGTACTTTAAAAACTTTGTTTGTGGAACAGGTAATTGACGAATTTTACTTTCGAGAACACCAGGTATTTTCATCCGTGGAAGGTATCTCTCAAAGTAATAATTCATCGAATCATGCCTTCGTGCATAGCCTGTTCAACTAACTTTATAGATCATTATATGCGTTTCACTATTTTTAGTGACTTTGTCATATGTGAAAGTCTCGATTGTATAAAATGAATTCGGTGAATGACACTTTCGAGGACATAAGAGTTTCCCCCAACAAAAATTGTCTTTCATACGATAATTTTTCTAAACAATTTAACTGCATAAAACCCTGTACGAATTACATTATGTCTATGATGTTCTATTTTCAGAGTGTCTGTAGTACTTCAAAAATTTCAATTGTGGAACGGGTAATGCGAGAATTTTATTTTCAAGGACAGCAGGCATTTTAGCCCGTGGAGGGAATCTTTCAAGTTATAATTTTTCGAAACATGTTTTGGTGTTCAGCCCATTTCGACTTACTTCATGTATGAGATTCGCTTTTTTAAACGACTCTGCCACAGAACGAAAGTCTCGTGAAACGCATATAATGATGTATAAAGTTGGTTCAACAGGCTATGCATGAAGGCATGATTCGATGAATTATCACTTTGTAAGGCAACTTCCAGGGATGAAAATACCTGGTGTCCTCGAAAGTAAAATTTATCAATTACCCATTCCACAAACGAAGTTTTTGAAGTACTACAGAGACTGAAATAATAGTTATCATAGATATCACGTAATTTGTATTCGGTTATGTAAAAAGATACGATTTCAAAAATTATTTCATTGTAGACAATTTTTATGGTTAAAAGACTCTAGTATCCCCGAAAGTGACATTCACCGATGACCTCACCCACAAACGAGACTGTCGTTGTGTGGAAGAGCCGTTTAAAAAAGCGAATCTCATAGATGTAGTAAGTCGAAAAAGGCTAAGCACCAAAACATGTTTAGAAAAATTATCACTTGAAAGATACCCTCCACGGGCTAAAATACCTGCTGTCCTGGAAAGTAGAATTCTCCCATTACCCGTTTCACAATTGAAATTTTTGAAGTAGTACAGACACTCTGAAAATAGTACATCATAGACATAATGTAATTCGTACAGGGTTTTATGCAGTTAAATTGTTTAGAAAAATTATCGTATGATAGATCATTTTCATTGGTCTGAAACTTGGATGTCTTCGAAAGTGTCATTCACCCAATTCTTTTTACCCAAACGAGAATTTCGTTATGTTACAAAGTCACTAAAAATAGTGAAGCGCATATAATGATGTAAAAAGTTAGTTGAACAGGCTATGCACGAAGAAATGGTTCGATAAATTATGACTTTGAATGATAACTTCCACGAATGAAAATACCCGGTGTCCTCGAAAGTAAAATTCGTCAATTACCCATTCAAAAACGAAGTTTTTGAAGTATTACAGAGACGGAAATAATAATTATCATAGATAAGACGTAATTTGTATTCGGCTATGTAATAAGATATGATTTTAAAAATTATCTCATGATAGACAATTTTTATGGTTGAAAGACTCTAGTGTGCCCGAAAGTGACATTCAGCGATGTCCTCACCCAAAAACGAGACTTTCGTTGTGTGTAAGAGTTGTTTAGAAAAACGAATCACATACATGAAGTAAGTCGAAAAAGGCTAAGCACCAAAACATGTTTAGAAAAATTATCACTTAAAAGATATCCTCTACGGGCTAAAATACCTGCTGTCCTCGAAAGTAAGATTCTAATTACCTGTTCTACAATTGAAATTTTTGAAGTACTACAGACACTCTAAAAATAGTACATCATAGACATAATGTAATTCGTACAGAGTTTTATGCAGTTAAATTGTTTAGAAAAATTATCGTATGAAGACAATTTTTATCGGTAGAAACTCTTATGTCCTCGAAAGTGTCATTCACCGAATTTATTTTACGCAAACGAAACTTTCGTTATGTGACTATTACGTCCGGGTCGCATAACAATAACAAGAAGAATGAAAGTGAAACTTCACTAGTCTAATGGCTAAAAGCGCGTGATGTGACTTTTGCCGATTCGGACACAATGTGCATTGCTCCAGGATGGGAGGACAGGTAGGAAAATGAAACAGACACGCGGTACGCCCCGAGTCAGTGTGTGGAATTTAATGACTTAACTTAGAATGTCGAACAGCCTTTGTGAGAATCTGCACGCCCGCCGTGACCATTATAACGTTGGTGATCAGTTGTCGCTTCGTGGGGTTTTGTGAGAGGAACGCAGAAGTGAGGAGTTTAGGACTATTAAGGTCTCGAATTAGAAAAAACCTAACACTGATTTCAATAAAAACTTAACGTTTATTGTGAAATGGGCTGAACTAAGTAAAAATTACAATTGTACGATGTGATGTGAAATCTACGGGAGTTGGCTTCTGAGTGAGTCGTACTAGGAGTCTTCGCCCCCTTTTAAAGGCACAAAGTTGTAAATCTTCCTGCCATCGCCTTTTTGATTTGCCTAGGTGTTGCTGCCCCGCTATTCTCGATGATCTTTGATTATTTTGGCAGCGCACCCTCTGAGAATTTTCGGCGAGTCCGGATACATAAATTATTTTAGAATACGCTACGCCTATCGGGTGGGATTGAAGGGAAAGGACAAGAAAACTGACTATAGCTTGATTCAGTATTGTGCGCTGGAGTACTAATGCTTACTCCTCTAATTGGCGACGAATCTCTGATGCTTCCGTGCATGTGAGTTTTGGTAATAAAAAACACGTAAAACTGCAGCAGAGGAGTGGCACACACTGAAGAGAGAATGGAAGAAAAAATAAAGGAAACCGCGTCTTCGTGCCTCCGTTCGAGGATCTTTTTGGTATTTGTTCTTTCTGGACGGCGGCGTCTTTTTGAGTGTTCATGCGTGTCCCTTTTATAGTGTGGGAGAATATGAAGCAAGCGGCAATGGAGCAGGTTCGTTGGGTAGGATGAAAACAGAGGAAGAAAAACAGCGCACACCGACAACCATATCGGCAACGTCGCACGACGCGACAGTGACAAAGTCACTAAAAATAGTGAAACGAATATAATGATGTATAAAGTTAGTTGAACAGGCTATGCACGAAGGCATGAATCGATGAATTATCACTTTGAAAGATAACTTCCAGGGATGAAAATACCTGGTGTCCTCGAAAGTAAAATTTGTCAATTACCCTTTCCACAAACACACCAGGTGTTATCATCCCTGGAAGTTATCTTTCAAAGTAATAATTCATCGAATCATGCCTTCGTGCATAGCCTGTTCAACTAACTTTATAGATCATTATATGCGTTTCACTATTTTTAGTGACTTTGTCATATGTGAAAGTCTCGATTGTATAAAATGAATTCGGTGAATGACACTTTCGAGGACATAAGAGTTTCCCCCAACAAAAATTGTCTTTCATACGATAATTTTTCTAAACAATTTAACTGCATAAAACCCTGTACGAATTACATTATGTCTATGATGTTCTATTTTCAGAGTGTCTGTAGTACTTCAAAAATTTCAATTGTGGAACGGGTAATGCGAGAATTTTACTTTCGAGGACAGCAGGTATCTTAGCCCGTGAAGGGTATCTTTCAAGTGATAATTTGTCTAAACTTGTTTTGGTGCTTAGCCTTTCTCGACTTACTTCATGTATAAGATTCGCTTTTTTAAACGACTCTTCCACACAACGAAAGTCTCGTTTGTAAGTGAGGTCATCGGTGAATGTCACTTTCGGGGACACTAGAGTATTTAACCAAAAAAATTGTATACAATGAAATAATTTTTAAAATCGTACCTTATTACATAACCGAATACAAATTACGTCATATCTATGATAACTATTATTTCAGTCTCTGTAGTACTTCAAAAACTTCGTTTGTGGAACGGGTAATTGACAAATTTTACTTTCGAGGACACCAGGTATTTTCAACCCTGGAAGTTATCTTCAAAGTGATAATTCATCGAATCATGCCTTCGTGCATAGCCTGTTCAACTAACTTTATACATCATTATATGCGTTTCACTATTTTTAGTGACTTTGAAACATAACGAACGTCTTGTTTGTGTAAAATGAATTCGGTGAAGAACACTTTCGAGGACATAAGAGTTTCTACCAATAAAAATTGTCTTTCATACGATAACACAGGTTTACAAAATAAAAAAAGTTGATCCCTATTTGATCAAACCATATAACTTTTATGTATTTCGATGCGCTGATCACGAATCCGAGGTCCGTTGATTTCCATCACGTCAGGTTCAAGGTCATTTGAAGGTCAAATGTATTTAATACAACGAAATTTAAAATTTGACTACGGATTCGGAAAGAGCGGGAAATTTTACGTTCAAATACATATTCTTGGTTTTTTCCAACATGACTTTTGACGGACACCTGGAGCCCAAACATATGACAGATAGACCAAATTTGCTTTTGATTCATATGAACTTGTTTTTGACACATCCTATGGGCTTCTATCGTATACTATCATGTATCTTTGTATCCTGAATGCAAACCTGGAGTAGATTTGACCCCATCGAGTTCGGGTCAAGATCATTTCAAGGTTAATTCGTTCATTTTGCAAAAAAAACAAATAGAACCCTAGTCTTTGAACCCTGATTGATTTAACCCTCGAGCCCTGCAACTGTGCGTGACTGTAACCCTAGACTCTCAAACCCCGATCTCCACATTTTAATTTTCTCAACCCCCGAGCCCGATAACCTGCAACTCTACAACTCCCGACCTTCACATCCTAACTTCCTCAACTCCAGAGACCGGTAACCTGTAACTCTACAATCCACGACCGTCACATCCTAATTTCCTCAACCTCCGACGCGATGAACTTCGATCTATATCGCGAAAGGCTTTTGAGCGTACAGAGGCGAGGGGCCTTGAGGATAGCTAGCGCATACCAGACGGTCTCGAGGGAGGCCATTCTGGTTGTCGCTGTCATAATCCCCGTATATCTTCTTGCTAGGGAGCGCAAGAGGATCTATGACGGAAGCTTAAATGAGAATAGAGCAGAAGTAGCCAAGGGGGAGAGAGATAGGGCAATAGAGGCATGGCGAGAACGCTGGGCGAGAGATGGTAAAGGCGCATGAACGAGAAGATCAATTCGCGATATTGGGGCATGGATGGAGAGGAGCTTCGGAGAAATGAACTTCTATCTTACGCAGATGCTTATGGGTTATGGGTACTTCAAATGCAACCTGTATTCTACGAATAGTAAAGTAGAGAACAGGATTCCAGATAGGATGACGTACAGACGGACGTAAATGACATTATACGGCACAGCCCCCCCCCCAACGGTGAAGTAATGTTAACGCTGTTGCACGTTGGAGGGCGGACAGAAGGTGGATATTATCTTCGCTCTGCCCTGGTAATTCGTTGCTGGGGTCGGGAGGAGCAGGTTTACTGGGTAGGTGTCGCCTTCGATGGCATTGCTGTTATTTATGACAGCCATACCTGACGTGGCGGCAAGTCCCAAGTCCTAGCGGATGAGCGAACTACCTGAGAGGGTAGCCTCGGCAGCCCGCTGACTGGCTCGCCGTTAGGTGCAATGAGGATTCGCCTGTTTTTTACCACCGCATAAATAAAAACCCCAAACACGGTAACCTGCAATTCTACAAGCCCCGACCTTGACACTCTCGAAATCGAATCGAAATTTAATCGAAATTTAAGATCTTCTAACTTTCCAAAGTCAGTTAGAGGTCATGAAAATCATGAAACCTCTGAAATTTATATTTAGATCAAGTATTTCGATGTCGTGGTGAAACAATCATTTTTTATTGTAATCTCATGGGGGTAGTTCTTAACAGTGAGGTTTATGCCTCTCACTCTGTTAAGCCATGACTCTTCAATGTAAACGCGCTTTCTTGCTAGGTCTGCATCTTTCATGGAATGTTCTTTTCAGCGCTTTTCTCTTGTGCTTAACTGAAGTATCCCTTTTAAGGTTCCAGCAGTAATCTGACATCATACTGACATCCCAAACTCCTTGATAACGCCTTTCCATCTCTTTAATATCTTGATGAAATCTTTCACCTTGCTCTTCACTATAATCTCCTAGATTTTCTGGAAATTTGTCCAAATGAGAATCTAAAAAGTGGAGCTTCAGACTCATGAGACATTGAACAGCTTTGTAGTTTACGACCAAGTCACTAACTATTTCTTCATAATTTGGATCTCTGTTGTTGCCTAAAAATTTCGTACAAACATCAACAAAGCTCTGCCAAGCTTGTCATTCATCCTCTAACATTCGATTTGGGAATTCGAGATCTTTTATGAGTTCTCTTATTTGTGGTCCATCAAAAATTCCCTCATTGATTTTTGCTTCGGATAACTTTGGGAACTTCACGAAGAGATATTGAAAGGCTGCACTATCTCTTTTCTTTAAAGCTTTCACTAGCTGTTTAATCAAGCCTAATTTTATATGAAGAGGAGGCAGTATTATATTATCAGGATCAACCAACTTATTGTATTTGATATTTTTGTCCCCTACAACAAAACTATTCCTTGCTGGCCACTTCTTTACATCATAATGCTGTTCACGAGCTCTGCTGTCCCATTCACATAGAAAACATGGGTATTTCGTAAAACCAGATTGTTGTCCCAAAATGATTGTGACAACTTTTAAATCCGTGCAGATTTTCCATTTATACAACCCATAATTAATTTTATCACGTAAATATTCCATATTCACGTAATTTTCATCCATTGTCGTAGAGTGAGCCAATGGAACAGAAGCTAGTTTATTCCCATTGTTTAGTAACACAGCTTTAAGGCTTCTCTTAGAAGAATCAATAAATAACCGCCATTCTTTAGGATCATGGTCAACTCCAAATTCGCTAAACAGCCCATCTATATCATTACAATATACCAAAGAACCATCTTGAACAAAATATTTTCGAAAAGGCTCATCTCTGTTTCTGTAGTATGTTACTTTTGTTTTTTTGTGTAAACATCCTTTTTCTTACAGCCGTGATGCCAATAGTTCCGATTGCGCTTTAGATAGCCCTAAATCTCTTACCAAATCGTTGAGTTGACTCTGATCAAACTTTGAAGGGGTTATACGGTTACCCGGTGTACTAACATCACAATCAGTTTCTTCGTCATCTTCTTCGTAACTTTCTCGGTCATTCATTTCATCATGTTCTGCGTCACCTTCTTCTTCATCTTCTTTGTCATTTTCTTGGACCGTGTTACTCAAAAATTCTGCAATGTTTTCATCACTTACATCGATTTCCATTGCTTCATCTTCATCATGACTGGTATCGCTTACTAAGACTGGTATTGTGACAGACGGAGTAGTTGTGTAAAGCAAAGATCGACTGTTTCTTGAATTAAATCCAAATTTGGCGTTTATACAAAAATAGCAATCACTATAATGATCTCGAGATGCACGCCAAATCATAGGCGATGAGAAAATCATTTGTCGCTCTCCACTCTTCCAACGTCTTAAACGCGAATCGCAAACTCGACAGATGCGCTTCGGAACCCAGGGTTGGTTCAAATCCATATCAGTGGTTTTAAAACACTCGTCGTAGATCTTTCGAAGTTTTTCAGAGAAAGAAATTAAGTTTTTATTGATATTATATTTGCCGCACCGAACACAGAAATTTTTTGAGCATTTATACATTTTGGCAGATCATAAATCAAGTTCTATTGTACACTACATAACTGAATAAGCACTGGATAAATCGTTGCTCCACTGGACTTCCAACTATCCTGAAAAGGACTGTTGGACGGAACCGCTGCTGCACTAGATATACAACTATCCTGAAAAGGACTGTTGGACGGAACTGATGCTGCACCGGATATCCAACTATCCTGAAACGGACTGTTGGATGGAACCGCTGCTGCACTGGATATCCAACTATCCTGAAAATGACTGTTGGATAGAACCGCTGCTGCACTGGATATTCAACTATCCTGAAAAGGACTGTTGGACGGTACCGCTGCTGCACTGGATATCCAACTATCCTGAAACGGACTGTTGGACGGAACGGCTGCTGCACTAGATATCTAACTATCCTGAAAAGGACTGTTGGACAGAACCGCTGCTGCACTGGATATCCAACTATCCTGAAACGGACTGTTGGACGGAACCGCAGCTGCACTGGATATCCAACTATACTAAAAAGGACTGTTGGACGGAACCGCTGCTGCACTGGGTATCCAACTATCCTAAAAAGGACTGTTGGACGGAACGGCTGCTGCACTGGATATCCAACTATCCTAAAAAGGACTGTTGGACGGTACCGCTGCTGCACGCTTATAGTTTGTAGGACTCGGTTGATAAGGAAATTGTGGTGTTAGGGATTGGGTGTAAGGTGTCTCAGAGTTAAGTGCTGGGGAGTTAAGAATATTGGGGTATGGAGAATCGGGTTTTAGGGTTAAGTGCTCGGTGGTTATGAGAATTGGGGGTATGAGGGATTGGGTACAAGGCGTTTTAAGGTTAAGTACTCGCGGTTTGAGGAAATTAGGATGTGGAGGTCGAGGGTTACAGTCACGCAGAGTTGCAGGGCTCGAGGGTTAAATCAATCAGGGTTCAAAGACTAGGGTTCTATTTGTTTTTTTTGCAAAATGAACGAATTAACCTTGAAATGACCTTGACCCGAACTCGATGGGGTCAAATCTACTCCAGGTTTGCATTCAGGATACAAAGATACATGATAGTATACGATAGAAGCCCATAGGACATGTCAAAAACAAGTTCATATGAATCAAAAGCAAATTTGGTCTATCTGTCATTTGTTTGGGCTCCAGGTGTCCTTCAAAAGTCATGTTGGAAAAAACCAAGAATATGTATTTGAACGTAAAATTTCCCGCTCTTTCCGAATCCGTAGTCAAATTTTAAATTTCGTTGTATTAAATACATTTGACCTTCAAATGACCTTGAACCTGACGTGATGGAGATCAACGGACCTAGGATTCGTGATCAGCGCATCGAAATACATAAAAGTTATATGGTCTGATCAAATAGGCATCAACTTTTTTTATTTTGTAAACCTGTGTAATTTTTCTAAACAATTTAATTGCATAAAACCCTGTACGAATTACATTATGTCTATGATGTACTAATATCACAGTGTCTGTAGTACTTCAAAAATTTCAATTGTGGAACGGGTAATAGGAGAATTTTACTTTCGAGGACAGCAGGTATTTTAGCCCGTGGAGGGTATCTTTCAAGTGCTAATTTTTTTAAACATGTTTTGGTGCTTAGCCTTTTTCGACTTACTTCATGTATGAGATTCGCTTATTTAAACGACTCTTCCACACAACGAAAGTCTCGTTTGTGGGTGAGGTGATCGGTGAATGTCACTTTCGGGGACACTAGAGTCTTTTAACGATAAAAATTGTCTACAATGAAATAATTTTCAAAATCCTATCTTATTACATAACGGAATACAAATTACGTCATATCTATGATAACTATTATTTCAGTCTCTGTAGTACTTCAAAAACTTCGTTTGTGGAACGGGTAATTGACAAATTTTACTTTCAAGGACACCAGGGTACTTTCATTCGTGGGAGTTATCTTACAAAGTGATAATTTATCGAATCATTTCTTCGTGCATAGCCGGTTCAACTAACTTTTTACATCATTATATTCGCTTCACTACTTTTATTGACTTTGTGACATAACCAAATTATGGTTTGGGTAAAAAGAATTGGGTGAATGACACTTTCGAGGACATCAAATTTTCTCACCAATGAAAATGGTCTATCATACGATAATTTGTCCAAACAATTTAACTGCATAAAACCCTGTACGAATTACATTATGTCTATGATGTACTATTTTCAGAGTGTCTGTAGTACTTCAAAAATTTCAATTGCAGAACGGGTAATTGGCGAGTTTTACTTTCAAGGACAGCAGGTATTTTAGCCCGTGGAGGGTATCTTTCAAGTGATAATTTTTCTAAACATGTTTTGCTGCTTAGCCTTTTTCGATTTTCTTCATGTATGAGATTCGCTTTTTTAATCGACTCTTCCACACAACGACAGTCTCGTTTGTGGGTGAGGTCATCGGTGAATGTCACTTTCGTGGACACTAGAGACTTTGAACCATTAAAAATGGTATACAATGAAATAATTTTTATACCTCTCTAACCTCAAAATCATAATTTCAATATGATTATTCGGCTCTCGTGGTATAAAATACTGTACGACACTGATGCGTAAGTTGATTTTTACCTCATTCGACTTTCCTCACTCGCTTCGCTCTTGCGAAAAACGTGTCATGCGGTAAATAATCACCTTCCACACCCGTATAGTAATGTACTATTAAAATCGTATCTTATTACATAACCGAATACAAATTACGTCATATCTATGATAACTATTATTTCAGTCTCTGTAGTACTTCAAAAACTTCGTTTGTCGAACGGGTAATTGACAAATTTTACTTTCGAGGACACCAGGTATTTTCATCCCTGGAAGTTATCTTTGAAAGTGATAATTCATCCAATCATGCCTTCGTACATAGCCTGTTCAACAACTTTATACATCATTATATGCGTTTCACTATTTTTAGTGACTTTGTCACATAACGAATGTCTCGTTTGCGTAAGATGAATTCGGAGATTGTCACTTAAGAGGACATAAGAGTTTCTCACCAATGAAAATTGTCTTTCATACGATAATTTTTCTAAACAATTTAACTGCATAAAACCCTGTACGAATTACATTATGTCTATGATGCACTATTTTCAGAGTGTCTGTAGTACTTCAAAAATTTCAATTGTAGAATGGGTAATTGACGAATATTACTTTCGAGGACAGCAGGTATTTTAGCCCGTGGAGGGTAACTTTCAAGTGATAATTTTTCTAAACATGTTTTGGTGCTTAGCCTTTTTCGACTTACTTCATGTATGTGATTCGCTTTTCTAAATGACTATTACACACATCGAAAGTCTCGTTTGTGTGTGAGGTCATCGGTGAATGTCACTTTCGGGGACAGTAGAGTCTTTTAACGATAACAATTGACTACAATGAAATAATTTTTAAAATCGTATCCTATTACATAACCGAATACAAATTACGTCATATCTATGATAACTATTATTTCAGTCTCTGTAGTACTTCAAAAACTTCGTTTGTCGAACGGGTAATTGACAAATTTTACTCTCGAGGACACCAGGTATTTTCATCCCTGGAAGTTATCTTTGAAAGTGATAATTCATCGAATCATGCCTTCGTGGATAGCCTGTTCAACTAAATTTATACATCATTATATGGGTTTCACTATTTTTAGTGACTTTGTCACATAGCGAAAGTCTCGTTTGTGTAAAATGAATTCGCAGAATCACTCTTTCGAGGACATAAGAGTTTCTCACCAATGAAAATGGTCTTTCATGCGATAATTTTTCTAAACAATTTAACTGCATAAAAACCTGTACGAAATACATTATGTCTATGATGTACTATTTTCAGAGTGTCTATAGTACTTAAAAAATTTCAATTGTGGAACGGATAATGGGAGAATTTTACTTTCGAGTACAGCTGGTATTTTAGCGCGTGGAAGGTAACTTTCAAGTGATAATTTTTCTAAACATGTTGTGGTGCTTAGCCTTTTTCGACTTTCTTCATGTATGAGATTCGCTATTTTAGGGGACTCTTCCACACAACGAAAGTCTCGTTTGTGGGTGAGGTCATCGCTGAATCTCACTTTGGGGACACTAGAGTCTTTCCACCATAAAAATTGTCTACAATGAATGAATTTATAAAATCATATCTTATTACATAGCTGAATACAAATTTCGTCATATCTATGATAACTATTATTTCAGTCTCTGTAGTACTTTAAAAACTTCGATTGTGGAACTGGTAATTGACGAATTTTACTTTCGAGGACACAAGGTATTTTCATCCCCGGAAGACATCTTTCAATGTCATAAACCATCGAATCATGCCTTCGTGCATAGCCTGTTCAACTAACTTTATACATTGTTATATGCGTTTCACTATTTTTAGTGACTTTGTAACATAACAAAAGTCTCGTTTGTGTAAAATGAATTTGGTGAATGACACTTTCGAGGACATAAGAGTTTCTCAACAATGTACATTGTCTTTCATACGATAATTTTTCTAAACAATTTAACTGCATAAAACCGCATACGAATTACACTATGTCTATGATGTACTATTTTCAGAGTGTCTGCAGTACTTCAAAAATTTCAATTGTGGAGCGGGTAATGGGAGAATTTTACTTTCAAGGACAGCAGGTATTTTAGCGCTGGAGGGTATCTTTCAGGTGACAACTTTTCTAAACATGTTTTGGTGCTTAGCCTTTTTCGTTTTCCTTCATGTATGTGATTCGCTTTTTTAAACGACTCTCACACATAACGAAAGTCTCGTTTGTGGGTGAGGTCATCGCTAAATGTTACTTTTGGCGTCACTAAAGTCTTTCAACCATAAAAATTGTCTATCATGACAATATTTAAAATCATATCTTATTACATAGCCGAAAACAAATTACGTCATATATATGATAACTATTATTTCAGTCTCTGTAGTACTTTAAAAACTTCGTTTGTGGAACGGGTAATTGATGAATTTTACTTTCGAGGAAGCCGGATATTTTCATTCGTGGAAGTTATCTTTCAATCTTTCAAAGTGATAATTTATCGAATCATTTCTTCGTGTATAGCCTGTTCAGCTAACTTTTTACATCATTATATTCGCTACACTACTTTCATTGACTTTGTGACATAACCAAATTATGGTTTGGGTGAAAAGAATTGCGTGAATGACACTTGCGAGGACATCAAAGTTTCTCAGCAATGAAAATGGTCTATCATACGATAATTTGTCTAAACAATTTAACTGCATAAAACCCTGTACGAATTACATTATGTCTATGATGTACTATTTTCAGAGTGTCTGTAGTACTTCAAAAACGTCGTTTGTGGAACGGGTAATTGACATATTTTACTTTCGAGGACACCAGGTATTTTAGCCCGTGGAGGGTGTCTTTCAAGTGCTAATTTTTCTAAACATGTTTTGGTGGTTAGCCTTTTCCGACTTACTTCATGTATGAGATTCGCTGTTTTAAACGACTCCTCCACATAACGAAAGTCTCGTTTGTGGGTGAGGTCATCGGTGAATGTCACTTTCGGGGACATTAGAGTCTTTTAACCATAAAAATTGTATACAATGAAATAATTTTTGAAATCGTATCTTATTACATAACCGAATACAAATAACCTCATATCTATGATAACTATTATTTCAGTCTCTTTAGTTCTTCAAAAACATCGTTTGTCCAACGGGTAATTGACAAATTTTACTTTCGAGGACACCAGGTATTTTCATCCCTGGAAGTTATCTTTCAAAGTGATAATTCATCAAATCATGCCTTCGTGCATAGCCTGTTCAACTAACTTTATACATGATTATATACGGTTCACTGTTTTTAGTGACTTTGTCACATAACGAAAGTCTCGTTTGTTTAAAATGAATTCGGTGAATGATGCTTTCGAGGACATAAGAGTTTCTACCAATAAAAATTGTCTTTCATACGATAATTTTTCTAAACAATTTAGCTGCATAAAACCCTCTACGAATTACATTATGTCTATGATCTACTATTTTCAGAGCGTCTATAGTACTTAAAAAATTTTAATTGTGGAACGGGTAATGGCAGAATTTTACTTTCGAGGACAGCAGGTATTTTAGCGCGTGGAAGGTATCTTTCAAGTGATAATTTTTCTAAACATGTTTTGGTGCTTAGCCTTTTTCGACTTACTTCATGTATGAGATTCGATTTTTTAAACGACTCTTCCACACAACGAAAGTCTCGTTTGTGGGTGAGGTCATCGGTGAATGTCACTTTCGGGGACACTAGAGTCTTTTAACCATAAAAATTGTATACAATGAAATAATTTTGAAAATCGTATCTTATTCCATAACCGAATACAAATTACGTCATATCTATGATAAATATTATTTCAGTCTCTGTAGTACTTCAAAAAATTCGTTTTATAACGGGTAATTGACGAATTTTACTTTCGAGGACACCGGGTATTTTCATTCGTGGAAGTTATCTTTCAAAGTGATAATTTATCGAATCATTTCTTCGTGCATAGCCTGGGCAACTAACTTTTTACATCATTATATTCGCTACACTACTTTCATTGACTTTGTGACATAACCAAATTATGGTTTGGGTAAAAATAATTGGGTGAATGACACTTTCGAGGACATCAAAGTTTCTCAGCAATGAAAATGGTCTATCATACGATAATTTGTCTAAACAATTTAACTGCATAAAACCCTGTACGAATTCCATTATGTCTATGATGTACTATTTTCAGAGTGTCTGTAGTACTCCAAAAACATCATTTGTGGAACGGGCAATTGACAAATTTTACTTTCGAGGACACCTGGTATTTTTGCCCGTGGAGGGTGTCTTTCAAGTGCTAATTTTTCTAAACATGTTTTGGTGCTTAGCCTTTTCCGACTTACTTCATGTATGAGATTCGCTTTTTTAAACGGCTCTTCCACATAAAGAAAGTCTCGTTTATGGTTGAGATCATCGCTTAATGTCACTTTTGGGGTCACTAAAGTCTTTCAACCATAAAAATTGTCTATCATGAGATATTATTTAAAATCATATCTTATTACATAGCCTAAAACAAATTACGTCATATCTGTGATAACTATTATTTCAGTCTCTCTAGTATTTCAAAAACTTCGTTTTAGAACGGGTAATTGACGAATTTTACTTTCGAGGACACCGGGTATTTTCATTCGTGGAAGTTATCTTTCAAAGTAATAATTTATCGAATCATTTCTTCGTGCATAGCCAGTTCAACTAACTTTTTACATCATTATATTCGCTTCACTACTTTTATTGACTTTGTGACATAACCAAATTATGGTTTGGGTAAAAAGAATTGGATGAATGACACTTTCGAGGACATCAAAGTTTCTCACCAATGAAAATGGTCTATCTTACGATAATTTGTCTGGACAATTTAACTGCATAAAACCCTGTACGAATTACATTATGTCTATGATGTACTATTTTCAGAGTGTCTGTAGTACTTCAAAAACATCGTTTGTGGAACGGGCAATTGACAAATTTTACTTTCGAGGACACCTGGTATTTTTGCCCGTGGAGGGTGTCTTTCAAGTGCTAATTTTTCTAAACATGTTTTGGTGCTTAGCCTTTTCCGACTTACTTCATGTATGAGATTCGCTTTTTTAAACGGCTCTTCCACATAAAGAAAGTCTTGTTTATGGTTGAGATCATCGCTTAATGTCACTTTTGGGGTCACTAAAATCTTTTAACCATAAAAATTGTATAAAATGAAATAATTTTTAAAATCGTATCTTATTACATAGCCGAATACAAATTACGTCATATATATGATAACTATTATTTCACTCTCTGTAGTACTTTAAAAACTTCGTTTGTGGAACGGGTAATTGATGAATTTTACTTTCGAGGACATCAGGTATTTTCATCCGTGTAAGGTATCTTTCAATGTGATAATTTATCGAATCATGCCTTCGTGCATAGCCTGTTCAATTAACTTTTTACATCATTATATGCGCTTCACTATTTTTAGTGACTTTGTCACATAGCGAAAGTCTCGTTTGTGTAAAATGAATTCGCAGAATCACTCTTTCGAGGACATAAGAGTTTCTCACCAATGAAAATGGTCTTTCATGCGATAATTTTTCTAAACAATTTAACTGCATAAAAACCTGTACGAAATACATTATGTCTATGATGTACTATTTTCAGAGTGTCTATAGTACTTAAAAAATTTCAATTGTGGAACGGATAATGGGAGAATTTTACTTTCGAGTACAGCTGGTATTTTAGCGCGTGGAAGGTAACTTTCAAGTGATAATTTTTCTAAACATGTTGTGGTGCTTAGCCTTTTTCGACTTTCTTCATGTATGAGATTCGCTATTTTAGGGGACTCTTCCACACAACGAAAGTCTCGTTTGTGGGTGAGGTCATCGCTGAATCTCACTTTGGGGACACTAGAGTCTTTCCACCATAAAAATTGTCTACAATGAATGAATTTATAAAATCATATCTTATTACATAGCTGAATACAAATTTCGTCATATCTATGATAACTATTATTTCAGTCTCTGTAGTACTTTAAAAACTTCGATTGTGGAACTGGTAATTGACGAATTTTACTTTCGAGGACACAAGGTATTTTCATCCCCGGAAGACATCTTTCAATGTCATAAACCATCGAATCATGCCTTCGTGCATAGCCTGTTCAACTAACTTTATACATCGTTATATGCGTCTCACTATTTTTAGTGACTTTGTAACATAACAAAAGTCTCGTTTGTGTAAAATGAATTTGGTGAATGACACTTTCGAGGACATAAGAGTTTCTCAACAATGTACATTGTCTTTCATACGATAATTTTTCTAAACAATTTAACTGCATAAAACCGCATACGAATTACACTATGTCTATGATGTACTATTTCCAGAGTGTCTGCAGTACTTCAAAAATTTCAATTGTGGAGCGGGTAATGGGAGAATTTTACTTTCGAGGACAGCAGGTATTTTAGCGCTGGAGGGTATCTTTCAGGTGACAACTTTTCTAAACATGTTTTGGTGCTTAGCCTTTTTCGTTTTCCTTCATGTATGTGATTCGCTTTTTTAAACGACTCTCACACATAACGAAAGTCTCGTTTGTGGGTGAGGTCATCGCTAAATGTTACTTTTGGCGTCACTAAAGTCTTTCAACCATAAAAATTGTCTATCATGACAATATTTAAAATCATATCTTATTACATAGCCGAAAACAAATTACGTCATATATATGATAACTATTATTTCAGTCTCTGTAGTACTTTAAAAACTTCGTTTGTGGAACGGGTAATTGATGAATTTTACTTTCGAGGAAGCCGGATATTTTCATTCGTGGAAGTTATCTTTCAATCTTTCAAAGTGATAATTTATCGAATCATTTCTTCGTGTATAGCCTGTTCAACTAACTTTTTACATCATTATATTCGCTACACTACTTTCACTGACTTTGTGACATAACCAAATTATGGTTTGGGTGAAAAGAATTGCGTGAATGACACTTGCGAGGACATCAAAGTTTCTCAGCAATGAAAATGGTCTATCATACGATAATTTGTCTAAACAATTTAACTGCATAAAACCCTGTACGAATTACATTATGTCTATGATGTACTATTTTCAGAGTGTCTGTAGTACTTCAAAAACGTCGTTTGTGGAACGGGTAATTGACATATTTTACTTTCGAGGACACCAGGTATTTTAGCCCGTGGAGGGTGTCTTTCAAGTGCTAATTTTTCTAAACATGTTTTGGTGGTTAGCCTTTTCCGACTTACTTCATGTATGAGATTCGCTGTTTTAAACGACTCCTCCACATAACGAAAGTCTCGTTTGTGGGTGAGGTTATCGGTGAATGTCACTTTCGGGGACATTAGAGTCTTTTAACCATAAAAATTGTATACAATGAAATAATTTTTGAAATCGTATCTTATTACATAACCGAATACAAATAACCTCATATCTATGATAACTATTATTTCAGTCTCTTTAGTTCTTCAAAAACATCGTTTGTCCGACGGGTAATTGACAAATTTTACTTTCGAGGACACCAGGTATTTTCATCCCTGGAAGTTATCTTTCAAAGTGATAATTCATCAAATCATGCCTTCGTGCATAGCCTGTTCAACTAACTTTATACATGATTATATACGGTTCACTGTTTTTAGTGACTTTGTCACATAACGAAAGTCTCGTTTGTTTAAAATGAATTCGGTGAATGATGCTTTCGAGGACATAAGAGTTTCTACCAATAAAAATTGTCTTTCATACGATAATTTTTCTAAACAATTTAGCTGCATAAAACCCTCTACGAATTACATTATGTCTATGATCTACTATTTTCAGAGCGTCTATAGTACTTAAAAAATTTTAATTGTGGAACGGGTAATGGCAGAATTTTACTTTCGAGGACAGCAGGTATTTTAGCGCGTGGAAGGTATCTTTCAAGTGATAATTTTTCTAAACATGTTTTGGTGCTTAGCCTTTTTCGACTTACTTCATGTATGAGATTCGATTTTGTAAACGACTCTTCCACACAACGAAAGTCTCGTTTGTGGGTGAGGTCATCGGTGAATGTCACTTTCGGGGACACTAGAGTCTTTTAACCATAAAAATTGTATACAATGAAATAATTTTGAAAATCGTATCTTATTCCATAACCGAATACAAATTACGTCATATCTATGATAACTATTATTTCAGTCTCTGTAGTACTTCAAAAAATTCGTTTTATAACGGGTAATTGACGAATTTTACTTTCGAGGACACCGGGTATTTTCATTCGTGGAAGTTATCTTTCAAAGTGATAATTTATCGAATCATTTCTTCGTGCATAGCCTGGGCAACTAACTTTTTACATCATTATATTCGCTACACTACTTTCATTGACTTTGTGACATAACCAAATTATGGTTTGGGTAAAAATAATTGGGTGAATGACACTTTCGAGGACATCAAAGTTTCTCAGCAATGAAAATGGTCTATCATACGATAATTTGTCTAAACAATTTAACTGCATAAAACCCTGTACGAATTCCATTATGTCTATGATGTACTATTTTCATAGTGTCTGTAGTACTCCAAAAACATCATTTGTGGAACGGGCAATTGACAAATTTTACTTTCGAGGACACCTGGTATTTTTGCCCGTGGAGGGTGTCTTTCAAGTGCTAATTTTTCTAAACATGTTTTGGTGCTTAGCCTTTTCCGACTTACTTCATGTATGAGATTCGCTTTTTTAAACGGCTCTTCCACATAAAGAAAGTCTCGTTTATGGTTGAGATCATCGCTTAATGTCACTTTTGGGGTCACTAAAGTCTTTCAACCATAAAAATTGTCTATCATGAGATATTATTTAAAATCATATCTTATTACATAGCCTAAAACAAATTACGTCATATCTGTGATAACTATTATTTCAGTCTCTCTAGTATTTCAAAAACTGCGTTTTAGAACGGGTAATTGACGAATTTTACTTTCGAGGACACCGGGTATTTTCATTCGTGGAAGTTATCTTTCAAAGTAATAATTTATCGAATCATTTCTTCGTGCATAGCCAGTTCAACTAACTTTTTACATCATTATATTCGCTTCACTACTTTTATTGACTTTGTGACATAACCAAATTATGGTTTGGGTGAAAAGAATTGGATGAATGACACTTTCGAGGACATCAAAGTTTCTCACCAATGAAAATGGTCTATCTTACGATAATTTGTCTGGACAATTTAACTGCATAAAACCCTGTACGAATTACATTATGTCTATGATGTACTATTTTCAGAGTGTCTGTAGTACTTCAAAAACATCGTTTGTGGAACGGGCAATTGACAAATTTTACTTTCGAGGACACCTGGTATTTTTGCCCGTGGAGGGTGTCTTTCAAGTGCTAATTTTTCTAAACATGTTTTGGTGCTTAGCCTTTTCCGACTTACTTCATGTATGAGATTCGCTTTTTTAAACGGCTCTTCCACATAAAGAAAGTCTTGTTTATGGTTGAGATCATCGCTTAATGTCACTTTTGGGGTCACTAAAGTCTTTTAACCATAAAAATTGTATAAAATGAAATAATTTTTAAAATCGTATCTTATTACATAGCCGAATACAAATTACGTCATATATATGATAACTATTATTTCACTCTCTGTAGTACTTTAAAAACTTCGTTTGTGGAACAGGTAATTGATGAATTTTACTTTCGAGGACATCAGGTATTTTCATCCGTGTAAGGTATCTTTCAATGTGATAATTTATCGAATCATGCCTTCGTGCATAGCCTGTTCAATTAACTTTTTACATCATTATATGCGCTTCACTATTTTTAGTGACTTTGTCACATAACGAAAGTCTCGTTTGTGTAAAAAGAATTCGGTGGATGACACTTTCGAGGACATCACAGTTTAAAAGCACAGATACAACTGTTAATCAAGAAAAAAAAATAATTAAAAAACCCGTCAAAACTGATCATGATGGCTTATATGAAATATACGATATGATTGACAATATAGCCAATGAAAATAGCATAAAATTACTACAAAAACGAGTAATAATAGACCGAGAAAACAAAACAACAATAACTAACGTATGACTTATGGTGATATCAACTACCTAGGATCTAACAGAGCAATATTCTATTTTGATAGAGGAATCAGAGGCAAACAAACTTTTACAAATTCTATGTACCCACTAGACAGACAACCAAAACTCAAGGATATAGTAATAATAGACGAAATGGTCTTCTCATCAAACTGTAAATGCGATTCTAGCAAGCAACACAAAGACATGTTCCCTCATTACAAGGTCACTTGTGCGGTTGGTTTCACGGGCACACCGGACTCAACAAACACGAAAGGACAATATATGCAAGAAACAAGAATGCAACAACTGAAACACCTACAACTGCGAGATCTATGCTAATAAGATATTGGTGAGAGTGGTATTGACATTGGTTTAGCCTTAGATAATTTTGCTTCTCCCCGTAACTAAGTTACAGGAAAGAAAGCAAATATGTTACTAATGAAATGTATTAGATATTTAGTTTAGTTTTGTAAGTTTATTATGTACACCAGACCAGCGTACAGGAAGCTACTTTCTCTTTTTTTACGATTGGAATTTGAACATTACAGTTAAAAACTGAAAATAACTGAAGAAAACTGCAGATACCTGTTGTCTTTGTCTCAATTCCGATCTTTTTCTGCAGTTATCTGCAGTGAATAACTGTTTTCTTCAGTTTTCTTCAATTGTCTTCAATACTTTTTTTGCTAGGGTATGTCTTTAATTTTAGTCTTTTGTTCTTACCAAACGTAAGTTCTACGATTCTAAATCGGGTTTTGGTACGAAGATGGTGTAGTTCTAACCCCATTTAAGAAGTGTAACCTGTACAGAATTCCGTGTAGTGAGTATATCTCAAGATATCAAAGAGTAACTCGAATATTAAAAGTACCGCGGAAGTACTCATATATGACCACAACTACTCACCAATTATATATTCACTAAACATTCCTACAATAGAAGATTCTTTCACGTAATACGACTGTTCGCTGGCTTATAAAATTACTCACAATTACATAAATTCACCTCAACTAAATAGCATCTATCTGGAAAGACCTATTCACTACACTCTCCATAACCAAAGGGCTTGCTTAGAATCTACATCTAGAACCAACTTTGAATTTAACACACCACCCGCTAGACTCAGAAGAATATGGAACTCCACTCCTCGCAATGTTAAGAACTTTACTCTAGGAGCTTATAAAACTGTGATAAAAGAACTGATTAGTGATAAAAGAACTGATTCGTGATAAAATAATGAAACTAACTTCTGTTTATGAATCCTAATTTCACATGGACATTTTATTTATAATTAATCTATCCATATTTAAATTTTGTATTCTTTTTTGTTACTTTTATTTGCCAAGGCTATGTTCGATTAGCTTCTGTATATTTTATATATAAAATTTTATTATTGTTAAACTATTTTTATTATTGAAATTTAGTAGTGCCACATATCATTATTATTATTATATACTATGTATTGTTATTGGGCTTATGCCCGTTTGAGTAATAAATAAATAAATAAATAAAAAAGTCAATTCACTTTTGATTTTGATTTTGGACATTTACAACTAGAACCCTACAAGAAAACAATTTTTAATTTTTAAAAAATGTTATTGAATTATTAATAATACGTAATTCAAGATATAGCTTATCCTCTACATTTCTTTACATTTTCCTAAATGTTTTTCCATTGATTTTCGTGCGTATATAGTATGACATTTGTAGCATATGGTATATAAGGCAAAAGAATTTTTCTGATTTTTACGTCTTCTGATTTCTCTTCTACTATTACAGATAATAGTAAGTAGGTTCCAACATTGGACTTCTGCAACCCTTTTTTTTGTTATTCAAACTTTCACTACATTTTCGAAGATGCGCTTCCGTGGCTGTCAGTTTTAATGATAAATAACATTTGGGGCAGGTGCCGTAGTTAGTAGTAAGATCAGCTTCATTCACTGGACTCCTTTTCAAAGATATCATCATTTCCTATAATAAAAGGGAGATAGCGATATAATATCCAATTGAAGCTTAGAGCCAACTTCAGAGCGTTATCAAAAAATTTCATTGGCTAATCCAGCACGTAAGAGAGTTTAGTGTCTACAGGCACGCATAGCGCGCTCTGTTTGACGTCCTTTCCACATGGAAGTGCGTCGTGCGCCGTGCGTCGCGTCGTGCGCCGCATTCCGATCGCTTGAATACAGCAACTCTATGCTGATTGGTTAATTCCTTTGACGAAACTAGATGGTAAAATAGAATCAACCAATCAGCATAGAGTTGCTGTATTCAAGCGATCGAAACGCGACGCACGATGCGACCCACGGCGCACGACGCACTTCCATGTGGAAAGGACGTTAGAATCCAGTGTTAACAAAACTTTTGTTTTTGTTTTTATGTATGTCCAAAAATTAACAGATAGTACACAAAACACCGAATTTTGTTGGCTCACTAGAGCGTATATTGGTAACATTCGTGCTGTTATTTTTTGGCTCTGTAAGGGCTCTTGCACGTAAAAAGGAATCGAAGGAACAGCGAGGAATGCAGAGGAATACGGAGGAATAAAGCCCTTAGGGCTCTTGCACGAATAAAGGAATAGAAGAAACATCGAGGAACATTGAAGAACAACCAGCTCCCTGTGTGTTTATGTCCTCGATGTGTATCACTGTTCCTCGGCCGTCTAAAGGCTAGGACATTTAAAAAGGAACAGACGAGAAACACAGGAATAGGAAGGAACAAGAGAGAACAACAAGGAATGGCTCGTTGTGTGTCATTGTGTCCATGATCAAGTGCTCATAACCTACTAACTGCGGTAAGTTTATGGAAAAATTAATAATAATAAGTAACCAAGGCTCGTACAGTTTATTTGCAGTTTCTAATTGTAATAAACAATTTATTATTTTTCTAGACAGCTTCATCTTCTATATCTTTTCATTAAAAGGGTGTTGTACTCATGTACTCTGTTTTACCAACAAAACACGGTTAATACTATATTATTGAAATAAATTGATCGAATTACGTTTTATAAGGAAATAGTTGCCCTGCGCAATGTAATAGCCATCCTACGCAGTTTTGAGCCCAAATATCAACGGCACCCTAAAAAATTTTTCGATCGAAATTTCGATTATGCAATGTGTCCACCCTTAGTAACTCGCGCAGCAATGGGGACCTACAGTTTAAGGTGGGTTCCGAACCACCAGAGCTACAGTGAGATAAGCACCTGAGATTCCGAATTTTATTTTCATTTAGTCAACTAATTGTTTGCAAGTAAAGACCCATTACAGTATTCAGTGATTCTCATATAATAGTACAATACATATATAACTATAATAAGACTAATTTTTAGATTACGCACTTGAAAAAAAGTTTCAATGTCTTCTAATTATGGCGAATAAAGAGCAACTAAAATACCAAACGTTGCTAAATCTATTAGTTTTGTGATTCATGTGATGGTACGCATCAATCATAGCTTTCGGATGAACTAACATTGATCAATTTAAGTCGATGTATTGACTCTAAAACAACGTAAATAAATAGCTACTAAATATTCAGACGTTGGTAATTCGATTGTCTATAAGAAAATGATTACGAGAATTATTTGGAATAGCTTTAGCAATTCCTACATTGTCTAATTTAAGTCAGCAGCCACAAAGTAAATGATTAAGATCTATACAAATTTCGGAAGATATATTCTTAGATGAGCAGGATAAACTAGAATGGCTTAAAAACGTGTCGACGGCCATTAAATGTAGCAGTTGGAATGACAGAAAAGTACTCCCCTAGCGAAAATAGGATTTGCAAATAACTGCAAATATAAACTGCTTATAACTGAAATAAACAGTTAGGTTTGAGACAGTATAATCAGTTTTTTGCAGTTATAAGCAGTTATTAACAGTTATTTGCAGTTATTTGCAGTTATTTGCAGTTATTTGCAGTTTCATGAAATAAAAGCTGTAGAAATAAAGGGGCTACCAACAGTTATTGTCAGTTATAAACAGTTATAAACAGTTATAAGCAGTTATTAGCAGTTATAAACAGTTAGTTTTTCTCGCTATAATAACAACTTTATTAATTATCAACAAAACTGCAAATAACTGCAAATAACTGCTAATAACTGCTTATATCTGCTTATAACTGTTTATAACTGTTTATAACTGACAATAACTGTTGGTAGTCCCTTTATTTCTACAGCTTTTATTTCTTGAAACTGCAAATAACTGCAAATAACTGTAAATAATTGCAAATAACTGTTAATAACTGCTTATAACTGCAAAAAACTGATTATACTGTCTCAAACCTAACTGTTTATTTCAGTTATTAGCAGTTATTTCAGTTATTAGCAGTTATTTCAGTTATTAGCAGTTATTTGCAGTTATTTGCAGTTATTTGCAGTTTTTAACAGTTATAAGCAGTTATTTTCAGTTATTATTTCCGCCTGGGTCGAATAAAAAGTTACGAAAATTCCCTAACGTTGCTATATCTGTTAGCTAAGTGCACGGCGTTACAACAATCTTTTATCATAGCTGTAGCAATAACCAACATTATCTAAGTTCAGTCAATCGCAATCTATGACAAAAATCTGTAAAAATTCGTAGTTTCTTTTTTTTAGATAAGTAGCATCATGTGAGCACAGGTCTAAATGCTTCGTCGGCCAAAGGATACATATTATTTTTCTGACCGCAACTAAGCAAATAAAAGCATTTGGAATACCCACACGTTGCTAAATCTGTGAGTTATAGGAACAACGTTACAATAATCTTTTATCATAGCTATAGCAATAACTAACGTTGCCTAATTTTAGTCAGTTACCTACGGAAGCCCGGTGGGGACATCGACGAGAGGGCGTGACGGACGGAATTTTTATTGCATTTTGCGCGCGCATTGCCTTCCCACCCTGTGGGACGTCCAGTTTTCTTTTGTTTTGCGCGCGCATTACCTTCCCACCCTGTGGGACGTCCAGTTTTTTGCTCCCTCGCACGTTGCCTTTCCACCCAGCGGGACGCCAAATTTCAGTGGCTGATGCTATTTGTACGACAGACCTCAAAATATGTCAATAGACGAAAGGAGTAGACTAGAAAATTTTGTAAATTAGACAAACTTTGGTAGATGACTAAAGAAATAATATTCCTTATTGTGCGGTAACTATTTTCTTACCTGCCGTATCAAAATTTCCGTACTCAAACGGTAAGCATTTATGTCGTAGCTGTATATATAGATATATCGCGAATACAATCTGTCATACAAATAGAAGCGCCGTAACCTTATTCCGCAATTTTCTATCACATAAGTTACGTGATGCCTTCCGAGAATACTGTGTCGGATCGCCGAACGTCGAGTTTTATTCCATTTCTTGTAACTAACTTTACTTATACGTAAAAATATACGACAGAAATATTTACCGTTTGAGTACGGAAATTTTGGATAGGGCAGGTAAGAAAATAGTTACCACACAATAAGGAATATTATTTCTTTAGTCATCTACCAAAGTTTGTCTAATTTTCAAAATTTTCTAGTGTACTCCATTCGTCTGTTGACATATTTTAAGGTTAGGAAATCTGTCGTACAAATAGCACCAGCCACTGAAATTTGGCGTCCCACTGGGTGGGAAGGTAACGCGCGAGCGAGCTAAAAACCGGACGTCCCACAGGGTGAGAAGGCAATGCGCGCGTAAAATGCAATAAAAATTCCGTCCGTCACGCCTTCTCCTCAATGTCCCCACCGGGCTTCCGTAGTTACCAAATAAGAAATTACAGGAAACCAAAGAACTTTTTAAAATGCCTATTTTAGAAACGTGGCATCAAGAGGAAAGGCTTATAAATCCTTCCACTGTCATTGAACATATTACATTTTTCCAGCGGAAAATGACGCAAATAAAGCGCTACTAAAGTACAAAACGTGGCTAAACCTATTAGTTTTGCGATTTGTACGATGCTAGACATCAATCAAAGCTTTTATGCCGGAACTGCGATTGCTTAAGGGGGCCAGCCAGAGTTAAAAGCTGTAAAAAACAATAAATGAATTATTCTTAGTAAAAATAGATGTATTCATTTTTATTAAATTTTTCTTTTTATACATAAAGTAGATGTATTATAGTACATTTTGCCACATTTATCTGGTCCATTTGACTGAAAAACTCCTTGTTACAGTTAATTCTTGAAAAACTTGAATTATAATTTGTTTATGCCTTTGTCGCAGGTTTTATCAGCAACAGATTATTATTGAGGGTCTTCGAGGGTTCAAACTATTTTGTTTTTATGAGTACTACAGACAACACGGATTACTTTTCTAAAAAAAAAAATTTTAATTATTAATAACAATAAAGTTGATAATATTAGTATTTTTTACATATTATAGTGAATGTTATATGTAACATTCACTTTAACTTATCTTTATGCATTTTTATGGATAATCCAATCCGTAGTATCTCTAGAGGAAGGTTGAAGGAAGTTCCATGCACAACTGGGAATTGATCTTACGGTCCAAAGAAAAGTAAACCTGCGGCAAGTGCTCTAGAAATCACAAAAATTAAATATATGAGAAAAATGAGTTTAAAGTTTTAACATACATTTCATTCTAAAATCTATTTATATTCATAGTTAAAATTAATTTTATTTTAAAAAAATATTATTGTAAGTACTATCTGATATTTAGTAATAATTTTGCTAATAATATTTTAAAAAATTTAGTTGGTTATGCTTCGATACATAAATAAAAATATGTATCAATTTTCTAGTTTGATTCATTTTTTTATTTTATTTTCACTGATTTTATAAACTACATTATTTTTTTATAACAAAATCTACTCTCACCAATATTTCTCCAATTCTTATTTAGTGTAAATATATATAAACAAGATCTCCCACAAACTCTCATTCATTTGGTCAAATGCGTTCCAGAGCAGCGCTACGTGCCCTGTCTGAAAATTATTAAAAAATTAATTCTGAGGGAATTGACATTAGAGTTTGCAAAACAGTTTCTGTATATTTATCTCTTCTAGTGTATCTATTATTAGTTTCTGACAGCATCTACATATTATAACCGGCAATTGAGAAGTATTTGACTAGTTAACAATTTCAATAGTGTTGTGTTGCGTCACACCATAACAATGTTTTTAGAGAAGTTACAGCTAAAAATGAAAGAAATAATATCATTAATATATTTAGCATTTACTCCTTATGTAGTGCAAATATACATAAAGTACTTTTTTTTTCATCAAATAAAAGTAAAAAAGTGAACCTCAGAGAAATAAACTCAAAGTGTATTTTGATCTCATGTGAAATGAAAATCTAAAGCAAATGACAGTGATTTGAATTGTGATTTAGTTATAATGTTTGATCTAAATTAATTTATTTCAAAAACTTACTGTAGTTAATGTGCACCACTTGCATGTAAGTTATCATCTGTCAGCTGTCGACGTGTTTTTCTTCTTGAAATCCTCGCCTCAATGGTTTTTACTATTGTTGTACTGAGATACTGCATTGATAACAGCCATCTCTATCCTTCTGAACTTGCTGATGATCAGTTCTAAGTACAATATCCTTGAGGGCACTGTCTTCTTTATGTTACGCTTCCAACTGCAATTAAAACGCATTCTTGGACAAGCATGTTCATGATAACATAAAGTCTCTCTAGAGCGGCAAGACCAAAATGAATAGAATATTAACACTATTCACAATTTTTTGATTCACTAAATAAGGAGAGCGAGGATTGGCTCCTGTAGAAGGGCTTGAATCACTTTCTCGCCACCCAACCACAAGATATATACTTAATTCATTGTTATTTTTAAGAGTGCCTAATTGCATCAGAAAATTCTGCACTGAGCTCTTGCCCTCCTCACTCACAGCACTTAATATTTTCAAAAAGTTTTTACCACACTCATGCATGCACAAGCATAAATTTTCTTGTTTTGTAATCAACAGGTGGCTATTCTTTACTTGGCAGGTTAGAGTGTTCCACTTTTATTTTGGTCTTTTTTCTGAAACTCAGATCATTTTTCTCTTGATCAGTCGTTCACTATCTAAATACAAAAGTCTATTAATGCATTTTTGACTCTTCAAATAATAATAACCATACACCAAAACACAATAAACAGATATATGGACTTTTGTTTGCTTGATTGTTTACTGTACTAGCCTTATAATAGGGATAGCAAGGATAGGTATTTTAAAACTGACTGTCAAAAACATAAGTTTTCTACACGTAAAAAGCTCTGTGTAACATACTTTACGAAACTTTTGGGCTTTTCTAATGTATTTCACATTAACACCACGCAACTTAAAATTAAAATTTGAATTATCAAAATTTGACTGCTTTTGATAAAACAAATTGATGTTGCGTCGTACTGGTAAATCGGGAATTTATTGGGTGGGTAGTACTTTATAGAGTATTACTCGTAAAAATATAAAACGGTTTCAAAAAATTACCAGTAAAGCGTCTTTGATTTTGAAGTCAAAGATTATGCAAAAAATTGTGTAAGCTATGGACAAAAAAAATTAATAAATACAATTTTCGAAAAATATTAAAGAAAATTTTATACTATTAAATTTATGTATGGACATGGTTTTTTCTTAAAATTAAATTTTAATCATTTTCGACGGTACTCTACCCATAAATTAAAAATTTATCAGAATGTTAACGATTATTTTTAAAATTTGAAAGTGTTCAACAACTTTTGGATATAAAAACGAAATTTTCACGAAAATTCGATACTTTCCGTTTTACATTTTTTATTCCCAGTAAAAAACGAAATCGAATTTCGAAAAACGGGTTGCGTCAGCATATTTTCAAAGAAATTTTTAAACTAAAAATGCAATAAAAAAAATTTCGATTTTTTCATCATTTTAACCCACGTATTAACAACAAAACAACGCAAATAAAATTAATGAATACTCAGTTGGTATACCTAACAGGTGTGAGAAAAGTGTTACGACGATCAGTTATCACAGCTTTAGCAATAATATATTATACAGATCTATAAAAAATTGTAAGGTATCTTCTTAGACGAGCGGAATAAACTAGAATGACTTGAAAACATGTCAACGGCCATTAAATATATAGCATTTGTGCTGACCGAGAAGTACTCGAATAAAAAGCTACTAAAATACCCAGACCTCGCTAAATCTATTAGTTGTGGCAACACTATCACGACATCATTTATCATATCTTTAGCTAACTACTTAAAGTACTATAGTACTTACATCCCGTATGGAAAAAAAGAAATGTATGAATCCGTATACAACTGTACAAAACCGTATAAAAACGTATATAACCGGATCTAAAGATTGGTTTTTGGACAACTTTATACGATTTAATACGTTTTAATACGTTTCAATACGGTTTGATACGGTTTCTAACATTTTAACACAGTTTCCTACGATTTGCAACGATTTTATACAATTTCATACGGTTTTTTACGTTTTATACATATACATTTTACTAACCTAACATGAAACAATTTCTGAATTCTAAGAAAATATATGAAAATGTATTAAACTGTATAAAAATGTATAAAACCGTATAAAATTTGTCCAAAAACCAATGAAAAGGTACATTTTTATACGTTCTTATACGTTTTCTTACGGTTTCATACATTTATTATTTCCATAAAGGATTGTATAATTTTTGTCGAATAATAACTACAGAAAGTGGTAAAAATTTGGCGAGATGTATTTTGAGATAGGTGGTATCAAGAGGGAACGCTCATAAATCCTTCGAGTGTCATTGAAGATGTTCCATTTTTTTTTTTCTAGCGGAAAAAGACACGAATGAAGCGATACTAAAATACGAATCGTTTCAAAATCTATTACATTTGCGATTTCTTTGATACTAAGCATCAACCACAGCCTTTGCCGGATCTTACGATTCCTTAATGGAAATCCACATGTTGACCACAAAACATTGCGAATAAAGTTACTAATGATCAGTTGGTATACATAATAATTATGAGAAAAGTAATACGACGATCATTTATGACACGTTTAGCAATACTAAATTATAGAAATCTATGACAATCTGTAAGATATCTTCTTAGCTGAGCGAGATATACTGGAAGGGCTTGTAAACATGTGGCCGGCCATTAAATCCTCTTTTAAAAGAACGATGACAGAAATGTGAAGCCGAAATAAAAGCTTTGTAATTGGTCAAGTCCTTTTAAAAGAAGCCCATGATTGGTCAACGGTAACGTTAGCAGTTCGCTTGGTCTAAACTGATTGGTCTAAATATTTTTGATTTATTAAATATGGAAACGAAACAAATCATAATTAGTAATAATAACTTATAATTTGTTTTTTTTGGTAAGAAATAAGTATTCACATATTATCTGTAGTTTATAATAAAGAACTATGAGTATTCTTCTGATCACAGTTGAATTTCTAACCTCCAAATTTTTTTATTGCAAGCCTAAACTAAAATAAATACGATCTCCAATTTTCAATAAAAAATCTTCGATAAATTTGTGAATATTAAAAGATAAAATATATTTTCGATTCATAATATTGCAACTGCTTAACTGCGTCAATTGTGAAGATAAAGGAAGAGCACGCGCAGCGCGATTGAACGTACTAGTTATCTATTATTTGTGGTGACAGAGAAGTACTCGGATAAATACCTACTAACAAGGAGAGTGCACACCCTCCGGGAAGCGGATTTTTGCGGGCATTGGAGAGTCGATTTCTGGTACCTAAAAATGAAGCCCAGTGGGCCTAATTCGATCTCATAGGCCCTTTTTCTTGAGATATGGGCCATTTAATCTCAAATATCCTCTATTTCGTTAAAAAATGATATCTCTTCTATTGAGTGTCACATTGCAAATATTTATGATACACAAACGAGCAAAGAAGATTATAAAAGTAGACAGTAAAAGCTAAAATTTAAGCCCTTATTCATTAAGAAATATTGATTTTTTAGGAACTTACAAGCAATCAAAGATAGGGTAAGAAAATAGGTAAAAATACGATCCATTTAATCGGTTAAAATGAAAACAAATTTTTACCCATTTTCTTACTCTATCTTTGATTGCTTGTAACTTCCTGAAAAATCAATATTTCTTAATGAATTAGGGCTTCAATTTTATCTTCTACTATCTACTTTTATAATCTTCTTTGCTCGTTTGTGTATCATAAATATTTGCAATGTGACACTCAATAGAAGAGATATCATTTTTTAACGAAATAGGGTATATTTGAGATTAAATTGCCCATATCTCAAGAAAAAGGGCCTATGAGATCGTATTAGGCCCACTGGGCTTCATTTTTAGGTACCAGAAATCGACTCTCCAATGCCCGCGAAAATCCGTTTCCCGGAGGGTGTGCACTCTCCTTGTAAGTAGAGTGCTAAAACTAAATACCCCTAGCGAGTTTTCGTCCGGCCCGGGTATTTTATTTCCCCGGTACCCTTCATATCTGACGAGCATTCTCCTATCCGCCACCTGGGGAGGCGCCTGATGCGAGGCTAGCAACTCGACACGGTGTGCGCGCGCGTGTGTATTTTCTAATACTAAATCGATTAGTTTACTGCAGTACTAAGTCCTTCATCTATCTAATAGGTTTAGTTGTATAGTTCAAGTGATGTGACAGGGGCAGCAAGTAATTCATTTAAGAAATAACCCAATACGTGAAATGTTGCTTCGCTCGATAAGTACTTAAACCAGTATAGATTTCAATATACGTGTATAATAAATCTAGTTGGACGAAATAAATAAGTTATTTAGAGCAGCTGAAAATAGCATATTCATTGATATAGTCTGGTGAATTACGACAAACAAGGCAAACACCAGATATGTGGCGCCAAAGTCGCCAATCGACGGTTGGTTTCGATTTTACGGGAATTGCAGGATGTTTAATTTTTTAAAGCGGTATTTTCGAGTACTAAATCGATTAGTTTACTGCAGTACTACCCCCTTTATCAATCTCATAGATTTATTTGACTACTTTAAGTGATGTGACAGGGGCATCAAGTAATTCATTTAAGAAATAACCCAATACCTGAAATGTTGCTACGCTCGATAAGTACTTAAACCAGTATAGATTTCAATATACGTGTGTAATAAATCTAGTTGGACGAAATAAATAAGTTATTTCGAGCAGCTGAAAATAGCATACCCTCTTGAAAATATCCATGTGGATTTTACATTGATTTCCACATGGAATCCATATGGAATCTATACGGATTCCATATGGATTCCACGTGGATTCCATGTGGAAATCAGTCCCAAATCGTCCTGTGGATTTCCACATGGAATTCCATATAGATTTCTATATGAATTTTTCTTCAAACATTTGTAAAACAAAATCCGTATGGATTTCCATGTAGTTTCCCATGGAGAAATCCAGGTAAAAACGATATGATCCATGTAGATTTCCATATGGATTTCCATGTGGTAATTTAAATATTTATAAAAATGTTTATTTATAAAATTTTAAAATTTTTTTACTAGGGATACGTTTTTCTACCATATCAGTAAAGCATAAAAAATTATAAACTATAATTTCCTCTTATGTAATTCTTCGAAAAGATTCTACAGTACTTGTTGTCAAAAATATGTATCCTAGTAAAAAAAATATAACAATTTTATAAATAAACATTTCTATAAACATTAAAATTACCATATGGAAATCCATGTGGAAATCTATATGGATCATGTCGTTTTTACCTGGATTTCCCCATGG